>CM064520.1:20478972-20798972 GCA_032716605.1 Paralithodes platypus | reverse complement strand
GGAGTTGTGATAAGCCCGTTGTCTAAGAGCAGGGTTCCGTAAATTATCTTCAAGTGTTCAGTACAGTCGGCGGTTAATAGGTTTTGGTAGATCATTTTATTCTTTTTTGCTACTCTTACTTTGTTTGCTCTCTCTCTCTCTCTCTCTCTCTCTCTCTCTTCCTCGTGGTATATATATATATATATATATATATATATATATATATACTGGCATATATATATATATATATATATATATATATATATATACATATATATTTATATATTGTATATATATTTATTTATTTGTTTATTTATATATATACCATATATATATATAATTTTGTTTTTGTATTTTTCTTTTTCTATGTTAATGAGGAAGACAAAAGGCATAACTGTCTGCAGCGAGTGCCTCCCCCAGATTTCAAAGAGTGACAGGGCCGAAATCAAGGGACGTTCGAGCTAAAATGCCTGGACACATGGAGTTTGAAGCAATTTAAGTCATAGGAAGACGGAAAGACTGATTCTGGGAGAGAGTTCCAGAGCTCAGCAGTTGAATAGAAGAAAGTCTGAGAATAGCGTTTCACTCATGGGTTGGAGAGTTGCACACAGTAGGGGTGGGACTGTGTTGCAAAGCGGGTACTACGCACCCTACGTAGATGAGGTGGTATACACTGGGAAAGCTCCGAGGAACACTGATTATTGTAGTAGCGATAGAATAGCGAGAGTGATGCAACATTGCGGCGAAGAGAGAGAGATTGCAGAGAGTTGGTAAGTGGACGGGAGTTAATGATACGAAAGGCTTTCCTTTCTACTTTATCAAGGAGTGCGGTGTGAGAGGATCCTCCCCAAACATGTGAACAATACTCAATACAAGGATGCACTGTGCCCCTGTACGGAGCAAGAAGCTGCGCAGGGGTAAAGAACCCCTTGAGGCGGTTGAGCACACCCAGCTTCTGGGAGGCTGCCTTAGCGAGACTAGTAATATGGTCTTTCCAAGAGAGAGAAGAAGAAAAAGAGACACCAAGAACATTGAGAGAAGATGAAGGGTTGATTTTTGTATTGTTGAAGAATAAGGGATAGTCCTCTGGATGTTCTTGAAGGGTAGTAAGATGGATAAATTGAGTTTTGGAAGCATTAAATGCAACAAGGTTTTCTGTACCCCAATTGGAAATAGTATCTAGATCAGAAGAGAAGATAAGTATTTTATGGCTTCATTACGTTTACTTTTGAGGGACTGCTGGCTGGGGCGTTCTGGAAAACTAATTGAGTGGTGTAAGGCAGAGTCGTCTGCATATGAATGGATGGGCTGGATGTACAGTTGAGAAGATCATTTATGAAAATTAGAAAGAGAATAGGAGATAGGACAGAACCCTGAGGAACGCCGGAGTTGATAGGATGAGGAAATGAGCGATGGCCGTCCACAACCGCAGCTATGGAACGGCCAGAAAGGAAATTAGAGACAAAGGCACAGATGGAAGGACAGAAACCGAAGGAGGGCAGTTTGGAAATTAAAGATTTGTGCCAGACTCTATCGAAGGCTTTCGATATGTCTAGTGCAACAAAAAAAGTCTCACCGAAGTCCCGAAAGTTGGATGACCAAGAGTAAGTAAGATATGAAAGAAGATCACCTGTAGAGTGACCCTTAAGGAAGCCATACTGGCGATCTGAGGGCAGATTATGAGAAGAGAAATGCTTAAGAAATTTGGAAGCAAGAATAGTTTCAAAAACTTTAGAGATACAAGAGATGAGAGCAATTGGACGATAGTTGGAGGGTTGAGAGCGGTCACCCTTCTTTGGGACAGGTTGAATGAGAGCAAACTTCCAGCAAGAAGGAAAGACGTTAGAGGAGAGACAGAGACGAAAGAGTTTGCCTAGGCAGGGGGTCAGCACGGAAGCACAGTTTTTAAGTACAACAGGAGGAACACCGTCCGGACCGTACGCCTTCTTAGTATTAAGCCCAGAGAGGGTAGAAAGTACATCTTTAGAAGAGATTAGGATATTAGGCATAATATTGCAATGTTGCCGCAATGTTGCATCTCTCTCGCTATTCTATCGCTACTATAATAATCAGTGTTCCTCAGAGCTATCCCAGTGCATACCACCTCCTTTACGTAGGGCACGTGGTACCCGTCTTGCAACTCAATCCCACCCCTACTCTGTGCAACTCTCCAACCCAAGAGTGAAACGTTACTCTCAAACTTTCTTCTACTAAAACCGAGTCAACAATGTTCAGAAGTTGTTAAGAAGGCAAACAAAATAATTGGCTTTATAGGCAGGTCATTTGAGCATAAATCCAAAGAAGTTATCCTAACCCTTTACAATTCCTTAGTCCGCCCTCTTCTGGAATACTGCGTTCAATCCTGGTGCCCTTATTACCAAAAAGATATAAACAAGCTAGAACGAGTTCAACGTAGAGTTACCAAAATGATACCTAGCCTAAAGAACAAACCATACGAAGAGCGTCTTAGAGAATTAAATCTATTTCCTTTAACCCAGCGCAGATTAAGAGGCGACTTAATTCAAGTGTTCAAAATCATCAAAGGCATCGACAATATGGACTATAGTAAGTACTTCACTATCGACCAATCTAATTACACACGGGGAAACGGTTGCAAAATTATTGGTAAATCTTTTAACTCGCACGAATCTAAGAATTTCTTCTTCAATCGAGTTGTCAACTTGTGGAATGGGCTTCCCGAGTCGTTATAGACTGCAGCACCGTTGATTCATTTAAATTCCGCCTAGACAATATCTCGCATCAAACCCGCGACTGACTGCGTTTGTAAATGAATAACTTTATCCTCCCCTCAGTTACTAACCCATATGTCCCCTACTAACTTCCTAGTCCTGCCACGTCAGTGGCAGGGCAGTAGTTCCCTTTCCAATGTTCCCTTACCCACTCTAAACCACTGTTTGGACACTTGATCCTCAGTGTTTTGGAGGACAAGCAACCTAGAAGGGTCATTAGACCTGTTGTTGCTTGATTTCCTTTGTACTCCTTCCTTTGTACTCAACATCTGAGCTCTGGAACTCTCTCCCAGAATCAGTCTTTCCCTCTTCCTATGACTTAAATTGCTTCAAACTCCGTGTGTCCAGGCATTTTGGCTCGAACGTCCCTTGATTTTGGCCCTGTCACTCTTTCAACTATGGGGGAGGCACTCGCTATAGGCAGTTATGCCTTTTGCCTCCCTCAATCACATAGAAAAAAAAAAAAAAAAAAAAAAAGTAGGAGATAGGGGGTGGAGAGGGAGGAATAGCACCGGAATCATCCAAGGTAGAGTTTCTGGCAAAAGATTGAGCAAAGAGTTCAGCTTTGTCAGAGGAAGAAGTGATGGTAGTGCCATCAGAGTGGATAAGGGGAGGGAAAGACGAGGAAGAAAAGTTGTTGGAGAGGTTTTTGGTTAGATGCCAGAAAGCTTGGAAAGAGCTAGAGTTGGATAGTTCAGTGCATTTATTATTGATGAAAGAGTGCTTGGCAAGTCGAAGAACAGATTTGGCTTGATTCCGGGCAGAAACATAGGAAGAATGAGAGTCTTTAGTTTTAGGGCTTCGGTACCGTGTGAATGCTTCCTCCTTGTTGTGGACAGCAGTAGAACAAGCGTGAGTAAACCAAGATTTTTTTGCATTAGACTGAGAAAAAGAAAATGGAATGTACGCTTCCATGCCCGAGAGGATTATCTCGGTAATGCGTTCAGCACTCTCCGAGGGTCCTCGGCCACGGAAGCAGAAGTCATTCCATGGGAAATCAAAGAAGTACTGCCGGAGAGCCTCCCAGTCGGCAGCGCCAAAGTGCCACAAGCGCGTCCGGCTGGGAGGATCGGATGGCCGTACTGAAGAGATAGGACAGGTGACAGAGATAAGTTTATGGTCGGAGGAGCCCAAAGGAGAGAAAAGATTGACAGTATAAGAGGAAGGGTTAGAAGTCAGAAATAAGTCAAGAATGTTGGGCCGATCTCCGAAGCGATACGGAATACGGGTGGGTTGCTGGACCAGCTGCTCTAGGTCATTAATGATAGAAAAGACGTATGCTTGTTCACCAGGTTTGTCGGTAGAGTGAGAGGAGAGCCATTGGCGGTGGTGAACGTTGAAATCTCCTAATATGGAGATTTCAGAGAAGGGAGAGATAGATAGAATGTGTCCCACTTTAGAGTTTAGATAGTCGAAGAATTTGGGAAAGTCGGTAGAGTTAGGGGAAAGATAGACAGCACAGAAATATTTAGTATGAGAATGACAGGATAGTTTGAGCCATAAAGTTGAGAATTCAGAGAAGTCGAAATCGGGAACACGAGAGCAAGTGAGTTTGTAGTGCACGTATGCACAACATCCGCCTTTGGCTTTGAAACTAGGATAGATAAAGTAGGAGGATACAGAGAAGGGGCTGCTGGAAGTTGTTTTAGATATCTGGGTTTCGGTGAGGAAAAGAAGATCAGGTATATATATATATATATATATATATATATATATATATGTGTGTGTGTGTGTGTATTTATGGTAGTCTACAGTATATGCAGTAGATATAATTTAAGAAAAAATATATAATTAATTCCATATATCAATCAAAAGGTTACCACCCGTACGGAACTCCCAGAGGACTATCCCTTACACTTCAACAATACAAAATTAAATCCCTCATCTTCTCTCAAAATTCTATGTGTCTCTTTTTCTTCTACTCTCACTTGGAAGGACCATATTACCAGTCTTGCTAAGGCAGCCTCCCAGAAGCTGGGTGTGCTCAACCGCCTCAAGGGGTTATTTACCCCTGCACAGTTTCTTGCACTGTACAGGGGCACAGTGCATTCTTGTATTGAGTATTGTTCATATGTGTGGGGAGGATCCTCTCACACCACACTCCTAGACAAAGTAGAAAGGAAAGCCTATCGTATCATTAACTCCCGTCCACTCACCAACTATATGCAATCTCTCACTCTTCGCCGCAATGCTGCATCTCTCTCGCTAGTTTATCGCTACTACAATAATCAGTTCCTCAGAGCTTTCCCAGTGCCTACCACCTCCTCTACTACGTAGGGTATATAGTACTTGTCTTGCAACACAATCCCACCCTTACTCTATGCAACTTTCCAACCCAAGAGTGAAACGTTATTCTCATTCTGTCTTCTATTCAACTGCTGAGCCCTGGAACTCTCTCCCAGAATCAATAATTTCCTCTTGCTATGACTTAAGTTGCTTCAAACTCTTTGTGTCCAGGCATTTTGGCTCGAACGTCCTTTGAATTTGTCCCTGTCACTCTTTCAACTCTGGGGAAGGCACACGAAACAGGCAGTTCTGCCTTTTGTCTCCCTCACTCACTTAGAAAAAATAAATAAAAAAGGTTAATTCTGCACTTTCCTATTCATATTTTTCGTTAAGGAAACTGTAGTACAAAGCTCTCTTAATCCTGGGTATTTGTCTTTAAAATGGTTGTCTTTATATTTCCTCCAGGTGTTCACTCACAATACAATGGGATTAAGTGGATAAGATGAATGACTTTAGTTGAATCGCTTTAAGCTTTCTTTGAGTTTATCTTTCACACAGAAAAAAAATATATAAACCCTCACTCAAAAAATAATAACAAACACATATTCTATCATATATAATATCAGACATGATATTTAATTCATTATATACTGTATAATCCCTTAATGTGAATGGTAAACTGTTCGTAGTAATATTATGTTTATCATATCAGGTATATAAAGTATATTACTTACTAAAAACCTGCATCCGATCTGTATTGAATATAACCCAAAGGTTAATTCTATCAAATGTTATATCTCACATATTCAAGAAACTTCGTAAATTCATATAACAAAGTATTATACTAACAATGGACAAATTGGCTTACCGGTATCCATTTGATAATGTACAGACGTGGATTACAAAAGAGAGTATTATATACTGTATACTGTATATATATATATATATATATATATATATATATATATATATATATATATATATATATATATATATTTATAGATATATATATATATATATATATACAGTATATATATATAATGTATATACTATTTTTGTTTTGTTAATGAAAATAGTACTGTATACACTTTGAATATGTATATGCATACAGTTACAATATTATGCAGACAGATTAAAATTAATAATTATTATTCATATTTTTGTACCTACGTATCCTAAGGCAAAGTGCAACCCCAATCAGCAAGGACGTATGTCCTGCCCCCACATCCGATTACCAGGCCATTAATGTAACTCCAGATAACATCATTGATCGTTTATGTCAACAACACTCCCTCAGGGCCCACTCTCTTGTTGGTACACACACACACACACACACATACCAATTGTTCATAGGCTTTCTTAATTATAATAGTTTTAGTGAGAACAATTTATGTAACCATGCCAGTACAGATTACTCCAACCGGCAATTGATTATTTCAGGCATCTAAAGATTTACCTGGGGGAGAAAGGCGGTAAAAAATAATCAAATTATGTAAAACGAAGAGAATCATCTAATAAAAGCCAGAGCAATCTCAGTAGTATGCATGTGTGTCCAAATTGCAATATTTAGTTACTAACTTTCCCTCTAATTTCTTTAGCAGGCAAGAACATAGCATTAGTCAATTCTGAAGTGTTATACAATGAACCCTCTCCCTGAATCCATCTTCCACTCATCCTATGACTTAAAATTGCTTCTTACTCGGTTTGTCCAGGATGTGTTTTGGCTCGAACATTCCTTGATTTTGGCCCTGTCACTCTTTTAACTTTGAGGGAGGTATTGTCACAGGCAAGTTTGCCTTTTGTCCCCCTCATCTACATAAATACAAAATTTGCTCAATTAACGCCATAATCTATTAATGTAACAAAAACATAACACTAGTCATTGCTGGACAATTATAAGTGATCGTAAATACAAAAAGAGTCTAATTAACCTCTACTGTACCGGTGACGTCATTATACATTTATTCTAGCTATATAGAAACGATTGTGTGCAGTTTAAAAAGGATCTTTGGTAGTAAAACTAATTAAGTGAGATAATTCGAAGCCTGTTACTTGCTGGAGGCCCTTTTTAACTTAATAAAATTGTCTCGTAGTAGCCAGAATAAATTTAAAAGGACGGCACCAGAACAAAAAGGGTTAAAGTCTTATCTCGTTATTTATCGTGCATGAACAGAATATTGATGAATTCTGGAGTGTTACATAATTATGCGCTCAAAGTTATCCAGAATCAATTAACCCTCTCCGACATATGCCGCGATTTTGAGCCTATTGGGGATACTTTAAAGCCTTTGTTACCATCAGGGGTATTTAGAAACCTTTAGTTTAGTTACTTCAACCTCTGCAGTTGTCTTTGAGTTAGCTGTGGGTAGAAAACTAATTTTGGAGAGGTAATTATAAGAGTGAGAGAACTCTATTTCTTATTGCTAATCTAGCAACCTCTGCGTCATAAATGCGTGAAAGGGTTAATGTGGCAAGAACATACCATTAGTCATTTATGGACTATTATAAGTGATGGCAAAATCAGCATGAATCTAATTAAAGCTTTATCTCCATATATATTGTGCATGAACAGAATATTAATTAATTCTGGAGTGTTATAGATGCGCTCAAAGATATCCAGAATCTATTAATGTGACAAGAACATAACATTAGTCATTTCTGGAGCATTCTAAGTGATGGCAAATACAGCAGAAATATTAGTAAACCTTTATATCGCTATTTATCATGCATGAACAGAATATCAATTAATTCTAGAGTGCTATATATGCGCTCATAAATATCCAGAATCAATTAATGTGACAAAACCATAACATTTAGTCATTACTGGAGCATTATAAGTGCTGGCAAATACAATCCGTGTTTATTTACTACTCCAGGTCCCGCTCAGTGTTGTGGTCTTAAAACCGGGTTATGTGGAGGAGATAAGATAGCCTGATATACATTAGAGGCCCTGTAGTTAGAGAGAATGGTCATCTTGATCTTTAGACGCCATTTTGGTACCTCAATTATTATCAAAGAATGAGGGTTTATTATTTTCCGACAGGTAGAATGTATAATCAAAGATCAATCTATATATTTTTATTCCCAAATGTTTGTTACATTTTTGATCAGGTAGAATGTACCAAATGTTTATTATGGGCATTGGGATAGGTGTTTGTAAAGAAAGGAACATGACATTAGTGGCACCAAGATGGCGGAGGTTAGCCGATCTCTATTAAAGCGTGTAAGTTGTGTATGTGGTATCCTGGGTTCGAATCCCCGGAGGATCATATCTATCTATCTATCTATTGCCGGACGCCATGATCCTCGAAGGCGTGGCCACGAACGAATCGCCCCCCTGCACCTCGGTCCCCAGTCAGTTGACGCCCCTCCTCCCATCCAGCACCGCTTTCACGCATATACTTCTTAACTCCATCCTTCCACCTCTCTCTCGGTTTATATCTCCCTCTGTCATTCCACTTCACTCTAGTACACTCTCTTAGTAATTCTCTCCCTTCCCATTCGTTCCACATGGCCAAACCATCTCAAGGTGTTCCTTTTCACACTTTCCAGCACATCTACATCCACATCACACCACTCTCGTACTTCATCATTCGTCTGTCTATCCCTCCATGAACTCCGCACGCACTTCTCAAGTAACTCATTTCCACCCTTCTCACTCTTGGTTTGTGTCTCTCCAACAACGTCCATGCTTCACTCCCGAACGTCAGTCAATGTCGGGATTGCTACACTATCATTCAAGGACTTCTTTACTTCCATGCTGACCACCCTAATTCTTGTTACTGCTTTCAGGATCATATGCTTTCATTAATATCATCGAGTGGTATTCATGTTAAGAACGATAACACTTAGCCCCTTCTGTACCGTCAACATTCTTTAAATTTTATTCTGGCGACTACTAATCGATTTTATTCAGCTTAGGAAAGATCTCTAGCAATTATAAGGCTTATAACTATCTCAAACAACCCTTATAACTACTACAGATCCATCCTAAGCTGCATAAAATCGTCTAAATATAGCAATAATATAATAGAACAGACGCCGCTGGTACATAAAGGGTTACTAATTATTATAGGATCCCTAATATACACCCGAGCAGAGACCTTATAGTAACAGAGATCGCCCATCCTCTGCCATTTCGGTGCCACTGGAGTAATTTTAGCCTTTCTCTCGGTTGCAAAGGGAAAGTGAGGCCCCATCTCGGTTGCGTTAGGAAAGGCTGGCCCCGTCTTGGTTGTAAAAGGAAAATCTAGCCCCATCTCAGTTGTAAAAGGAAAATCTGGCCACACATCGGTTGTTAAAGGAAAAGTTGGCTCCATCTCGGTTGTAAAAGGAAAATCTGGCCCCATCTCGATTGTAAAAGGAAATGTTGGCCCCAACTCGGTTGTAAAAGGGAAATCTGGCCCCATCTCGGTTGTAAAAGGTAAATCTGGCCCCATCTCGGTTGTATTAGGAAAGGCTGGCTCCCTGTGTTTGAGCTCCATTATGAACTGTGACAACACCAACAGGTCGACAGTCTGCCAACACTTTTTGTTTGGCATCCATTACCATAGCTGATATGTTGACTCGGGACCCAGATAAGACCAGTGTGTGTGTGTGTGTGTGTGTGTGAGAGAGAGAGAGAGAGAGAGAGAGAGAGAGAGAGGGGAGAGAATGTGTGTGCATGAGGGAGAGAGGGGGGAAGAGTATGAGGATTGTAGTGATGATAGTTTGAATGTACAGTATACAGAGAGAGAGAGAGAGAGAGAGAGAGGAGGAGGAGGATGGTAGTTATTATACCATGTTAGTGATAGTGTGGGGGTATGGTGATAGGTTCGATAGTACTCTGGTGTTGGACTGTACTGATGATAGTAATGGTGGGGATGGTAGTAATAATGTGAGAATATAATGGTAATGGTGGTGATGATGATGGTGTGTGGGGCTTTGTGATGGTCGATATGGTGTTGAAGTGGCAGTGATGGTCTCGGGGTGTGGTGATGATGCAGGTTTGGTAGTAATGTTGTTACAAAGGAATACAAAGGAAGGCAAGCAACAATAGTTCTAATGGTCCTTACTAGACTATTTGTAAGAAAACAAAAATTCACAGCCATCAACTGAAAGACTTCAGCTCCAGAAAGACTGTAGTCAGAAAATAAAATTATAGTACTATGTACGATACTGAAACGGTCACATTACTCAAGCACAAACGCAGTCAGTCGTCGGGGGTTCATGGCAAGATATTTGTCCATGCGATATTTTAATGTTTGGACTGTATGGCACTCTACAGTACTTCTAGGCAATTTATTCCATAAGTGGACCACATTGTTGAAAAAGAAGTGCTTCGCTTCATATGAATGAAATGCATTACCGACAATTTTGTAACCATTATTTCTTGTGTAATTTGAGTTATTTAATAGTGGCCACTCCATCATTGACAATATTGCCTATTAATATAATAGTCTCCCTTCAACACCCGCGGCAGCAGTTTTGAATCTCCCGCACGGAAGGGTCAGGGAGTACTCTCATAAGTGCATGCTTAATTCTCTTATGGAATCGTCTCTTATGATCGGGTACCCTACAGAAAAAACTTTGTAGAAAATAAAAAATAAAATTTAACTTAATATCTGTTATATTATGGCTTTCCTTGCGTGGATTTCTTGTGTGCAGCGCCCAGGCGCAGGCCCCCTAGCGGCCATCTTTCCTTCTTCTCCCTTCCGCGCTCGTGCCTGTCGGGCGGGTGTCCTAGTGCTCCAGCTTCATTCGTCGTTCCTGCGCTTCTTGTGAGTCCTTACTCATTTGTATACATCTGCGTTGTACTGAACAGAGTTTAGATTAGCTAGCACGGGCTGCCCCATTGGCACGACCGCAGTAGGGTTTAAATTAGGGTACTTTTGTAACAAGGCGCCTCCGTATCCCAAGATCCGCGTGCCACGTGTTATTATTGTGTTGTGTTTTGCGCCTTTAGCTTTTGATATTATAGCTAGGAGGCTACCATTCTGCAAGATTATGCTTCAGGCCGTCACTTTGAGGCAGTTGCATATTAATTTTGTTTATTATTAGCTAATGCTCTGGTTCAAGGGTGGCTGCACGTCGTGCGGAGCCTTCTGGAGTTCGTATTTGCTTTTGGGCCCCACTCGCGGGCCTCCCATCTGCTTGCTGCTGCTGCTGGTTCATTGGAGCGTCAGTTCATCCTGTGTTGTTCCTCGGGCCCCGTGGCCAGCCTCAATAGGGAATGTAGGCTACAGGTAATCTAGGATTGATAATTCTATGTTGTTTGTGATTCTGCCTATGTCTGCCCCATTATTGTGATACATGTGTGCGTTGCATGTAATTAGTGGGCCATTGGGAGACGTCCCCTATTTATTTTTATATGTACCCCAGGGGTTTTGGTAGGGGGAATTTTGCCACATAAGTTCCCCCCACTAAAATTTTTGGTTGTTTTCTCCGGCGGCTTTTTGGTCAAAGCCCTTGTTTTCTCGTCTAGTTGACGAGTTAGGGAACAACCAAATGTCCCAGCGTGGTGCGCTGAACCACAATCCTTCCGGCGGAATATGCTAATTCCTACGGGAGCAACCTCGGCTCGCCGAGGAGACTCGCCCTGACCGAGTTGTCATACGACAAGACTTCCTTCGCCCAGCGTGCCAGTCTAGTGTGCAGGTGTTATGATACGTCATGAAAGCACGTTATTTATCTTTTTATTCTCAATAGTCACAGATAATTAAAACACGTAAGGTCACTAGGGCCAGTCACATTTTGTCACAGGTAAGCAGTCTAATCAGCTTAAAATATTATTTTTATTAATCTCACCACCACACCCCCAATGAAATTAATTAAAGTATATATGATCCACCGGGATTCGAACCCGGGTTATCACACACATATTTTTGCCACCTTAACCATTACACCACCAGGACGGTAATGGAGAAACCCCAGTGTTTTCCATGGTCAAGTCCAGCGGAAGGTTAGAGTAGCTGTGGCTATAGCTAATTTTCCGGCGGACTTGAGATAGGATGTATTTTCACCTCGCAGGTTATCCTGATGAGCATTGATTCCTGGAAATTTTATTTTCCAGATTGACCTAGGGCTGCAGTTGCAACACGCCCGGTGGCTGGTGGGTGGCTGATTCCGGCGGGGGAGGGGGGGGGTCCCTATTTTCTTCCATCATGCCTCGCTTTGAGCTATGCGCTACACCCTCTTGCTCATTATTACCATTATTTGCTCACAAACTTTGCATCAAGTGCGTTAAATGCCTCGATCGTTCTCGCGGCTTGTGGGTGTCCAAAACGTGTTCAGTCTGTTCTGAGTTAAAGACGGCTCTTATCACTAAGAAAAACTTATCGTGCCTAGCGGCATTGCAAGAGATAAAGACCATTTTCAACTCCTATGCAAAAGATATTGCCCATAAGGCACTTCACTGCGATGATGATATCTTGTGGGAGAGTCTAATTATAAAGTCACCTTTGGTCAAGTCAGCCTCTAGCAAATTTACTATACCCAAAGTTAAGAAATCCCTTTCCAAAGCGGTAGTGAGGAGCTCAAGTAGTGATGAAAGTGACATCACTGAGGCTACCCCCCACCTCCCCCCCGACCGACCAAAGCGGAGGCGGACGCCTTCCCCCCAGCAATGGTCAAGGTCACGGTCGAGATCCCCCAGGAAGCAGTCTAGGCACTCATCGGCGGAATCGTTCAGGTCGACCAAACGCCGGAAGGAGGAGAAGATGACATCAGCCAAGGCCTTGGCTGATGTACTATCCGTGCAGGTACCATGCGGCCACCTCCCTCGACCCCTACCTCCAGTACGCCAACCGTCCAATCCGGCGACTCTGATATGGGGGTGGAGATCATTGAATCTAGCCCTCACCATGAACAATCTCTAAGTGTACCACCAGACTTTGTGTTTGCAATCCCAAAATTAGCTCCGGTACCACGTAAGGCCCCTACGGCTGGACCGAATAGAGTGTTAGCTGACCAGTACAGAGGTTTCCCTTCAAGTTCTCAGTCTTTTGACAGCTCTCAGGTTATGCAGGACTCTCAGCCACCCGCGGCGAATGAACGAGGGTGCTGGAGAGTGGGCCCAGGAACAGATAGGGATGGTATCCATAGTGAAGTGTTACCATCCTCTGTCCCGGATTTGGTTAGGCCACCGGCGGAACAAACGCTGGAAGAGCAAGAGGACATTCCAGAATTGTTAGAGTTTGAGGATAATGAAGAGCCGGAGGAAGTGAATGTTCCCTCGGCTCAAGTTTCAAGGTGTGAAGAGTCAGAGGCTAGTTCCCAATCTTCTAGGGGTTCCCATAGCAAGTGTGTAACCACAGAGGAAATAAGTAATATTATGCATAGGGTCATGCAACAATATCATGTTTCCCCCTCTATTGATCCCTCACCTAATCGGCCGGTAGCTCCCCCGAGTAGCTCCACGATTAGACCATTAGAGCCTTCAGGTTTTCCCACCCCTAAGTCCTCATTACCTACTTTGGTTTTACCCCCGGCAACGTCCACGGCGGCAAGCACTACTGTGCCGGCCACTATGACGACCACTAATGTGCGGGTAATTTCTGATACTACTCCTCCCCCTTTCGATAAGGTCCCACAGAGGAAAGGCCCTATGCCTCTCCTCTACGGACCGGATTGCTCCTGGACTCGGGTACATCCTTTGAAACCATTCTTAGCACAGCCTACGATTTCGGGGGAGCTACCGGTTCCAGGTGAGTGGACTATTGAAATTAATAAGAATAGGAAACTCAGAGCCAAGGATGAAGTAGGGAGGTTACTAGATGTCTCTATTAAGGCCATTCCCAGTACATATAACCCTGAATTCTTTGTCTTCTCAGCTGCCCCGGCAGTTCCGCCGGCCTCATCTTCACGACTTTTTGCGGACTGGTCCAAAGCAGATGGCGTTAATGACATGAAAGCTTTGAATGCACTCACGCCGGAACTGGCTACAGTTCCGGTCCTTGATCAGTCACATACACTAGTCTTGCAGATGTTGCAGGTAGGTGTAGGTCCATGGGTAGATTGGGAAGCAGAGGCACAAGTTTTTGCTTCAACTATTACATCTAAAACCTCACATCAGGTTCCTCAAGAGTTGCATGCTTGGTTCTCATTACCAGTTAATAAGGCAGAAGGGGTGTCTCCAGCTTTGTTTGCTTTCCTGAAAGCCCCCAAAATAGCTCTTCACCATTTTTTTTTTTTTTTTTTTTTTTATAATATTAGTTTAACCAAACCACTGAGCTCTACAAAAGAACTCTCATAGGGCTGGCCCGAAGGATTCGATCAAGATATATAACTAAACGAGTCAAGATAGATAGGGAAGGGCAGTAGGGGAACAAATCGAGGAAGGTGAAGACACGCAGACATTTCTCGCCATTTCACCAGTTCAGCCGGACCACATGAGCTCCACATCAGAGCTCTTATAGGGCAGGGCCGAAGGATGAGGCAAGAACTGCTACACCGCAACACCAACCAAGAAGTGATCAGGGCGAAGAATGAGAGATCAGGTCGAAGGTAGAAAAGCACATCGAGAAGCAAAAAATGCAGTACCGAAGGGAATCAAGTCAGTCCGGCCACAACAGCAACCGAAGAGATAAAACGGGGCAGGAGTCAATCACCTAGCCAGGCCAGGGAGACATGAGATAGAGGCTACTCTCCTTGCCGCGGTTGGGGGGCTTGGGAGCTGGCGACTTGGGCTTGATGGGGGATGGATGTGGTCATATCCCTTCCTATCTCCCCTCGAGCTTTCGTCCTCAGCTTGACTAATTTTGAGTAGTTTTTCATTCCTCATTCTATGTTTTTCCCCTTCTATTCTTCACCAGTTAAATGACCCCTTTTGTACCCCTCCCCCAGCCCATCTGGATAGGGATTTTAAATTACGAAGCAAGGCTTATCGACTGTTCTCACAATATCTTGTCACTCGCCAGGTTACCATATCCCTAGCTAGGACAATTTCGGCCATTGCAGACCAAAATGTGAGGAAAGCCACTGAGCTGTCACGTAGGATTCTTTTACAGAACTCTATACAATCCTTGGGTGACATTAGCGTTGCTATCATGGAAGCTGTGAGGGCACGCCAGGATCTCAGGGTATTTTTAGTAAAGAAGTTACCGGAAGACATTGGCCGCCGGGTAACCCTTTCCCCAGTTTTAACTGCCTCCCTCCTTAGTTCAGAAACGTGGAATGTAGTTTATAATTTGGTGGATGTTTGGAAGCCAACTACCTCTCAGGCTAAGAGAGAACCGTTTAAGAAACCCTTCACTAAGCCCAAAGGCGGCGGTAAGTCACAACCCCCTCATGCTAAACAGTCCTTTCGAGACCCAAGGCCTCCTCCGCAGCAGGGAGGTAATCAGCCCAAACCCAAACAAGGTAAATACTCAGGTTATAGAGGTAAGTCACACCCCAAACCAAATCGTTCCAGGTATGCCACAGAGCATGGCCCAAGCGAACCTGGTCCAGGACCTTAGTACGCAAAGGCCTTACCTGGCGGTGGATCCGGCGGCCAAGACTGCGTCAGGCGCTCGAACACAACCATGTTTCGCCGGGGGTGGAAGCCCTAATCAGACTAATTATATCAGAGAAGATCATTGTCTTAGTAAAACCAAACTGCAAAGTATTCACCTCCAGAATTTTTTTAGTGCCAAAACGGGACAGTGTGCAGATGCGACCAGCAGTGGACCTTTCGCATCTGAACGCTTACATAGTAAATCCATCCTTCAGGATGCTTACAATAAATCAAATTAGGCTTATCCTTCTGCCATTGGGATGGATGTGCTCCCTAGACCTCAAAGATGCCTATTGGCATGTCCCTATCAACAAACACTTCCAAAAGTTCCTCGCCTTGAGGATAAAGCAAGAGACTTATGTTTTCCGGAGAATGCCGTTTGGATTGAACCTGGCACCGAGAATTTTCACAAAATTAGTCCCGCAAGCCCTTCTGCCATTAGTGTCCCAAAGCATCATGGTGTTATGGTATCTAGACGACTGGCTAGTGGTGGCGGAGACGAGAGAGTTATGTCACAATCATGTCAACATAGTTATCAATCATGTCCAAATCCTAGGG
Organism: Paralithodes platypus; assembly: GCA_032716605.1. Taxonomy (NCBI): domain Eukaryota; kingdom Metazoa; phylum Arthropoda; class Malacostraca; order Decapoda; family Lithodidae; genus Paralithodes; species Paralithodes platypus. Next base: position 20,782,985 of record CM064520.1, on the reverse strand, counting down.
TTCAAGGTGAACTTGGCAAAGTCTCTTCTTGTGCCTACATGGGAAATTCAGTGGATAGGGCTGGTCTGGGACACCGCCAATCTGACTCTTACTCAGAGTGTGGACAATCGCCACAGATTTCGCAAGAAACTGTTTCGTTTTCTCCACAGTTGGAATACAACGAGGAAGGTAGGAGACTCCCTGGTCGGCTCTCTCAACTGGATCCAATTAACCGTGAAGTTGGGCCGGTTGAAAGTAAAGAGATTAATCATGGAAGGCAACACATTTTTCCCACTATTGCCGGAGGGAAAACTATGGCCGATTCCTCGATTAATTCACAGCTTACTGTCGGTCTGGACGAAGATCGAAACACTGAACTTTATGACAACTTGGGTTTCTCCTCCTCCTTCGGTATGGGTAGACACAGATGCTTCCGGAACTCTGGGGTGGATATATCAATCCAATCTAGGCCATCAAGGGCAGGGCACTTGGGACCAGGGCATTTCATGGCACATCAACAAGCAAGAGCTTCTAGCTCCCCTCTATTTTCTCCAAGCCCACGGCTCGTCATTGCAAGGGAAATCAATAGCGTTTCGCATGGACAACTTAGTGGCAGTCCATTGCATTCAGAAACAAGGTTCAGTGAGGTCTCGAGAGCTGCTAATAGTGTCAGAACAGATTTTTGCCATAGCCGAATTGCTGGACATTCATCTGCATGCTTCATACCTCCCAGGCGTGTCGAACGTCTGGGCGGATGCTCTGTCCCGGCGACGGAGCACCTTAGTAGAATGGGCTATCAAACAAACCGTCTTCGATAAGATGATTGCAGAGCCTTACCGTCCACAAGGGGACCTGTTCGCATCCGAGGAGACTCACAAACTACCTCTCTTCCTGACCCACCGGGGGGTGACCCAGGCGGGGGGACCAGATGCATTACTGGAGGACTGGATCAAGTGGAATTCAATCTATCTATTTCCTCCACCAGATTCTGTTCTAATGTGCAGGGTGATGCACAAACTAAGATGTTACCGGGGTGTAGTCTCGATGATTGCGCCGGTATGGCCGGCTCAGGCGTGGTACCACCAGTTGAGCAACTGGTGCAAGGACCCGGTGTCACTTCCGGTCTCCGCATTCCACTTAGAGGCAATTGGCAACCTTCGGACCTCGCTCAATTTTGCCTTCTGGACATTTACAAGGCCAAATGGCTAGTTCAGTATGGGGACAGTGTCACTAATAAACTCATGAACCAATATAAAATATCTACCAGGAGGCAATATCAATCACATTGGAAAGCTTTCACTAACTGGATTATTGAGTCAGGGCAATCCGATGCATCAGAAGCCCTAGTTTTCAGATACTTAGATTATTTGTTTGAGCAGAAGCATTTTTCTGTTGTTACATTAAAAAATCACTTGTCTGCCATCAGAACTCCCTTCTTTGATCTCACTGGTCTCTCGATACCGCAGGTGGAGGTGAAAGGGTTTATGAGGGCGTGTTTTAAGATCCGCCCACCACCACGTCAGCTCATGCCCACTTGGTCGCTTGATAAAGCCTTATCTTTACTTCAATCGCGTAAATACAACACTGCGCCGGATTTTGATTCATTACTTAAAAAGGCTGTGTTTTTTATGGCTTTAGCTACCGGTAATAGGGTCTCTGAGCTGGCGGCGATGAGCAACGAACCTAATTGCCTTAGGTTTGGGAGACTGCACGACAAGATCCAAATCGCGCCGTCTCCCACTTTTGTAGCAAAGAATGAGCATTCTGATAATGTTTTCTAAGAATTTTCTTTTCCGGCGTTGAAACGCGGACACACACATCATATTTTATGTCCAGTGGAGGCCTTAGTTAAGTTTATGAGGGCAGCTCACCCTCGACAACCAGGCTTTCTGTGGGTAAACCAGGCAGGTAATCGTGTTAAGGGGGTATCCCACTGTGCGACTTTTCGATGGCGAATGCCCAGCGACAGAGGGCGACAGGATTGTTTTGTCTATGTCCCAAAATTCGCCAAAATTCGCCATATTCGCTCGAATATTCTCCAATTGTTGCCAAAATTGCCACAATGGTCGCCCTAGCATTGCCCATGTTCGCCCAGATTCACCCAGAATCGCCGTTAAATTTTGAGCATACCCAAAAAACGGCGGCGAACTGAAAATTTTGGCGAATGTTGTGCGACATTCGCCCTTTGTCTCACTTCATTCGCCCTTGGTCGCACTATAGTCGCACAATTCGCACCAATTCGCCCTGATTCGCCAATTTGCACATTCCAATTATTGCCAACGCTGCTTTTTGAGCGAATAGGGCGACAGTAGCGCGCCAGTAGCGCGAATGCAGCGAATGTTTCGACGAATTATTGCCAATGCCATACGAATGACATGCGACATGTGGCAAACTGAGGCGTTGGTGGGTTTTTATGTGACTGTTGATGTGTCTCTCACTATAGTCTGTTTCTTTTCAACTGACGGTAAAAAAATGCAAAGTTCCCATCAGGATTTCTCAGTTATTTTGAAGATTTTGTAGTGAAATGTGGTGCTAATTATATACATTTGGACTTAATATGATGCTGAGACATGATTTCATATTTTTCCATTAAGTATCGAGAAATGGGATTCAATACCGTCAGATGAAATGAAACTGAGTATACCGTATATACCGTATATACCGGCGTATAAAGAAAAATTTCTAAGCCTTAAATAAACCCTGCAAAACCATGGGTGGTCTTGTACAAAGAATATAATTTCAATGCAAGTGAATTTGGAGCGCTGAGATTCATCAGCTGATTTTCCGAGTTACCAAAATCGCCGAAATACGATAATTTAATCATAAGTACTATATACATAACAGTAGGATATGTACAGTATACTTACCTAATTAATTCTTCATAATATTTCATAATAAACTTATATAACACGAGCAATAAGTTCAAACTATGGTTCAAATTAAAAGTCAGTGTACCGGAACCATTACCGAAACACGTGTTGTGTGTGTTATTGTTGTGTGGCTATGTCGAGTGTGTATGTGAGGCATAGTTATTTCAAAAGGCCCTGTCTAAGCTGTATTTAAGGGAACGTTCGAATGGGGCGAACGTCTTAAAATGTCAAAAGGAATGGTGCTAAACATGACGGAGAAAGGGGTTTAGAATAAAATCCTTCAAGTGGAAATCTCCCCTTAAATCGACAAATGATAACTCGAATTAGAGGAAACAAACTATCATAATAGTCAAAGTGTTACTTCTACTTAACCATTTGAAGATTAGGACGCATTTTGACAGTATATTCTGACTACCTTTAGAAGATTTTATCCAGCTTAGGAATGATCTGTGGAACTAGAAGGGTAAAGAGTATCTCAATTAACCCTCTGACCTCCATCTGCACTTCCTAATCTGAATACAATAGTCTTATAATTGCAAGGAAACAAAAAATAAATCCATAATTGTATCTTGAGTGGGAATACACCTATTCCATAGATGCACAGACACTCAGACATACCCACACAATTATATTTACATTTTGATTCGAGGGCATATGTTTTTGTAATAGACCTTATGTAAACGAGATTGAGACCTTCGAATGAAAATATAAAACAAAGTTAATGTTCTCTATGGGACTGTTAATTGTTCAGAATAATTCGTCAGTGTATCATTGTTGTTCTCCCAAGTATTGTTCAGATATTCCGGGATAAGGCTTGTAGGCAACACATTGATCCATAGATGCACATACATACACACACAATGTCCAGCTTTTCCACATTTCGCCTTTTCACACACACACACACACAAACTCACTACAGCACGCATACATGCACAGTTGCACACACACTCTACAACACACACACACACACACAATGTCCAGCTTTTCCACATTTCGCCTTTTCACACACACAAACACACACACACACTACAACACACACACACACACACACACACATGGCATTCGCTATATTCGCCATAAGTCGCACAACCTCCTCGGTTTTATCTCATTACATCGTCCAACAATCGCCGTGCATTCGCTATTTTCGCCATCATCGTTCGCCACATTTGCCATGAATCGCCCTCAATTGTCGCACACCATTCGTCATTTTCGCCAAAAAATTCGCCATATTCACACTTTAGTCGTACTTCCGTCGCACTGCAATCGAGGAAATTCGCCTTTTTCGCTTTCATTCGTTTTCATTCGCTTCTGAAAAAACCCTATTCGCTGTGAATTTTGGGACATAGAAAAAAAACACGGTCGCACGGCATTCGCCATCGAAAAGTCGCACAGTGGGATACCCCCTTTACTAGGAGAAAATTGGCTTCTCTATTAGTAGATGTTATTAAAGAAAGTGGTCCCGGCGTAGTGGGCAAGGCCCACGACATCAGGAAGTGGGCCGTCTCTCTTAGATTTTTACAAAAAAAATCTATAGACGACATTGCCAACACTCAATTGTGGGCATCAAACCATACTTTCCTTACACGATACTTGTCGGTCGCTCTGGACAAGCCAAAACGTACCTGTGTAGCTTTACGTCAGAAGGTCTCGTAGGCTATGTGCTATTATGGTTTAAGGTTAAGGCGAGAAAAAAGGGGGGGGGGGGGCCTGTGGTGAATAGCCCTAAGCCCCACGGAGCTCTTCCGCCGGAGATTGTGATAAATCACGAGCTGTGATCTAACTGATATGACAGTGCGAAAGTTTTTTATTTTATTTTAAGATATCTATCATAGTTGCAACTATGTAGGATTAAGAGAATGTACAAACATATATACTTTGTGCAAATATTGTTAAGAAGAGAACAATATTCCAAAGAGTTTATAGTTCTAAGTAGGGACACAAGGATGTTCCCATTTTATCATGTATAGATCTTTAGGTAAAATATCTGGTCATGGGCAAGCAGACTTTCTTCGAAGTCACGCCCTGCTTGCAATCTTTTCTATTTTTATAACTATTTATTGCTTGTATACAATAAAACTTTAAAAATGTTTTACGGCTTATTTTTGTCCTGAGGTTAAGGTATTGTTACGAATGTCCCCCTCCAGTCTTGGTACTCAGGCAATATCGTCAATGATGGAGGGGCCACTATTAAATGATAGGTTTGATTGCCGGAGGGAAGTAATGAAAACCTAATATTTAGTAGAGCCCCGTAATCATTGACGATGCATGGCCCTCCCACCATCCCCTTCCCATTCGTTGATTTTCTAGTGAGTCTTGATATATCAGTGAAGAAGGAAAGATGGCTGCTAGGGGGCCTGCGCCTGGGCGCTGCGCACAAGAAATCCACACATGGAAAGCCATAATATAACAGATATTAAGTTAAATGTTCTTTTTTATTTTCTACAAAGTTTTTTCTGTAGGGCCGATCATAAGAGACGATTCCATAAGAGAATTTAGCGTGCATTTATGAGAGTACTCCCTGACCCTTCCGCGCGGGATATTCAAAACTGCTGCCGCGGTGAGGGAGACTATTATATCAAAAGGCAATATCGTCAATGATTACGGGGCCCTACTAAATATTAGGTTTTCATTACTTCCTTCCGTGAATCAAACCTATAATCTAGTGTGAAGTACTTACTTGCATCCATGATGTCATGGCCTTAGATATTTTGGATTAGGTACCCTCTTACTCTGTGGTTTGTCAAGGTAAATAGGTTTAACTCTTTTAGTCATTCCTCATACGGTTTAATTCTTAGTCGGGGAATAATTTTAGTTACTCTCTGTTGTACTCTCTCTAGTTTTTCAATGTCCTTTACATAGTATGGCGACCAAAACTGGACACAATATTCCAATTGCGGACAAACCAATTAATTATATAAAGTGCGTATAACGTTTTCGGATTTATATTCAAAATATCTCCCAATGAAGCCAATAATTATATTTGCTTGTTTAACACCTTCAGTGACTTGTTGGGCAGGTTTTAAATAACTTCTTATAGTTACTCTAAGATCCGTTTCTTTATTTCGTTCCTTTGTTGAATTCCGTTAATCGAGTAGTTTGCACTTTCATTTTTATTGCAGATGTGAAGCACTTTGAATTTATCTATATTGAAATTCATCTGCCATGTCTGAGCCCAGTTTGATAGCTTGTTTAGATCATTCTGAATCTCTTGTATGTTTGATGGCGAGTTTACTTTGTTTGCAAGTTTTGTGTCATTAGCGAATTTGGAGATTCTGCATGATAGCCCATCATCAATAATGAAATATCGGAATTGTCGATCACTACCATGACGAGCCAGACAAGCAGAAAACAAACGAGAAAGATGGAGAGCGAAGGGGAGAGAATACCAAAAGGAAAAGTCAACGAGAAAAACAGACAACCAAAGATAACGAAGAATAACGGGAAGAACACCAAGGCGGAAATGTTCCCGAAATTAGAAGAGAGGAACAAAAGACAACAAAAGAGAGAAGAGGCCACACCCCCCAGAACGAACACAGACAAGAAGAAAGAAGGAAAGAAGAAGTTGCCAAAACACAGCGAGAATTCACCTCATAAAACCTGCAATGAACGAAACCACCACCATGAAAGGAAAGAGAAAAGGAAAGAGAAAAGGAAAGAAGGAGGGCAACAACATGGCCGCCCATACACAAACCTAGCCCCGCATCACCTCACCACTTGAGAGGCAAGAATTGCCGCCATCACGCCCACTCTGCTGCCCACGCCCGGAAAAAGTATAAGAGTCACCATCAGTATTTTCGGGAACAAAGAAAGAAAGGCGATCCACAAAGAAACAAGAGAAGAGAGACGAACACCAATATCCCCCCTCCCAATGAGCCGCTCTTAAGCGCATGTCCACCACCATCATGGCGGGAACTTTTGAGGGTCTACCTCAACCCCCTAATCTGCCCCCCCTGCACCTATGACCTTCTGACCTTCAAACACCCTCCCTGGGACATAGCAGCTGATGCCATGACCATCTCGACGAAACCAGGGTAGAGTCAGCAATTTGAGGCCTCAAACAATTGCATGAAAGGTTTGAGTCTAAGAATTATCCTCTCATTCGTCTGTGTTTACATGCCATGGCTGTACACCTGATGGTCTGAGAGTTCTTTCCCCTACTGGTGAACTTTTGTTTTCCACACCATGGTGTTCTGTTTTAACATTAGGCTCTCTTTTAGGCTTGCAGTTTTGACACTGAAAGTGGAAACAAGGACATGTTCCCAAAACACTTTTAGGATCAATTCAGTACTCTACCAAAACTCTTGGAGAAGTCTTTGCCATGACAAGACAACTACAATAGTTCGGGCTGTGTGAGACACCGTCAACTAAGCGGCACTCTGCATAGAAAGTCCATACAACATATGTGCCAGAACCATGGGCGAGGACATATGCTTGTAAAAAGGCCTAAAAATCCAATTACCTGGGTTCTTTGAACACTCTTATAAAGGTCAAAGGTAGTTGGGAAAGTTAGTACGGTCATGATCATACTTCTTCCCCACGTTAGCCTGATGATTTGTTACTCTGTCATGACACGAGCGACTTTTCATTAAAGACCCCACACCCAAGAGTACCGAAACAGAACTTCACCAACGACTAGTATAACGGTCAGGATAGTCGAGCAGCCATAGCTTGGGACATGTCCCCGCTCATGCTCGCGCTCATCCGGTAGTACGCCCCGTGTCATGACATAAGGAACTACTATCAAAGGCCCCAAACCAACTAGTACATCTGTAACTACCCCGTTGACCACATGGCAGGACCACAGGAAAGGACACAGCAATCAACACTTCAACCACCAGTGCTAAGTGTGTCTCCAAAATCTACCCAGGGATAGAATAGGAGTGCTAGTAAATTCTACAAGTCTGTCGTGGATCCTCGTCCGTGCTCGGCGTGTATATATAATGTGTAATTATTCCATGTTATAAGTGTAAAGTGTATTCAAGTGTATTGTACTAATAGTAGGGTCTAGAACCTCAATTCCGTGACCATTCTCTGGCTAAGATGTTTTGACAATTGATTTGGCTTCTTTGGACCTTTTATAAAAGATTTAGCTCCCCAGTCCGTCCCAAAAATCCCAGCATTTTTTTTCAGCAGGCCAAATCCAAGATGGCCACTGCCGCCATCATGAAAAATTAACTTTTGAACTTGAGCACCTAGATTAATTTATGAATACACTTTTCTGGGTAAATCGACCATGGAGATTGCAATTCTAACATCAGTTTGCTGTTTTGACATCATTTTGACCCAAAAATCCAGCTGACTGACGAGTGCCTCATACATGAGCCTCAAGCAATGTAGCCCCCTCTTGTAATGCTTGCCTTTCAGTGCATGGTCAACAGAGCCATCGGCAATTACTCCACCTGCTACAAGTACTTCTTCTAGCTCACTCCCCTTGTAAACGCTTGTAGATAGCGCTCATCATTACACACTGTGTATGAAAGGGACCAAGAAAGGGCACTATGTCACGGAAATCGTTTGGGTTTTCAGCCTTGAGCTGGGTGATGAGGACTTACACGGGATGATCTCCCACTAAGAAGGCAAAGGGCATGTGCTTAATGGCAATAATGGTAGACAGTTTGTCCATTACATCCTTCACAACTGACTTGTTAGGTGGTTGATTGTAAGATGTATGAAATAAGCCTTGCTCTTCCCCGTTTCCACATTCAAGCCAGCGTGAAACCCATTGAAAGAAGGGGTAGTCTGCTTGTTTGCATCAGGGCGGTCACCATTCACGTCCAAGCGAGCAAGAGCATGAATATCGCTCCGCTTGCGCTGCGGCCCTGTACTTGATGAAAAAGTAGCTGGCTTAGGGCGAATGGCAGGCTCACCAATCTTGATGGTCCTATATGACATAACTGTATCATTAATGCGTTCATGTTCATCCTCGGTGCAACCATCTTCCTTCTGTACAAGACGTTCTAGACGCTGCAGAAACATCCAGTTACAGCGGTGTGCAGAACCCCCTCCTGTCAAAGTGTCATTGCGAAAGTCGTCATTATTAATGATACTGATGCTTGGTTCCCCCTCAGCAATCTCGTCAGGGCAGACTGAACACCGCTTGAGGTCATGCATGGCCCAAACGTCACGCAGGAGAAGCACATTAGAGTAGCTGATCCCCATGCCAAGCTTGTAGTAAGAGTCAACAAGTTCCTTGTGCGAGTAATCCCATGAAGGGTGATGGTGGCATTGATGGCGGTAGTGGTGGGTCGCGCAATGTACTGTGTGATGAAAGAAGCGAGAGAGCGTGTGCTTGGAGAAAGATCTACCTCCTTCTTTTCCCGCAAAGCAGATAGCAGCTGAACCATGAGAGGTGAGAGCTCTTCCTCATCCTCTAGCTCCTCAATCCTCGGTGGCCATGGGATGAGTTTGATGGATTTGATGTCATCTCTGAGCCGCTCAGCTACATTATGCACCAGTTGCTCACTGCTGACACCGATGGAGAAGAGTGCTGCTTCGACATAAGTACCACCCCCAGATGTGTCATATACTAGGTCACTGTGGTTCCTCTGAGGGCGGGATTGGAAACCGATCTTGCTCCCAAACTCTCGTGTCAGGATGTCTTTGATGTAGGATGTCGAGAAACCATACTGAGATATGATAGATCTGTAGTCTTGAAGGAGGCTCTGTAGTGACCTTAGCTCATGTTCCTCAAAGATGACTATTCTGATGTGATCAAAGAACATAGTCTGAACCTCACGGGAAGTGATGCTGTGCATGCGTGGGAGTTTATCATCTTCACCCATTTTCTGGTAACTACACACATATTTTAACCAGCATTTGAGGTGATATCTGATTTCAAGTGCATAGGGCTGATCATTTGCAGAATCGATCAGACAGTTGATTCTGTCTTGCATTATTTGATCTTCTAGGGCTACTGTGTGGCTCTTGAATGCTGCCCATGCGTGATCATATGAAATTAGGATCAGCTTTGATTCTGGGTGCTTGGGCGACTCTGGTTTACAGTACCAGACACATTTTGTTTTATCATGGATTGGCCCTAGACTTGACCGCAGTCGCTTGGAAGCTGGAGTTGCAGCTGGGAAACAATCATCAAACTTAGACGAAGATTGACCTTGGCTCTCATTGACCTCTCGTTTTCTCTGTCTGTTGGTGGCCTGTTCCAGTTTCTTGCCACTCGATAAGGTCAACCTACATGTATCATGTACATATTGTCCGACAGGACCCTTATCCCAATCCGCAGTTGCATAGACGTCTCCAAACTTGTCAAGACCCCTCCATAACAGGGCCTTTGTCTTGAGATTTTCCCACTTTTCGGTTGAGGTAATGGAATCAGTGACTTCATCACATGGCCTGCCACACTGGAGGACACACGAAATGGTGGACATTGTCAATAGCTATATTGTCAATTCACAACAACAGAAGAAACACCAACACCGCGGCATCACACATCACGCTCTCTTGTAGGATCATACCAATCTGTGGAAAAATAGAAATAAGTTTGTTATTTTATGCAAAATTATACAAAAAAGGAATTGGCTCACTAAGTAACATTCATTACATAGTCAGATGACTAAGTACCATTCATATGTCACCTTCAGAAGTTCCAGTTTCATTAGCAGATATATTTAGCTGAAGTAATGGCTTTACTGATTATAATAGTTTTTCCTGTTCAAGTTACATTTTCACTCCACCGAATTGTGGCCATCTTAGATTTTTGGGTCAAAATAATGTCAGAACACCAAACTGATGTCAGAATTGGAATCCTCATGGTCGATTTACCCAGAAAAGTGTATTCATAAATGAATCTAGGTGCCCAAGTTCAAAAGTTAATTTTTCGGGCCATCTTGGATTTGGCCCGCTGGAAAAAAATGCCGGGATTTTCGGGAGGGACTGGGGGGCTAAATTTTGAATAAAAGGTCCAAAGAAGTCAAATCAATTGTCAAAACATCTTAGCCAGAGAATGGTCACAGAATTGAGGTTCTAGACCCTACTATAAGTGACCATTAATAAAAAAAACGATTTTTTTTACTCAGTCTTATATTCATCCTTTATGACTTTTGTGCATATGTAGTTTGGCTTTAGTTTCTCCAGTCAAGCAAGAACCTACCATTGTCCAATTAAAACCCCAGTAAAAAACCTGGCATAACAAATATAATTAATGTAAATAAAAAGAGAATTGGACTGAGAACTGAGCCTTGTGGTACACCACTTGTAACATTTATCCAATTCGAGGCTTTGCCGTAATTACTACTCGTTGCTTTCGCTCGCAGTTGGGTGTGAAGTTGGTGGTGATGGTATAGTGAGGTATGATTCTTCCTTAGGAGTTACACGACGCAGTTTTTAACGCCTTGACAATGAGACATCTTTTCTACAATTATTAAAATCGTCTAATATTAGCCAGAATATAATGTAATGACATTCCATCGTACTGAAAGCGTATATAATTCTTCAAACAAAAACGAAGTCCAACATATTCAAATCACATCACTAAGTCTTGTGGTAATAGAACTATGTGATATTCTACAACTGGGTAAAAATATGTATTATTCCTTATCATTTAATATTCCCAACTGGATAAGAACATGTAATATATTTTATGCTTATCAAGTTAAAACACAAGAGATAGCATTGATGTGTCACGAATGATGGAGGACCCATCTCTGCTTGATAAGATAATTATCATTGTGCCTGCGCCACCTATGTGTGTACTGCTTTACTAGTCCACTCAAGCAGATAATTTTTTTTTTTTTTTTTTTTTGCTACAGTCACACAGTAAAAAAACGGTGTGTCCAAGTGTGGCAAAAACTATACACACAAAGAATGTTTAAGTCGTTTATTTGTATTTCTTTACACACTTAAACGATTTAAACACTGTTTATGTGGAATATTTGTGCTACAGTTTAAGGGTGGGCTAGTTGTTTTTTCTGATTAACCTTCTCCCTCATGTTTAGCCCTATTAGTTTAGACATTTTAAAAGACGTTGCCCCAAACTCTCGTGTCAGGATGTCTTTGATGTAGGATGTCGAGAAACCATACTGAGATATGATAGAACTGTAGTCTTGAAGGAGGCTCTGTAGTGACCTTAGCTCATGTTCCTCAAAGATGACTATTCTGATGTGATCAAAGAACATAGTCTGAGCCTCACGGGAAATGATGCTGTGCATGCGTGGGAGTTTATCATCTTCACCCATTTTCTGGTGCATAGGGCTGATCATTTGTAGAATCGATCAGACAGTTGATTCTGTCTCGCATTATTTGATCTTCTAGGGCTACTGTGTGGCTCTTGAATGCTGCCCATGCGTGATCATATGAAATTAGGATCAGCTTTGATTCTGGGTGCTTGGGCGACTCTGGTTTACAGTACCAGACACATTTTGTTTTATCATGGATTGGCCCTAGACTTGACCGCAGTCGCTTGGAAGCTGGAGTTGCAGCTGGGAAACAATCATCAGACTTAGACGAAGATTGACCTTGGCTCTCATTGATCTCTCGTTTTCTCTGTCTGTTGGTGGCCTGTTCCAGTTTCTTGCCACTCGATAAGGTCAACCTACATGTGTCATGTACATATTGTCCGACAGGACCCTTATCCCAATCCACAGTTGCATAGACGTCTCCAAACTTGTCAAGACCCCTCCATAACAGGGCCTTTGTCTTGAGATTTTCCCACTTTTCGGTTGAGGTAATGGAATCAGTGACTTCATCACATGGCCTGCCACACTGGAGGACACACGGAATTTGTACTGCTGAATTTGTGTGTACTGCTTTACTAGTCCACTCAAGTAGATAATTTTTTTTTTTTTTTTTTTTGCTACAGTCACACTGTAAAAAAACGGCGTGTCCAAGTGTGGCAAAAACTATACACACAAAGAATGTTTAAGTCGTTTATGTGTATTTCTTTACACACTTAAACGATTTAAACACTGTTTATGTGGAATATTTGTGCTACAGTTTAAGGGTGGGCTAGTTGTTTTTTCTGATTAACCTTCTCCCTCGTGTTTAGCCCCATTAGTTTAGAAATTTTAAGACCTTATTTTCACCCCATGTATTTGTCAATATTTAGACCTTTCATGCCATTTAGGTGTCGCTTCTGTCCTGGCGAGCGATAGCGAGTCTGTAATTTAAAATGAGCCGACCTTCGACCGGGACAATATTTACCGAAAAATTTACAAATTTATCAAGAAGGGGGATATTCGAGATGTTTTTTTTATAAACTTGATGGAAGTCTTGAGAGAAAACTCCAAAAATAATTTATAAATAAATAATAATTTGACAAATTAATAAACTCCTCCCCCCTTATAGGACAATTAATAAACTCCTCCCCCCTTATAGGACAATTAATAAACTCCTCCCCCCTTATAGGACAATTAATAAACTCCTCCCCCCTTATAGGACAATTAATAAACTCCTCCCCCCTTATAGGACAATTTTGGCAGTGTTCTAGTTTTTTCGGCACTTTTAGCAGCAGATTTCCACGATGTCACAATATATTTTGAAGGGCCAGAGAAACAGACACTAGTGATGAGTGGAGAAATTGACAGCGCCAGAAATGCTTGAATATTGAAGTATGACCCAGGTTTGAGTCCCGGCGAATCACATGCTTTCATTAATTTAATTGGGGATGTTTAGTGTTAGTGTGAAGTTAATAAAAATTAGAATATATATATATATATATATATATGTATATATATTTTTTTTTCTTCAAACAACCACGAAGGGCGGTGCGCTCCTTGGTGCCACTAGCAGTGGCGAACTCAACTTAGGTAGACATAAGTAGGTATATATATAAGACACGACAAGTTTCGGCTCTCGCTGAAGAGGACTATAGAGAGACTGGAAATTTGTAGTGTCTTTATAATACAAATAAACAAAAAATATATAAACGTTTTCTCCCATGCGGTTATATTTCTCAAGACACTATTATTTGACTACGATAACAGAGAAACAAAACAATACAGAAAAACAAAAATACACAAGACAATAAGACCGAGAAAGAGAAAGACAAAACATTTAACCTAAGAAGTGCGTAGGTATGGTATTTGAAACGTCCCGCCAGGCGAAGGTAATTTGGTTCATTCCTAACTAAAATCGTCATTTTACCATTAATATCGTTATTACTTATTCATATGTGCCTATTTTATGTTCAATATGAAGATAATAACATGTAACAACAATAAAACAAGTGGGAATAGTGTTGGGATGGTCAAAATCGCGAATTATTGCCGACCGGTCATTCATGAAATGTGGAGCAGAAGCGAGGCACACCCTCCCCTTGCAAGGCCTGAAGCCAGACTGACTCACTCCCTCACAATCTCTGATACACCACACACTTGCTAGTCACATGACCACGCCTTAGAACCGGTTTGGAGATATTGGCATGATAAATACACCAATAAATATGGGAATAAGGGGACAATTAGGTGATTATTGAAGGGGCGGGGCGGAGGAGGGGATTTTAACACATGTGGAGGAGTGATAGGAGGTATGGAGGGGAATTATCTCACTTAAACACCATTTCTTTTTTTTTAAGTGCTACTGGAGCCTTTTAAATGTTTTTTTTTTAGGCCTTGGCTCATATGAGGACGCTCGCCATCGCCCAGTACGGACTCATATGAGGGCGCTCGCCGTCCATGGGTTAATGGCAGACAAACAGAAATACAAAAAACGGAAAGTCAGAGAAACAGACAGTATTGGTATCAGCCAACAATATCAGAGACACAGAAAAACAATAAACAATTAACCCTCTGACTTTCCAAACTCCTTCCTAAGCTGAATAAAATTGTCTACAAAGAGCCAGTATGTAAGGGAAAATGCGTCCCCGAATACCAAAGGGATATACAGTATATATAAAGGGGTTCCGTTTCTCAAGACTCCGGAAATGATAATAACAATGTATGATGACCTTTCCCTGGCCATTCCGGTAGTACGTCCAGTCACTCGTAAATAATTGTTGAGCTCTCACGTTTATCTTTGTGTAAATACAGCCATCAGGATCTATGCAGATATAATATACAGTATATATATATATATATATATATATATATATATATATATATATATATATATATATATATATATATATATATATATATAGATATATATATATATATATATATATATATATATACAGTATATATATATATATATATATATATATATATATATATATATATATATATATATATATATATATATGCCACGTGTTCAACATTGCATTACATTTTAGTGATCCTGTTTTAGCAATATATACAGTTATACTCAATTTTTAGGATCTGTTGGTAACCCTTTCCTGAGGATGGCTGCGTGACGTCGCCGAAAATTAGAATAAATCATGATGTTCCACAACGTATTTCTTCTCATTGCCCTACTAATATATATATATATATATATACCGGTATATATACTGTATATATATATATATATATATATATATATATTTATTTATTTATTTATTTATATTTATCTCTTTATTAATATTTATGCTTCATTATCACCCCATTCAATCACCTTTCAAACGTGGTGGTACGAACTTTAAGCTTGAGGTAGCATTTCAACTATAAGAGACCCGCCCTAAGCTGGATAAAAGTCGTCTATATTTAGTTGGAATGAAAATTAACATGTACTTGGACTGGTACGAATTAGTCTTTCAGTATGCCAGTACCCGCTTCTCATTCAGGATGTACTCGAACTGTTCTATTCAGCTTATCCCTCCCTTTATAGGCTGATGGGGTTTATTTGGAGCCCCCATGTTTCTCTCTATTAGTTTGGAGATTAAAAGACGTTTCATCAAATCAGTTTGGCGATATTAAGACGCTTAACCTCATTTAGATGTAGATACTTATCTGGGCGTGCGATAGCGATCCTGTAACTTAAAAGATCGGGTTTGCCCAGGAAATTTTTCCATCAACAAATGCACAAATTTAGCTTGAAGGGGCTCTTGTTGGGCATTTTGTTATAGTTTGAAGGAAGTACGGGAAGGCGTTTTGTTAGCCTAGGGTACAAACTAAATTACAGTGCTCGAAAATGGCAAAAACAAGCAAAAACCCTCAATAATTATTAAACATAAATATCGTAATAACCCAGGTGAAATGGGTAGGGTGGTAGGGGGAAGGTTAGGTAGGTGAGATGGTGGATGAGGGTGGGTGGGGAGGTGATTGTGGTAGGTGGGTGGGGTGGTGGTAAGTGGTGGTGATAGTGGGTAATAGGGGGGCGAGGGCATGAGGTAATGGGTGGGGAGGTGATGGTAGTAGGTGGGTGAGGGGGTGGTAAGTGTTGGTGCTATTGGGTGGCATGGTGGGCGAGGACATGAGGTAGTGGGTGGGGTGTGATAGTGGTAGGTGGGTGGGGTGGTGGTGGTGTCAGTGGATGGCATGGTGGGCGAGGGCATGAGGTAGTGGGTGGGGAGGTAAAGGGGGTGATTGGGGAGGATGGTTGGTGGGTGGAAGGCGAGGGTCGGTCTACTGTAGGTGTGGTTTGTGTTGACCCAGCAATTAGGATCTGCCTCACACATCACATCAGCTACCCTTTCACCGCCCACAATACGGCCCTCTCTGGATTTAATCATCCTTCTGCGTCTCCGGATTATCACCCTCTGTGCCCGTATTTACCGGATTTTGCGAGGCATTGCGTGTATTATGAAATCCTCGTTGCCCAAAATGTACAACTCCTTGGTGAAAATGTAGAAATCGTATGTAAAATACAATCGATTTTCTCGTAGTTTGGGGTCAGGCAGCCGGTCAGAGCCAAAGTCAATAGTGGCCGAGCCAACAGTGAGCATAATTATCATTGTTAACACAGACATGATTCGATTTAGAGAGGAATTTGGCCTGTTTGCTCGCCAGAATGGATCAATTTGCAACAAGGGTGGGTGGTCGGGCTGTTAAGGAATTATCTTCTCGAACCATTTTTTTCTCCTTCGGCCCTGAAAGCTGGTAGACCTTCGCAAACTGTAGCCCCAACAGCCGCCTTTCGTTTCTGTTTGTATTGTGTTCTAGATGCTGGGAGTGGGGTCTTGACGTGGTGATTTTGTTTACTATCGAAATTGGCGTGTTGAGTAGGGTGATTTGCAAATAATAGGCCATTAATGACAGGTTAAGTATTATTTCCGTCAGTATGTCAAGGGGAGATATGTATTAATATGTATTTCTTTGTTAATTTATCAATGTGTATATTTATTAGTTTTAGTTTCCTCCCAACACCTTCATCAAACTTTCAAAAATACCCCCAAAACCCCCCTTCGAGATAAATGTGTTCATTTTTCGGTAGACCTATTGCTCCTAAATTACAGGCTCGCTAAACCTCGCCAGTGAAAAAAATTGACACCTATTTGACACAAAAGGTCTTAAAATCGCCAAACTAATGGGGCTAAACAGTGAAGCACGGGAACGAGATGGCTTCAGAGATGGGGTCGTTTCGGGCCATGAGTGAGCACCGTGCCTCATGTGAAGGCAAGATGGCAGGTGCTCGTTGTACTCTACGTGCTTCACATGTCTCACTCCCTAGACTGGAACAAGACCTCACGGGCTTCACTGTTCATTGTAAAGCGGTGAATGTTAAGGCTCTCAGCCTATGCCCGAGAGGAAGTAAGTTGGAATATAGAAAAAAAAAAAAAAAAAAAAAAAAAAAAAAAAAAAAAAAACATGAGGGAGAAGGGGTTCCGAAAAAGCAACCCATGTACAGTCACCGTTATTAAGGGGGGATGGTTGTTTTATCCGGACCCCTTTCTCCCTCGTGTTTAGCACCATTAGTTTTGATATTTGAAGACGTTCTGCCCATTAGTTTGGTGATTTTAACACCTTATGCCCCATTTTGTTTGTCAATTTGAAGACCTTTCGTGCTATTTAAATGTCGATTATCTCCTGACAAGCGATAGCGAACCTGTTATTTTAAGAGGAATCGGCCTTCGGCCGGGATTTTTTTCAACTGAAAAATGTACAAATTCATCTTGGTGGGGGGTCTAGGGGGTGTTTTTTCTAAACTTGATAGAGGTCTAGCAAGGAAACTAAAAAATAAATGGACACAATTAAATAATAGACCAAAAAAAAAACAAAAAAAACAGCCAGTCTTAATGTTCTCAGCTGGCTGTGTTGGGCTGTACTGAATATCTTCATAATTTCTTTACCCGATATTTGCAATTCGGAAGTTCATTTCCTCAACTCGAGGTTTCAGCTTGTACCAGAAATTGTCCCTTAAAAGATCCGATACGCAATTACTTTTTAGTTTTCTGGCTATTGTTCGACGATTTTATTCAGATTAGGACGTGTACATGTAAGTCATAGTGTTAATTGAGATAGTCTTTACCCTCATAATTCCCACAGAGCTTTTTAAAATTGTATAAAATAGTCAGAATAAACTGTCAAAATGCGTCATAATCTTCAGAGGGTAAATAAACGCGAAAGTGTAGGCCAACAAAAGCTGTTAACCCTTACTGTACCGGCGACGTGTTTTGTTATTCAATATCCGCTACATTTAGACGATTTTATGACGCTTAGGGAAAATATATGGTAGCTAAAAGGATTAATTGAAATATTATTTAGCCTTTTAATGAATAAACGTCCTTCCTTACCTGAATAAACTCGCCTAATAGTTGCCACAATATAATGAAAAGGACGTCACCTGTACTGAATGGGTTAATTGAGCTTCTTGGCTAAGGTACCAGGCTACAATCCTTCTACATCAGGGTCACCGTTTTGTAACCATATGGTGAACAGTTTTTTTATTTTGCATCCTGGTAGAGGCTGGATCATCGCCTAATTATCGTACGGTTTTGACAGCCGACCCATTAACCACAAAAACAACCTTTACCCCTAACTGTGTGTGTGTGTGTGTGTGTGTGTGTGTTTGTCAAATACTATTACTACTACTACTACTACTACTAATAATAATAATAATAATAATAAATTTAAAATAATGGAAATAACCTTCGTCTGATTTGAGAAGAGGTAAGTAAGCACAGTAGTATTTCTAAGACGCCCCCCCCCCCCTCCACTCCATTCCCCCCCAACCCTCTCCTTCCCATTCTCCCCTCGCCGTTTCTCCCTTTCCCTTCGTCATGGTGGGGGCGCCCGTCCCCCTAATTAGCATGGGCGGCGCGGGGGTCCAGATTGGCTGATTATTGTGTCTCTGATAACCAAATTGGCAGGCAACTAACGCGCCCACCAACTGCTATTGTCATCCAAAAATTTACTCAACTGGACTAAGTGTGAGGGGCGGGAGTCGGCGGGGTAGGGAGGGGGAGCTAGCATACATAAAAGGAAATCTCGACATTATCACCCCACAACACAAGGCCCAAAATTGGCTGGAGGGATGCGGGGATGCCGTAAATAGGAATCTCGGCTTTATAACCACGAACACAAGGACCTAAATTGCTTAAAGTAATGCCAGCCTGGACGACATTCTGCCACGGGGCATTGTGCAGGGGAAAATAGGTTGCATGTAAAGGAATAATAAAGGCTAGAATTCACCTTCTCGCTCTCATTGATAATCTTGGTAAATCGGAAGGAAACTAGGGTGTATGTGCTAGATTTATAAGGGCTAGAATCCCCTGTTTCGCTCTATTTGATAAACCTGATGTGTTGGAAGAAAAATAGTGTTTATGTATAGGGTTAACAAAGGCTCAAATTCCCAGTTTCACCACTGTTTGATAAGCCTGGAATGTCGAAATGAAAATAGGGCGTATGTAGAAGGTTACAAGAGACTAGAATTCCCTACTTCACACTGTTTGATAAGCCTGGAAGGTCAACGGAAAAGTAGGGCTTATGTACAGGGTTAATAAGGGCTAGACCTCCCTACTCCACTCTATTTGATAAGCCTGGAGAGTCAAGGGGAAAATAGGGCTTATGTGTACTGTTAAATAAGGGCTATAATTCCCTACTTGATAAGCCTGGTGTGTCGGGCTAATGGGTTGAAGTAAGTGGTCCTCGCTAGTGTTGCGGAAGAACTGAGGGGGGGGGGGGATTATTGTTCTGCTGATCCACTATTTTTGCCCATAACCTTCCTCTTCCTCCAGGAGTACATAACGAAGAAAAGAGAGAGAGAGAGAGAGAGAGAGAGAGAGGGGGGGGGGGGGATATAGAGTACGATATGCAAAATTAACGGATGATACACACAAATACTGAGATGAAGCAAACGTAAACAAATAAATAGGAGTACAGGGGACATGTAAACTGGAAGGAATAAAGCAGAGAACAGACTAAATATTCCAGGCCAGTTGGAGCAATTCATGTGTCTGGGAAATAATTATAAAAACAGCTTGGTATCTGATTGACTCACTACATTCAACTAACCTCATCAGCTGTTGTATACATCTACTAGAATTCACCCCGATAAAACATGAAATTTCACCGCGATTAAAACATGGAATTCCCCGCGATTATAACATGGCATTCCCCGCGATTAAAACATGGAATTCACCGCGATTAAAACATGGAATTCACCGCAATTTGAACATGGAATTCAATTGAGTCGTTAGCTATGGTTTTGTTAGATTGGCTGACATTAGAGATAACATACTGTATTTAATAAATGCCCCGAACGTCTAGGGGAAATATAAAAAAAAAAACATAGGGACTGTCCACCAACTCACACCTGGGCTGGCATAATGTGTTTTGTACCTGAGTAAAGTGCCACTCCAGAAACATACAGGGTGTCTCAATATAAATGTGACCCATTTGACTGTTAATAACTCTGCCAATATTAATGATATTATTCTCTTTTTTCAGATTTGGAAGATCATAGCATAACATTGAAAAATCATCTATCAAAATGCCTTGGACAATAGAGGAAAAAACTATGTGTGTCACTGCTTATCTGGAGACAAAATCCTTCAAATCGGTACAGGCAAAATTCCGCAGGGAATTCAACTTTAACCCTTAACTGTCGGCGCACAACATAAGTCGAGTTAAATAAAGCTGGACTATGTGGCGGCGCTCGACATTGGTCGTGTGGCAATTTCAGCACGTAATGTTGCTGAGAGAGAGAGACAAGTGGTGGCAGGAGAGTAGCGAGCGTATGACTGCTCCAGACCACCGCGGCGAACCTACTGACACGAATCCCACCTCCTCCCTCCCTCTCTCACTCGCTATATACGGAATTGTATGGGGAAAGTGCCTAATTACATGCTTTTTGCACTCGCGTTGCACGGTTGTTGCAAGAAAACTAGCCATCATAAAAGGATCGTTATGGTGTCATTCGAAAGCTCTGTTTATGCCCTTTCAGGCATAGATACTTGTTTTACGTTCTGGGTCTTATTTAGGCATGAAAATGATCACGTAAACAGCCCTATTTTGGCTAAAAACACCCCGCTGGGCGGTACATATAAATAAACCGCCTAGGCCGCTAATAAGGTGTTAATAACTATCCCCATAAATTCCAAATTACCCATTGGGTAAACAAATTTAAAGCAACAGGATCATTAAACAAGCTCAGTAAAAAAGCAGAACAATCCACAAGTGGCAGTAAGTTGACTGCAAGATGTCCTGAAAATGTGGATGCGGTGAGAGATTCTGTCGGAAGGAGTCCAAAAAAGTCCATCGGAAGACGTTCCCAAGAGATGGGTCTTTCTCGTGCGTCAGTGCACAGAATCTTGAAGAAGGACCTTAAACTCTATCCATACAGAATCCAGATTATGCAGAAACTCACGCCAGCCGACATGGAAAAACGTGTTTTGATGTGCAAGTGGTTCGAGATCAAGATCGAAGAGGATTCTAACTTTCTCGATAATGTTTGGTTCAGCGACGAAGCACACTTCTCACTCTGCGGACATGTCAATAGCAAGAACTCGGTGTTCTGGGGATCACAATCACCAGACGAGGTTCTTCAGAGACCATTGCACTCTGTGAAATGCACTGCTTGGGTGGCCATCTCAAAACATGGCATAATTGGACTCTTTTGGTTTGAAAATGAAGCCGGGGAGTTACATTGTGGTGTTAAACAAGTTCTGGAGGACACTTGGAGCACGTCGTGGAGTGAATCGAGGTGTGCAATGGTTTCAACAAGATGGGGCAACTCCACATACTGCTAACATCACAATGGAGTGGCTCGATCATCGATTCCCTAATTGGCTGATCAGCAGACGCCGCGAACCAGAGTGGTCTCCGCGTTCACCCGATCTGAACCCCCCGGATTTTTATCTCTGGGGGTTCTTGAAGGACAACGTGTATGGGAACAATCCTCAATCTATTGCCGAGCTGAAAGTGGCCATAACCCAGACGATACGTGCCATACAGAAGCAAGAGTGTGTGAGGGTTATCGATAACTTCGCTCGTAGGCTACAAGTGTGTCATCAGCGCAGAGGCACACATTTAGAACATGTGCTGTAAAAATGTAGCTTTTGAGCAAGAGATACCAAATAAACATTTATTTTAATTGTTATCATGTCAGCTTCTGGAAATGTAATATTTTTTTGAGTTTCTTGTCTGGGCAATAAATCATGAACATATTAATGGGTCACATTTATATTGAGACACCCTGTATGAGATGGACAATAAAGACCTGACTATTATCGCTTGTTCTGCCCGTATTTTCCTCTTCTGTTTTAACGTAATCAACGGTTCATAATACTGTATACTGTATATATATACACACATATATATATATATATATATATATATATATATATATATATATATATATATAATATATATATATATA
This sequence comes from Paralithodes platypus, assembly GCA_032716605.1. Lineage (NCBI taxonomy): Eukaryota > Metazoa > Arthropoda > Malacostraca > Decapoda > Lithodidae > Paralithodes > Paralithodes platypus. Next base: position 20,760,489 of record CM064520.1, on the reverse strand, counting down.
TATATATATATATATATATATATATATATATATATATATATATACACTGTATATATATATATATATATATATATATATATATATATATATATGTACTGTATATATATATATATATATATATATATATATATATATATATATATATATATGTATATATATATATATACACATATATATATATATACACACATATATATATATATATATATATATATATATATTCATAGACGTCCATCAAGCTTTAAAAAACACCCGCCCAAGACCCTCCTTCAACATAAATGTGTCTATTTTTCGATAGAATCATGTTCCGGCCTAAGGCCAGTTCCTCTTAAAATACAGGCTCGCTATCGCTCGCCAGGAAAATATCGACACCTAAAGGGCACGAACAGTCTTAAAATTGACAAATAAATGAGGCGAAACGTCTTATAATCGCCAAACTAATGGGGTGAACGTTATAAAATCTGAAAACTAATGGGGATAAATATGAGGAAGAAGGGGGACCAGAAAAACGACCCATCTCCCCACTGGTCTGGCAGCTTATGAGGTTAACTTGACAAATAGTATTATCTCGCCTAAATTAACCCCCTGGAGGATCATGACGTATTTTAGCATATATTCTGGCTATCATTTGACGATTTTATATAGCTGAGGAAGGATCTGCGGCAATGACAAGGATTAACCCTCTGAGTCCCACATACCCTTCCTAATCTGTATACAATCGTCTAATAATAGCCAGAAAACATAAAGGAAGTGCGTCATCGATCCTTAGAGGGTGAATATACAGTATCATCAGACTAGTGTCCCCGATACTATAATCTAATTACTTTAAGCTGGCGAGAAATGTGTTTGTCCCTATCATAATTATTCCGCTATTACAATATGATGTTATACAAGAAAATTGACATCAATATAATGCAGAAATATTATAATTTATTTTGTTTCCATTAATTATACATAAATCAACTGCAAAGAGACTAAAATTTCTGCCTACGTAACCTCTTTACCACCATTACGTAATTTGTATTATATTCTGGTTATCATTAGACGATTTGTTTTAGCTTGTAATCTACTTCTACGAGTCAAAGGGGTAAATACAATCTTAATAAACCCTCTGAATACCAAAGGTCCTTCTCAAACTGCATATAATCGTCTATCTTTAGCTACACCAAAAGGAAAAAAAGCGTCATGGTGCTGAAGGGGTTAAAACAATCGAATATAGTGAAATCTCAGAAATGTTGCCAGAACATTTTTGACCAGACTGTGCAAAGTTGACGATAAAACTTTCGATGTGAAAACTGTAACACAATTTGATACCTACTGACTATTTAGGTTGCTCCGAGCGAACACAGGAGTATGGAGTGTAAAACCATTGTTGAGAAAACACTTGGACGCGAGGGGAAGGGGAGGGGGGATGAGGGACGACAGGAGAAAGAGGAGGAGGAGGAATACAAAGGAATACAAAGGCATACAAAGGAGAACAAACTGCAACAGACCTATTGGTCCTTACGGGGCAGGAGGAGGAAGAAGAAGAAGAGGAGGAGCAGGAGGAGGAGGAGGAGAATAAAGAGAAGGAGGAGGAATACAAAGGATTTAGAAACTGCAACAAACCTATTGGTCCTTTAGGGTGCAGTATGGATATCTACACTGCTAAGCTTACCAGCTACTAGGTAGAGAAAGTGATAGTAAAGCAGAAGGAGGAGAAGGAGGAAGAAGAGGAGGAGGAGGAATAATAAGAAGAGAGACGTGATATAATAGAGATGGGGCCGGAAGGGGGGGGGGGGATGGGGCGATGGTAAAGATTGTTTGAAAGAGAAAGATGCCGTACTGTATATAGGCAGAAGGAACGTTAGCTACATAGTTATAAAAAGGGAAGCTAACATAGTGAAACTATATTCTATTCGCTGTAAGTAGGCGAGAAATCATGACCTCTATCCTCTGTAACTCAAAAAGGGCTACAACAAATTGGCTGTAAATTTCCACATCTATTCCTTGACTAACTCTTCCCAAATGGTAGAATTATTAGCTCTATCACTCTAGTCGTTTTCTTAGTTACAGAGGCTAGAGGTTATGATTTATAGCCTACTTACAGCGAATAGACTATAGTACCTGGTATACGTAAGGAAGGAGATCATTTAGACACAAAGACTTAAAATAGGGTAAATCAAATACTATAATGTCAAAATTTGAACACATAATTGTAATCTCCTCCTAAATAGCAGGCTCGTTTTCGCTCGCGAGGAATTTTTTTACACCTATATGGCACGAACGGTCTTAAAAGAGCCAAATTCATGGGGCGAATGTTTTAAAATATCAAAAGTAATGAGGCTAAACATACGTGAGAAGGGGGTTCTGACATGCCCCCCCCCCCCCCCCACACACACACACACACACTCACACCTCAAGCCTTATGGAAGAGTTGTTGTACCCTTTCTGTACCAGCGACATCTGCTATGTTTTATTCTAGCTATATCTAGACGATTGTATGCAGCGTAGAAAGGATCTGCGGTAGTTAAAAGGGTTGATTGAGATAGCTCGAAGCCTTATAATTGCTAGAGATCCTTCATAAACTGAATCAAATCGATTAGTAGAAGCCAGAGTGTAATAAAAATAATGACGACGGTACAGAAGGGGTTAATAAAAGACCCATTAATGCTATCACACACTATAGCTCCAAGTTTCCCTCTCCCCCCCCCCCCCCCCCAAAAAAAAAAAGGCGTCGCGGTTACTAAGGTCCTCCAGCTTCCCCGGCCCGGCCCTTGAGCGGCCCCGTAACAGAATATACAAGGCCCGGCCGCTGCTGAAGGACCCCACATTCTGCCTGCCTCAGCGGTCCACCAACACCCTCACCACACAGAGAGTACCTTCAGTGACAGAGGTAACCAGAGAGTCGTAGGCCGCCATCTTGTTTCCATGATCCGTCTGTTAGGTATTAGATGCAGTTAGATAAACATAGATAGGTGGATAGTGTTGTAGAATTAAGCATGCATCATGTCACATGATTATTATAGCGTAAGCTTAATTAATCCTATATAACTCCTTTTATCAAAATAACAGGGTGGACAGCTCAACACCTTGTACATTTATATAATTCTTTCTAACTTTCCACACTTTTCTTTACTCTGTCCTCCAAGAACACTGGTATTCTTAAACAAATATTTCCCTTCACAGAGCCTGATACCGAACGAAAATTGTGGGAATGAGCATTGCTTACAGACATTAGACGGATTAGCATGTTCATTTCTAAAGATAACGACATTTTCCAATTTATTTCTACAAATAACGTCGCTGCGAAGGGAAAGATTTGTTTAAGAATATCCCCCAAATTTGCAAGTGTTCTCGGAGGACAGAGTAAAGAAAAGTGTGAAAGGGAGAAAGAAGTAGAAATGTAACCTGTGTTGAGCTTTCTTCCTTATATCACCCCCTCTCTCACCATAAAGGAAGGTTGGAATGTGGCTAATCCATAATGACAAGTGGATTAATTAGATGGAAGGGAAACACAGGAAAGAGCTCTAATTCTGTATTCATCTCTCTGAAGATGGGTTCTGCGTCGCCCGAAACGTAAGAGGAATAACAAATTCAAGTTCTTTCCTGTGTTTCCCTTCCACCTAATTCATTCAAAGGTAGGAATGATTGCACAACATGGAACACACGGTTGAAAACAAGATGGCGTCCACAGCTCCAGTCGACCTTATCCTGTTCTCCCAAGTCCCCCTGACCACACTCGCACATACAAAGTGGGCGTAAAATTCAATTCCGTGGGTTTGTCTCACGTGATCGACTCGGCCCGGTAATCGAGTTTATCCCGGGGACAAGTGGACGCCTCTGCTTATCTTCAATTTAGCCGTCTGTCCAGTGTTGAGGGGGTAGTGGCCGGTGCTGGTGTTGTTGGAAGAGATGTAGAGGGGCAGGGGGAGAATGAGTCGAGTGAAAATGGGCAGGGAATGGTGTTTGATGGAGGAGTAGAGGAAATTAGAAGATATACCTTGGAGAATTGAATTGATGGATGGAATGAGAAGAGATACCTTAGATAATTGAATTGATGGATTGAATGAGAAGAGATACCTTAGATAATTGAATTGATGGAGGGAATGACAAGAGATACCTTCAGTTGATGGAGGGAATGAGAAGAGATACCTTGGCTAATTGAATTGATGGAGGGAATGAAAAGAGATACCCTAAGTTGATGGAGGGAATGAAAAGAGATACCCTCAGTTGATAGAAGGAATGGGAAGAGATACCTTGGAGAATTGAGTTGATAGAGAGAATGAGAAGAAATGTTTGATGGGAGGAGTGAAGGGAAGGGTTGATTAAAATAGAGCAACAATGTAAGCAAGGTTAAAAGAGAGAGAGAATAAGGTTGAATAACCTTATGAATTAATTTCATCTGGGGGATATCCCCAACTGTAATTAATTCTACAGCACTAAGCGACGAAGGCTATATAGCACTGGAAACTGTCGTAGCATAGCCGAGATTCGAACCCACGCGGCTAGTCGTCACCAACATAGCGCTAGAGCCTTAGCCCGTTAGACCACGACAGCTCCAAAAAAGAGAGAGAGAGAGAGTTACAAAGATATACAGACTGCACAGACTTTGCGGTCCCTACTAGGCAGTCTGGATATAATGTTAACAAATGTTGCTACTAAGTGGAAGATAAGGATAGCAAGGCAGAGGGGGAGAGAGAGTGTGTATGTGTGTGCGTGTGAGTGAGTGAGAAAGGGGGAGGGGGTTGGATTTGGCTGAGACATGAGCAAAGGGGGGGTGGGGGGTTAAAAATAAAAAAATATATAATATGAATAGGAGAATAAATAAGATAGTGTAGTGAGATAAAGAGTCAAGGGAGCGTTTTTTGGACCCCCTTTCTCTCTCATTTTTTAGCCTCATTAATTTCTTTAAATTTATAGACATTCCCCCAAATTCGTTTGACGATTATAAGACCTTTCGTGTCATTTAGGTGTTGACATATAATTGCTGGTAAGCAATAGCGAGCCTGCAATTTAGAAAGAATCGGCCTTCGGTGGGAGAATGTTTTTACCGAAAACTGCTCAAATTTACCTCGGTTTTGTATATAAGAATATACGATCAAAATAGAAAGGCGGACAGCTCAACACCTTGTACATTTATAGTTCTTTCTAACTTTCCACACTTTTCTTTACTTTGTCCTCTAAGACACTCATTAAGTTTGATGGGGGTCTAGAGAGGCAATTATAACACTAACAAAAATAATGCCATAGGTAAAATTACAAAAAGAGAGAAACCCGTTGTCACATGAGCACTTTAGCGGCAGCTGTATCGGAGCCACAGTATCCGAGTCAAAAGGTAGGTCAAATCGAGTCCATTTGTCAATTTTCTTTTATTCGGTGATTGTATTTTGTATCTCAGAACTCCTAATCATCTATCTTTCTATCTATCTATTGCCTGACACCGTGATCCCCGAAGGGGTGGCCACGAACGAACCGCCCCCATGCACCTCTGTCCCCAGTCAGTCGACGCCCCTCCCCCCAACCAGCGCCGCCTTCGTTCATGTACTTCCTCACTCCATCCTTCCACCTCTCATTCGGTCTACCTCTCCCTCTATTTATTTCATAATTATTATTTCATAATTTTTGTTTTCGGTTAGGATAGGCTATAACCCCTGGTGGCCTATTTCTGTTTAAATAAACATAAAATTGTTTTCGGTTCGGCTATCACTGCGTATTCAAATTTAATTTTGTATTGTTTTAATTTTTGGTTAGGCTATCACCGCTGATAACCTATTTGTGTGTATTTCAACATTTTTGTTTTCGGTTAGGCCTATTTAAGTAAGTGAAGCGACCTGAAGGGAGTGAAGTGAGTTTAGTGTTTTTAAAGTGAGTTAAGTGTTTTTAAGTGAGTGAAGTGATCTGAAGAAAGTGATCGTCACTATGCCTCGTGCCTGTACGAACTGCGCCGGTAGGTTTGGTGCTTCCATGTTTGCTCCTGCCGATCCACAAGTCTGCCGACTCTGCCAGCAACGAGAGGATTTGACAGCAAAATTGGATGAAGCCCACAACAAGATCAACGCCCTCACCAGGAAGCTGGAATCACTCCAAGAGTTTGTAACACTCAACGTTGGAGTATCACTAACTCCAATTGTTTCAACTCCAGCATCCACCACCGCCCCAACGTCATCTGCTAACAATCCAACACCTGCAGTAGACACTGCAGCAGATGCTTCTGACGAACCTGAGCCGACATCAAACCAGGACAGCCGCCCTGTTCACCTTAGTCTCTCCCCCACTCCTCGTGCAAGAAGCCTGCTAGCACGAACAGTACCAACCCCTCGCCCCCGTTCTAACCACTCCTCTCCCCGACCTGTACGTAGAGTCCCGCCATCACAGGTTTCCGGATTTACACCAGTGAGGAACGGTGCACGGCCAACGCAGAAAAGGTCTCATCTACCAGTCGCAATGTCAAACAGATTTGAGATATTGGTAGAGATGGAAGAGGAACCAGAAGAGACCAGGCACATTGGGGATTCCATCCTACGAGGACAGGTCGAAGAGTTCTGCGACAGAGTCCCAAATCACGAAAACGATTTTGCATCCCAGGAGCTGGACTGGACGACATTGTGGAAGCCTTCGAAGATACCACAAAGGATGCAAATGAAAATACCCTTTTTGTCATCCATGCTGGTTCAAATGACGTCATGCGCACCAGATCCGAAGAGTTGATGGAGAAATATCGCAAGATGATCCAGCACTACAAAAACAAGTCAAGGAATATCATCATCTCAGGCATTCTCCCCAAGATCGACGCACCTGACAAATTCTACGACAAGGCCTTCAGCACAAATAGCCGACTAAAATATTTGTGTCTGAGGGAAGAAGTTGAATTCATCAACCTCTGGGACAACTTCTACAACCAGCCTACTCTGTTCCGCAAGGATGGCACTCCTCTAAACCCTGTGGGTTCAGCATGCATGGGTCGTCTCCTACACGAAGCAGTCCGCAGCCATGGATTAAAAAACGCCATCCGAGAAGAAGCAGCAGTGACATAAATCATCCAACACCAAGAAAAAAACAGAGGCAACCGAGGACCACCAGCGATAAGGACCGAAGACAGCGAGGACCGAGGACAGCCATGAACATAAATGTAGATCCGACAAGAACCAAAAATATTATTAAAGAGCGTTCCGTGAGTTCTAAAATAACAAATTTAAAGGTGTTCTATGCAAACGCTCGTAGCATACGCAATACATTTTCAGATTTAGAGGAGCTAGTGTTTACAGAAAATTATGATGTGATTGGCATAACAGAATCTTGGCTCAATACAGAAGATAGAGACTTGTTAGCAGAGTATTCACTTCCCGGTTATGTAATGTTTGAGAAAAGCCGAACAAATCGAAATGGAGGTGGCGTTTTACTTTATATCAAAGAAAGTCTTAACCCTACCCTCTTGTCAAAACCTCAAATTGTGAACGTCGACGCATCTTTTGTGCTAATAAAGAATAATAAAGGTAAAAAAATAATACTTGCATTAATATACAGACCTCCAGCTCAATCAGTGCAAACTGACAGAGAAATTTACGAACAAATTGCAGATGTAAGTAACTCACAAGATACCGTAATTTTTGGCGACTTTAATTTACCTGTGACCAAGTGGGGCGATACTCTTACTTCACACTCCGGACATGACTTGTATACGAACTTGCAAGAGAGTTCGCTTTATCAATTTGTTCGAAAGCCGACCCGTGGTAATAACGTTCTTGACATTGTACTTGCAACAAAAGAAGAATTAATAGAGAATTTGAATGTTGGTGATGAATTCAGTAACAGCGACCATCGTACGATAACTTTCACTTTAAAGTTTACTAGTAACGAACCAAATAGTAGCATCGAAAAAGTCCCTAATTTCAAGAAAGCAAACTTCCATAAACTTAGAGCTATGTTTAAAGAAACTGACTGGAGCTTTTTAATTCACAATAACGACATAAATACATCTTGGAAGTTATTCGAAGCCACTTACCTAAAAGCAGTGCAAGACTGCATGCTATCGAAAATACGGCGTCCAGGACATAATAATAAGCCCAAATGGTGGAATAAAGATATTTAAACCTGCCTGCTTGCTAAAAAAATTTGCTAATGATAGATTAAAATCCTCACAAAATGACGAAGAACGGCTGAAATTTGTAGAGCTACGACGCAAAGCTAAAAAGTTAATTAAGCAAAGTAAAAAGACCTTAGAGTTACATATTGCGAATCAAAGTAAAACAAACCCGAAAGAATTCTATAGTTATATCAGAAAGAAAAAAGTAGTTACTTCAACTGTTGGACCGTTAGTCGATGAAAATGGAGAATACACCAAAGACGAAGTACAAATGAGTAATGCCCTCAATACCTTCTTTGCATCAGTTTTTTACAACAGAAGACCTCAGTGATATCCCTACACCATCGCCGATTCAGATTGATAATTCAGATGTTCTAAGCAATATCACCGTTACAGAGAGAGAAGTATTGAATTGTTTAGATAAACTCAAGGTAAATAAAACGCCTGGACCTGATACAATCTCGCCTAGAGTTCTAAAGGAAGCTAAGGATGAGCTCTCCAAAAACCACTGACATTACTATTCAATAAATCCTTGCAGTCTGGAACTATGCCCGATCAGTGGAAGCTAGCCAACGTAACACCGATATTCAAAAAAGGCAGCAAATCCCTACCCAGTAACTATCGTCCAATTAGCTTAACCTCAGTTGTATGTAAGATGCTAGAAACGGTCATACGAGACAGACTCGTAAATCACTTAGAGGAAAATAACATACTTAAAGATACTCAACACGGCTTTCGTAAAAAAACGTTCCTGTTTAACAAACCTCTTAGACTTCTTCCACGATATCCTCAACCTGTACGATGAGAGTAAAGCTGTAGATATTATATACCTTGATTTTCAAAAGGCCTTTGACAAAGTTCCCCACAAACATTTACTGCTAAAACTAAAAGCACATGGAATACAAGACGGTGTGTTGAAATGGATAGAAAATTGGCTCAGCGACAGAAAGGAAAGAGTAGTCATAAACGGTAAGGCATCTAAATGGACCAATGTAAGTAGCGGGGTACCCAAGGGATCAGTACTAGGACCAATTCTCTTTCTAATTTACATCAACGACATAGATGAGGGTCTCACCTGTACAATCTCAAAATTTGCTGACGATACAAAAATTGCAAATAGCGTACTCTCAAAAGAACAAGTTGACGATATGCAACACAATCTAGATAAATTGTCATGTTGGGCCCAAATTTGGCAAATGAGTTTCAATGCGGATAAATGTAAAGTACTACATATCGGATAGCTAAATGAGAAAGCAAACTATTCGATGAATGGCACTCAGCTTAAGAATGTAAACAGAGAAACTGATCTGGGAGTAACAATATCGAGTAACCTAAGACCGAGTCAACAATGTTCAAAAGTTGTAAAGAAGGCAAACAAAATAATTGGCTTTATAGGCAGGTCATTTGAGCATAAATCCAAAGAAGTTATCCTAACCCTTTACAATTCCTTAGTCCGCCCTCTTCTGGAATACTGCGTTCAATCCTGGTGCCCTTATTACCAAAAAGATATAAACAAGCTAGAACGAGTTCAACGTAGAGTTACCAAAATTATACCTAGCCTAAAGAACAAACCATACGAAGAGGGTCTTAGAGAATTAAATCTATTTCCTTTAACCCAGCGCAGATTAAGAGGTGACTTAATTCAAGTGTTCAAAATCATCAAAGGCATCGACAATATGAACTGTAGTAAGTACTTCACTATCGACCAATCTAATTACACGCGGGGAAACGGTTGCAAAATTATTGGTAAATCTTTTAACTCACACGAATCTAAGAATTTCTTCTTCAATCGAGTTGTCAACTTGTGGAATGGGCTTCCCCGAAACGTTATAGACTGCATCACCGTTGATTCATTTAAACTCCACCTAGACAAATATCTTGCATCAAACCCGCGACTGCCTGCGTTTGTAAATGAATAACCTTATTTTATCCCCCCCTCAGTTACTAACCCATCTGTCCCCTACTAACTTCCTAATCCTGCCACGGAGATTAGTTCCAGGGCAGTAATTCCCTTTCCAATGTTCCCTTACCCACTCTAAACCACTGTTTGGACACTTGATCCTCAGTGTTTTGGAGGACAAGCAACCTAGAAGGGTCACTAGATCTGTTGTTGCTTGATTTCCTTTGTACTCCTTTGTACTCTCTGTCCCTCCACCTCGCTCTCGTACACCCTCTTAGTCATTCTCTCGCTTTCCATACGTTCCATATGGCCGAACCATCTCAAGTTGTTCCTTTTCACACTTTCCAGCACATCTACCTCCACACCACACCTCCTTCTTACTTCCTCATTAGTCTGTCTATCCCTCCATGTAACTCCGCACGCACTCCTTAAGTAATTCATTTCCACTGCTCTCACTCTTGGTCTGAGTCCCTCAACCAACGTCCATGCTTCGCTTCCGTAAGTCAGTGTCGGGATTACCACACTGTCATAAGAACATAAGAAAATAAGAAAATGGGAGTCTGCAGAAAGCCGATTGGCCTAAGCAAGGCAGATCCCTGTCCCAGACAACCCCAGTTCAATTACAAAGCCCAATTATAGGCTCAACACTCTAATACCCTGAGGATCATCTTACCAAAACGGTTAGAGATTAACGCAGGATTATGGGGGTATGCAGAGTGCTGATTGGCCCAACCCGGCTGATCCCCCTTCACACCCAACCCTTCTCGTCCATATGCTTATCCAATTTTATCTTAAAGCTCCCTACCGTTTTAGACCCCACTATAGCACTTGGTAGTCCATTCCACCCATCTACAACTCTGTTACCAAACCAATATTTGCCTATATCTTTTCTGAAACAAAATTTATCTAATTTGAAACCATTGGTACGAGTTCTTTCGCTATCACTGAGCTTTAGTACATTTGTCATGTCCCCTTTGTTAATCCCACTAATCCACTTGAACACCTCTATCATATCCCCTCTAACTCTGCGTCTCTCTAACGAATGTAAACCTAATTTCTTCAACCTTTCTTCATACGAAAGATTTCTAATATTATGGATCATTTTTGTCATTCTACGCTGTACTCTCTCCAATGAATCTATGTCCATTCTGTAATAAGGACACCAAAATTGGACAGCATAATCCATATGGGGTCTCACTAATGACAAGTAAAGTTTTAAGATAACATCAGCAGTTCTGTTACTCACACTCCTAGAGATGAACCCGAGAATCCTGTTTGCCTTATTACGAACGCTTATACACTGTTTTCTAGGCTTCAAATCATTGCTAACAAACACACCTAGATCTTCCTCACAGTCTGAATTTTCTAATTCTAAATTAGCTAGTTTATATTTAACATTTGTATGCATCTTCCCTATCTTTAATACCTTGCATTTGTCAATGTTAAACTTCATCTGCCAATTTACTGACCATTCATGTAAGGTATCTAGATCCCTTTGGAGGCACTCTATATCGCTATCTGAATCAATTGATCTCCCTATTTTAGTATCGTCTGCGAATTTACTTATCCTACTAGTTATACCTAAATCTAGGTCATTTATGTATATAAGAAACAACAGGGGACCTAATACCGATCCCTGGGGACACCACTTTTGACTGCTCCCCACTCTGACTTGGTACCATTTATGCTGACTCTCTGTTTCCTACCAATTAGCCATGACCTAATCCATCCCAACAACGATCCTCCTATTCCATGTGCCTCAACCTTTCTCATCAATCTCTCATGAGGGACTCTGTCGAAAGCTTTACTGAAATCTAAATAAATAATATCATATGACTTGTCACTATCTACTGCTTCATATACCTCTGAGAAAAAGCTAAGCAAATTAGTAAGGCAAGAACGTCCCTGAGTGAATCCATGCTGAGAAGAATTATTAAGTTAAATTTGTCTAAGTGGCTTCTAATTTTCCTAGCAATAATAGACTCTAGCAACTTTCCTATGATTGATGTGAGACTAATGGGACGGTAATTGGATGCTATCGATTTATCACCTTTTTTGAAGATCGGAACTACATTTGCAAGCTTCCAAGCTTCTGGAACTAAACCTGTTTCTAAAGACTTGTTAAATAAAAATGCTAATGGGCTACTTAACTCATCTCTGCATTCTTTTAATACTCTAGCATATACCTCGTCAGGACCAGGCGATTTTTGAGGTTTCAGTCTGTCAATTTCCTTAAGCACATCATTTCTACTTATACTAACTGTACTTAACATATTTTCTATACTATCACTATATACCATATTGACTTCTGGAATCTGTGCCAAATTTTCATTAGTGAACACGGAAAGAAACTGACTATTTAATGCACTGCACATTTCTAAATCATTTTCTGTTATTTCTCCTATTGAAGTTTTTAGGGGGCCTATTACATCTCTAACTTTAGATTTATATAGTTGGTAAAAAGCTTTAGGGTTGTTTTTTGAGTCACTGGCTATCCTTATTTCATAATTTCTTTTTGCTTTCCTGATTTCCTGAAGTCATGCAAGGACTTCTTCACTTCCATACTGACCACCCTATTTCTTGTTACTGCTTTTAGCGTTCCTACAACCCTCTTCCCCTGTTGTACCCTCTCCCGAACTTCTTCATCCATAGTCCCATCTTTACTCAACACACTGCCCAGATACTTAAAAGATTTGACGATCTCCATAGCCTGACCGTTCAGCTTCACCTCACACTCTGTGACTTCACCCCTTTCGAAGACCATAACCTTGCTCTTCCCCGCATTTACCTTCAAATTCCGTTTTTCGCACACTGTTCCTAACTCATTTACCAGACCCTGCAACTCCCATTCATTATCACTCATCAGAACTGTATCATCCGCAACAGCAGTATAGGTAGCTTCCACTCAATTCCCTCCCTTTTCAGCGATACACCAATATCCACTGCTCTTGATAGTATTTCTTTCATGACTCCATCCATATATACAGTAAACAACCACGGGGACATCACACACCCCTGTTTCAAACCAACATTCAGGTCAAAGAACTCGCTCTGCTCACTCTCCACACGTACTGCCGCCTTTGCACCCTCATACATGCTCTTCACTACTTTCAGCAACTTGCCCTCTACTCCATATATTCTAAGTACTTTCCACAAACCTTCTCTATCCACTCTGTCATAGGCCTTCTCCAAGTCCATAAAGGCAACATACACCTTTTGTTTCTTCTCCAGATATTTCTCCACAACACAATTCAGGGTAAAAATCTGATCTACACATCCTCTTCCCTTCCTAAAACCTTCCTGTTCGTCGCCTATCCATTTCTCCGTTCCCACTCTCACTCTCTCAATCACTACCCTACTGTATACCTTCCCTACTACGCTTAGAAGACATATTCCTCGGTGGTTACCACATACTCCTCTTTCCCCTTTGCCCTTATATAGGGGGACTATTATGCCAGTCTTCCAGTCATCGGGTGCACTCCCCTTCTCCCATGCTAGTTTGCACATTTTCCATACCCATTCTATTACTATCTCACCACCATACCTCAATATTTCCCCACACACTCCATCTGTTCCTGGTGCTTTCCCCAACTTCACTCTTTTCATGGCTTCCCACACTTTTGACCTCCTGATCCCCACCTCCACCTCCACTACTTCTCTTCTTCTCCCTCCCATACCATATCCAGCTATGTTTGCTGTCTCTTCATTCCTTACATTTAGCAACTCACTGAAGTACTCCCTCCATCTTTCGACTCTCTTGCTTCTCGGCTAGCATTCTCCCATTCTTATCTTTCACACCCTTACTGCTTCCCTTGCTACCTTCCCTAACTTTCTTGACTTCTTTCCAGAACAGTTTCTTACTCTCCCTCCATTTTACACTCAGATTCCTTCCAAATTCCTCATCTACTCTTCTCTTACTTTCCTTCCCTACTCTCTTCAGCACCCTCTTACTCTCCACGTACCTCTTACCTAATCATGTACAGTCCAATGTAATAACAAATGTATATACAGGAAAATCAATCAAAATAATATACACACTTGAATCAGATTACTGGCCCCGATACGATACATATATCCGGTAACCTTACTCGTGTGCCACCGGCTTAAGGGGGATAGGTTTATTTGTTGTCGATTATTTCGTATTTATTTTTTGTTTAGTCTTCTTCCTAAACCTCCATCAAACTTATATATAAAACATTTTGTAGAATAATATCCAGTCACTTCTTAATTACAAGCTCGCTATCGCTTGCCAGGAAAAAATCAACACTTAAATCACACGAAAACTTAATAATGAAAAAGAAATGGAGCGAAAGGTCTTAAAATCGCTAAACTAATGGGCCGAATGTCTTAAAGTCTCAAAACTAATGGGGCTAAACATGAGGGAGAAAGGGGGCCAGAAAAGACAACCATCCACCCTTAGGCAATAAGTAATGCTGATCCTAATTGTACATTTGCCAATTTCATGTTATAAGGAAGTTGGAGCCGTAAACATCGCCGTGAAAAAGAATAATGTATGTTTCTGATATCCACAAAACTATGATGAATTGGGTTTTATGTATTCGTAAATGTACTACAATCGTATTTTAGCTGATGTTTATGCTAAATATTGATGTCTGCAACTCCTACTTCCTTATAGAACGAAAATCGCAAGTGATCAATTACACTAGGTGAGGATTCTGTATGAGATGATAATTTCATAAGTACATGAAGTTTATTTCCGACAATATAATAATAACATTATATAATGATACAATTAGCTGTAGTAGATCATAGAACATAAGAACATAAGAAAATGGGAGTCTGCAGAAAGCCGATTGGCCTAAGCAAGGCAGATCCCTGTCCCACACAACCCCAATTCAATTACAAAGCCCAATTATAGGCTTCACACTCTAATACCCTGAGGATCATCTTACCAAAACGGTTAGAGATTAACGCAGGATTATGGGGGTCTGCAGAGCGCTGATTGGCCCAACCCGGCTGATCCCCCTTCACACCCAACCCTTCTCGTCCATATGCTTATCCAATTTTATCTTAAAGCTCCCTACAGTTTTAGATCCCACTATAGCACTTGGTAGTCCATTCCACCCATCTACAACTCTGTTACCAAACCAATACTTGCCTATATCTTTTCTGAAA
This sequence comes from Paralithodes platypus, assembly GCA_032716605.1. NCBI lineage: Eukaryota > Metazoa > Arthropoda > Malacostraca > Decapoda > Lithodidae > Paralithodes > Paralithodes platypus. The sequence goes on along the minus strand of CM064520.1, from coordinate 20,745,388 downwards.
CGAAATTTATCTAATTTGAAACCATTGGTACGAGTTCTTTCCTATCACTGAGCTTTAGTACATTTGTCATGATCCCTTTGTTAATCCCACTAACCTACTTGAACACCTCTATCATATCCCCTCTAACTCTGCGTCTCTCTAACGAATGTAAACCTAATTTCTTCAACCTTTCTTCATACGGAAGATTTCTAATATTATGGATCATATTTGTCATTCTACGCTGTACTCTCTCCAATGAATCTATGTCCATTCTGTAATAAGGACACCAACATTGGACAGCATAATCCATATGGGGTCTCACTAATGACAAGTAAAGTTTTAAGATAACATCAGCAGTTCTGTTACTCACACTCCTAGAGATGAACCCGAGAATCCTGTTTGCCTTATTACGAACGCTTATACACTGTTTTCTAGGCTTCAAATCATTGCTAACAAACACACCTAGATCTTTCTCGCAGTCTGAATTTTCTAATTCTAACTTAGCTAGTTTATATTTAAAATTTGTATGCATCTTCCCTATCTTTAATACCTTGCATTTGTCAATGTTAAACTTCATCTGCCAATTTACTGACCATTCATGTAAGGTATCTAGATCCCTTTGGAGGCACTCTATATCGCTATCTGAATAAATTGATCTCCCTATTTTAGTATCGTCTGCGAATTTACTTATCCTACTAGTTATACCTAAATCTAGGTCATATCATGCTGATATTTGAACTCCTAAACGATTATTATAGATCTATGATACATATAAGGTAAAAGGCACAATTCAAAATACATAGTACAGCATTAAACTGAAGAAGACAACAGCATCACACGCTTCATAATATAATAAGCAATAATTTCATCAATATATACAACTATACATTTGAGTAATTATGCACACAAACATGTATAATGCATTAGGTATAGCAGGTAAACAATAGGCACTATTTAACTAAACTCTAAAATCCGTGTGAACGATAAAACACTATGACTGATATACTGTTTATAAACATACGATATATATATATATATATATATATATATACGGAGATTTCTACAAATATCGTATTCAATAAATCATCTAGCACGATATACCAACACTCTCATGTTATACAGTCAGTTGGAATGTTTAATTACTGTAGGTACACGACATGAACAAGGTAGATACATATTATCACAAAAATCACGAAAGAGAGAGAGAGAGCGTGAGTGAGTGTGTGAGAGAGTGAGAGTGAATACAATGAGAGAGAGAGAGGGAGGGGGGGAGGGGGAGAGAGAGAGATAGAGGATAAGGAGAGAGAGAATGAAAGCTTATAAAAGAAGAGAGAGAGGAGTCATAATATCAACTACACCGGACGTAACACTGATAGACACCAGGGAGACCTTTGGTAATGGTACAGGCACTCACTAAAATTCCTGAAACCCCTATTTTCTGTGTAAGCTTTCATAATGAACACTGACAGGGGCACTTTTTTTTTTTTGGGGGGGGGGTCTATTGGGCACCCTTTCTCCCTCATGTTTAGCCCCATTAGTTTTGATATTGTTAGCGTTCGAATGTTTCCAGTGTGTGCCTATATGTACATACAATTACACGTCTTTCAATCATTTAGTAAGAAATATTTACCACAAATGTATCTGGATGGCTATAATTGCACAATGAAAAACACATAAAACACATACCTGCATACAATAAATAATACACATAAACATATACAATGAATAATCACATAAAACATAACACAATGCATTAAAACATAAAAACAAATAAGTCACATACAGTATATACACAATACATATAAGTCATATAAAAACAACATAACAAATGAGACATAACACACATAAACACATAAAGCACATAAGGTACATACAAATCATAAAACACATAATATATATAATACACACACCACATAAAACAAATGACACATAGAACACACATAATACAAAAAGACATCAACAAACCATGATCAACAATAATGAAGAAACCCTCGTTATTTGATAGTTGATTACTTGCGAGTTTCAGGCTATAAGGAAGTTGGAGCTGTAGACATCAGTATTTAGCAGAATTACCAGCTAAAATACGGTTATAGTACAGTCGGATGCCATAGTCTCCGGCCCACTCATAAGAATTCCTGGACTCCCTATGTTTTTATTTATGCAATTATAACTATCAGGATTGATTTTTGGTTAGAACTTGCTTATCAATAAATAGTATATATAGTTTTGTAGTTGATGTGTAGAAAATATTATTCATAATTGTTAATAATTGTTAATATTGTTAATTATTAATCAGTTGCCCTCTGACCCCTGACTAGTGCGGACGTCCCCAGTGACCGCTAGTGAACCTGTTTACCCTTAGTGAGGTCCTAGTGAACTTTCTTAGTGATGGCTGTTGTTGATGAGTCTGCTGTCTCCTCCCATACTCTCCAGCTTTGTCTTGCTTTGCAAGAAAGACTGGAGAGTGTGGAGCAGGAGATTCAGTGTCTCAAAGATGAAAATTTGGCCTTGAGACTAGCTATGGCGGAGAAGAAGTGTGAGGCTACCGGAAGTGTTCCCAGGGATCGTGAAGCCCCTTGGAAAGTGGTGTCGACCAGTGCAACGGCCTGCAAGCTGAAAAGGCAGCCACTCAAGACCCACAACAACTTCAGCACCTTGGCTGATGAGAGTGATGGCGAGGAAGTGGCGATCATCGAGGCAGTGAGAGGGGAGGGGGGGAAGTCTGCTGCTGTTGCTGCTACAACTCCTGCTACACGCCGACAACGGAAAAAAGCTAAGTTCATTGTCGGTGATTCAATGGTTAGGTACCTTGACGGGGCTACTAACACTCATGTTAGTAAAGTTGTCTGCCTACCTGGAGCCGGAGTCGGGAGGGTGGCAGAGAAGATGGATGGTGTCCTAGAAGTGGGTGGGGAGGACCCCATCATCTTCATCAACGCGGGATCCAATGACATATGGAGATGCAGGACTGAGGAGTTGCTGACCAAGTACCAGGAAATGCTGGAGAGGATCAAGGAGAAGGGTGGATTTCCTGTGGTACACAGTATCCTGCCAAGAAGAGGGGTACGGAAGGAATGGTCCTCCAGGGCTATTGGTGTAAATAGCCGGCTGGAGAAGTATTGCAAGGCAAAGTCAATACCATTCCTAGATAACTGGACCCACTTCTATGGTAAGGATGAACTGTATGCCCAGGATGGAGTACATCTTTCTCGACTAGGAGTTTCGACCTTGGCCAGCTCACTGGACAAGATTGTTGCGGGGTTTCGTTAAAAAAACCTGGGTGTGTAAGTAAAATACTGTCTCCATATGGAGCAGGTACTTCATGTGACAAACCAGTGAGTAAAATAGAAATAATCAGTCAAGATAGTGCGAATATAGTGATGTGTAATAGTAGTATCGATAACACTACACATGTAACTGATAGTAAAGATGAGATTACTGATAGAGTAGAATTTCCGTCTAGAGCTAGTAGTTCAACAGGAAATAATAAGTTAGCTAAAAACAATAGAAAATTAGTTGCAAATAAAAGTAATAGGTTGAGGGTATATTATACAAATTGTAGGAGTTTATGTAACAAAATGAACGAACTTAGAGCACTCGTTAGCACAGAAAATATAGACATAATAGCGCTAACTGAAACGTGGATTAATACAGAATCTAGGCATTTTTTAGCAGAATTTGATATTCCAGGATATAGTTTGTTTAAATATGACCGAACAAGTAGGAGGGGCGGGGGTATAGCAGTGTTTGTCAGGAGTACATTAAAAAGCTGTATTAAATCAGGTATTAGACTAAATAATGATAATGAAAGTGTTTGGGTAGAGGTTAACGAAGGTAGTGAGACCATAGTTATTGGAGTTATATATAGACCGCCTAATATGAGTAGAAATGGCGGAATATCGTTATGGGAGGAAATTAAAATAGCATCAAGGTTTAGCAATGTGTGCATTATGGGGGATTTTAATTTTCCGAACATTGATTGGCAGCACCAAATAGGCGACTCCGATTCAGTAGAGTTTATTGAGGTAGTACAAGATAGTTTTTTATTTCAATTCATAGAAACGCCGACTAGAGGTATTAATATTCTTGATTTAGTTTTCAGTAACAATGAACATATGATAAATGATGTAGAGATTGGTGACCACCTAGGAAATAGCGATCATAAATCTATTTATTTTAATATACAATGGACAGGGAATGCTAAAGAGAACACGACACTTATCCCAGATTTCAGAAAAGCCGATTATGGTGGGCTAAGAAGTGACTTAAGGGTGGACCCTATTCTTAAGCAATTAAGTCAGGATATGCCAGAGTTAAACTTGCCACCTACATATAACCAGTTTATTGCTTCACTCCACAATGCTCAAAATAAATATATCCCTAAAAGAAAATTTAGATCGCCGCAGAACCAACCAAAATGGATGACTAATAAGCTAATAGATCTTATAGGAAAAAAGAAAGGAATATATAGAAAAATAAAGAAAGGCGAAAATCATCTACATATATACTATCAGACTCTATCAAGACAGGTCAAAAAGGAAATCAGGAAAGCAAAAAGAAATTATGAAATAAGGATAGCCAGTGACTCAAAAAATAACCCTAAAGCTTTTTACCACTATATAAATCTAAAGTTAGAGATGTAATAGGCCCCCTAAAAACTTCAATAGGAGAAATAACAGAAAATGATTTAGAAATGTGCAGTACATTAAATAGTCAGTTTCTTTCCGTTTTCACTAATGAAAATTTGGCACAGATTCCAGAAGTCAATATGGTATATAGTGATCGTATAGAAAATATGTTAAGTACAGTTAGTATAAGTAGAAATGATGTGCTTAAGGAAATTGACAGACTGAAACCTCAAAAATCGCCTGGTCCTGACGAGGTATATGCTAGAGTATTAAAAGAATGCAGAGATGAGTTAAGTAGCCCATTAGCATTTTTATTTAACAAGTCTTTAGAAACAGGTTTAGTTCCAGAAGCTTGGAAGCTTGCAAATGTAGTTCCGATCTTCAAAAAAGGTGATAAATCGATAGCATCCAATTACCGTCCCATTAGTCTCACATCAATCATAGGAAAGTTGCTAGAGTCTATTATTGCTAGGAAAATTAGAAGCCACTTAGACAAATTTAACTTAATAAATTCTTCTCAGCATGGATTCACTCAGGGACGTTCTTGCCTTACTAATTTGCTTAGCTTTTTCTCAGAGGTATATGAAGCAGTAGATAGTGACAAGTCATATGATATTATTTATTTAGATTTCAGTAAAGCTTTCGACAGAGTCCCTCATGAGAGATTGATGAGAAAGGTTGAGGCACATGGAATAGGAGGATCGTTGTTGGGATGGATTAGGTCATGGCTAATTGGTAGGAAACAGAGAGTCAGCATAAATGGTACCAAGTCAGAGTGGGGAGCAGTCAAAAGTGGTGTCCCCCAGGGATCGGTATTAGGTCCCCTGTTGTTTCTTATATACATAAATGACCTAGATTTAGGTATAACTAGTAGGATAAGTAAATTCGCAGACGATACTAAAATGGGGAGATCAATTGATTCAGATAGCGATATAGAGTGCCTCCAAAGGGATCTAGATACCTTACATGAATGGTCAGTAAATTGGCAGATGAAGTTTAACATTGACAAATGCAAGGTATTAAAGATAGGGAAGATGCATACAAATGTTAAATATAAACTAGCTAATTTAGAATTAGAAAATTCAGACTGTGAGAAAGATCTAGGTGTGTTTGTTAGCAATGATTTGAAGCCTAGAAAACAGTGTATAAGCGTTCGTAATAAGCCAAACAGGATTCTCGGGTTCATCTCTAGGAGTGTGAGTAACAGAACTGCTGATGTTATCTTAAAACTTTACTTGTCATTAGTGAGACCCCATATGGATTATGCTGTCCAATTTTGGTGTCCTTATTACAGAATGGACATAGATTCATTGGAGAGAGTACAGCGTAGAATGACAAAAATGATCCATAATATTAGAAATCTTTCGTATGAAGAAAGGTTGAAGAAATTAGGTTTACATTCGTTAGAGAGACGCAGAGTTAGAGGGGATATGATAGAGGTGTTCAAGTGGGTTAGTGGGATTAACAAAGGGGACATGACAAATGTACTAAAGCTCAGTGATAGCGAAAGAACTCGTACCAATGGTTTCAAATTAGATAAATTTCGTTTCAGAAAAGATATAGGCAAATATTGGTTTGGTAACAGAGTTGTAGATGGGTGGAATAGACTACCAAGTGCTATAGTGGGGTCTAAAACGGTAGGGAGCTTTAAGATAAAATTGGATAAGCATATGGACGAGAAGGGTTGGGTGTGAAGGGGGATCAGCCGGGTTGGGCCAATCAGCACTCTGCATACCCCCATAATCCTGCGTTAATCTCTAACCGTTTTGGTAAGATGATCCTCAGGGTATTAGAGTGTTGAGCCTATAATTGGGCTTTGTAATTGAACTGGGGTTGTGTGGGACAGGGATCTGCCTTGCTTAGGCCAATCGGCTTTCTGCAGACTCCCATTTTCTTATGTTCTTATGTTCTTATAAACTAGTTTCCAGAGATATACTTCCATTATTAGAAATAGGTGAAGTCCAGGAATATTTATGAGTGGCCTAGCGACTATGGGATCCGACTGTACATTCATAATTACATAAAACCAAATTCAGCATACTTTCTGTCCATAACAAAAATATTGTATTATTTCATTTACGTTTAAGATAGATGCTTACGGCTCCAACTCCCTTATAGCCTGAAACTCGCAGATGGTCAATTGAGGTACCAAAATTAATTCCAAAGAAAACAAATATGGCCACTCTCCCTTACTACACGATCTATAACTGTGACATTTTTATCCTGTTCTGGCATAATTTAGACGACTGTATTAATTTTAGGCAGGATATCTACCCATTAATGGGCTACAGACTATCTCAATTAATCCTTTTGGCTTCCAAATGCCCTTCCTAAGCTTAAATGGCATAGCTCACTTACTCAGATATCCCCAGAATCGTCATTGTCAATGTACAACATACCCCTATGTAAAGTATTAGTATACTGGGTATCTTATATTATTAAATATATGCATTTTTGTGTTTCGGGGGGTGAAAAAGTGACGTCAGCAGGGGCGATTGGTTACGTAGGAATACCATCATGATTACCTATATTTCACAATAACATCCTCAGTCAAACTAATTTCCTTTGTCTAGTTGTGGAGGTGCCAGTTTCTCTAATATGTTTCCCAATAATATCTCTCCTCATGAAAAACGAAAGAATGTCTTACCTATCACATAATGATTCATATATTAGTAAATGAAAATAGAGAACATTGGAAATAACTTAAATAATCCATATAGCCGGAAAAAATAAAATTGCATTTGGGAATCGACTAATCTCTGTCTTCGTCTTCTTCTTTTGGGGGTTGGCCGGGTATTTCTACCCCAGCTAGCTTATCGTGGAGTCTGGGAGATTAATCTGTGTATCCACATTCTATGTATTAATTATTTAACATCTTATCTATTTTTGTTTTCTCCAAATAGTAGTTCTACCAAAATATATATTTTTTGTGTAAGGTCTTTCAAATAGATCAAATAGTCCTATGTATGGTAACACTCACAGATTGAGTTGCCAACGGCCACTAGATTTTTTGCTTTAGCTCGAATTAATCTACGTTAATCGTCGGTTATTTTGTGACATATTTCATTGACACTTCATCCACAGATACATTATAATATTATCTAAGCGCTAATTACTATTTTGTGTGATATAATAAAGATCAAATATGAAAAATACTTTGTATGAACATGCAATATGTTACATATTTTACACAAGTTTCCCATGATTATAAAATTGCTTTAGAGAAAACGTTTTATTATATTTTTTTCTTCAAATGTAGCAGATAGAATTTCGATGTAGTATTGCAGTTAGACAGATAAACAGTGATAGAAACAGATAGTCTAATTGTACTAGTGGTATAAGCTTAGTGAAGTGCAGAAACAACAACGTATTATATAAAATACAAGTAGCCTATCGCGGAGTCAAGATGGCGTCTATATGTTAAAACCTACCGGTAACCCCATAATACAAACTTATCCATAACTGTCTTTTGAAAGGCTAATCCCTTGAACAAACAGTAGTTCCGATGTAGCATATGTATAGCTACATCTAGACTCTAGAGGTATTTACTTCGATCTAGCAGCATTTTCTTGCATGTAGTGACATGAATTTTAGTTATATTTTAGGAATATTAGCGATATTAAACGATAATAGAAAGATACTGTAATGGTATTATCCTATACATGGTTGCCAATAGTTTACTATCTAGCGATATTCTAGCACTTTTGAGATCGGATCTAAAGCTATTTTGTTTTTCGTTTTGGTAACCCTGGGACCAAACTGGTTATTGTTTTCTCTCTTGAATATGAATTATCAACTGTCCAAGGGTGTGGGTGGGTACAATTGTCAAGGGTGCAGGTAAATCTGGAACCATACATAGAATAAAGGCTAATTTAGCAAGGATTGGAGCTGGAATGAGTATAGCGTTAGTAATACTGTAAAACAAATCCAGGCTAGCCTGTGAACCACTGTGAACTGGTCTTAATTTCGGCTCTGTTTTCAAAGGTGGCCCTTGCTGATGTCTTCAACTCCCCCCCCCCCCCCCCCCCCCCTCTCCCCTTAAAATAGAAATATCTAATGTGAATTTGTTTGCTAATATTGGGCAAACATTATAACAAAGCAAAGCACATGTGCATTATATGTCAAATTAACATGCTTTGAAGAGTGACAAATACAGGATGTGAATTTTGGCGAGCTATGCCATTTCATAAAATCGTCTAAATGTAGTTGAAATCCAATATAAAAGCTTCACCAGTACAGAAGGGGTTAAAATACACACACACACACACACACACACACACGTACGCACTTACACACAAATACACACACTCAGACAGACACACACACGGATACGCACACACACACAAACACAAAATATGCACATGCGAAAACACACACACACACACACACACAAACAAACACCAAAACCTTGACAGATGTGAACGCAACTATTTATTAGACAGTGGTATTCAGCATTTCTAAACAAACTCATCCAGAGAACCATTTCAACCAGAAGATCTCAACCAGTGCCAGTTCATTCAAGGCCAATTAAACCATTAATATTGTCCATTCAGTATATGTAGGCCAGTAAACTTAACCTCTAGCCTCTGTAACTTAAAATGGGCGAGAGCAAATGGGCTGTGAATTTCCATACCTCGTCCCTGGCTGACTCTTCCCAAATGGTAAAATTATTAGTTCTATTATTATAGCCGTTTATAAATTTAATGAGATTAATAGTTACAATTTCAGGCCTATCTCTAATAAAATGGGTATATATATATATTTTTTTTTTTGTATAAATATAATTATATACAGTATACTGTATATATATATATATATATATATATATATATATATATATATATATATATATACCGGTATATATATATATATATATTGTTACGTATCTTGATTTAGACGTGGTTAACTAAATAAATAAAGACAGAACAGTTAAGGTGAAAGTGTAGCAAAACAGCTGAAGGCCAAAGAACGTAAATTATTAAAGTTAGTTCTGTTGTCACTTGCTTTCCCTCAGTTGTTGGGACAGTTATCCTTTATACTCTGATACACTTCAATTTTATTTAATCAGTAAACTATTTAAAGTTACATTGAATGTTTTAATATGAAAGAGGCTATTAATTACGAATACAAAAGTTCGGTATGTAAGCAAAGTTTTAAGACACTAGAATATCTCAATTAATCTTGATTATCAGCAAAGTATTAAGATCTTTTATATATAATTAACTTAAGTTTGTTAACCCTCTAAAGATTGTTTTGCTCTTTATATTGTCTATTTATTCTTAGTTTATTATTATTATTCTCCTTTAGTATTTTATCTTATTTATTCTTATTACTGAAAGACATTTGACTAAATAAAAATGGTAAGGAAATATTATAAAGTCACATATAAAAGGGAATTATATTTATAAACGTAAATAAGGTATTTTAAAATTAATCAAAATAATAAGCAATGAAAGTTATGATAGAGTTTCAGGATCGTTTTGCATACGTTCTGATTTCACTAAAGTACAAATTAAAGAATAATAGTCAGGTAAGTATTTAACTTATACAAGGCTTAATCCTTAATTATGAATGACAATAGCTTTACATCAAGTTAGTTAATCGTTAATATGTAAAGTAGAATATTCAAACACAAATCATCTCTGAATCAAACATTAATTCTAATCACCAAAATTAAACAGTAATTCAAAATATATATCTCTCCAATTAAATTAAACATATAGGATTCTCCAATCCAACCTATATGATTTATCAAAGTAAATTAAACATACATGATTTCTCCAAGTAAATTAAACATATATGATTTCTCCAATTAAATTAAACATATATGATTTCTCCAATTAAATTAAATAGTAAAGTAAAATGATTTCTCCAATCACAAAATCTTAAAGCAAATGAGTGTATGTTTTCGACATACCTCTGGTTAATTAATAGTCACAAATAATCCCTAACTAACGTGTAAGAGGTCGCTATGGGACACAACTTAACACATAATAATATACAAGCCTTTGAAGTCTGTCTCGTCTCCCCACCACACTGCTCGTGTTCCCCAGCTAGAAATGTACTGCTTTTAACTATCAAATCTCCGGTTTATATATCATTTCTCGGACCAAGCTATCCAATTAGAAGGCAGGAAACAGGTGCCGAAACCAATAAAACAGGTTGCTGGTGTCAGCCATTCACGGACGAGAAGCAGGTGAACTAGGCGAGGTTGGGGCAGTAGGGAGAAGGGGGCTGGTTCTGCCTCGTTCAGTTGTTTCCCCCCAAACTTGGCTGGTTTCTCTCTCTCTCTCTCTCTCTCTCTCTCTCTAGTCACGTAAGCAAGGCGAAATGTTGCCACGAGGTAATTGTAAAGTCACGTTCAACAGGTTGGTCTGGCCACATGACATCCGGTCGGTACGGTACAGATGTTACAATATATATATATATATCATTATACAGTATATATATATATATATATATATATATATATATATATATATATATATATATATATATATATATATATATATATATATATATATATTATATATATATATATATATCCTCCACCAGTCTTTACAAATATTTATTATAGGTATGGAGATAATTGAGTGTAAAGAAAGGAAAATATCACCAGTGGCACCAAGATGGCGGAGGTTGGCCGATCTCTGTTTCAATAAGGTCACTATTCACTGTGGCCCATATTATTATTTATATTTTTATTTTTATTATTTTTTTTTGGGGGGGATTCACTTGTTACAGGCATCATTGCCTTTTATCTCCTTCATACACATCGACAAAAATTCATACGCAATGGACCAAATATATCAGACTTGTGGCTTTTGTGACACCAGTAATGCCAGTAACCAGTAATTTTTTTTTTTTTTTTTTTTTTTAAGAGACAATGAACGGAGGAAGGAAAAACAGATAAAACAAAAAGGTCCATGTGCCTAAAGGCATCCTCCATTCATAAAATGTTTGTAATAACTGGATTTAAACATTTGTAGATTGTAAGTTTGTGGAAAGCAATTCGAGGGAAGTGAATTCCAAAGAGTAGTAGCTCTGGGGATAAATGAATTCTGATAAGCGGAAGTTCTGCATTGTGGAGGAGAAAGTGTAGATTCATGGGTGCTCTCAGCTGCCCTAGTTCTACGGGGAAAGATGTGGAGAGGCGGCACAATTGAAGCAAGTTCCTCGGAACAATTGCTGTGAAAATATCTGTAGAATAATGCACAACAGTAACATGTAACACCAGCAACCGGTACCACATAACACCAGTAACACGTAATATGTAACCCAAGTAACCAGTAACACCAGTAACCAGTAACACACCAGTAACCGGGGTAAGCAGTAATCAATCACTCAAGACAGGAGTTTAGGACTGGTTTGGATACGGGTTATAAGGTGCGAGCTGAATCCCACATTCAGGTACCTCAGAGTATATCTGATCTTCTTGATATTGAAAGTTTGGGTCTTGAGCATACTGATCCTGTGGCATCACTGGCCGCTGTGCAGATTGGCCTGCATAGGTTTTAATTGCCTGTATATTCTCGTAGTTCTCTTCACTGTTGGTCACATTTGCATAGATGGGTTCAGGGCTCTGAGGAACAGTGGTTATGTCTTGGTGCAGGTCGTTAGACGGGTTCAAACCCAGTGGGTCCAGCACCCCTCCGACACCGGTAGCGCTGGCGTTTCCCTGATGGATGTGTTGAGTTGCAGGTGTCTGAAGGAGCGTTCTTTGAGCTACGTTAACTGTCGTGGATGGGGGCTGCGTCTTCCCCCCGGCATTATCCCTCCGGCCGGCGTTGCTGTTGGTGGGCTCAACTAGTATCGTGTTCGTCTCCAAGTTACTGCCGAATGAGAAGGGAAAGCTGATCCGGCGCCTCAGGTAGAAGATGTAGTAGAGAGAAGTGAGGAGAAGGGCTACGAGAAGGCCCACCCCAACCCCTATACCGACGCTTACACCCAGGCTACCTTGTGCTGTTGCAAAGGCTGGTCTAAGTGTTGTTGTCAGTACTGGTTCCAAAGGGCCATTCATTTTGTTCTGCGGAAGTTAAAATAGTATATTGTTATAGTATCCGTAACATTAAAAGGAAACTTTAAATTCAACAATAAATTATCACTTTCGACAACCTAAAGTTTTTCAAACACTGTAACACTTAAGCGTATTTTCCATATTAACCCTTACAGTACCGGCGACGTCTTAATTATTTTATGCTAGCTATATTTAGTCGACTTTATGTAGCTTAGGATGGATCTGTGGTAGTTAAAACGATAATTGAGAATGTTTGTAGTATTTAATTGTTAAGAGGTCTTTCTGAGGTTAAATACAATCGTCTAATAGTAGCTAGAATGAAACTAAAAAGGACGTCACCCGTCTTGAAAGAGTTAAACACATATAAACAAATTAGGACCATTTACTGTTTCTTAGCAATAATTTGACCCTTTCAAAAGTTATTATAATAAGTACCGGTAAGTAATATACAATATATTATATGGTCATACTCTAACAAATAAGGCACATATATAAAAAAGACAAAGAGATTAACTCTATTTGGTCCGAGGAGGGTCTTTCTTGATCCTCGCTGTTTTGCTCCAGTTTTTTGGAGATTCTAAGACGTTTCACTCTACTAGATTTGCAAAAATAAGTCATTTCACCCCATCCAGATGTTGATTTTCGATAGCGAGCCTGTAACTTAAAGTAAATTTGCCTTCGGCCGGGACAATTTTTCTCTCGAAGAGTAAAAATATAGCTTGAAAGGGGTCTGGGTGAGCATTTATATATTTGAAGAAGGTCTGGGAAGACGTTTTTGTTAGTCTAGCCAAATTATAATGTTGATTTAGCTGTTGAGGCTGTATTAAACCAAAACAAACTATAGTGTTGATTTAGTTGTTGATGTTCTATTAACCCAAAGCAAATTATAATGTTGATTGGCTGTTGATGTTCTATTAAACCATAATATATTAAAATATGGGATTAACTGTTGATGCTCTATTAAACCAGAACAAATTATAATGTGGGATTAGTTGTTGAATGATCTATTAAACCAGAACAAGTTAAAATGTTGGATTAGCTGTTGAATATTCTATTAAACCAGAACAAATTATAATGTTGATTTAGCTGTTGATGTTCTAGTCTCGCCACTACGTTGTACAGATGGAGTGTGCACTACAGAAAGCTTATTATATACCGTACTATACTATGACTGATAAACATTTACGATATTTTGTGTGATTATTTTTGAGTATTTTGCTTGATTTTGCCATTTCCGATAGGCTAAATGCATTAAAGTTTGGCCCCTAAGTTAGCAAAAACGCATTCCCAGACTTTTGTTTTTCTTTTAAACTAAAACAAATGCCCACCCAGATCCCCTTCAAGCTGAATGTGTAAATTTGTCAATATTGTAAATGCCTATTTCTTCTAAGTAACAGGATCAGCGAACCACAAAAAACTCGGCACCGGGCACCTGAAAGGGGTGAAGTGTGTTATATACGCCAAACTAATGGGTTGAAACGTCTTATACTCTCCATAGTAATGAGGCGAAATAAGGGAGGTTGATAAAGACCGCCCTTCTGATCATATAAGGTTAACCGGATGCCTTACAACTTAATGTCAAATATTACAACATAACGTAAAACCCTTTCCTTTACACAATAGCAAACACACATATGCACACACACACAGAAACACGCACACAGACACACGCACACACACACACGCACCACACACAAACACAGACAAGCACACATACAAACACAGACACACACAAGCACACCCACAAACACAGACACACACACACATTCCTCTGTATTGCCGTTCTGTGTTCTTTACACACACACACACACACACACACACACACGCACACACACACACACACACACACACACACACAATCTCCATGGAGGAGATTATAGGCTCCAATCGAGCAGGGCTAGACCCAGGAGGGGTTATAGGCATTTGGTAAGGAGTCGCTGGAACTGCTGTTTCATATGTTTGGCCTCTCTTACTGATTTTCTTTGAGCCTCACTTACACTGAGAATAATCCAGCTAGCTCTCACAAACACCTCCTCCTCCTATCCACTTTACTACACTAAAGATGCACACCACACTTCCTTCTTCCACATAAACAAAACAAAATATGATGAACCATAGCCCAGCCTAGGAGTCCCCAGGGGGGGGGGGGAGAAAGAGACCATAAATGCCCCACACCCGCCCGACCTTCCCCTGACGACCCCTCAAAATTGTCTGGACATCGACCTGTTACTCTTACTATTAACTTTTGCAACATTTGCGGCCTCTCCTCTAATTTTCCCTCTGTTGAACACCATCTCTCCTCCTACAAACCTGTCATTCTTTTCCTCACTGAAACTCAGGTGTCCGAACAACTTCCAGCAGTTCTTCTCTGTATCCTCCTACTTTCTCTATCCTAGTTTCAAAGCCAAAGGCGGATGTTGTGCATACGTGCACAACAAACTCACTTGCTCTAGTGTTCCCAATTTCGACTCCTCTTCTCAACTTTATGGCTCAAACTATCCTGTCATTCTCATACTAAATATGTCTGTGCTGTCTATCATGCCCCTAACTCTGCTGACTTTCCCAAATTCTTTGACTATCTAAACTCTAAAGTGGATCACATTCTATCAATTAATCTTTTCTCAGAAATCTCCATCATAGGAGATTTCAACATTAACCACCGCCAATGGCTCTCCTCTCACACAACTGACCAACCTGGTGAACAAGCCTACGTCTTTTCTATCCTAAATGACCTAGAACAGTTGGTTCAACATCCCACCCATATCCCGGATCGCTTCGGTGATCAGCCCAACTTTATTGACTTGTTTCTAACTTCTAACCCTTCTTTTTATACTGTCGATCTTTTCTCTCCTTTGGGCTCCTCCGACCACTAACTTATCTGTCACCTGTTCTATCTCTCCAGTATGGCCACCCGATCCTCCCAGCCGGTGGCTATTGTGGCACTTTGGCGCTGCCGACTGGGAGGATCTCCGGTACTACTTCTTTATTTTCCCATGGAATGATTTTTGCTTCCGTGGCCGGGGACCCTTGGAGAGTGCTAAACGCATTACCGAGGTAATCCTATCAGGCATTGTCACATTCCTCGCCACTGTGAAGCTTCGAGAGTTTCTGCTCTGCCGACCCCTTCGACTCTCTATAGCTCCGCACTCTGAGTTGTTTTGTTGTGCCAGCCGGGGTCGACTATGACGTCTCGGTTGAGTGCGTCAATTGATTCATTTTGTATATATATTTAATGTTATTAATAATAGATGGCGCTGTACTTGCCAATCTTCTGTTTTCTAGTTACCATTCTGTAGTACGTGTATAAGGGGTTCAGGCTGTGATGGAAGGTGTTGTAATTTCTCTTGAATTCATATGCAATCAGTATATACTCAACCAGCGTCCTGGATATATTATCGTCTCCTGGAGATTTGTGGGGAGGTGTTATCCTGTATTGTGTGCTACTAAATACCGCTAGCTGTGCTGACAACCAGGGAGTAGTGTCTTGTCTGGCATAGCCTCATTTCTATTACTACGTGTGTTATTAGTTTACATTAGCTTAAGGTTCTCTTTTCTTTTTTCCTTTTTGTTTGTTCATAAAGATAAATTATTATAATTTATATATTAATATTCATATATACAGGGTGATTCATTAACCCTTTTCATAAATTTAATGGCAAATTCGGGAGACAAAAATAAGACTAATTTACTCTATGACCCTTAGGGTGAGTCTTTGATATGATGGAGATATTACACCTTTAAAGTTATCGATAGATATAAAAGAAAAAAATCTAAGGAGTGAGAATGAAAATGTCGTTGCTAACTGGCAGGGTAGCGTAACCAAGACTTGGTATCAAAATGGCTGCATACGGTAGCTGGATGCAGTTCGTTTCGCAATTTACAAAGGTACATTATTACTGTATTTGTATTATCATCATCATTATTATTAATATTCATTGTATTAGTAGTAGTAGCAAGGGGAGAAGCAGGCAGCGGAGGATAAGTAAGAGGAAGAGGAGGAGGAGTAAGTGGTGGAAGAGGGGTAAGTGGAGGAGGAGGGATCTTCCTGCCGACTTTGAGCTTTGATACTCCGCTCGTCTTAATGAATCTGGAATCAATCTGTACATGAATCTAAAGATTGTTTCTTTGCTTACACGTGGTATGTATAAATGGTTGCATATGGTAGAAGTTGTCTCAATGCTCAAAAGAACATTAGCATTTTATCACCATCATCATAATTAATACTCTAATCATCGTAGCTGTAGTAGTAGTAGTAATAGTCGTAGTTGTATTATTATTATTATTATTATTATTATTAGGTAAAGTTAGTTATGTCATTAGCATGTTATCATTAATTATTTATACAGTATTGTGAATTTTATTGTTATTATTATTGATTGGTGCTGTTGATGGTTTGTACAGTATTTTTTTCATGTGGTGCTTTAAAGCTTCTCATTATGTTTGTTTTTTATTATTTTATCATAAATACATTTATGGTTAATGAAGATCTCATGTTTGTACATACTTTATTTACAAATACTTTACAATTCAGTATTACAGTATACATTTTGATACCAAGTCTTGGTTTTTACCCTGCCAGTTAGCAACGACATTTTCATTCTCACTCCTTAGATTTTTTTCTTTTCTATCTATCGATAACTTTAAAGGTGTAATATCTCCATCATATCAAAGACTCACCCTAAGGGTCATAGTGTAAAATTAGTCTTATTTTTGTCTCCCGAATATGCCATTAAATTTATGAAAAGGGTTACTGAATCACCCTGTATATATATATATTTCCCTTTTTATTCTTACTTGCAATACTTAATATAACATAAATACCTTTTTTTTATAAAGTAAATAAATAATTAATTATATACAGTATATATATACTGTATATATATATTATTTTTATTTATTTTTTCTTAACCATAATATTATGTGCATTAGTTTGGTACAAAGGGGTTAGTGGTGTGGTCAAGTTTATTAGATCAAAGTGGCTTATGACATAATAACTTACATAAATAAACTGCTATATAAGCTACAACTACCATCTCTAAAATAGACTACTGAGTCTTGGCATAAGTCTGGTAAACAGACTATTACTCTCCTCACTGAATTCACTTCTAATCTATTCAGTCTAATGTGACAATTTGGAGTTGCCGTACCCCGTAGTGATTACCAGGCCTAATTAAAACTCATCATAACTTCAGGGTTGTTACAAATGGGGGCCTGTCCGGGAGTTTGTTTTTTGCCATTTTACTTGACTTCCATTGCTGACTTCAGTTACCTTACTGATCATATATTTGTAATTTAATTTATGTTGCATACCACGTTGTAAAGGAATCTTGACTATTAGATCTCTTGTTTTCTTGCTTATTTTTAAATATTCATTCCTATCTATTATTTGGTTTGTACAACAAGGTAAGATTACAAAAGTAGCTCTCCCTCACAATTACAGGGAACATTGATACATAATACTAGGATGTGTTCAGGCGCTCATCTCATTCCTCATACTCCTTCATACTTGTATCACTTTTGGCAGACGGTACCAAGTATATCCTAGAGTATCTGGTGATAGATTACAAATCATCACTGGTCATCCCCTGAGTCACCCTTAAATAATTTATTTCAGAGTAGGGCTGACCTCATCATATGTCAACCATAGAACAATATAACTATAGGTTAGACCATACACGATTACTATAATTCCTAATCTTAGGAGTATTGATGAGCCATAGTCTCTCATACTTCTTATCCTCACTCTATAGATTCGTGTGTCCGTGTATCACTGCTGAACAGGTCTCCTTTGATAAAGTAACGGTAGCTTTGTCTTGGGTTTCTTTCTGCCCTCAATTAACTTAGTTAAATAGGGAGTTCACATTAAAATTAAAACTAGATCGATATTTAAATGTCCCTCTACCTGCATCATGGTGTACACGTCTATACTAGGCAGATCATAATTTTCTTAGATATCTATAACCTCACCTATGCATCTCTTGTTTCCCAGCGGAACGAGAGTCATCCCCCGCATGTTATCTCGTTACTATCCCAACCTTGGAACAGATTAAAGGGTAATTTACTCTTCTGAGTATTCTCTAGTTAAGTTTAGACATGACGGAACCTTTTAACTTGAAACACTTTTGTAATGAGCCTTCCATTAGTCTTCTCAGGGATCAAGTGATTTCGAAGGACCAGTGGAAGTTTATGGCCATCACCTTTGACATTCCTTTTGAAAGTTCCCACACCAAAGAACAAATAAAAAACCTTGTCGTGGAAGACTTGGTTAAGAGACAACATTTACCTCCAGAAGCTATAGATGAATTCACATCCATGACTTCTATGACGCAGTTGTCTCCCCAGTCTCACTCTGATGATAGCCAAGCGGATAATGTTATTCCACCTTCAGCGCACTATCTTGAAGAGACTTGCATTAGAAAAACTCAAACTTCAATATGAATATGAATTTGAACAAATCAAACTTGAGAAGGACCGGGAACTTGAACGAGCCAAACTTGAAGAAAGAGAGAAGGACCGGGAACTTGAACGAGCCAAACTTGAAGAAAGAGAGAAGGACCGGGAACTTGAACGAGCCAAACTTGAAGAAAGAGAGAAGGACCGGGAACATGAACGAGTCAAACTTGAGAAGGACCGGGAACTTGAACGAGCCAAACTGGAACTTGAACAAGCCAAACTTAATCAACAAAGCATCTCTCACCAGAAGCCAACGACTCTTAACTTGGCTAAGAACATCCCACTACTACCAACTTTTCATGAGGACGATCCTGATGCTTTTTTTCGTCACCTTCGAGAAGACAGCCTAGCATCTTCAGTGGGAAAAGCAGGAATGGCCTTGGTTACTACAACCGAAGTTGGTGGGTAGGGCTTCCACTGTTTTTTTCGAATCTGGAAACCTTTGATGATTACGAGTTTGTTAAGAAGGCCATACTTGATGCCTATGCAGTCACCCCTGATAGTTATCGTAAAAAGTTTTGTAACTATACTAAGCTGAAAAACATACTTTCTTGGAGTTTGCTAGGGAGAAGTTCCGCCTGTTTAAGAAGTGGCTAGACACCTCTGATATCACTACATATGATAAGCTAGTTAATTGTGTTGTTTTGGAGGAATGGAAGAGGAAGTTACCATTTAGTTTGTTAGTTTACCTAGAAGAGAAGGGAGAGACAGACTTGATCAAAGCAGCACAGCTGGCGGATGCGTATGCACTTATCCACAGGAATCTCCATTGCAAAGATAAATCAGGAACCCTAATGTAAAATCATCCTCTAACTATAACCCTGTGAATGTGGCTGGTGGACAACAGAGATCTCCTAAATTCAATAGGAAAATTAATAGTACTACTGATTTCTGTACCTATTGTAAGCAGTCCGGTCATGATATCTTGAATTGTCAACACCCTAAGTGTAGGACTTCATCTGCATATAAACTCACTCTCACAACATCTAAGAATAATCCTACACAAAAAAAAACAGGAACACCTAACGAGGAACCTATCACATGGGTTGCTACTGATTCTCCTAAAGATTTATTCTCTGCATTCAAGGTTTCAGGTACTGTCTCTACAGGTAAGGGTTTTCCCCAATACCCCATTACCATTCTTAGGGATACAGGGTCAGCTCAGAGTATATTATGCAGGAAAGCTTTACCATCAGTAGAAAACACATTCACTGGGGAAAAAATTAAACTACTATCTCTAGATGCAGGCAAAGGAGCACCTATTGCTAAAGTGGTACTAGACAGTGGATTACTCAAAGGGGAGGTAAAAGTAGCCGTTCGTGATAAAATCCCTGTTGCTGGTGACTTTTCTTTTAGGGAATGATTTGGCAGGGAACGGGTTTGATTCCAGAATTGGCCCTGTCAAACAAACCCATGGAGAGGAGTCCCACTGAGCCACTCGATCAAAAATATCCTCATGTCTTCCCTGTATGTGCAGTTACCCGCTCACAAACTGTTACTGCTCCTTGTCCAAACCTGTCCTTGCCATCACCTCATGATAACTTAATATATCAGAATCTGAACAAGGAGAATCTGATTCAGGCTCAAGAGATCGACACTACACTAGCTAAAATCAGACATGTAGCGGACAAACCCACTGCAGGAAAAACCCATGTTTTTACCATCATGAAAGTGTGCTTATGAGAAGTTTCCATCTTCCAGATAAGGCTGATACTGATACCTGGTCCACTGTTCATCAAGTAGTCATTCCCACTTCTATTCGCAGTTCTGTTATGGAATTGGCTCATGACGGTTTAGCAATACATTTGGGACAGCAAAATACATATACAAAGGTACTTGCTAATTTTTACTGGCCAGGAGTCAAGAAGGACGTTGCCCAGTATGTTAAGACCTGTCATACATGCCAAATCGCAGGTAAGCCTAATGAAGTCATTCCCCCTGCTCCTCTTAAGCCAATTCCTGTCACTATTGAGCCGTTTGAGCGCATTGTTATAGATTGTGTTGGACCTCTTCCCAGGACTAAGAAAGGTAATCAGTATCTCCTCACTGTCATGGACACTTCTACTAGGTAACCTGAGGCTTACCCTCTGAAGGACATAAAGGCTGGACAAGTGGTAAAACACTTACTGCACCTCTTCAGTAGGGTGGGTATTCCTAAAGACATTCAAACTGATCAAGGTACAAATTTTACAAGTAAGATAATGTCAGAAGTCATGAAAGAGTTGAATATTCACCACCATTTTGCCACAGCCTACCATCCACAGTCCCAGGGTTGCCTTGAAAGATTTCACCAGAGCTTTAAGTCGCTTATTAAAAAGTATTGCATTGAAACTGAGGAGGACTGGGATGAAACATAGACTTTCTCCTGTTTGCCATAAGAGAATGCTCACAAGAATCACTAGGCCACTCACCCTTCGAGCTCTTGTATGGTCGCCAAATTAGGGGCCCTCTTAAAGTACTCAAAGAGTTTGGTTTAAGACTGTTTCAGATCACCCTCTATGCACAGTTTCTGAGTACATTAATTCTTTGAAGCTGAAACTATCTTCTGGGCGTGCTCTAGCTTTGGAAAATCTTTAACGTAGTCAATCAAAAATGAAGTACATTTATGATGCTAAAACTAAAGTTTATGTATTCTCTACAGGTGACAGGGTTCTGTTTCTACCCATTCCAGGTCATGCCTTGAAAAGTAAGTACTCTGGTCCTTATCTAGTCTCTCAGAAATTGACACCACTCAACTATATTATTCAAACTCCAGATAGACGGAGAGCTCAACAACTAGTTCACATCAATCAAATCAAACCATATTATGAAAGGTCTTTAGAGGATGATTCGTAATGGGTTAAACCCTGTCTTGTAACCAATTCTGAGAATGTGCAACCTGGTAGGCCTGATATAATTGAGGGTACTGACATTCCATCACCTACTGTATAGGAAATCCTAAAAACAGTCAGGTCTTGCGCCATTTAGATGATTACCTTCCTGGCACTATCTCATCTCAGAAGGAAGATCTTAAATTGTTACTTCTCGAGTATCCCTCCATTACTTCAGATGTCCCAGGGCTTTATAACTCACAACAGCATGATGTCATTCTAACATCTGATATGGTTCAACCTATTAAACAACTATTGTTACGATCGGGTCTCGTATAAATCAGTGGCTCTTATACATTGGACTAGACTGGCATAAATGCAACAACGGAAACGCTAGATCCAACCCCTGATATATAATCCCGTCGAACAAAGAACACATATACCCTCCAGAGTTATATCTGCGATAGCGGGGTATCTTAACTCTCAGTATCTATGTGCTTCTACTATAGGCTGATGTTCTCTGAAACAGCCTATTACCTATAACATATGGTTGCTTAGTTATGGTACACAAGGAAAAGATAGTTAACTTAATTAAATCACAAGAGTGATCTAATGCAAACAAGAAGAAGGTTTACTTAACGTTACTTTAATCAATAATATCTGTCACTCCTTTATGAAAGAAATTGTTGTAAAGTCCTCAAGCACCGAACAAGGAATCTTCTGAATAATGTCGGATGCTACTAAGAAGAATGTATCGGAAATGGAACCACAAAATAGCAGGAGGCAGGACAATGCACGTGTAGGCTAAATACACAAAAGGCTGGACATATAATGTTATTGGACACAAGAATATTATAAGCGGTGCAACAGTAATAATGCTCGCCACGAAAAAGTAGTACTCCTATTAACAAAACCGGTCTATGCTGGTTGTGTCTCTCTACAGCAACCTAGACCTCAAAATGCTTGTGTAAAAATAATGGGTATGCATAAAAGAGTATATGATCTAATCCAGCTAATGTCTACCCAGGTTAATAAAGTCTAGCTGGGATGTGCAAAGGTACAGAATTCTGGTGGAGCAAGGCAGCTCCTAGCCTAGTGTGGACCTTGGGTCTGTGCGGCCTGATTACGTTAATATGAAGGGGTGCTCTCTTGAGGATTCTCGATCACAAGTATCGAGTATCCTCCTGGCGACCCTCAAAAGTAAAAGCAAATAGAGTTAGAACAGTGTTGGGTGGATTAGGCAAGCAGCCCTCACGCACTACACAGTCTAAACTCCAAGGTACACAGACAAAAGATCCACCCAGGTAACCCACAGGATCCGTAGTGTCGTGTAGCTCAAAAGTAGCCTACACACATTGAAAACACCAACAGCAAGGTACCTGATCCCTAGTCTAGCATTATTTAACCCTGTAGAAACATTAGTGATTGATGGAGACAGTCTGAGCAATACAATCTCCCAAAAAGACAATGACTATCTTCAACCTTAATCTAGTACATAAGAAATGTGAGATCCAGCATATAATACAGTCTGGCCACCAATTCAAGGTGTGGATGCAGAGAACCAGAGGGGAATTGATATTAATAAAAGGTGAGGAAGTAGTGGAAATGATAGAGGCAGTAGGAGAGAAAGATTCAAAGACAAGAGTGTGGGACAGTTCAAGGGAGATGCTTAGAGTATCCTGTCTGGGAAGGATCTGACAAGGATATTCCCATGGACCTCCTGGCTGGAGTCCCAGTTCGCAAGAATGGCATGAGGGCGCGCGACAGTTGTCCAGTAAGCAGCCGCGTAGTAGGCAGTGTTAGGCAGGAGGCAACGAATCCCGCGAGGCCTATGTAAGGGGGCCAGCCACGCGCCGCACTCACTACCAAGTCACACCACCTTGTCTCTCTCTCTCTCCCTCTCCCACTCGCCTTCCCATCATTCAACTACTTAACACAATACTTTCAATTGACTAAATAAAATAGAAAGGATTGTGACAGACGAAAATAAAGAACAGTTCTGAACTGTCTGCAACACAAGCTTTCTCGAGAAGGAAAGTACACAATGATAGGTAGACTGTAGCTATATTCTCTGCCCTGGCGAGTCCTAGCGAGTAAGCCATGCGGTTCTGGGGAAGCGGTGAGCGTCACACCCCACCCAAGATTTTTAAGAGGCTCCAACTATGAGCTCTAGTACTCCTATTAACAAAACCGGTCTATGCTGGTTGTGTCTCTCTACAGCAACCTAGACCTCAAAATGCTTGTGTAAAAATAATGGGTATGCATAAAAGAGTATATGATCTAATCCAGCTAATGTCTACCCAGGTTAATAAAGTCTAGCTGGGATGCGCAAAGGTACAGAATTCTGGTGGAGCAAGGCAGCTCCTAGCCTAGTGTGGACCTTGGGTCTGTGCGGCCTGATTACGTTAATATGAAGGGGTGCTCTCTTGAGGATTCTCGATCACCAGTATCGAGTATCCTCCTGGCGACCCTCAAAAGTAAAAGCAAATAGAGTTAGAACAGTGTTGGGTGGATTAGGCAAGCAGCCCTCACGCACTACACAGTCTAAACTCCAAGGTACACAGACAAAAGATCCACCCAGGTAACCCACAGAATCCGTAGTGTCGTGTAGCTCAAAAGTAGCCTACACACATTGAAAACACCAACAGCAAGGTACCTGATCCCTAGTCTAGCATTATTTAACCCTGTAGAAACATTAGTGATTGATGGAGACAGTCTGAGCAATACAATCTCCCAAAAAGACAATGACTATCTTCAACCTTAATCTAGTACATAAGAAATGTGAGATCCAGCATATAATACAGTCTGGCCACCAATTCAAGGTGTGGATGCAGAGAACCAGAGGGGAATTGATATTAATAAAAGGTGAGGAAGTAGTGGAAATGATAGAGGCAGTAGGAGAGAAAGATTCAAAGACAAGAGTGTGGGACAGTTCAAGGGAGATGCTTAGAGTATGCTGTCTGGGAAGGATCTGACAAGGATATTCCCATGGACCTCCTGGCTGGAGTCCCAGTTCGCAAGAATGGCACGAGGGCGCGCGACAGTTGTCCAGTAAGCAGCCGCGTAGTAGGCAGTGTTAGGCAGGAGGCAACGAATCCCGCGAGGCCTATGTAAGGGGGCTAGCCACGCGCCGCACTCACTACCAAGTCACACCACCTTGTCTCTCTCTCTCTCCCTCTCCCACTCGCCTTCCCATCATTCAACTACTTAACACAATACTTTCAATTGACTAAATAAAATAGAAAGGATTGTGACAGACGAAAATAAAGAACAGTTCTGAACTGTCTGCAACACAAGCTTTCTCGAGAAGGAAAGTACACAATGATAGGTAGACTGTAGCTATATTCTCTGCCCTGGCGAGTCCTAGCGAGTAAGCCATGCGGTTCTGGGGAAGCGGTGAGCGTCACACCCCACCCAAGATTTTTAAGAGGCTCCAACTATGAGCTCTAAATCTGACACGCAGAACCCATACAAAATTCACCACTCCTAGCCACCCAGCGACAATGAAATGTAAAGCACAGTTCTCATCAAAATAACACATTATATAAATTAACAACCCTTCCCAACACAATAGATTAAATTACATAGTTATGCTCATAAGAGCGAGCTTCACTGAGAGCCTTCTGAGAGGAGTACAACTCAGAATTTCTGCTATAACATACATAAACATTTTTTTAACTATCAAAGAAAGAGTTTTTATAGGATTTTTATATTTGTAATATTTGTAATATTACATGGAGGGATAGACAGACTAATGAGGAAGTAAGAAGGAGGTGTGGTGTGGAGGTAGATGTGCTGGAAAGTGTGAAAAGGAACAACTTGAGATGGTTCGGCCATATGGAACGTATGGAAAGCGAGAGAATGACTAAGAGGGTGTATGAGAGCGAGGTGGAGGGACAGAGGGGGAGAGGTAGACCGAATATGAGGTGGAAGGATGGAGTGAGGAAGTACATGAACGAAGGTGGTGCTGGTTGGGGGGAGGGGCGTCGACTGACTGGGGACAGAGGTGCATGGGGGCGGTTCGTTCGTGGCCACCCCTTCGGGGATCACGGCGTCAGGCAATAGATAGATAGATAGAATATTTTTATGGCAGCTGCACTACAGGGGCAAGCCTAGTTTTTACTTCTATACCAACACAGCAACTCCTACTTTACGACCCAATACGCTGGGCTACACACGCGAGCCAACAAGCACCAGACGTAAACATACTAATAAAACCAAAGTAGGAGGCTACCCTTGTGATGATCTACCCCCGGTCTTCCACCCTCGATAAGCAATCTGCAATCACATTCTCAGAACCGGCAATATGGCGTATGTCTAGGTTGTATTCCTGCAACATTAATGACCACCTGGTCAGCCTCATATTCCGGTTATGGAATTGATTCAGGAACTTGAGGGGGTGATGGTCGGTGTAGATCACCACAACTGGTCCATAGGCTGGAACATACACCTCAAAGTGCCTGAGCACTAGCATAATCGCCAGCAGTTCCTTCTCAACTACTGAATAGTTCTTCTGCGCCGAGTTGAACATTTTTGAGAAGAAACTGACTGGGTGCTCCAGCCCATCTTCGTCTGATTGCATCAGAACGGCACCAGCCCCCACACCACTGGCATCAGTTGCCAGCTGGAATGGTCGGCTAAAGTCCGGGGCCCTGAGGATTGGGTGAGTACACAACAGGTGTTTTACTAGCAAAAAAGCCCTCTCACACTCAGGCGCCCACTTAAACTTTCTATCTTTGGCCAATAGGTCCGTCAGAGGAGCCAGCACAGTAGAATAGCCCTTTATAAAGCGGCGGTAGTAACCAATCATGCCCAAAAACCTCATGATCTGCTTCTTGGTGGACGGCCTGGGGAAGTGGTTAATAGCCAATATCTTGTTCTGTGGGGGCCACACCTGGCCCAAACCCACCATGAACCCCAGATACTGCACGGTAGCCCGCACAAAATCACACTTTCCCAGGTTGACTACCAAGTTTGCCTCGCTTAATTTCTTAAATAGGGATTCTACATGTTCACAGTGGCTCTTGAAATCGTCATCGTAGATAATGACGTCGTCCAGGTACATGGTACAGTTCGGAATGTTAGCCACCAACTCGTTCATCAAGCTTTGGAAGGTCGCTGGTGCGTTCTTTAGACCGTACGGCATGACATTACAACGATATGTAACACCATCCACCACAAAACCACACACCTCTTTCGCCCGTTCAGACAAAGGCACCTGCCAGTAACCTTTTACCAGGTCCACCTTGGTCAAGAACTTGGCCCTGCCAATCTTGTCTACACAGTCATCGACCCAGGGAAGAGGATATGGGTTGGTGGGAGTCAAGCCGTTTAGTCTGCGGTAATCAACACAGAAGCGCACCTTGCCATCCGGCTTAAGTTGCAGCGTTACGGGAGATGTCCACTTTACCGCCCCCTTCTTGATCAGTCCCTGTTGTAACATATACTCCAACTCTGCCCGGAGGGCCGGAAGTTTAATAGGGGGCACCCTATAGGGAACTGATTTGAAGGGTGGGTGGTCTCCGACATCAACGTCGTGCACCTCATGAGTAGTGAGGCCTGGGTGTTCCGCAAATACAGTAAGGTATAAACCGAATAGGCACTCGACAGCCACACGCTGTTGCTCAGGTAGGTGTTGCAAAGCCTCATGAGCCGCCTGTCTCGTGTTTCCCGCCCACTGATCTGCAGAAACATGATAATCCCAGTTGTCATCCACCTGCGCATGACTGTCCCGTTCTCCTTCTCCACCTTGACTGCTGAAAGTCATCACAGGGACAGTGAGAGGCTCAGCTGGGCGCCTCCCATACTCCTTCATCAGGTTGACATGACATAACTGATTCCTCTTACGCCTGTCTGGAGTGGCCACCAGGTAATCTAAGTCCGAGAGCTTCTCTGCTACCCTATAAGGACCAGCGTACTTTGCGGATAAGGGGTGACCTACAAGAGGGAGTAGTATCAACATCTCCTGACCCACGTGAAACTCCCTGAGTTTCACCTTGTGGTCGTACCTGTCCTTCATGAGGGCCTGAGAGCCTACCAGATTGCGGCCAGCCAACTCCAGACTACGCAACATTCGTTCTCTACTCTCAAGGACATACTTAAGCATAGAACATGGTTTAGCGGTGCCTTCCCATATCTCCTTTACCATGTGGAGAGGCCCTCTGATGCGGTGTCCAAACACAAGCTCATTAGGGCTAAACCCCAAACTCTCCCCAGGTACCTCTCCGAGTTCGACAGCACCGTTACTACACTTTAGAACCTCCGGGTCTTCTAGCTGCAATTTGCGAATATCTGAGGGAGCTAGCCTGTCTAAATGTTTGCGAAACAACTCATGCCCTCCCCCAACATCGAACTTTGCATCCCGTTGCTCTCTCCGTGTATACTGTTGCTGCCTCTGAGTCTCTTAAAGCCCTGCCTCTACACTCTCAGTGACAGGTGGTGGTGCTTCTCCAGACTCTAATAACGGTGCTAATACTGAGTCCCCGAGAAGCGCTGCTGGTACTAGACTCTCCACCGTATCAGCTTTCAGCACCTTCTCGTGACCGTTCCTCCGCTTATTTGAAGACTGTTGGTTAGGCTGTGACTCCCTGGATGCGAGAGATCTGGTTACAACACACGCCATTGGTTGCACCTGACACTTCTCAACCCACTCCTGTTCCTCCCTACTCACGTCGGCCGGCTCCTCGGCAACGACTTAGGGTGAAACCTTAGAAGCAGGCACCACAAAGTCATTGCCGAGAAGGAGGTCGACGCCCCCAACAGGCAATTTCTCCACGATTCCCACATCCAGTTCGCGAGTCACACCGTCAACTTCAAGCTCCATTCTAACAAGCGGGTATGACCTAGTTGCATTAACTCCCTGCACCACAACTACCCATGCCATGTTTATGGGTCTACCAGTGAAATTCTTCAAGAGTGTCTGAGAGGCACCTGTGTCACGCAAAAGCTGTACCCCGTGCTTCTTGGCCCCCCCCTTCACGCAGCCATGCCCTCTATTGTCGCAAAAGGCATCGCGGACAGGGTTCAAGCCTTCCGGATCCTTCTTCACTGGTGGTGCTCCATCCTCTGATCTTATGCCTCCAGCAAACACAGAAGACTTCTGGAACACCCCAATGCTGCGAGCCAATGACACAGCCGCCGTGGGAGGTCTGCTCGGACAAGCTTTTGCCATGTGCCCCTCTTTGTGACAGTGATAACACTCAAATTTCCCCTTGGACTTATACTGAGGTGTAAAAGTCCCCTGACCCTTCTTAAACGGGGCGGTGCTAGGTTTGTGATCAGTCTTGGTGTCATCGCTTTTAAATTTATGTGTGTCCATATTCCGGGGAGGGGGAGGGTAACGCTCCTTAACGCCTACATCGTTTCTCTGTGCAGAGCCGCACCCCCGAATTAGTGACAACCGAAAATCAGCCATCTCTGCTGCTTCTACGAGAGCTCTTGGGTTCTTCTCTTTAAGGTTTAAAGTCAAGTCGCCGCCCGTACACTTATAAAACTGCTCTAGAAGCATCAACTGTTTCATCTCATCAAACGTAGTTGTCTTCTCTGATCTGAGCCAGTTTCCCATAGCGTCGGACAGGTCCCGGGCGTGCTCCAAGAAGGTACTGTCTCGCCCCTTAGTCACACCCCGGAACTTTAACCTATATGTCTTGGGTTGTAGCTCGTATGCCCGCAGGACAGCCTCCTTTAGCTCCTCATAAACAATGCAGGACTCCAAAGGCAGTGCATTGTAAGCCTTGAGCCCCTTACCTATGAGTCTAGAGGACACAAGGGCCGCCCACTTAACTTCAGGCCACTGATGCTCCCGGCACTTCTTCTCAAATCTATTGAAAAACTCTGTGACACCAGACTCGTCAAATACAGGGACCAGTTTGAGAAGGTGCGACAGAGACTGATCATGCGCACGGTTTCCAGTACCGAGTCGCTGTCCCGTCGTCTCAACACGAGACTTTTCTAAATCCATGTCGGCACAGTATCTTGTAGATTCTAGTTCAGTCCTAAGCTCAGCTTCCCTCGTCTGTTGCTGCATCCTAGCCAGCTCTTTTCTCTCTTCTATCTTAGCTAGCTCTATCTGCTGTTGACTCTGATGTTGCATCTTTGCCATCTCGAGCTGAAAGAGCATCTCCGGGGTCAAACCTTGAGGAGGAGGAGGAGGAGATGCAATGATGTTAGAAATACCCGGTGATCCCCCCAGGGGCAAACCACCCTGCCAGTCACTACCCACCTGCGGAAGCGTGCTCAGGGTCGGTACTCCAATAGGAGGATTGGGAGTCGAGTGAAGGGGAAGCTCGGCCAAAGGGCTCTGAGCACTCACCCTACCTCGTACGCCAGTCACCCCACCCCGCACACACGTCATCAGGTCATCCTTGGTCATGCCACTAGTGATCATGATACACATGACCGATAGCTGCGGCTAAGCACTGGAAACCATACCGATTCATACCCACCAACCGGTCGGAAGTAACAGGCCATTGTAAAAAATTCCTTGCA
The DNA here is from genome assembly GCA_032716605.1 of Paralithodes platypus. Classification (NCBI taxonomy): domain Eukaryota; kingdom Metazoa; phylum Arthropoda; class Malacostraca; order Decapoda; family Lithodidae; genus Paralithodes; species Paralithodes platypus. The sequence goes on along the minus strand of CM064520.1, from coordinate 20,715,014 downwards.
TCCTCCTCACTGTTCACCAAGTTAACAACCTGCCCATGCTGCTGCTCCTCAGCTTCTACATCACGTACTGTGTCTTCATCCTGCACTGATCCGCTATAAGACATGATGCTCACTGAAGATTTTTCACTTTGATACACAAAAAAGAAGTACCCCAACCTCTTATACCACAATATTCACAATAAAAAATTCTCGGAGACAGCTTAAGTGCTATATTACTTTGCTAAAAAAATAATTCTTGCATGTCCTCAAAAAATATTCCACAAAATCAACAAATGTTCACTGCCTAAACTGTGAGAAAAATCTGCACAATAACCTGCAATTATATGTCAGTTCACCAAATCCTGAGCTAGGTCGCCATTTGTTACGATCGGGTCTCGTATAAATCAGTGGCTCTTATACATTGGACTAGACTGGCATAAATGCAACAACGGAAACGCTAGATCCAACCCCTTATATATAATCCCGTCGAACAAAGAACACATATACCCTCCAGAGTTATATCTGCGATAGCGGGGTATCTTAACTCTCATGTATCTATGTGCTTCTACTATAGGCTGATGTTCTCTGAAACAGCCTATTACCTATAACATATGGTTGCTTAGTTATGGTACACAAGGAAAAGATAGTTAACTTAATTAAATCACAAGAGTGATCTAATGCAAACAAGAAGAAGGTTTACTTAACGTTACTTTAATCAACAATATCTGTCACTCCTTTATGAAAGAAAGTGTTGTAAAGTCCTCAAGCACCGAACAAGGAATCTTCTGAATAATGTCGGAGCTACTAAGAAGAACGTATCGGAAATGGAACCACAAAATAGCAGGAGGCAGGACAATGCACGTGTAGGCCAAATACACAAAAAGGCTGGACATATAATGTTATTGGACACAAGAATATTATAAGCGGTGCAACTGTAATAATGCTCGCCACGAAAAAGTAGTACTCCTACTAACAAAACCGGTCTATGCTGGTTGTGTCTCTCTACAGCAACCTAGACCTCAAAATGCTTGTGTAAAAATAATGGGTATGCATAAAAGAGTATATGATCTAATCCAGCTAATGTCTACCCGGGTTAATAAAGTCTAGCTGGGATGCGCAAAGGTACAGAATTCTGGTGGAGCAAGGCAGCTCCTAGCCTAGTGTGGACCTTGGGTCTGTGCGGCCTGATTACGTTAATATGAAGGGGTGCTCTCTTGATGATTCTCGATCACAAGTATCGAGTATCCTCCTGGCGACCCTCAAAAGTAAAAGCAAATAGAGTTAAAACAGTGTTGGGTGGATTAGGCAAGCAGCCCTCACGCACTACACAGTCTAAACTCCAAGGTACACAGACAAAAGATCCACCCAGGTAACCCACGGAATCTGTAGTGTCGTGTAGCTCAAAAGTAGCCTACACACATTGAAAACACCAACAGCAAGGTACCTGATCCCTAGTCTAGCATTATTTAACCCTGTAGAAACATTAGTGATTGATGGAGACAGTCTGAGCAATACAATCTTCCAAAAAGACAATGACTATCTTCAACCTTAATATAGTACATAAGAAATGTGAGATCCAGCATATAATACAGTCTGGCCACCAATTCAAGGTGTGGATGCAGAGAACCAGAGGGGAATTGATATTAATAAAAGGTGAGGAAGTAGTGGAAATGATAGAGGCAGTAGGAGAGAAAGATTCTAAGACAAGAGTGTGGGACAGTTCAAGGGAGATGCTTAGAGTATGCTGTCTGGGAAGGATCTGACAAGGATATTCCCATGGACCTCCTGGCTGGAGTCCCAGTTCGCAAGAATGGCACGAGGGCGTGCGACAGTCGCCCAGTAAGCAGCCGCGTAGTAGGCAGTGTTAGGCAGGAGGCAACGAATCCCGCGAGGCCTATGTAAGGGGGCCAGCCACGCGCCGCACTCACTACCAAGTCACACCACCTTGTCTCTCTCTCTCTCCCTCTCCCGCTCGCCTTCCCATCATTCAACTACTTAACCTAAGAAGTGCGCATGGGGGTAATTAGAAACGTCCCCCTGTGCCGACGTATTTGAGCTGTTTCCATCACTAAAATATTCATTTTACCATAAATAGCATTAATACTTATCCATACGCGCCTATTATGGGTTGATTATAAAGGTATTAACCTGAAACAACAATACAACGAGTGAAAACAGCGTTTGGATGGTCAAAATCGGAGATATAGGCCGCGAGTTATATAATGTATGGGTGAGGCAACCTGCTTTCCCACCAATTTCCCCCAAGGCCACTGAGACACAGTCGATCGATACTCTCTCTCTCTCTCTTGCACTCGCTTGCTAACAGAGATCACAATGCCCTGCTTGCAACTCGCTAATGTTAGCATGAAAATATACCTCAGAATAAGGGAATAACAGGGAAAATAGGTGATAACTGAAGGAGGGGAGGAAAGTGGGGAAGGAGGGGAGGTAGAGGAGTGATATTTTGCATGGCCCAGGGGCCCCCTAAAAATAAAAATAAATAAAATAAAATATATATATATTTTTTTTCGATGTTTAAAGTTGATTTTTTTTTTCTCTGACTCTTAAGAGTCTTCCCGCAGTCCGCCAGGGGAACTCTTAAGAGTCTTCCTGCAGTTCCCGGGTTAACACAATACTTTCAATTGACTAAATAAAATAGAAAGGATTGTGACAGATGAAAATAAAGAACAGTTCTGAACTGTCTGCAACACAAGCTTTCTCGAGAAGGAAAGTACACAATGATAGGTAGACTGTAGCTATATTCTCTGGCCTGGCGAGTCCTAGCGAGTAAGCCATGCGGTTCTGGGGGAAGCGGTGAGCGTCACACCATATAGGCTAAACCCCCAGAGGCAGTTGATCATTAAGAAGGAAATTTGCTTTATGTTAGAGAATAACCTGATAGAAGAGAGTTGCTCTCCATGAGCTTCACCCAGTCTGTTGGTCCCTAAATCAGATGGTAGTAGTAGACTTTGCACAGATTACCGTAAGCTCAATAAGGTCACTGTACCTGATGCTTTCCCTCTGCCTCGTATTGATGATTTAGCTGATAAGATGGGTAGGGCTAAATTTGTTTCTACTATTGACCTAAAGAAAGGTTAGTATCAGATAGGCATGACAGACAGGGCTAAAATCACTTCAGTATTCACCACCCGTTTTGGTCTCTATCAATATAAAGTAATGCCATTCAGAATGATCAATGCTCCCGCCACTTTCTAACGAATCATGTCCCATACTATTCTAGGTTTAGTTGGCATAGACTGCTACTTGGATGACATTGTTGTAATTGCAGAAACGTGGCCTGAGCATCTGGTACGGCTGGAGATGCTGCTCTCTTGTGTCTCCCAGGCTGGCCTCACCATCAACCTCGCGAAATCCTGTTTTGGCCGGGCCACGGTCACATCGAGAGCATCTTGGATTATCTCCAGCCTAAGGACCGCAAGTATCTGATGAGGTTCCTGGGGATGTGTGGCTTTTACAGGAGGTTCTGCAGCAACTTTGCCACTATTGCCGCCCCTCTCACCGACCTAACCAGCACGAATGTGGCGTTTGTGTGGTCCCCCGCGTGTATGGCGGCCTTCCACCACCTGAAGACTTTGCTGTCCACCTACCCAGTGCTCCGTGCCCCTGATCCTGCCAAACCTTATCAACTGCAGGTCGACGCCAGTGGTGAGGGTGTTGGAGCTGTCCACTTACAGTACCATGAAGATGTCCCCAACCCAGTCTCTTATTTCTCCACAAAGTTGAAAAGACATCAGCGAGGGTACTCTACTGTGGAGAAGGAGGCTTTGGCTCTGGTACTTGCAATAAAGATATTTGATTGTTACCTTCCTCAGCATTCGCCCCACATTGACGTGTTTACGTATCATAACCCTCTTACTTTCATTGACCGTATGAAGAACAACAATCAACGGATTTTAAGATGGGCTCTACAGCTTCAGGAACACCAGCTGGGTGTGCGTCACATCCGAGGAGTTGACAATCGAATCGCTGACACATTGTCAAGGGACCTACTACCCTCCTTTCAGTCGGCTTCATGTGCTTCTTCGCCCTCCTCTCCCTGTTCGGAGGTCTTCCAGGGGGAGGTGTCACATCCCTCGCCACTGTGAAGCTTCGAGAGTTTCTGCTCTGCTCGACCCCTTCGACTCTCTATAGCTCGGCACTCTTGAGACTCTGAGTTGTTTTGTTGTGCCAGCCGGGGTCGACTATGACGTCTCGGTTGAGTGCGTCAATTGATTCATTTTGTATATATATTTAATGTTATTAATAATAGATGGCGCTGTACTTGCCAATCTTCTGTTTTCTAGTTACCATTCTGTAGTACGTGTATAAGGGGTTCAGGCTGTGACGGAAGGTGTTGTAATTTCTCTTGAATTCATATGCAATCAGTATATACTCAACCAGCGTCCAGGATATATCGTCTCCTGAAGATTTGTGGGGAGGTGTTATCCTGTATTGTGTGCTACTAAATACCGCTAGCTGTGCTGACAACCAGGGAGTAGTGTCTTGTCTGTCATAGCCTCATTCCTATTACTACGTGTGTTATTAGTTTACATTAGTATATAAGGTTCTCTTTTCGTTTTTCCTTTTTAATCTTACTTGCAATACTTTATATAATATAAATATATTTCTTTTATAAAGTAAATAAATAATTAATTATATATATATATATATTAAAATTATCTTGTTTTTTCTTAACCATAATATTATGTGCATTAGTTTGGTGCAAAGGGATTAGTGGTGTGGTCAAGTTTATAAGATCAAAGTGGCTTATGACATAATAACTTACATAAATAAACTGCTATATAAGCTATAACTACCATCTCTAAAATAGACTACTGAGTCTTGGCATAAGTCTGGTAAACAGACTATTGCTCTCCTCACTGAATTCACTTTTAATCTATTCAGTCTAGTGTGACAATTTGGAGTTACCGTACCCTGTAGTGCTTACCAGGCCTAATTAAAACTCATCATAACTTCCGGGTTGTTACAGGCATGGAGGCATACATTCCATTTTCTTTCTCTCGGACTAATGCAAGAAAATCTTGGTTTACTCGAGCTTGTTCTACTGCCGTTCTCAATAAGGAAGAAGCATTCAAATAGTACCGACGCCTTAAAATTCAAGAATCTCATTCTTCCTATGTTTCTGCCCGGAGTTAAGCCAAATCTGTTCTTCGACTTGCCAAATACTCTCATCAATAATAAATGCACTGAACTATCCAACTCTAGCTCTTCCCAAGCTTTCTGGCATCTAGCCAAAAACCTCTCCAACACTTTTTCTTCCTCGTCTTTCCCTCCCCTTTTCCACTCTGATGGCAAAACCAACACTTCTTCCTCTGACAAAGCTGAACTCTTCGCTCAAACTTTCACTAGAAACTCCACTTTGGATTATTCCGGTGCTATTCTTCCCTTTCCATCCCCCTCTCTCCTACTTATGCCTAATATCCTAACCTCTTCTAAAGATGTACTCTCTACCCTCTCTAGGCTTGATTGTACTCAAAAACTGTGCTTCCGTACTGACTCCCTGCCTAGGCAAACTCTTTCGCTGTCTCCCCTCTAACGTCTTCCCTTCTTGCTGGAAGTTTGCTCTCATTCAACCTGTCTCAAAGAAGGGTGACCACTCTTAACTCTCCAACTATCTTCAAATTGCTCTCATATCTTGTATCTCTAAAGTTTTTGAAACTATTCTTACTTCCAATTTTTTAAAACATTTATCTTCTCATAATCTACTCTCAGATAGCCAGTATGGTTTCCTTAAGGTTCACTCTACTGGTGATATTCTTTCATAATTATCTTACTAACTCTTGGTCATCCTCCTTTCGGTACTTCGGTGAGACCTTTTCTATTGCGCTAGACATATCGAAGGCCTTCGATATAGTCTGGCACAAATCTTTAATTTCTAAACTACCCTCTATCGGTTTCTATCCTTCCATCTGTGCCTTTGTCTCTAATTTCATTTCCGGCCGTTCCATAGCTGCGGTTGTGGACGGCCATCGCTCATTTCCTCATCCTATCAACTCCGGCGTTCCTCAGGGTTCTGTCCTATCTCCTATTCTCTTTCTAATTTTCATAAATGATCTTCTTAACTGTACATTCAGTCCTATCCATCCATATGCAGACGACTCTACCTTACACTATTCAATTAGTTTCCCAGAACGCTCCAGCAAGCAATCCCTCAAATGCAAATGCAATGAAGCCATACAACACCTATCTTCTGATCTAGCTAGCATTTCCAATTGAGGAAGAGAAAACCTTGTTACCTTTAATGCTTCCAAAACTCAATTTCTCCATTTATCTGCTCGCCGTGAACTCCCAGAGGACTATTCCTTATACTTCAACAATACAAAAATCACCTCTCAGTATTCTCGGTGTCTCTTTTTCTTCTGTTCTCTCTTGGAAGGACCATATTACCAGTCTTGCTTAGGCGGCATCCCAGAAGCTGGGTGTGCTCAACCGCCTCAAGTGGTTCTTTACCCCTGCTCAGCTTCTTGCTCTGTACAGGGGCACAGTGAGTACTTGTATTGGGTATTGTTCACATGTTTGGGGAGGATCCTCTCACACAGCACCTTTAGACAAAGTAGAAAGGAAAGCTTTTGTATCTTTAACTCCCGTCCACTCACAGACTCTTTGCAAACTCTCTCTCTTCGCCGCAATGTCGCATCTCTCTCGCTATTCTATCGATACTACAGTACAATAATCAGTGTTTCTCAGAGCTCCCTCAGTGCATACCACCTCCTCTACGTAGGGTACGTAGTACCCGTCTTGCAACACAATCCCACCCCTACTCTGTACAACTCTCCAACTCAAGGGTGAAACGATGCTCCCAATCTTTCTTCTATTCAACAGCTGAGCTCTGGAACTCTCTCCCTGAATCCATCTTTCCCTCATCCTATGACTTAAATTGTTTCAAACTCCAGGTGTCCAGGCATTTTGACTCGAAAGTTCCTTCATTTTGGCCCTGTCTCTCTTTTAACTCTGGGAGAGGCACTTGTCACAGGCAGTTTTGCCTTTTGTCTCTCTCATCCACATAGAAAAAATATACAAACACACACACACACACATTTCTCAGCATAAACATGAAATTCACAAAAAGGAGTCCTGTATAGCTTATGATCATTATCTTACACTACATTCTATTCTACCTCTTAAAACTCAACCAGCTGTTCACGAATGCGTCCCTCCTCTGCATTCCCGTTTTCTATGCATCCCAAATAATCAGTGTAAATATATAACTTGCAATTGTAGCACAGAAGACAGCAGTTGCAATCATCACGCTCTAAACATTGGAACACTTGGGTTGTCTGGACCCCCTTCTCCTTCATGTTTAGCCCCATTAGTTTTGATATCTTAAGATATTCGCTCTATCAGTTTGGTGATTTTAAGACCTATTGTGCCATTTAGGTGTCAATTTTTTCCTGGCTAGAGCAATGGCAAGCCTGCGATTTAGAAGGAACCGGCCTTTGTTTGGAGCCATTTTCTACGGAAAAATGCAAAAATTCATTTCAATGGGAGTCTTGGGGGTATTTTATTCAGCTTTATGGCAGCTTAGGGTGGAAACTGAAAAATAAATAACAAGTAATATAATAAATAAATCACAATATCCCCTTAATTATATAAAAAATGGCAAGCATAAAGAGCGCTTCATTGTTTTATGTATTATAAATTGAATAAATAAAGCGAAGAACACTGCTTATGTGTATCATTTAGGTTACAATTAGGGCTTTTAATTTGTATGTGTTTCAGTATGTACTTGTTTCAATTTATATACGCTTCAATTTGTATGTGTTTCAATGTGATTTTTTTTCAATTTGTATGCGTTTCAATTGGTCCATGTTTCAATTTTTACGTGTTTCAATGTGTACGTGTTTCAATGTGTACGTGTTTCAATTTATACATGATTCAACTTGTATGTGTTTCAATTGGTGAGTGTCAATTTGTATGTGTTTCAATTTGTACTTGTTTCAATTTGTATGTTTTAATTTGTGCGTGTTTCAATTTGTGCATGTTTCAATTTCTGCGTGTTTCAATTTGTACATCTTTCAATTTGTATGTGTTTCAATTTATACGTGTTTCAATTTGTACGTGTTTCAATTTGTACGTGTTTTAATTTGTATGTGTCAATTTGTATGTGTTTCAATTTGTATGTGTTTCAATTTGTATGTGTTTTAATTTGTATGTGTTTTAATTTGTATGTTTTAATTTGCATGTGTTTCCATTTGTATGTGTATCAATTTGTACATGTTTCAATTGGTGCGTGTTTCAATGTGTATGTGTTTTAATGTGTATGTGTTTTCATTTGTACATGTTTCAATTTGTATGTGTTTTAATTTGTATGCGTTTCAATTTGTATGTCTTTCAATTTGTACGTGTTTCAATTTTTACGTGTTTCAATTTGTACGTACTTCAATTTGTACATGCTTCAATTTGTACGCGTTTCAATTAGTACGCGTTTCAATTGTTTCAACTTGTACGCGTTTCCATTTGTACGCATTTCCATTTGTACGCGTTTCCATTTGGACGCGTTTCCATTTGCACACGTTTCCATTTGCACGCGTTTCCATTTGCACGCGTTTCCATTTGCACGCGTTTCCATTTGCACGCGTTTCCATTTGCTCGCGTTTCCATTTGCACGCGTTTCCATTTGCACGTGTTTCCATTTGCACGCGTTTCAATTTGTAAGCGCTTCAATTTGTATGTGTTTCTTTGTACGCGCTTCAATTTGTACAATGTAGTTAATTTATTTCGCTGCTTTGCCAATGTTTGTTCATCCTAAACAATTAATGTAAACTAATCTCACAAGTTCGAATCCTGGAAGAATCACATGCTTTCATTAATATCAGTTGGGGTGTTATTGGTGTTAAGGGGGCCCACCTCGTTTTTTCCTCTCTTTCTCTCTCTCTTTCTCTGGCTTGTATCCATTCGGCCCCATTCAGCCTATATATACTGTTTTAAGACGATTATCCCCATCCAGGTGTCGATTTTTTTCTGGCGAGCGGTAGCGAGCCAGCATATTATTTAAAACAAATTTGACAGCAGGCTAAATTGGTACATTTTTCGATAGAAAAATATCTCCGGCGAAGCCAGATTTTGCCATACAATGCTGGGATAAAGGTATAAAAGCAGTATATACTGTATAGGCTGAATGGGGCCGAATGGATACAAGCCAGAGAAAGAGAGAAAAGGAGAGAAAGAAAGCAGGTCACCCCCCTTAACCCGTACAGCCCCAGCGACGCGCCTGACGCGTCGGCGATGTATGTAACGCACAGCCCCAGAGACGCGCCTGGCGCGTCACCCTAATTGCGCCGACCGTGACCTCAGGTGTAGCCACTCAAGAGGGCTCAGATTTGTATGGGAACTGTGTACGTATCCCACGCAACCGTGCCGATGGTTGAAAACTCTCAAAGTCCACGTGCGTGCGCGCGAGCGCGCAATAACCTGTTTTTTGGGGATAATTGCCTTCATTTTTTTACTCTTGTAAAATCCATTTTCGGGGGCTCTGTAGGACCATTTTTTAAGCTTTTTGAACGGTTTTTCGTGGTTTTTCCTTCATTCCTAACCCATTCGCTATTGTTTCTGGAATAAAACCATTTTTTGAAAACCGGCCGGGTTCTGGTGCGCAAACATTACAAAACTAGCCGGGGCTCCACGGGTTAAGAACACTGGCAATATTATTTAAGTACTAAGCTATGTATACGATTACTGATTTACCTGCAGCACCGTGACTGACAGAAACCCAGAGAGAGATGAGGGAGGGATATCTGAGTCAGAATGTAAAACTGGACCAATTTTGTTTGAAGACTCGAATGAATATGGGAAGAAATGCAAGAGAATTAACATAAAATAGCATTATTTTGGCCATTTGTCTTACCACTTCCAAAGACATCAATTGAACTATATACCATAATTCTATCTTCATATATACAATTATAAAGACTTAAAATATTGGACTTGCCTTTAGTTTGACACCCTGATCTCAGTTCGTGAAATATCTACCCTGCAACAATTTGACCACTGAATTGCAACAAAAATGGTACACATAAACAGTGTTCTTCGGTATACCTATTCATTTAGAACACAAAAAACAATTAAAAACTCCTTGTGTATACCATTTTTGTTACATTGTAGTGTTCAGTTTCACATTATACTTAATTTACTTCGCTGCTTTGCCCATGTATGTCCCTTTCGTCTGTACTGAATCAATATAAATAAAAACTAAAATCGATAGTAAAAATTGAAACAAACATTACCGATTCTCCAAGAAAAACTTACAGAGAGGCAGAGGAGTTATACCTCTTTTTGTGAAAGCAATGGTTCTCATATTCAACTGAATTACCACTTTCAATCGATCCTAAATCATTCGTATAAACAACCAAGTACACTCACATGATAAAAGCTGCAATTATCGATTCTGTAAATACACTTAGACAACCAGGAGAAGTGGAGAAACGGAGGAGCACTGTCCCTGGTGTTGAAAACACTGGTACTCTTGCTTTTAGGAATTACCAGTTCTGTTCACCCTAAGTAATCATTGTAAACGAGCATATTGTAAAAACATTGGTAATCTTGTCTCGAGGAATTACCAGTTCTGTTCATTCTAAGTAATCAATGTATAAAAGTACATGGCCAAACACTGGTATTCTAGTCTCGAGGAATTACCAGTTCTGTTCATCCTAAGTAATAAATGTATACAAACAATTACTCTCACAGAATACAAGCCAAATTTACCGGTTCTGTAAATACACTTTGACGGCCAGAAAAGGTGGTGGAGAGAGAGGGAGAGGTGCGTACAGTTGCCTCCTAGACACTGAGAGCACTACTACACTAGAGTGACATAGAGGCGCTACTGGGGATTGTCACAGGAAGGATGCACTGATAACGACGCCTGCTAGACTCCTTCAATACGACATTGACACGGCTCTCTCTCTCTCTCTCTCGTACGATATTGCATGGCATATTATGGCAGAACTATAGTAGGCCTATTTAAAGTTGCCCACATAAGTTCTGTTTTTCATTGTGATCTTATGTCTGAAAGTAAAATTAGTATCAATGAATTGTGAATGTGGTTTCTTTTAACTATCAGTTGACAAGTCAAATGAGTTAACCACTGCATAAGAAACTACAATCGTAATGCAATTATGCACCTCATATGCGTTGTTATATGTGTGATTAGTTTGCTTGGGAAACAGATTAACTTGTTCATGTAGTAATGTACACCTTATGTGGTGGATTGTGTTCTTTTATTTATAAATTATTGTTTTGCTTAAGCATTGTTTCCACATAGCGATTTTGATAAGTTTGTGTCTTTTTACTGTGTTCGCCTAAAGTTTTGGTATGTTTATTTTGCAAGTTTTACATTATAATTTCCATGTATAAGATCACAGAGAGGAACAGAACTTATGTGGGCAACTGTACCACCGACCTTAACCCCTTCACCAACATTACGTAATTTTCGTCAAATTCTAGTTACCATTAGACGATTTATTTTAGTTTGTAATCTACCTCTACGACTCAAATGGGTGAATACGATCTTCATAAAACCTCTTAGAAGCATAGGTCCTTCTTAAACCATTAGACGATTTCCCTTCGTTTTTAATCTACCTCTACGACTCAAATGAGTGAATGCAATCTCAAGAAACCCTCTTAGAAAAATAGATCCTTCTTAAACTACATAAAATCGTCTAGTTTTAGCCAAAATCAAAGGTAAAAAAGGTGTCATGGTGCTGAAGGAGTTAATTGGACCCATCTAGGAATACGGGGCTATACCCAACAGGTGTCATACGGGTACTATTAGCGGTGGATTGTACGGAAGTCTGGTGATCGATAAAAGTAGGATGTTATTTTGAAAGTATAATGTTATTTTGAAAGCATGATTTTATTTTGAAAGAATTATGTTATTTTGAAACCATGATGTTATTTTGAAAGCCTGGTATCTGCTATAAGTATTATGTAATTTTGAGATTATGGTGTTATTTTGCAAGTCTGGTATCCGATATAAGTATAATGTTATTTTGAAACTCAGGTGTCCGCTATATATGGTACAATCAGACTGTGAAACGTAGTCATTTCGTGAAATGACTAAAACATTTTAGTCAGTCTGTGAAATTACTGATTTCTAACTGGTTACTAACCTAACTGGGTTAGGTTAGGTAGGTCAGGTTAGGTTAGGTAGGTATGTAGGGCAACCCACATTTGCCTTCAAGCACGTGAAAAGCAGATTGAGGTATTTCATTGTGTGAACAATTTACTTCACTTTATAAATAATAGGTGGAAATATACACTATAATTATAACCTAACCTAACATACCTTAACATAACTTAACTTAACCTACCTAACCTAACCTAACCTAACCTAACCCAGTTAGGTTAGTAACCAGTTATTTCACAGACTGACTAAAATATTTAGTCAGTTCACGAAATGACTCGTTGCACAGTCCGAGTGTAACATAAATTATACAGTATATGGTGTTATTTTGAAAGTAGGATGTTATTTTAAAAGTAGGATGTTATTTTGAAAGTAGGATGTTATTTTGAAAGAATGGTGTTAATTTGAAAGTCTGGTATCCGCTATATATAATTATGATGTTATTTTGAAAATATGATGTTAATTTGAAAGAATTATGTTATTTTGAAAGATGTTTGCGAAATATTTTTGGATTGTATGAGAGCCTGGTCTACGCTAAAAGAATTATGATATTTTGAAATCTTGCCTCCGTTAAGAGTATGATGTGTTTATGTGAAGATGTTTACGTATTATTCTTGTATTACTTACCATTATTCATGATTACTAGATACAGAATTCAAAGCACACACAAATTATGTGTTTCTGTTGTTTCTATGTTTTCTATGTATAAGCACATGTATTTGTTGTTTTGTTTATTGTTTATATTATTTTTCCTGGAAAGTACTGTATATAATTATTTGATCGTTTATTTGTTTTAATCAATTTTTCGGGCAATGATCTGTAAGTATCATATCGTAAATGCCCACACGGTGTTGACGGAAGTAAACAACCGGAAGTACAAACGTTGGCGGACATGTAGTTCCGGTGTTTGTTTTGTGTTGTTCTGTTTGTATTTGCTTTTGTGTCGTTTTTTTTTTTTTTTTTTTTTTTTTTTTCCTACGTACTAGTGACGCACCTATGTAGACTGAATCATCACATATCACAAAGTAAATACCCACACGGTGTTGACGGAACCGGACGGAAATACAAACGTTAGCTGCCGTAGTTCCAATGAAGTCCCTCTCTTTCTTCAGAAATAATCTATTTACAGACAATATACAGCCTTCTTGTTGAGACAGAACAGAAACGATTCGGTTCATCTTTGATAGGTGGGTTCAGTTTTCCATCCTTGTATTCACGAACCGTAATTTGGTCTGTTCTAATAAATTGTTCAATTCACTAGAGATCGTAGAGGTACGTTTGAAACAGTAATTTTTTTTTTTTTTTTTTTTTTTCTATGTGAGTGAAGGAGACAAAAGGCAAAACTGCCTGTAGCGAGTGTCTTCCCCCGAGATGAAAGAGTGAAAGGGCCAAAATCAAGGGAATTTCGAGCCAAAATGCCTGGACACACAGAGGTTGAAGCAATTGAAGTCATAGGAAGACGGAAAGAATGATTCTAGGAGAGAGTTCCAGAGCTCAGCTGTTAAATAAAAGAAAGATTGAGAATAACGTTTCACTCTTGGTTTGGAGAGCTGCACAGAGTAAGGGTCGGTTTGTGTTGCAAGACGGGTGCTACGACTGCTACGTGCTCTACGGAAAGGGGGTGGTATACACTGAGAGAGCTCTGAGGAACACTGACCATTGTAATAGCAGTAGAATAGTGAGAGAGGTGCAACATTGCGATGGAGAAAGAGTGACTGCAGAGAATTGGTGAGTGGACATGAGTTAATGAGATGGAAGGCCTTCCTTTCCACTTTGTCTAGAAGTGCTGTGTGACAGGATCCTTCCCATATGTGTGAACAATACTCAATACATGGACGCACTGTGCCCCTGTACAGAGCAAGAAGCTGCGCAGGGGTAAAGAACCCCCGGAGGTGGTTGAGTACACCTACCTTCTGGGAAGCTGTTTCAGCAAAAGTGGTAATATGATCTTTCCAAGAGAGATCATAAGAAAAAGAGACACCAAGAATATTAAGAGAAGATGAAGGGTTAATTTGTATATTGTTGAAGAGTAGGTTGTGAGAAATAAATTGACTACACCGGTATCTGGGGAATGTTGGCAACAACCTTCCGATAGGGTAACCTCACTAGAGTGAACAATTTCCTACCAGAACCCGGTGATTGTATATATTGTAGAGATTAATTAATGTTAGGTAATTTAGTACTGTATAAGATTACCTTGATCAAGTTAATTTAGTTATAAAACCTTGTAGAAATAAGTTTAGAAGAACTGTAAAGAGGATCAGTTTAAATATTCCCGCGACCGCATACGCGATCCACCGTTTGCTTTAGGGTCGTTAATATCTTGATATTATGTTCACTAAATCGTTGTGAAACGATGTTCACCTTTATAATTATATAATTTAAATGCTGATAATTATTTATATGATTTCGTGAAGAGGGAATGAACCCTTGGTAACGAATTAATATATAGTTTATTTAAGAGTCGGAAATTGAAGTTCCGATCAGACGCTAGTAAACTTTTGAACGGTAGAGACGTGTCCCGTGATCTCCTCCACCACAATCCCCGCGCCAGGCCCGGAGTCCTGACCTATAACCCTTATCTACCGAAGCCGGAATCCTCTGAACTAAACCAGGACCCTAGTTATAGCTAAGTCATTGATATATATATGGCCATTTATACAAAGTTTAGTTAGGGCATCCTGAGAGATAGGCTACCATAGTTCATACCATAAGGTAGGCGATCTCAGACTTTATTTTTATTTATGTTGATTAATTTTATATTTCATTGGTGTGGTAAGAGATAACCTTTGGCCATAATATCCCCCACATTTTGGTGCCCCGAGTGAGGATTCCGATCGGTGTGTTGACTAGGGGTTAGGTTAGGTCAATTTTGTTATTAACCCGGCAAGCGCGATAGGCCTCAACAGTTAGGGTCCCAATTTCTATAAATGTATAAGGTCGCATTTGTGGGACACAGTTTGATACCCCGCCATTTTGAGGTCCCTAACTGTGAAATTAGATGCTATCGAGCCCCAGGATGTAGAGCCCGTAATTTCATGTACAGACAGGCGACTGAATCGTGTACTCGATTGGCCTCACCAATTGACCATCTTATATTTGGGAGGCAACGACGTACACGAAACAGTCCAAGTGTCAGAAATTACGGATGACATCATCTCTATCATCCAACTAATTGAGCAGCGCTGTGGCTCTAAGGTAGCAGTCGTCTTGCTGGAGCCATGAAAGCTGCCCCCCATTCCTGAAGGTGAGCCAGGTGTAACCCGCGGTCATTACCGCACAATATACCAAGCCGTGAATCGGCGACTGCAGAGACTACTGCGCGGCTATCGAACATTCCAGTTTGGAGCCAGACCATATCGCCGCAATTTGCGTCGTGACGGCGTCCACTGGAACCATAGAGCTCAAGCCGCGCAGGTAGCCCGCTATCACGAGTACATCGTCGATTCACGGGCAGATTGATTGGTTTACCAGGTGATGGCCGTGGGTGAGTGGCACTGGCATGGCATTTAAATCCTGTGGTAGAGGACTGGTAGGAGGGTCTGCAATGTTGCGTTCTCTGGCGTTTGTGAAACTCGGAGCTTGAGCTTCGTTGCAGTCCCTAAATTTCCCCCATATTTTTCTTATTTAGATCAATTTATGTCTCTGTCTTTAATGTCGCCCATGTCTGGTAGACTAGGTCGACCAGCTAAATGCTAGGGACGGAGCATATACCAAATCTAATAAATAATAAATGTGTTCCTCCCCCCCCCCTTTTTAGAAAAATGCTACTACCACAGGTACCCACTAACATCTGGGATAAGAAATCAATGAGTAACTAAATATTTACAGCTTTAGCTTCATTCTTGTACCTAAATTCTCCCTATTATTTGATAATTTAGGCCATTTTTATGTTTCTGTCCTTTAATGTCACCTGCGTCTGAAAGACCAAGTAGACCAGCTAAATGCTCGGGACGGAGCATATATGACATTTAATTCAATAATAAAATATTCCCTCCCCTACTAGCGTGCGTTCCCACGTATTAGGTAAATTATATTGTGGACTTAATGTTTTCAACTAATTATTCATCTGAATTTGTAGCAAATGGTACGCATATAATGCTAAAGATTAACAGCTAAATTGAGTATGTGTTAGGCTATAATATAATTATCTAAATATAATTTTGATTGTTGAAAATTAGTCTTCAGTATAAACATTAATAATAATCCAGAAAATAATTACCCATTTTCCAAAATGACTGATACACTCTTGAGAAAATCTATGGTGGGAAAATTAGGCTGGGTAACTAGAGCATTAAATAATTGCCAGGAGGTAAAAAGACGTGACCCCTGTCCAAGGGAGCTGTTCAAATCTCAAATCCAAGATCTTAAAACCCGGTGGGCTAATTATGAAGAGTCTTGCAATAAATTGGAGGACTTTTGCATCAAACAAGAACAATCTGAAAGGTTTGAAGA
This sequence comes from Paralithodes platypus, assembly GCA_032716605.1. Classification (NCBI taxonomy): domain Eukaryota; kingdom Metazoa; phylum Arthropoda; class Malacostraca; order Decapoda; family Lithodidae; genus Paralithodes; species Paralithodes platypus. Next base: position 20,698,441 of record CM064520.1, on the reverse strand, counting down.
ATTACAGCAAGCCTATGCAAATGCCCGTGAAAATTATTTGGATCAACTAGCTGGGTTCGAATCCTTGGCGACAGAGACAGTTACCGAAACAGGGAGTAATGGTACCAGTAATGGTACTGCGGCTCCGGGACAACAAAGCTTTAAGTTGCCACCTATAACCTTACCTGAATTTGATGGGCAATCTGATTGGAATACCTTTTGGGACAAATTTAAGGGTTTAGTTCATGACAGGTTAGATATTTCTGCAGCAAATAAATTTTCATACTTGTTGGGTCAACTTAAGGGTTTTGCATTGGATTTTATCAAGGAACTTCCCATAACAGATGCCAATTATACAGCAGCTCTAGACGTACTCAAGGAGAATTTTGAAGATACGGAGTTGACTCTACAGCGCCTAGTTTACAAATTGCTGGAGTTATCAGGACCAAAGCATATGTACCAGGATCTTTAGAGCCGTATTCTTAACCCTTAAAAAGAGGCTCACCACATAAGTCGAGTTAAATAAAGCTGGACTATGTGGCGGCGCTCGACATAACTCGAGTGGCAATTTCAGCACGTAATGTTGCTGAGAGAGAGAGACAAGTGGTGGCAGGAGAGTAGCGAGTGTATGACTGCTCCAGACCACCGCGGCGAACCTACTGACACGAATCTCACCTCCCTCCTACCTCTCTCACTCGCTATATACGGAATTGTATCGGGAAAGTGGCTAATTACCTGCTTTTTGCACTCGCGTTGCACGGTTATTGCAAGAAAACTAGCCATCATAAAAGGATCGTTATGGTGTCATTCGAAAGCTCTGTTTATGCCCTTTCAGGGATAGATACTTGTTTTACGTTCTGGGTCTTATTTAGGCATGAAAATGATCACGTAAACAGCCCTATTTTGGCTAAAAACACCCCGCTGGGCGGTACATATAAATAAACTGCATAGGCCGCTCGTAAAGGGTTAAACAATTCTTTCCCTTCGAAAATGAAAGGAAGGAATTTTCTTTCGATTTGGTATTCTTAAAAAATCCTTCCCGTTCCTTTCCCTTAGGAAGGAAAAATCTTTCCCTTAAACAGGGGAAAATATTGGAATTTGAAGGACTCTCACTAGGCAGGTCTTCAGTTTTCCCTTCCTCATTTTGTTCATAACATTCTTATATAATTGGAGTCAGTGTGACTAAATATTGGATTTGACCACTATGTAATTTTATTAACATGATATAATGCACGATATTGAAAATAAAGTAATATTATAAAACGTTTTAGAAGACCACTGATCTCTGCGTGAATTCGCGTGCGGACGATTCGGGCAATTTCGGGCTGCCAGCTGATAGCCTATTCCTCATCTTATACATATTTCGATTATTATTGATTTTCATTGGTTTACTGATGTAGCCCTTTCAAAGCATCAATTTTGTGCACGGTGTGACTATATTTTGGCACGTGTTAATGCAATAAGTGTCAACATTACCAGGTTTGAGGCTTGACAGAGATACGCTATCAACAATTCCCAGTAATACCATACTTTACATAACTAAAAATAGCTAGGCATATACTGTAATATTAATATAAATTTGTGGGCTAACAGTAATAGTGGTCAATCATCTTATATACTAATTTAGCCTACCTTACCAGTACCGTACCACATATTGGGTTAGGCTAGGCGGCTAGGCCTAAGCTTAGCCTACAGCCTACTGTAGGCTACATCATCATGTAAGCTAGCCTAGCCCAGGCTAATCTATTTTTCTTATGAATTTCATGACTCATACAGGATTGTAGGCCTATTTTTTTTCTTAGGCTACATCCCCACTGAATAAACTAACCTAGGCTAGTCTCTGTCCCTCTAGGCTAGCCCATCATAATGTTCAAGCCAACATTTGTTAGATTTTGTCAGAATTGGCTCACCTCAGATAGGCTATCTGGATTTTAAAATGTGAATTTATTAGGCCTATGGGAAGGATGTAGTATTTGGACATACTACATGGCGCCTGCCTTGGTTTACACTACGCAGAACGGCGGCAGCAGTGAACGCTCGCGATCATGTTCCAGTCTATTTTGACTGCCGCAGGATTCAATAATAGGTTGACGGGGTCCTCACCCCCCCCCTTACATGTTGTTATCATCATATATTATATTGCCAGCAGGGGGAAAATAACCGTTAAAATAGACGGGAACGTAACCACAAGCGCACTACCTATGTAAATATGACGACCGTACACCCGGATACATCCTTCACGATTCACGACTTTTGACTGCTTTTTTTAAGTAATTTTCCCCCTGCTGGCAAAATGCCTATATATGATGATGACAATAAGTCATGGGGGAGTGAGGGGGGCCCTCAACCTAATGTTGTATCCCACGGCAGTCAATAAAGACGGAAACGTGATCACGAGCTTGCGAGTAGTGTAAACAAGGCAGGCGATAAGCTCGAAATTCCTCTAATACTACATCCTTACCTTTATTACTTTATGTTATAGAAAGTCCGAGTTACCTTTTCACTATAATATTTTCCCTGATTTTCATAGCCTTGTACACTATCAGGGAGCGTGTTTTTAGATTATTCGGTAGCTACCGGGTATCTTAGCTACAGTTCAAGGAGACTACAGCAGCAGTTTGCACACTCTCTGTGTTTATTTTTAATTTGACAGTATTTGGTGTTCAAACCCCCCCCCCCCCCCCTGGACATAATTGTCATCATCATATTCATATATAATGCCAGCAGGAGGCAAATAACCACTCGCCGAAGGATGATTTCAGAAAAAAGTGGCAAAATCTGACGCATAGAGCGTGCTAATATTGCCGCAGTGTCTGCTTGAATATTGTCATCATATTAGCCTAATCAAAACAAAATCCCTTAAAAAACATATTTGTAAACACTAGCCTATTCAATACTATTGGTTGTGAGTACAATTATAGGCTACCCTAATTTTTCATTACAGTATATCTTAGCCTAATCCCTCTACTTTCTTTAAATATCCAAACAATATAACTTAACCTGAGAACCTAAGATAGGCCTAGGCTATGCTAATATACAGCGTTTGATTATGCCGAGTGTATAGGCTAACTTACTAACATTGGTAGTAGCTAAAAGTCTGGTAGGCTAAAAGAAAATGTATAAGATTAGAGCCCAAAATTGCTAATGAAAAAATGTGGCTACTTATTTTTATCTCATACCATACTGGTATGAGATTTTGTTGAAAACTTGGGATTGGTCTTGATCCCTGGCAAGCCTCAAAACCTGAATTTTCAAACTTATTACATTAACATGTGTCAAAATGTAGTCACACTGTGCACAATATTAATGCATTGAAAGGACTGAATCAGCAAAGCAATAATAGTCAAATATAGCCTACTAAATGTTTGTAAGGAAAACCCCACTAGTCACCAGAGTCCCCCGCACACTGTTTCAAATAAAATTTGTGGATTTTCTGTCTGAATTTACTTTACATCCTTAGTATTCTCTAGTCTTCAAGGTTAGGAATAATTATGGTATTATTACATACAGTACATACAGTGTTGGAACATCAGCGATTCCAGCATCTGTGGTGGGTGGATCGGTATCAGTCATTATTATGATCAGTATGGCAGTGGTGGACAAGTCCCCGTCAGTTTTTAGTGTGTACGGGTCAGCGAAAGAACGTGACACCGGATCTAATTGCACATTATATTGGGCTGCACAAGGAAGGCCAGTTAGTGAAACAAATAGTGCAAGCCACTGGTGTATGTGAGTAATCGGTAAGAAATTGGGCGAGGCCTTACAAAGATATTTGCCTAACTACATGATAACCTAGCCTTTGCCAAACTATATGATAGCCTAGCCTTTGAGGGGATAGTAAAGAACATAAGAATATCACCCAATCTTCAAAACTATACTAATGGATAGCTAATATGATGAATACCTACTCATTGATGCCTAAATCATAACTATTGGTGATTCATCTTTTATTCAGATTACCCAAGAACAAAAATCAATTTAAAAATTGGAAGAATCTTATTTAAAGGTTCAGTATTATCCAAGCAACCTTCCGCGTCGATTTGCACGCTCTGGGCCATGACCGTTAAGTTCACTTCTATTATGTCCGCTTCTTAGGTTGAGGGGGGCCTCACCTTCCCAGGAATTATTGTCATCAATATACAGTATATATTGTTTGCAGAAGGGCAAATAACAAATAATGGTAAGGGTTGTGTTAGCGGACGTACTGTCCACTTTGTTTACAGTCGCACGCTCGCAGTTACATTCGCGTCTAATTTCATTGCTGTTATTTCCCCCTGCTGGTAATATGTATGATAATGACAACAAGTCATGGGGATGATGGGAGGTGAGCCCCCCTCAAACCATTATTGTATCCCACGGCAAAACAATTTAGCCTACCCAACACCTGGCCGTGGGATACAATAATGGTTTGAGGGGTGCTATGTCCCCTCACCGGGGAGTCACCCCCCATGACATTGTCATCATCATATACAGTATATTACCAGGGGCAAATAACAGCAGTCAAATTAGACGTGAATGTAACTGCGAGTGTGCTAATATGGAAACAAAGCAGGCGGTACGCCCGCTAACACAACTCTTACCAAAATAGGGAAGGATGTCATGTTGTGCGCTCGCACTTACGTTCCCATCCATTTCGACGCTATATTTTCTGCTATTTGCCCCCTGTCATTATACTGCATGAATACTAGGTTAGGTTAGGTTAGGTTAGGTTGTTTGGTTAGGCTAATGTATTTTTATATCCAAAGGCATCCGCATAGTGTAAACGAGGTGGGCGGTACTGCCGGTACACCCGGTAACTACATTCTTGCCCCAAAATAATGTATAAAAATAAAAAATTGTCAAATTAGATAATTAATAAATAAATATCGGTAGCCTAAATATAAACATTGAAAAAAACTAGTTTCAATAGGCTAGCACAGTAAATCTACTATGGGCCATGAATTGCAATTTTTACCAAATTGGGCCAGATCAAATATAGGCTAGCCTAGCTTTTATTTTGTGTTCGCTGAATAGAAAACAAATCTAGCCTAGGCCTATATAATATATAGGCTAGGCCTACAGAAGTTCAAGTTAGTATTTGAACTCAGCACACCAGAATATGTCAGGCTATAATGTGTATTGAAATTTGAAGGTAAATACTTCTCAATAGTGGGTTATTGTACGATTCCTATAACCTAGTTGTTAAGTTTTGGTCAGAAATGGAAGACTTGACCTTGTAATTAAAAAGTTCTCATGCTTGATATACGGTACACTAATTCGCACTACATTCGGCTAATCTAATTTATCTCCATCCCTGTTTCTTATCATATCAGTTTATATGTAATTAGGCTATATTCTTGGATAATAGCCTATAGGCTAGGTCTAAATACTACAACAGAATATGGCTTGTTGGTGTACATGCGCGATTTAGAGCTAGGATCCTGTATTTATTAATATCATGTTGACAATTCATTCTTGTGTTTGTACAAGTCAACATAATATGCTTTGAAGACAATATTTGTGGTCTAAATCATCTTTTGGGCAACAATAATGCAAGTCAACCCTTGGAAACGTTTGTTTGACAAGGTTTGTTTACTACTTCAGGGAGTTCAGGCATACCAACTGGTATGCGCCTAGCTTCGCCTGTGGAACAGAGCTACCAACACTTCCGAAAAAAATTCCTTCCAAGGAATTCTTTAAGAATACCGAAGGGAAAGAAAATTCCTTGGAAGGGAAAGGAAAGTTAAAGGAAGGTATGGGTTTTTAAGAATACGACTCTTAGTCATTCCGGATCAGCTTGAATTGTGTTTTGAAATCACTTAGTACCCAGAAAGATCTTGATTCAGCTTCTTGGCTCTTGAACCATATTGTACAACAAAAGCTCTCTCAGAAAACCTGTGATGAATTGTATCACAGGTATAAGAAGAACTACTTCACGTATCAAGAGATAGAAGAGGGTTTAAGAGAGCTGTGCAAACACATGCAAGTTTCCAGGAAGGATAGCGGTATCAAGGAAGGAGACAACAAGGTTAAATACACAAAAGTGTCTACAACAGGGACTAAGGAAAAAGCAAAACCGTTCAAGAAGGAAGAGGTTGGTACCTATGTGACATCCGTCCAGCAGAATAATCAAACTAATACAGTATCTAAAACAAAAGGTGTTTGGGAGAGAAAAAATTCCCATCTCAATTCTCCAGTGACCCAAGAAGTAACCAGAGATATTAACCCCACACCAGGGATAAACCAAGAAAACCGGAAGGTGTGTATGTTATGTTCAGAACAACATTCCACAGTGTATTGTAGGACTTACCCAAATCTTAAGGCTAGACTTCCACGACTCATCGAACTAGGTAGGTGTCTTGTTTGCCTTAGCACAAGACATTCTACTGAGGAATGTGCCACTCAATTAAATGTATGTTTTCGGTGCAAGACTGGTGTACATCATACCGCGTTGTGTCCCAAGATCAGTGAAGTACAACCCAAACCGACAAGTGTAAATATGACCCTGACCACCGGAAACCCAATGCATACGCCGGAAGCTACTCCTACAGCCGAGATTCAACTGATCAGAGGAAAAGAGGTTATGCAGGTCAAAGTACTCTTTGATACTGGAGCGCAAAAGACCTTCATTGCCGGAAATGTTGTCAGAGCCATGAATTTACCAACAGTAGGAAGAGTGAACATGGCAATAACTGGATTTTTATCAAATAAGGAAACACAAACATTTGACGTGGTTAAACCCCCGACTAAATTGGGCAAATATAAATGTAAAGTGACTGCGGTGGTTAAGGAAGACATGAACACTTCTGTGGTAAATAAGGGTTTAAAGGAAGCATCTAACTTCTTAACAAAGAAGGGTGTTCAACTAGCAGACCGAACTATAGAGTCTGACGTAGTAGGTCCAATTCAACTGATCATCGGCTCCGACTATTGTGGTCGCTTCTTGCGAAAAATGACTCGGAAACACGGTATCCAGTTAATTTCTTCATCAGGTGGATATATAATCATGGGATCTCTACCCCCATGTGGCCCAAGTGAATCAGACAACCGGATGGATCCAGTCTTTGTGACTCCGGCACAATCTCTGGTGGTGGCTAGAATTGGAGCAGAATTAATACCATCACAACTAGGAGACATTCTAGAAGAGCAACAAGAACCTGTTCACAAACTTTGGGAACTGGACACTGTGGGAATAGAAGCAGATCTTCCCACCCCTGAAGACATCTTAACATATAACCACTACCTAGACACAGTTGAGTATAAGGATGACCAGTACTGGGTAGGACTTCCATGGATGATAAATGCCCCTGAATTACCAACTAACTACCAGAGTTCAAGATGTCAATTAAATTAAATGGTGGAGAGATTGCGAAAACATCCTGAACGACTGGACATTTATCATAAAATAATTCAAGAGCAGTTGGAAAATGACTTTATTGAGGAGGTCCCAGGTGAAATAAACCATAAAGAGGGTCATTACCTTCCTCATCATGCTGTAAGTAAGGACTCCAGTACTACCCCCATCAGAGTGGTATTTAACTGCAGTTCTCGAGCAGCGAAGAATGAAGCAAGTCTAAACGATTGTCTCTATGTAGGACCAAATCTGACTGAAATACTGGGTGATGTACTATTAAAATTCAGGACGAAGAGATTTGGGTTTGTGGCAGATATCTCCAAAGCTTTTTTGAGAATAGGGTTAAAGGAGCAGGACCGCAAATTCACAAAGTTCCTTTGGCCTGAAGATCCTTTTCAGCCTGGTGGGCGGATAAAAGAATACCGCTTTCGGTCAGTGTTGTTTGGTTCCTGCTCTAGTCCTTTCTTGTTGTGCAGCACTTTGAGATATCATTTCCAGAAGACAGAGAAACCGGGAATGGGTCAACTGTTTTACATGGATAATCTTCAGGGCGTTGCCGACAGTGGAGAAGAGGTGTTTGAAATCTACAATTTGGCAAGGCAAGAATGTAATGAAGCCAATATGCCACTACAAAGTTGGAATTCAAACTCTCATATTCTTTTGGACCAGATAAGAAGAGACTATCCTGACTATCAAATACCAGAATATCAACCAGTACTAGGATTGCTGTGGAAAACAACTACTGATGAGATGTCTCTAAAGCCCCTCAAGTTTCCCGATGTAAAACTCACAAAACGTACACTCGTAAGTCAGGACTCTATGACCCATTGGGCATATTTAGTCCCATATCAATTAAAGGGAAGATTTTAGTTCAGGAGGCCTGGAGAGAAGCACTGAGTTGGGATACTCCATTACCTGAAAAGTATACAGAAGAGTGGAACAAATTGCAGGTGGAATATGAGAAGGTATCCTCAGTCAAGTTTCCTAGAAGATGTGATCCTACCTCTGATAATGAGTGTGCTCAATTGCACATATTTTGTGATGCCTCATCTAAGGCGTATGGTGCAGTAGCTTATTGTGTCACTGAAGTCCGATCTACTATGATTATGTCCAAATCCCGAGTAGCGCCATTAAAACAACGTACCCTTCCACAGTTGGAGCTGACCGCTGTTGAATTGGGAACTAGGTTAGCTACTTATTTGAATGGTATGTTTCCCTTTTTAAGTGAGACATATATATGGACAGATAGTGAGATATGTTTGCACTGGATAGCTAAGGATGATAGTCACATAGTTTATGTGTGTAACAGAGTACACAAAATAAAGGAACTGCAAATGAACTATACATTCATGCATGTTAAGTCCAAGGATAATCCGGCTGACTTGGTGAGCCGAGGTGTTGGTGTCAAGAAACTGATTAACGAAACTCTGTGGTTTCAGGGTCCGGTTTGGCTATGTCAGAGTGATTGGCCAGAACAAAAATCATACCAGAAGGTTAATGATGATAAAGTTTATATGGACCCAATAATTATCCCAGAGCCTTCAGTGATTGACATCACCAAGTTCTCCAATTTGGACAAACTATTAACTGTAACTAAATTTGTGTTTAAGTTCCTGAGCAAGAAGGTAAAGATGGATGAATTAGACCCACTTACCTACTGGATCAGAAGGATACAAGCTGAAAAGTATGAGGAGGAATTAACACAGCTACGTAAACCCAATCCCAAGCCAACCAAAAGAATGAAGGACCTTGGGCTGTATCTAGACAATCAAGAATTAATATGTTGTCGAGGTCGTATTGGTAAAGCTGATCTACCCCTCAAAACTCGGCATCCGATCCTATTGCCCAAGGATTGCGACCTCACCAAATTGATGGTTTTAAAAGCGCATGAAACCACTAAACACGGTGGGGTAGCAGACACTCTAGCCTATATGCGACAAACATAATATTATTGGATACCCCAGGGACGACAAGCTGTTAAACGTTGTATCAAGAATTGCATTATTTGCAAGAGGTATACAGCTATCGCTATTCCTTACCCTGGACCACCAGCTCTTCCGCCAGACCGCATTCACCAAAGGACACCGTTTGAGGTAACAGGTATAGATTATACTGGTGCCATCACTCTCACAGGAGATGATGGTCCACCCAAGAAGGTTTACATATGTCTATTCACCTGTACCAGCACTCGGGCTATCCATTTGGAAATAGCGGAGGACATTAGCTCGGAAACCTTTATAAATTTATTTAGAAGATTTGCCGCTCGGCGAAGTTGTCCCAGACGTTTGATTAGTGACAATGGGACAAATTTTGTGGGCGCATCACCGTTGGTTTCTGAACTATTAAAGAGCAACGCAGTACAGCAAATGTTAGATTCTAGAAATTGTGATTGGTCATTCACAACTCCCACAGCCCCTTGGCAAAATGGATTTACAGAGAGAATGATAGGTATCGTGAAATCGTGCCTGAAAAGGGTTCTTCACAAGTCCAAGATCACCTTGGATGAGTTAAGAACTGTTGTCACCGAAATAGAAACCAGAGTAAATAATCGACCACTAACGTATCAAGATGACTCCAATCTGGAAATTGAGGCCTTAACACCGGCTCATTTATTATATGGTAGACGATTGGGCCCAGTCCCCCGTTTGGATGTGACCGAGGAATTAGTGGATCCCTCCGTTAATGAAGCAGATGCACACTTGCGACGAAGCTACCATAAACTCTGCAAAATACTGGACGCCGGGAACAAACATTGGGCATCTGAGTATATCTTGAGCCGACGGGAGAGGTATTATGGTGCGAATTCTGCTAGTAACCGTCACAAACCGGTAGTGGGAGACATAGTCTTGTTGAAAATGGACCAACCTCACTCTAAATGGCCCTTAGCAAGGATCCAAGAAGTCTATCCTGATTCCGAAGGAGTTATCAGAACCGTTAACTATCTCGAGGACAAACCACTCTCCGAACTGTAGATCGTCTCATACCTATGGAACTCGCCATCCCACCGGAAGAACAGCAACCCATAGTAATAGGGAGCCCAAGACCACCACGAGCAGCTGCTGCGGGGTCTAGAAGAAATTGGCGTGATTTGTTAGCCGCAGGTGATATAACATGATGCGACACATCATACTTCGCCGGGCCCCAATCTGTGAGAAATAAATTGACTACACCGGTATCTGGGGAATGTTGGCAACAACCTTCCGATAGGGTAACCTCACTAGAGTGAACAATTTCCTACCAGAACCCGGTGATTGTATATATGTAGAGATTAATTAATGTTAGGTAATTTAGTAACTTGATCAAGTTAATTTAGTTATAAAACCTTGTAGAAATAAGTTTAGAAGAACTGTAAAGAGGAATAGTTTAAATATTCCCGCGACCGCATACGCGATCCACCGTTTGCTTTAGGGTCGTTAATATCTTGATATTATGTTCACTAAATCGTTGTGAAACGATGTTCACCTTTATAATTATATAATTTAAATGCTGATAATTATTTATATGATTTCGTGAAGAGGGAATGAACCCTTGGTAACGAATTAATATATAGTTTATTTAAGAGTCGGAAATTGAAGTTCCGATCAGACGCTAGTAAACTTTTGAACGGTAGAGACGTGTCCCGTGATCTCCTCCACCACAATCCCCGCGCCAGGCCCGGAGTCCTGACCTATAACCCTTATCTACCGAAGCCGGAATCCTCTGAACTAAACCAGGACCCTAGTTATAGCTAAGTCATTGATATATATGGCCATTTATACAATATTTAGTTAGGGCATCCTGAGAGATAGGCTACCATAGTTCATACCATAAGGTAGGCGATCTCAGACTTTATTTTTATTTATGTTGATTAATTTTATATTTCGATTGGTGTGGTAAGAGATAACCTTTGGCCATAATATCCCCCACATAGGTCATAGTTTTCTGGAAGAGGGCGACGAGTAGACAGATGGAGAAATTGAGTTTGGCAGCATTGAAAGCAACAAGGTTTTCTCTGCCCCAGTTAGAGATAGTAGAGAGTTCAGAAGATAGGTGTTTTATGGCCTCCTCATGTGAGTTTTGGAGTTCCTGCTGTGAATGGTTTTGTGGGAGGCTAGTTCAATAGTGTAATGTAGAATTGACAGCATATGAGTGAATGGGGCTGGAGGTGCAGTTGAGAATGTCGTTAATGAATAATATGAAGAGAATTGGAGATAGACAGAACCCTGAGGAACACTGGAGTTGATAGGTTGAGGAAGTGAACGGTGGCTATGGAACGCCGGAAAGGAAATTAGAGACAAAGGATAATTTGGAAATAAGGGATTTGTGCCAGACTCTATCAAAGGCCTTTGATATGTCTAGCGCAACAGAAAAAGTCTCACCGAAGTCCCGAATGGAGGATGACCAAGAGTTAGTATGATAAGAAAGAAGATCACCAGTATAGTGACCCTTAAGGAAGCCATACTGGCAGGCTGAGAGTAGATTATGGGAAGATAAATGCTCAAGAAATTTTGAGGGAAGAATAGTTTCAAAAACTTTAGAGATGCAAGAAATGATAGCAATTGGACGATAGTTGGAGGGTTGAGAGAGGTCACCCTTTTCTGGGACAGGTTGAATGAGAGCAAACTTCCAGCAAGAAGGAAAGACGTTAGAGGAGAGACAGAGACGAAAGAGTTTGCCAAGGCTGGGAGTCAGCACGGAATCACAGTTTTTAGTACAATAGGAAGAACACCGTTTGGTCTGTACGCCTTCTTAGTATTAAGCCCAAAGAGGGTAGAAAGTACATCCTTGGAAGAGATTATGATGTTAGGCATAAGTAGGAGAGAAGGGGATGGAGAGGGAGGAATACCACCGGAATCATCCAAAGTGGGGTTAATAGCAAAAGTGTTAGCGAAGAGTTCAGCTTTGTCAGAGGAAGAAGTGACAGTGGTGAGGAGGGAAAGACGAAGAAGAAAAGTTGTTGGAGAGGTTTTTGGCTAGATGCCAGAAAGCTTGGGAAGAGCTAGAGTTGGATAATTCAGTGCATTTATTATTGATGAAATAATGTTTGGCAAGGAGAAGAACAGATTTAGCTTGATTCCAGGCAGAAACATAGGAAGTATGAGATAATTGAGCTTGAAGGCGATGGTACGATTTGAATACTTCCTCCTTATTGAGGACAGCAGTAGAGCAAGCGTGAGTAAACCAAGATTTGTTTGCACTAGAGTGAGAGAAAGAAGATAGAATGTATGCTTCCATGCCTGAGAGGATTACCTCTGTAATACGTTTAGCACTCTCTGAGGGTCCCCAGCCATGGAAGCAAAAGTCATTCCATGGGAAATCAAAGAAGTACTGCTGAAAAGCCTCCCAGTCGGCAGCGCCAAAGTGCCACAAGCGCCGCTGGCGGGGGGGATCAGGTAGCCGTACCGGAGAGATAGGAGAGGTGACAGTGATAAGCTTATGGTCGGAGGAACCCAAAGGAGAGACAAGATTTACAGTATAAGCTGTTACGTCCTGGGATATATAGACACTGGGCTCTTTCTATTGGACTAGGTATGCGGCAACAAGCAACAACGGAAAACGCTAGATCCAACCCTTATCTATAAACCCAGGCAACAAACCACCCTAAACCGTCAAGAGTCCTGCCTGGACAACAAGGTATCCTATGACTCGGTTACAGGGTGCACGCACTATAGACTGCTGATAGTCAAGCAGGCTATATAAAAGATCACACAATTAAGTTGACTTAAAGCTTCAAGGAAAAGATAGATAACGGAATTAAATTGCAGAAACAATTTAATAACAAACTAGAAGAAAGTACATTTAACGTTACGTTAATTAATACAACTAATCACCCCTGCGTGAAAGAAGGTGAAAGCAAACAGTCCTCAAAACATCGTACCGGTAGACAAGATGCGGGGTTCTAAACTGCATGTGGCTACTGTAGGATCTGATGCTTAGCAAAGAAAATACGTTACGGATTTAGAGAACTCTCAACTCATAAGCAGGAATAAATACTAGTGATAGGACCTACAGTGTATAATGGCATAGGTATAATTAAATGAAGGCAGCAACTCGCAACATAACCACATACAGGTGTGCTTCTCACTCTTAGTCAGGCAAGCCTGCTCGGACAGAGTCTCTAAGCCACACCCTGACTCACAATGCTCACAAAAACGGTAAACTGTGGCACAATAACAAGCATACAGAAATAATAAACCCCTAGCTGTTAATTTGCCAGGCGGCAGAGGTCTAGCCGGAAGGATATAGGCTTCGGATACCCGGGCTGAGCCACCTGCTCTAGCCTAGGGACGTTCCCAGGTCTGTGCGCCAAATTACTCTAATTGAAAGGGTGCTCTCTTGAGAGACTCCGATCCCAAGTATCTGACTCTCTCCTGGCGACCCTAAAACAAAAGCAAGACGTGCTAGCGCAGTACTGAGTGGATTAGGCAAGGGCCCTCACACAACACAACACTAGACACACAGGGACACAGACAAAAAAATGCTCCCAGACTCCCACGGGTATCCTAGTAAAGTCGTGCGGGTCCACAGGACTCGCACCAGCAGACTTTACTTAAAGGATCGCAAAAAGCCCCCCTTCCGGTCTAGCCCCTGCTAACCTGACACAAGAACACACTAGCAAGCATGAAACCACCAAATATGAGACAACAAAAAAGCTTCCTAGGTCTCATTAACAATTACATCTCTGCATAAGGCCCAAAATCCTATCTAGTTATCTGAGAGCTCGTCGTTAATACAATAAGATATAAGGTCTATCAAGGGGATGGGATAATTAAATAGATTGGTGAAGTAGTGGAAGGAAGGTATACAAAGTAAGAGAGAAAGTTTCTAAGTGGGGTTGAGAGGGATAGATATCAAGGGGGTCCGAAGGGTACGACAGTGAGGTGAGCTCTGAGTCTTGAATCTGTCTGGACCCCGCCCTAGGCATGCAGAATACATCCCAGGCTTGGCAACACTCAACACAGTTGCCGGGTCAAAATCGTCTACCCCGTGCGTGAGTCGAAACTAAGCCTAACGTTGCCATTAAATGCACGTGGCACACCAGGCTCGTCCCAAGCTAGACTCTCCGCGCGAAGCAACGTCCCCCAGCCGGTCTCTCTCTCCCGCTCGTCTCCTCCCACTCTCACTAGACTTACATCTTATATATTATAATGAAACAATCAACTATCGAGAATAAAATATACTAAGATGCGTTGGTTAATAATAAGGGCAGCTACAAGCTGTGAAACAACATAAGAATATCCCAGACATTAGTTACATTGTCGTAGGATATATACTAAGGAAAAGCCGGCCGGCCGGCTGCTGCCAGCCGGTTTCTAAACGGCTGGGCAGCCGACGCGTGCGCATGCCCGCACGTGGCTACTATGCAGAAGCGTCACAAAGCAGAAGGGTAACGGAGGAGAGCCATTGGCAGTGGTGAATGTTGAAATCTCCTAGGATGGAGATTTCTGCAAAAGGAGAGATGGATAGAATGTATTTCACTTTAGAAGTTAGATAGTCAAAGTATAAGTCATAGGATGAAGGAAAGATTGATTGAGGAAGAGAGTTCCAGAGTTTTCTTGTTGAGTAGAAGAAATATTGAGAACATTTGTTAATTCTTGGGTTGGAGAGCTGGACAGAATAGTGCTGGGATTGTGTTTGAAAGGTGGGTGCCTTCCACCCGCCGTAGGGGAGGGGGTATACACTGAGAGAGCTCTGAAGAACACTGATTGTTGTACTAGGGATATAAGTGTGAAAGATGCGACGTTGCTAAATTGCGGCTATGTGCCTAATTAAATAAATACATAAAACCAAATTCAAAACTCTTTTAATGCATCATAAACTCTCATTAAGGAAGATAAAAGGCTTACAAAGATAATATGTCAGTCAGATACAAGGAGAGGTAGAGGGGTAGGAAGATCTCCATTGAGATGGAGAAACTGTGTAGGACAAGCATTGGAAGATAGAGGAATGATTATAGATCAGGCAAGAGAAGTGGTAATAAATAGGAATGAATGGAGAATGCTAGTGAATAGATGAGTGTAAACGAGGCCGTTTAGGAGAGGGGGTCAGGCGCCAGTTGGACTAGATAATAGTCCATCAGGCGCCTGGCCCGGGGAACCGGTATATATGAAGGGTACACCTGGATGCATGGTGAGCGGGCTTGTGGTGACACAGCTTTGGCGTATGTCTGCCTGCGGAAACCGGAGCCTCTCTAGGGGGTCTGGGACCTGGGAATCTTATACTTGGGACCCCAAATGGGCCTGGGACTCTGGATTTTTCTCAGGACGACCTAGATTTGTGTGATTTTGTGTTTTGGTTTGCTTTTTGTTGTGTTGCGTTGTCCCTGTTCGGGCTCTGTCTCGAATCGGCCAACCCCAATAAAAAAAAATGGAGTATGTGCCAGGGTATACATATAGATAGATTGATTGTTGTATTTTTGCTAAGTTCGATGTTGACGGCTCCAACTTCCTTATAGCCTGACACTCTCAAGTGGTCAATTGCTAAATTTGAGTCTATGGCGGGGTTTGTGAGCAGGTGATCTGTTCATTCCTGCAGGTCTACAGAGTCCTGACTGTATAAAAGCAGCAAGAAAATCCCCCTTCTTCATTATCAACTCTCACTATTTCCCCTAATTGGCCCGAGGGGGAATTTGTTTAACCTCCCCTTTTTTGCTCCTTTACTTAAAAGATTTTAAGATGTTTCTTCTCATTAGTGCGGTAATAATAAGATAACTTATAAAAAATCGGCTTTCGGCCAGGACATTTATTGATCGAAAAATGTACAAATTTAGCATGAAGGATGGTGGATGGGACTCGTCAGCTTTGGTCGGCAACCTGTCTATGGGAGACAACCGTATACAAGTCCGGATGGATGGGACTCATTAGCCTTGGTCGGCAACCTGTCTAGGGGAATAAACCTTATACAATTCCGTACTGCCACCTAAGGGAGAAGCAGGTTAGTGGATGGACTAGCTGCACACCAGTGTAGAAAAATAGTGCTAAAATATACTTAACCCACTGGACCCCAGCGACGCAGGTGTTGCGTCAGCAATGTATGTAATGCTAAACCCCAGCGCCGCAGCACCTGCGTCCGCAATTTCGACCTTATTTACTCTTGTCCTATGGTAGCTAGAGGATTGAGGATGGCAGCAGCCCCCCAATACCCCCTTGCAGCAGCCCCCATTACCCCCTGCAGCAGCCCCCCATTAACCACCTGCAGCAGCCCCCATTACCCCCTGCAGCAGACCCCCATTACCCCCTGCAGCAGCCCCCCAATACCCCCCTGCAGCAGCCCCCCATTACCCCCCTGCAGCAGCCCCCCAATACCCCTCTGCAACAGTCCCAATTAGCCCCTGCAGAAGCCCCTCATTACCCCCCTGCAGCAGCCCCCTATTACCCCCCTGCAGCAGCCCCCTATTACCCCCCTGCAGCAGCCCCCTATTACCCCCCTGCAGCAGCCCCCTAATACCCCCCTGCAGCAGCCCCCTATTGCCCCCCTGCAACAGCCTCTCCTCCGCCATGTATTAGCACGCCTGGCCACTCTTCAAAGCCTCTGGTTGAGAGCGAGGTTGTGCCTTGGCTTGAGCTCAATGGGTGTACGCGGTGCTCTCTCTCTCTCTCTCTCTCTCTCTCTCTCTCTCTCTCTCTCTCTCTCTCTCTCTCTCTCTCTCTCTCTCTCTCTCTCTCTCTCTCTCAAAACTTCGCCGCTAAGGTAGCAATTGGCGGCGTTTCTAAATACGACCATGTAACACCTTGTATAAAATAACTTAGATGGCTAAAAATGCAACAAAAGTATAAGTACGACTTGGGTATCACAACTCATTCAATAATAAATAACGGATTTCCCAAGTAGCAATTCTCCTTGCCAACAGTAAGAGACATTTACAATGGCAATACGAGGCAACAGCAGCATTTGTAAGTTCCTAAAACCAACACAAGTATCGGAGCCAAATCACTCAAAGTTGCTGGGCCAAAATGTTGGAATAGTCTCCCCCCTAGCATAAACAATACTATCTCCACGCACACCTTTAGGACGTATTTGAACAGTTTTCTCCTGGATATCCAACATACTTATTAGCATGACTACAATGTAAATAATTTTAATAATAAATTTATAGTTTTTGTTTTTAAATTTAGCGTAGCTGTATACATTATATATTGAATGTAAAGAATAACCATTATGTTAATGGAATACAAATTCTGATTCTGATTCTCTCTCTCTCTCTCTCTCTCTCTCTCTCTCTCTCTCTCTCTCTCTCTCGCTCTCGCTCTCGCTCTCGCTCTCTCTCTCTCTCTCTCTCTTGTGTGTTAGAGATCCTGTAGGGAGATAGACCGGCCATCTTTCATTTTTTATCTCCTTATTTCTTCTTCTTCTAGTTCTTGTGTTTCTTGTTATTCTTGTTCATCTTCTGCTTTTTCTTATTCTTCTTGTTCTTCTTGTTCATATTCTTGTTCTTCTTCTTCTTCTTCTTTTTCTTGTTCTTCTTTTTCTTCTTCTTCTTCTTCTTCTTCTTCTTCTTCTTCAGTTCAGTTCAGTTCAGTTCAGTTGAGGTTCGGGAAGTAAGATGCCTTAAGGCCGCGTCATACAGAGGCCGAAAGTACTAGGACAAAGTCCCGAATAGGATGACTTGCAAATTTTTACCGAATTAAGCCGAGACCCTCCCGAATGGTGAAGTTTACGAACATGGCCCGAACGAGTTAAGAATAATATACGATAGTCAAGAACGACCTACGACAAACTCCCGAACAACTACCGAACAAGAACCGAACATAAACTCGTTATGCAAAGAATGAGTTACGAACATACCCGAATCATCAGACACAGTTCCGAATGACATTGGAATGATTTACGATAAATAACCGAACTTGACCGAACTTAACCGAACTAAAACCGATGAGATGCCGACAAACAACCGATAGAGAAGAACAACATCAGAACAACATCAGACTGCTTTACGAACATTCGTACTGTAGCAAGAACATTTGTACCTGCCCTATATAAAAGAAATGGGTTGGCTCACACCCCACCAGTCTCAACCCAGCGATCGACACGGCAACATGGCAGCACCCCCCGATGACCTGTGCGATGATTTGGAGAGGGCCATACACTTCCAGGAGCTTGTCGTTGCCACCCTCAATCATCAGCTGATGTGCCACACCCTCCTGAAATTAAAGCGGGCCCGCCGTGTACGTGCCAGGACACCACGAAGCTGCAACGTCAAGCCATTGTATAGACAGAGATTATCCTACGAACACTACCACCAATTGATGAAGACGCTAATGGCAGTCGACAAGCCCACCTACAAGTACTATCTCCGTATGGACGAGGAGCTCTACAATGAGATCGTAAGCCATGTCACACCCCGGATCAAGAAGGAGGAAACCAATTGGAAGAAGCCCCTGGAGCCTGGTTTGCGAGTTGCCATGACTACGTTTCTTGGCAACGGGCGAGGCATACAAGAGTATGGCACTCAATTTTCTTGTTGGTGCCAACACAATTTCCCTGGTGGTACGTGAGATGTGTGAGGCCAAAATCCAAGAGTACATGGAGGAGGTCATTGTCTGCCCATCAACACCGGAAGGCTGGAAGGAGGTTGCCAAGGGGTTCAAAGAGAGGTGGAATTTCCGGCACACCGTGGGAGCAATCGACGGAAAGCACATTGCCATACAGCCTCCTGCAAACACTGGGTCCATTTACTTCAACTACAAGCACTACAACTCCATTGTGCTCCTGGCAGTTGTTGATCACCTGGGGAAATTTATGTATGTGGATGTTGGAGCGAACGGGTCCGCATCTGATGGGGGCATTTTCCAGGTGACCGACATCCGGAAGGCGCTGGAGGACGGTGCAGCAGGACTGCCGGCACCTGAGCCATTCCCAGGGGATGACAAGCCAGTGCCCTACTTCCTTGTGGGTGACGACGCATTCCCCATGAGGGAGTGGTTGCAGAAGCCATACCCTTACCGAGGACTCGATCAACCAAAGAGGAATTTCAACTACAGACTTTCTCGGGCCAGGAGGCAGGTTGAAAATGCCTTTGGTATGCTGGCGAACCGCTTCCGGTGTCTTCTCACCACTCTCAATATTCACCCCAGCACCGTGGAGAAGGTAGTCCTCGCAGCCTGCATACTCCATAACAAGCTCATTGACAGACGCCCAGAACTACAACGACAACACCAACATTGTGCAACCAACGAGCCACAAGGTGACTGGAACAGGGATCCCTTGGATGGACTGGAGCAATTGCAACGCCAGACTGGGCCAGCCGCTGCCAAACTTGTGAGGGAATACTTGACAGACTACTACAGCAGGCCACAACAGCGCCTGTCCTGGCAGGTGCCTCGCCAGTAAACCGGTAAGTACTTATTTTTAATCTAATTAGTATTGTTTATCCACTCAAAAGTCATTCAAGCCTTCATTCAATTTTAATATGCTCTACATTTTCCATGATAATTTTGTATATTAAATTGATATTGCCTAATTTGTTTTCCATCGGTCTATCATTTCTTTATTACTGAGATTGCATTGACACCAGTTATTTTATTTTGAATGTTTAATAGTCAACTAATTGTTTTGACTATCAATATAACCAAGTATTCAAAGTTCTATTTTTCTTATTATTTAATATGAAACTTGTCTTTATTAATGTTTACTAGTCAACTGTGTAAATCAATTATTTTTACTATAAATATAACCAAGCTGTTGTTACTAAACAGGTTATCAAAGTCATTTGTTCTAGTATTATTCATTGTGAAAATTACTAAGATAATTCATTTATATAAATTAATTATTTCATTCATAATAGTTTCCCATATTAATCTTTTCCAATTATGTGGCATGTGAATTCTCTGTTGTTACAAACCCTTTTTTTAGGAGAAATTACGAAACAATTACAAACATTGTAATACTTTATTTATAACACTTTATATATATTTTGTATTAAACTAGAATGATAGCAGGTACACGGTTGGAGAGCATCACAGGCAGGCAGGTACACAGTGTTGGCTTACTGGAATTCATCATTAATCATACGATCCACAAACCACGAGGAAATATCAGCCATGCGTGGTGTGTGTGCCCTGGGAGACTCCACTGGAGTCTCCTCAGGTAGTCCCATGCTTGGTTGGTGAGACCTCCAAGATCTTGGTGTGCTAGGGGCGCCCATTTGTTTCCTACCATGGTAATAGGAAGGCCCGGGGGGTTGCAGATTCTCGTAGTAGGGTTGTGGTGGATAATTACGAGTTGGTTGGGCATCCGAGTCCATAGGGCCAAACCGTGGGAGGCTCCCTGTGCCACGGCTATGGCACCGCATAGCATTGGTGAACCGCATCACCTCCCCTAAGTAGTGGTCCACGAGAGGCGGCTCCAGATCCAACAGGCTGTTCGGGACATAGCCGTGGAACAGCTTAATCGCCTGCTGTGCTGAGGTTTCCTGCTTCTTGGTGTCCCAGCGGCGGTAGAGTTCGTTTAGGTTCTCCTCCCCCTGATGTAGCTGTGGGCAGAAAGGTTGAACTTTATAACATGAACAAGATAAAAATTGAAATGACATAAACATTCATACAATGTAGCCAGGTATATAGGTTCTCCTCCCCCTGACGTACCTGTTACCAGAAAAGTTGTACATTAGAACATGAGCAAGATAAACATTAAAATTACATAAACATTCATACACTGTAGCCAGGTATTAAAAGGTTCTCCTCCCCCTGACGTACCTGTTGCCAGAAAAGTTGTACATTAGAACATGAGCAAGATATACATTAAAATTACATAAATATAATAATAACATTATTAATAACATTATAACATTATTACCTTATCATACAGGTCCCTCTCAATGGGGTCCTCTGGAGTAGCAGCTGCTTTGGTGCGAGGCCGGGGTACCGTGGGCACGGCCGTGGACGTGGAGGCAACACCTTCAGCGGCTGGCGACACCTCAGCCACATCCTCTACCTCCGGGTCGTCGAGACTCTCCTCGGCAGCATCCTGGACTGTGGCAGCATCAGCTTTATTGTACTTCTGTGAAATATATATAACATATAAATACATATTGTCACAACATTTATCATTATAATACATTCACACAACACATTCACATAATTTATAACATGAATATTAATATTAATTTATAACATGAATATTAATATTAATTTGTAGGACACTTTATGATGCCGTAAGTGCATGCAAATTTACTGTATATTTCACTAGTATTGAATAATGTACTCATGAACATAATCTAGATCAGTTTTATATGTAAACTTGTAAAGGGACTTAATGATGCATATAACAACATGTTAATTTGTTACACATTTGACAAATTGTAATGTATAATTGACTCATGAACATTACTTATATCATTACTTATATTATTAATATACAATGTACACTTGTAAAGAACTTTTTTATGATGCATAACAACATGTGAATTTTGTGTCCATTTGGCAAATTGTATTGTATTTTTTTGGATAAATGAAAAATTCTTTTCAATATCAAAGTGCACGACTTGTTTCCATTGTCCATATGTAAATAGTATTTAACCAACATTTTAACGTTGTTAATTATTTCTCACGTACCTTGCTCTTCCTGGTCGCACTTTTGACCAGGTGTGGTTGGAGAAAGAAGAACGTCGCCTTTATCCATTGCTCTCGCTCCGTCAGGGACTTGGTACCAGAACCCGACTTGACCTCCACCAGCTTCCCATAGCGCGTCTGGATCCCCTCCAACCATTTAAACAGGACTTGAACTACAAAATAATAAATTTACATCAATACCTGTACACTCCATACATTTCTGAACACAAATTATTAAAAAGAATTCCATTATATCTCACCTGTAACACCCAACTCCGTGGCTTTTTTGTTGAGCACGCTGTCCTTCACGGAATGCCCTCAGCTTCCTGTTGTAGAGGAACTCATTATTGTGGTACCACTCCACGACAGCTACCTCCTGTGCCTCCGGCAGGATGGCGTAGACACGCTTCCTTTTATCGGCTGGCCGCTGTTTTCGAGGTCTTGTAGAAGCTGGTGTGTCTTGGGAGTCCTGTGAGTGGGTCGTCAAGCCGGTTGATGTCGTTTGCTGGGTAGACATCTGCGTCTGGTCCTCATCATTGTCCGACTCGTGCATCGGGCTGTCACCTACTTCCGGGAAATTCTTTGGAAAGAAGCGGCGTTTTATGGGTAGGGTGGTGACATCTTCATCTGCATTGCTGCTGACGGAGACGTCTTCATTGGAGATGTGTTGGCCAGCCTCATACTGTCTGTGTTCTGTCTCCTCCTCCGAGGCTGATGACATAACATTCACGGAATCCTGGGTGAGGAACAGGTCGACGGATGCGTTATCAGGGGCTGTAGTAGGAGCTGGGTTCTTGGCAGCCTTCTTCCCTTTCAAATTGAGTTTGGATCCCTTGGGCATGGTGAAGGTGTGTAAAGTAGAGTCGTTGTGGGTGGCTGGATAGAGTGGTGGTTCACTGACTACTGTGAGTGATGCATCTCCCGGCAGCTATATATTGGGGTCCGTGCGGGCGGCTGCCAACGTACGATCAGTCGCGTTCACTCCGGGTGTCGTGTGCACTTTGCGCTTGCCCCGGTCCCGCGCTCCAGTGATTCAGGTGTGCCGTGTGCAAATTGTGGAAGGTGTGCGTACCCACGCCGACCCACGTGGGACCGAAACTAGCATTCCGACACGTAGGCAGTTACTCGTGGAAAGTTCCGTTGTTACTCGTAGCTAATTCTATTAGTTCGTAATAAATTCGGAATTCATTCTTAATTAACCCTTAATTAGCGGCGAGCAACATAAGTCGAGTTAAAAAAAGCTGGACTATGTGGCGGCGCTCGACATAGGTCGAGTGGCAATTTCAGCACGTAATGTGGCTGAGAGAGAGAGACAAGTGGTGGCAGGAGACTAGCGAGCGTATGACTGCTCCAGACCACCGCGGCGAACCTACTGACACAAATCTCAGCTCCCTCCTCCCTCTCTCACTCGCTACATACTCAATTATGTACCGAAACTACCGAATTACCTGCTTTTTGCACTCGCGTTGCACGGTTATTGCAAGAAAACTATCCATCATACAAGGATCGTTATGGTGTCATTCGAAAGCTCTGTTTATGCCCTTTCAGGGATAGGTACTTGTTTTACGTTCTGGGTCTTATTTAGGCATGAAAATGATCACGTAAACAGCCCTATTTTGGCTAAAAACACCCCGCTGTGCGGTACATATAATAAACCGCATAGGCCGCTCGTAAGGTGTTAAAAAAGATTAATCGAGCATTCATCGTAAATTAATCGTATATTTGTCGTATATTTATCTTAATTTGATCGTAACTTGTTCTGATATTTCGTAACTCGTACGGGGTTTAGTCGGGAATACGAGGGATTCATCATAATTTTATCGAAGTTTTGTCGGGAATTGTTCGGGATTTGTTCGGGTAGTTCCTAACAAATTCGGCAATTGAAAAAAGTACCGAACAAGTCCCGAAACAGAAGACCGAACTACGAATTAATCAGAACAACTCCCGAACGAGTTACGAATAACTCCCGACCAACATCCGACCATTTTGTAACGTTTTTTTTACCCGAATGTTCGTGGAAATTTAGTGTAGCCACTAAATTTTTCCCAACTCTCCGGAATGTCGGCAACATACATGAACAACATCAGACCAACCTACGAATATTCAGAAACGTATGCCGAATTGTGCAGAATATACCCGACCCGCCTGAAATTTGAATTTGTTTTGCAAGTCATCCTATTCGGGGCTTTGACCTAGTACGTTCGGGCTCTGTATGACGCGGCCTTTACTAACGACACTTCCCTGAGGTTTTATGCTCTCCTTGTGACGTGCTCCTTTTTAAATATGTATACCTTTTTCTCTATTTACAATTCATTATCTCTATTTACAATTCATTATCTTCTTGTGTTCTTCTGATTTAGTCTTCTTTCTTCACTTATATCTTTTGTTCTTCTGGATTAATCTTCTTTATTTATTATCTTCTATATTTGGTTTCTTTCTTTTCTTCTCCTCAATTTATCTCTTTCAATCTCATTGTTCTTATCTTCCACATTCCTTAGATGGTTTCCTTTGCTCTCTCTGTGGTTTCCTCTTTAAACAGTAGGCTTCCTATGATTTGATTTTCATCTTCTATATATGGTTGCTGTAGACCTGGCTCCTTCACACGTTCTTCCACATGGGCAGGACACCATAAAATAAAAAGTTTGACATTTTCTACCTCAGCCTTACAAAGGTCACATTGCTTATCCCCTCCTATATTTCTGTTTCTATCTTTTAGATTTAAATTATTTGTCCTACTTCTATAATATATGACTGAAGCCTGTGTGTTATCATATATGTTTTCTTCACCCCTAATTTCATGTTTGAATGTTCTATATATCTCTAAACTACTTTTCTCTCCTAACTCTTCTGTCCACTCTCTTTTGTATGTCACTCCAGCAGTGCTCTCTTCTGTATGTCACTCCTGCAGCACTCTCTTCTGTATGTCACTCCTGCAGTACTCTCTTCTGTATATCACTCCTGCAGTACTCTCTTCTGTGTGTCACTCCTGCAGTACTCTCTTCTGTATGTCACTCCTGCAGTACTCTCTTCTGTATGTCACTCCTGCAGTACTCTCTTATGTATGTCACTCCAGCAGTACTCTCTTCTGTATGTCACTCCTGCAGCACTCTCTTCTGTATGTCACTCCAGCAGTACTCTCTTCTGTATGTCACTCTTGCAGCACTCTCTTCTGTATGTCACTCCTGCAGTACTCTCGTCTGTATGTCACTCCTGCAGCACTCTCGTCTTTATGTCACTCCTACAGCACTCTCTTCTGTATGTCACTCCAGCAGCACTCTCTTCTGTATGTCACTCCTACAGCACTCTCTTCTGTATGTCAATCTTGCAGCACTCTCTCCTGTTTGTCACTCCTGCAGTGCTCTTTCCTGTTTGTCACTCCTGCAGTACTCTCTTCTGTATGTCACTCCAGCAGTGCTCTCTTCTGTATGTCACTCCTGCAGCACTCTCTTCTGTCACTCCAGCAGTACTTTCTTCTGTATGTCACTCCTGCAGTACTCTCTTCTGTATGTCACTCCTGCAGTACTCTCTTCTGTCACTCCAGCAATACTCTCTTCTGTATGTCACTCCTGCAGTACTCTCTTCTGTCACTCCAGCAGTACTCTCTTCAGTATGTCACTCCTGCAGTACTCTCTTATGTATGTCACTCCAGCAGTACTCTCTTCTGTATGTCACTCCTGCAGCACTCTCTTCTGTATGTCACTCCAGCAGTACTCTCTTCTGTATGTCACTCCTGCAGTACTCTCTTCTGTATGTCACTCCAGCAGTACTCTCTTCTGTATGTCACTCCTGCAGCACTCTCTTCTGTATGTCACTCCTGCAGTACTCTCTTCTGTCGCTCCAGCAGTACTCTCTGCTGTATGTCACTCCTGCAGTACTCTCTTTTGTCACTCCAGCAGTACTCTCTTCTGTATGTCACTCCTGCAGTACTCTCTTCTGTCATTCCTGCAGTACTCTCTTCTATATGTCACTCCTGCAGTACTCTCTTCTGTATGTCACTCCTGCAGTACTCTCTTCTGTCACTCCAGCAGTACTCTCTTCTGTATGTCACTCCTGCAGTATTCTCTTTTGTCAATCCAGCAGTACTCTCTTCTGTATGTCACTCCAGCAGTACTCTCTTATGTATGTCACTCCAGCAGTACTCTCTTCTGTATGTCACTCTTGCAGTACTCTCCTCTGTATGTCACTCCTGCAACACTCTCTTCTTTATGTCACTCCTGCAACACTCTCTTCTGTATGTCACTCCTGCAGTACTCTCTTATGTATGTCACTCCAGCAGTACTCTCTTCTGTATGTCACTCCTGCAGTACTCTCTTCTGTATGTCACTCCACCAGTATTCTCTTATGTATGTCACTCCTGCAGCACTCTCTTCTGTATGTCACTCCTGCAGTGCTCTCTTCTGTATGTCACTCCAGCAGTACTCTCTTCTGTATGTCACTCCTGCAGTATTCTCTTATGTATGTCACTTCTGCAACACTCTCTTCTGTATGTCACTCCTGCAGTATTCTCTTATGTATGTCACTTCTGCAACACTCTCTTCTGTATGTCACTCCAGCAGTATTCTCTTCTGTATGTCACTCCAGCAGTACTCTCTTCTGTATGTCACTCCTGCAGTATTATCTTATGTATGTCACTTCTGCAACACTCTCTTCTGTATGTCACTCCTGCAGTACTCTCTTATATATGTCACTCCAGCAGTACTTCCTTCTGTATGTCACTCCTGCAACACTCTCTTCTGTATGTCACTCCTCCAACACTCTCTTCTGTATGTCACTCCTGCAGTACTCTCTTATGGTTGTCACTTCTGCAACACTCTCTTCTGTATGTCACTCCTGCAGTACTCTCTTATGTATGTTACTCCAGCAGTACTCTCTTCTGTATGTCACTCCTGCAGTACTCTCGTCTGTATGTCACTCCTGCAGTACTCTCTTATGTATGTCACTCCTGCAGTACTCTCTTCTGTATGTCACTCCTGCAACACTCTCTTTTGTATGTCACTCCTGCAGTACTCTCGTCTGTATGTCACTCCTGCAACACTCTCTTCTCTATGTCACTTCTGCAGCACTCTATTATGTATGTCACTCCTGCAGTACTCTCTTATGTATGTCACTCCTACAACACTCTCTTCTGTATGTCACTTCTGCAACACTCTATTATGTATGTCACTCCTGCAGTACTCTCTTATGTATGTCACTCCAGCAGTACTCTCGTCTGTATGTCACTTCTGCAACACTCTCTTATGTATGTCACTCCAGCAGTACTCTCTTATGTATGTCACTCCAGCAGTACTCTCGTCTGTATGTCACTTCTGCAACACACTCTTCTGTATGTCACTCCAGCAGTACTCTCGTTTGTATGTCACTTCTGCAACAGTCTCTTATGTATGTCACTCCTGCAGTACTCTCTTATGTATGTCACTTCTGCAACACTCTTATGTATGTCACTCCTGCAGTACTCTCATATGTATGTCACTTCTGCAACACTTATGTATGTCACTCCTGCAGTACTCTCGTATGTATGTCAATCCTGCAACACTCTCTTATGTATGTCACTCCTGCAGTACTCTCTTATGTATGTCACTTCTGCAACACTCTCTTATGTATGTCACTCCTGCAGTACTCTCTTATGTATGTCACTCCTGCAGTACTCTCTTCTGTATGGCACTCCTGCAGTGCTCTCTTCTGTATGTCACTCCTGCAACACTCTCATCTGTATGTCACTCTTGCAGTGCTCTCTTCTGTATGTCACTCCTGCAACACTCTTATGTATGTCACTCTTGCAGCACTCTCATCTGTATGTCACTTCTGCAGCACTGGCTTATGTATGTCACTCCTGCAGCACACTCTTATGTATGTCACTTCTGCAGCACTGTCTTATGTAGGTCACTCCTGCAGCACTCTCATATGTATGTCACTTCTGCAGCACTGGCTTATGTATGTCACTCCTGCAGCACTCTCATCTGTATGTCACTTCTGCATCACTGGCTTATGTATGTCACTCCTGCAGCACTCTCATATGTATATCTCTTCTGCAGCACTGGCTTATGTATGTCACTCCCGCAGCACTCTCTTATGTATGTCACTCCTGCAGCACTCTCATCTGTTTGTCACTTCTGCAGCACTGGCTTATGTATGTCACTCCTGCAACACTCTCTTATGTATGTCACTCCTGCAGCACTCTCATCTGTATGTCACTTCTGCAGCACTGGCTTATGTATGTCACTCCTGCAGCACTCTCATCTGTATGTCACTTCTGCAGCACTGACTTATGTATGTCACTCCTGCAGCACTCTCATATGTATGTCACTTCTGCAGCACTGGCTTATGTATGTCACTCCTGCAACACTCTCTTATGTATGTCACTCCTGCAGCACTCTCATCTGTATGTCACTTCTGCAGCACTGGCTTATGTATGTCACTCCCGCAGCACTCTCATCTGTATGTCACTTCTGCAGCACTGGCTTATGTATGTCACTCCTGCAGCACTGGCTTATGTATGTCACTCCCGCAGCACTCTCATCTGTATGTCACTTCTGCAGCACTGGCTTATGTATCTCACTCCTGCAGCACTCGCTTATGTATGTCACTCCTGAGCTGTCCATTGTATCGCCTTCAGCCCTTCATGGACCGACGTTGATTGCGCATGTATTTCACTAAAGGTTAAAAGAGGGGGATGGGGTATAGGAGACCTATAAATGTCTCCCTCATGTTTAGTCCCATTCTTTTTTATTTTATTTTAAGATGATTGGCGATGTTGAGGCCTTTCGTCGAACTTCTTTCTCAATGCCATTTAAGTGTCCTGGCCGAAGACAAGTTCCTCCGAAATTACAGGCTCGCTGTTGCTTGCCAGGAAAGAATTGCTCGCCATGAAAAAATAGACACCTAAATGGAACGAAAAGTCTTACATTCGCTAAGCTAATGGAGTGAACGTTTAAAATTTGATAAATAATAGAGCTAAACACGCGGGAGAAAGGGGTCAAGAAAAAAAATCTCTAACCTTTTCTGTACCAGCGACGTCTGTTGAATATCATTTTAGCTGTATTTAGACAATTGTATGCAGCTTAGGAAAGATCTGTGGTAGTAGTAGTCGTTCCCTAGGCTGTCTGGCCGAACAGCCCCGCCTGCGGTAGTTAAAAGGGTTGATTAAGATAGTTGGAAGCCTTATTATAACAACAGAGAGAGTGATCAGAGCGAGTTCTTTGACCTGAATGTTGGTTTGAAACAGGGGTGTGTGATGTCCCCATGGTTGTTTACTGTATATATGGATGGAGTCATGAAATAAATACTATCAACAGCAGTGGATGTTGGTGTATCGCTGAAAAGGGAGGGAAATGAGTGGAAGCTACCTATACTGCTGTTTGCGGATGATACAGTTCTGATGAGTGATAATGAATGGGAGTTGCAGGGTCTGGTAAATGAGTTTGGAACAGTGTGCGAAAAACGGAAGTTGAAGGTAAATGCGGGGAAGAGCAAGGTTATGGTCTTCGAAAGGGGTGAAATCACAGAGTGTGAGGTGAAGCTGAACGGTCAGGCTATGGAGATCGTCAACTCTTTTAAGTGTCTGGGCAGTATATTGAGTAAAGATGGGACTATGGATGAAGAAGTCCGCGAGAGGGTACAACAGGGAAAGAGGGTTGTAGGAATGCTGAAAGCAGTAACAAGAAATAGGGTGGTCAGTATGGAAGTGAAGAAGTCCTTGCATGACAGTGTGGTAATCCCGACACTGACTTACGGAAGCGAAGCATGGACGTTTGAGAAGAGACTCAGATCAAGAGTGAGAGCAGTGGAAATGAATTACTTAAGAAGTGCGTGCGGAGTTACATGGAGGGATAGACAGACTAATGAAGAAGTAAGAAGGAGGTGTGGTGTGGAGGTAGATGTGCTGGAAAGTGTGAAAAGGAACAACTTGAGATGGTTCGGCCATATGGAACTTATGGAAAGCGAGAGAATGACTAAGAGGGTGTACGAGAGCGAGGTGGAGGGACAGAGAGGGAGAGGTAGACCGAAGGAGTGGTGGAAGGATGGAGTGAGGAAGTATATGAACGAAGGCGGTGCTGGTTGGGGGGAGGGGCGTCGACTGACTGGGGACAGAGGTGCATGGGGGCGGTTCGTTCGTGGCCACCCCTTCGGGGATCACGGCGTCAGGCAATAGATAGATAGATAGATAGATCCTTCTTGAACTGAATAATACCGATTAGTAGTAACCAGAATAATATAAAAAAGGATATCGACGGTACAGAAAGGGTTGAAGGTGGGGGTGCATGGGTTGAGATAAACATGGAATAATAATCACCGACCTACACATAATTATCTTGAAAAATGCAATGGCACTGAATTAATTATTTACAATGGTATAAAGGATTATGTGGATCTTCTACACCAGACCTGTGACGTCATAGTGACGTCACACCAGTATCCTCATCGTGGACGGGATGGTGGACTTACACTCCTATGACGTCACAGGTCCGGTTTAGACGATCCACAAAATTATTTATACCATTGTTAATAATTATTTTGGTGCCATTGCATTTAGCAAGATAATTATGTGTAGGCTGGCGATTATTATTCTATGTTTATCTCAACCCATGCACCCCCACCTTTAAGGGGTGGAGTGATATATACCTCCTTCAGGCCATTCTTATCCCTAGTGGTATAAATGGTGTCATAGGCTTAAGGGGAGATGTTTAGTTTGCTTCCTAGACCTCCATCAAACTTGTTTTAAATACCCCCAATACCTCCCTTCGATATACAGTATATTTGTACATTTTTCAGTAGAAAAATGTCCCAACCTAAGGCCCGTTGCTCCTAAATTACTGGTTCGCTATCGCTCGCCAGGAAAAAATCGACACCTTAATGGCATGAAAGGTCTTAAAATTGACATAAATTGGGCGAAATGTCTTAAAATCGCCAAACTAACGGGGTGAACGTCTTAAATATCAAAAGCAATGGGGCTAAGCATGAGAGAGATAGGGGTCCAGAAATATAATCCCTCAAGTGGAAATCTGGCCTTAAACACGGCTTCCCGGGGAGGTGTTTTGTGGCCGCTGAATACCCTCTTTGTGGCTCCCCCGTGGGATTGACAACATTTTACATTATCGGCGGCAAGTTGGGTGTTCAAGTATTTTCCCTAGTGTGTGGGTGTGTTTGTGTTATAGTAGTTTCCTTGGTATGTGTGTTATCGTATTTTCCCTGGTGTGTGTGTGTGTGTGTGTGTGGAATTTAAAGCCAGCACACTGAAAGTAAAAAATAGCGTCAGGACTGGAGCCCATTTTCGGGAACTTCTGTCCCTTCTGTTTTAAACAGACAGAGATTTTAAAAAAAATCTTTGGCCTATATAAAAGTTTATTGAATACTTTGAACAAACATCTTAACTAACTTCCATAATGGTAAGACTCGTATAGGCCTAATAATACAGATCTATCAAGGTTAGTACAAAATAAAGTATGTACAGTAATGTCAAACTACGGTGAATGATATTTAACCGACACATTTCCTTTCTGTTTTCTTGCTATCAATAGACGATTTTATGCAGATTAGGAAGGGTATATGGAAGTCAGAGGGGTAATTGAGATAGTCTTTACCCTTCTAATGTCGACAGATCCTTCCAAAATTGTATAAAATCTCATAATGATAGCCAGAATAAACTGTCAAAATGCGTCCTAATCTTCAAAGCGATATTACAACAAATATATGTTTACAAAGACGGCTTACTATCCCAGGAACTGTGAAGCTGAATGCTCCGTGTGCTACTTAACCTAGACAGATCTAAAAATGTATTTAGTAATTTTTACGTGAGCTTGAAAGCATGGTTGAATATGGATACCTCAGGAAAAATAAAACTAGGCGAATGTTTGTGTCTGCATGAGAGAGAGAGAGAGTGAGAGTGAGAGCAAGAGAGAGAGAGAGAGAGCGCCAGAAAGAGAGAGAGAGAGAGAGAGAGAGTACAAAGGAAATCAAGCAACAACAGATCTAGTGACCCTTCTAGGTTGCTTGTCCTCCAAAACACTGAGGATCAAGTGTCCAAACAGTGGTTTAGAGTGGGTAAGGGAACATTGGAAAGGGAATTACTGCCCTGGAACTAATGTCCGTGGCAGGATTAGGAAGTTAGTAGGGGACAGATGGGTTAGTAACTGATGGGGGGATAAAATAAAGTTATTCATTTACAAACGCAGTCAGTCGCGGGTTTGATGCGAGATATTTGTCTAGGCGGAGTTTAAATGAATCAACGGTGATGCAGTCTATAACGTTTCGGGGAAGCCCATTCCACAAGTTGACAACTCGATTGAAGAAGAAATTCTTAGATTCGTGTGAGTTAAAAGATTTACCAATAATTTTGCAACCGTTTCCCCGCGTGTAATTAGATTGGTCGATAGTGAAGTACTTACTACAGTTCATATTGTCGATGCCTTTGATGATTTTGAACACTTGAATTAAGTCACCTCTTAATCTGCGCTGGGTTAAAGGAAATAGATTTAATTATCTAAGACGCTCTTCGTATGGTTTGTTCTTTAGGCTAGGTATCATTTTGTTAACTCTACGTTGAACTCATTCTAGCTTGTTTATATCTTTTTGGTAATAAGGGCACCAGGATTGAACGCAGTATTCCAGAAGAGGGCGGACTAAGGAATTGTAAAGGGTTAGGATAACTTCTTTGGATTTATGCTCAAATGACCTGCCTATAAAGCCAATTCTTTTGTTTGCCTTCTTAACAACTTCTGAACATTGTTGACTCGGTTTTAGGTTACTCGATATTGTTACTCCCAGATCGGGCATACTTGATTTCGTATTACGTTTTGGTTTCATAGGTACAAATTGTTTATGCGCTTCTGTAATTGTAGACTTAAAATGACCCCATAGTTCATTTACTTTGTTTATTTACTATCGTTTAGAGAGAGAGAGAGAGAGAGAGAGAGAGAGAGAGAGAGAAAGAGAGATAGAGAGAGACCGAAGAATAAAAATGGAAACTTATGAGAAGGGTCCATTCAAGTATAATCACTTGTGCTGAAAATTGTTGCCATCTTCAAAAATATCCTATTAATATTAGAATTCACTGCCCTAGAACAAAAAGAGAATACATTCTCTCTCTCTCTCTCTCTCTCTCTCTCTCTCTCTCTCTCTCTCTCTCTCTCTCTCTAAACGATAGTAAATAAACAAAGTAAATGAACTATGGGGACATTTTAAGTCTACAATTACAGAAGCGCATAAACAATTTGTACCCATGAAACCAAAACGTAATACGAAATCAAGTATGCCCCCTTGGTACAGTAGAGACATTGGCAAGGCAATAAGGAAAAGGAATCAACTCCACAAACTTATACAAAATAATATAAACACTGAAGTAATTAAAAACTTGTACAAAAATAGTAGAAGAGAAGTGAAAAAAAATAATTAGGGCGAACAAACAAAATTACGAAATGACTATCGCCAGAGAGAGTGCCACAAACCCCAAAACATTCTGCAGTTACGTAAATAAAAATAAACAGATCAAAAGCTAATCGGACCGCTAATAGAAGATGGCCAGACAATAACAGGTGACACAAACACGGCAAATACGCTCAACAAATATTTTGGCTCAGTTTTCACAGAAGTTATCGATCATACCTCTGAAAATAACACCTCAACTCATGTGATAGGAGATTTCACCATCAGTGTTAGCGAAGTACAAAGCAAATTGAGTAATTTAAATGTAAATAAGACCCCGGGACCCGACATGCTCCACCCGAAAATAATTAAGAATGTTAAGGACGAGATAGCAAAACCCCTGACACAACTATTTAACTTATCATTACTACAGGGGATTGTACCGAGTGATTGGAAAGATGCGAACATTACGCCAATATACAAGAAGGGTAGCAAGGCCAAAGCAAGTAATTACAGACCAATTAGTCTAACTTCAATTGTAGGAAAAATCATCAAACAACCTAATCAAAAATAGTCAACACGGCTTTAGATCAAATAAGTCATGCCTAACAAATTTGATTAAATTTTATAACAAACTATTCACATATAACGACATGACGAAATCACTAGATATAATCTTCTTGGACTTTCAAAAAGCTTTCGACAAGGTGCCACACCGAAAACTATTGGCTAAACTGGAGAGGATAGGTATCAAAGGTGAAATTCATTCTTGGATAAAAAATTGGCTTACAGACAGAAGACAGAGAGTGGTGATAAATGGAGTGGAATCGGAGTGGGAGCCTGTCACTAGTGGAGTTCCACAGGGTTCAGTCCTTGGACCGGTCCTGTTTCTCATTTACATTAACGATATTGATGTAGGGGTAAACAACACCATTTCCAAATTTGCCGACGATACAAAAATAGGAAATACAGTCCTGAACGAAGATGATAGAAATGCGTTGCAATCTGATTTAAACAAGATATCAGAGTGGTCGAAAAAATGGCAGATGCCCTTCAATGTCGATAAATGTCAGGTGCTGCAGGTTGGTAGCAAAAATATGAAATACAAATACGAAATGAATGGCAAACAAATAAAAACCGCAACGGTAGTAAAAGACCTAGGGGTACTAATATCTGAAAACCTAAAAACTTCCGACCAATGTATAGCAGCTGCAAATAAGGCAAACATAGCATTGGGCTTTATTAAACGAAAATTTACATATAAACATGAGAACGTAATAGTGCCACTGTTCAAAAGTATGGTGAGGCCCTACCTTGAATATGGTGTGCAGTTCTGGTCACCTTATCTGATCAAGGACATTCTAAGACTCGAGTCAGTACAGCGTAGAGCGACGAAGATGATACCCTCATTAAGAAATAAATCATATGAAGAAAGACTTAAACATTGAACCTGTTCTCATTAAAAAAGAGGAGGTTGAGGGGTCAGCTTATTGAGTGCTTTAAGATACTAAAAGGTTTCGACAAAGTCGATGTAAATGCTCTATTCACATTAAACAATACTAATCAAACTCGCGGAAATGGAATGAAAGTAAAACTAAAAAGGCAAACCTAGATGTCACAAAGAATTTCTTCACCTTCAGTGTGGCGACAGAGTGGAATAAACTACCAGCGAGAGTGGTGGAGAGCGACACAATAAACGCTTTCAATGGAAGGCTTGACCTGCATCTACAGAGGGCTGGGGTGATATGAAAAACAAAACAAAAAATGTATGTATGTATGTGTATGTGTGTACACTGGTATGTATATGTACCGGTATGTATGTATTGTGACTTTAACCACTCCGTTAGAACCGCATGGCTTGTCCTACAGTGACTCGCTAGGATCGCCAGGGCAGTGGATGGGGCTACAGTTTATGTATTAGAGTGTGCTTTATTTCATATGAAAGCTCGTGTCATAGGCAGTCCAGAAAGGCTCTTTGTTTTCACCCATGTCAAGGCTTTATATATTTAATTGTAAAGTATATGTTTTATCATTAACTAGTAATGATGGGATCTGGGAGAGAGAGAGAGAGTAGAACAGAGTGAGAGGGAGCGTGCAGTGTTTTTGTCCCGCTCGATGACGTCACGGCTGGCTGCCTCGCGGGGGTTGGTGGAGAGAGGTCCTTACCATGCTGCTAGCTCCCTTGCTAGTGGCTAGAGGACTTGTAACCGGTTTTTTTCCCACGCGCCTCGAGCTAGTGCGAGTATATATACAGTTCCTCGCCACTCTCTCCCTCAGATCTGGTTTCTAGAACGCATCTCTCTTTTTCCCTTGGATATCTACCCCCCCTCTCCGCACCTGAGAACCTGTTCCTCTGCCTCTCTCTCTCATTTTTCATATCTTTCACCACCTTTTTATTAACATTATATCCCCTCTGGTTAACTCTGCAAAATCAGCTTCATGCTGGCCAGTTGTATTGTGCGTTAAGGTCTGATATAACCCATGTATGTTAGTTGTTAAGATAAGTTGATCACGAAGCATTGGTTGGCATTCATATTGTTTAGTACCGCTTCCTATAAATATTAGTGTTCTGCTGGATTAGATAATGCTAGACTAGGAGTCTGATATTATAAGGTATTGTTTCCTATGGGTGCTGGCTTTAGTTAAAAGCTGCACGACATACCTGAGAACTGGAGTTGATTGAGTAAATTCTAGTCTGTGTGCCATTGAGAGTAGAGCATGCACGAATGAAGGCTTTTTGCCTATTTTACCATTCTGCACTGTTCTAAGCTCGTTGTTTGTCTTTGAGGTACGCCAGGAGAACGCTTAATACTTCGGTATTAAGGTTTCTCAAGAGAGCTACCCTTCATTATAACGTAATATTTGACGCACAGACTTGAGATTTGCACTAGGCTATGCGGCATGCCATGCGCACCAGTATCTCGTATCATTGACTCTAGCTAGACTTTATCAGTCACAGTAGACATTAAGTATATTAAACCAATTACTCTTTTTATGCATACCCATTTATGATTACACAAGCATTTCGCAGCCTAGTTTGATGTATGGAGACACAAACGACTTATGCTGGGGTCACACATTCACGTATATTGCTCCCGTCCGGCGTATCGTCAATTTATGTAAAGACGCGAGTAGTTCCTGCCGTTGAACGCCCGTTCTTCCACGTCTATTGCACTTCCCGACAGACGTAGCGTAACGTGGCCAGTGTTACGTCAGACGTAATGGAGTCGTATTGAACTACGTACGTGTTTGCGACGTGCGTAAGCATAGCCCCGTTCGACCTCATGGGCTGCACGATTTGCGGGAACACAGGCCACGCCCATGCCACGCCCCCTCAAGATCGGCGTAGCTGAGGCCGCACGTCTTGGGATTTGTTAGGTCGTACCTGGACCGGTTCTGGCCAATCGTAGGCACACCCCGTCTGACCAAACACAGACAAAGACAGTCTTTGTCAACCACATAGGTCTGGGTTGGAATCTGGGAACTACAAAAGGGCAGGAATGGCCACACCATTCCCATTCCCAGTCCTTCATCGGCACCATGAACAACATCGAGGAATTCATCC
The DNA here is from genome assembly GCA_032716605.1 of Paralithodes platypus. Lineage (NCBI taxonomy): Eukaryota > Metazoa > Arthropoda > Malacostraca > Decapoda > Lithodidae > Paralithodes > Paralithodes platypus. Next base: position 20,661,681 of record CM064520.1, on the reverse strand, counting down.
TGGAGGAGTTCAATTTTGTGAACTCCCTAAAAAAGAGGAGACCATTCATCCTTGTAACCTTTAACCCGCTGAGTGCCAGCCAATTTTGACGGTGTGCTTCTGCCAGTGCCAGATTTTTTTTTTTTTTTTTTGGCTAAATCTATCAAGTTGGGAGAGAAAGGAAGGATAATAGTAAAAAAAAACACTCCCCTCGCCAGAAATCAGGTCCCCGATGGTCCCGAAAGTAGCTGAAAAGACACTATAGACTACAGAGACTTTTATGGTACCGGAATGTATGGGTGGGAGGGTGGTTTTGGGGTTGGTTGGGGGAAGGTAGAAGGGTAATTGACTTGTGTTACACATATGAAGCCGATTGGTGAGGTAGTTTCGCCACCACGGATTTTCCTTTTTTCCTTTTCTTCGTACGGATACGCTAGAAGTGGGTGGTGGGAGGCGGTTGGGGGTGTGGTGGGGGGAAGGCAGAAGGGTAAGAGACTTGTCACACAAATATGGAACCGATTGGTGCAGTCGTTTCGCCGCCACAGATTTTCCTTTTTTTTTCTTCTGACGGGACCGACAGTCAGCGAGTGGGTGGGAGGAGGGATTTGGGTTTTTGTGGTGGGTAGCCTAAAGGGTAAGGTACATGTGGTAAAAATATGAAAGCCATAGGTGCAGTCGTTTCGCTGCTACGATTTGTTTTCGGCAGGGTGCACAGGGTGGCAGGGTTGGCTTGTTGGTTGCTGCTCCGGTGTGGTGAGAGGTGTGACTGGAGGGTCCCCCGCTGGTCCCATTGTCCCACCGTACAACGGTGCCGCGTCTTCCCGCCAACCCGCAGTGCGGCGGTTCTGCCAGATGCGGCCTAACTAACGTATACTTCCACGTTCGACTGGAACTTTCTACGATTTGACGAGAGCAGCTCTCGTCTGACGGGGTAGCTGCTACGTCTGACGAGGCTGCTCTGGTCAGACGGCCGTGGTGGCCAGGTCGGTCGTAAGTTTTCCCGTCTTTTGACATACGTGAGGGCGAGCCACGTTCTTGATTCAACTCGATTCAACAACCGTGCGGCCTTGGCCGCACCCACAACATTCCCGACCCACGTGGGCTACTCGTTTCTACTCGCGCCATGCGTGAGTACCCCCCCGACTGGCCGCAATTTCATTTACGTTTTGCGTATTATGCCATTACGTTTTACGTAATCGGTTGCCAACTACCAATATACCTTCGTTTACAACAGACGGGAGCTGACGGGAGCAATATACGTGAATGTGTGAACCCAGCATTAGGCTCTTTTTGTTGATAGGAATACTGCATTGTCGTGGCGATTATTATTGTTGTAGTGTTTAGGATATTCTTGGCTCCGACGGCATTATATATTCTGCCTTTTTGTGTGCATAGCCTGCACGAGCATTGTTCCGCTGCCTGCCTTTTTGGGTTCCATTTCCGATACGAGCATCTTTATAGCATCTAACATTTAAAGAAGATTCCTTGTTAGTGTTGAAGGACTTTAGTGCACTGTCTTTCTTTCATGCAGGAGTGCCTGACATTTATTGATTAAAGTAACGTAAGCTGTAACTTCTCTTACCACCTTACTTTGCATACCATAACCAAGCACCTTCGGTTATAGGTAGTAATAGGCTGTTTTCACATAACATTAAGCCTAAAGTAGACGCACATTTATTGAGAGTTTGATAGCCTATTATTGCATATAGAACTCTGTAGAGTATTTGTGTTCTTTGTTCACTGGGAATATACATCAGAGGTTGGATCTAGCGCTTTCCGTTGTAGCATTTATGCCATTACTAGTCCAATGAATAAGAGCCCTGATATATTTAAACCCCATTCGTAACAGTATATATGTATGTGTATATGTGTATATATGTGTGTATATATATATTGTTTACGATCCTCAAGTGGTTAACTTGATGAATCTAGATAGCACAGAGATATATATTAAGGTATCAGTCAGCTGAAGGCAAAACAAAAGTAAAATCTAATAAAATTATTTCCTGTTGTTGCTTCCTTTCCTTTTGGATCTTAGGACTTAGTATTCTTTATTGACTGATACTCTTTAATTATGAAAAATACTGAAACTAATTAAAGTCATGTAGTATTTATAAAGAATTATTATTTAACCGAAGCTTAGTAGGCTATGGTTATGAACCGAAGAAGTTATACCTAAAGAAGGACTATTAATTCTATAAAAAGTCTTGAAAGATAAATATTAAAGTAAGAATATTTCTGTCTCTTACCCCTTTTGAAATGAATAGATAGTTTTCTTAATGTCCTTTTATTTATATTTAATGTAATTATTCTTGGTTCTTGTCTTACGTTAACAGTATTATATTATTATTATCATCAGGATTTATATCAAAGTCACATAAAAAGTTAGATGTATATTTAATAATTAGTTAAATGTATTTCTTAACCACGTAACATTGAGGTTTGATTATGAGTAAATTAAGTTACAGGATCGCTTCATAGATTCGATTCAGGTCTCACTCAAATAATATGAAAAGCAAAAATAATATTTTGAAGCTAAAAGAATTTTCTTCAGCTTAGGAAATCACTAGAAGTAATATTAACACAGCCATGTTAGTCTAAGGCGATATTACTAATATGAGACAATAGCATCACCGTACTAAGCACCGTTAAGCAATGTAAGCTTAATTAACAGAAAATGAAAGAACTCGTAAGTATTAATATAAAACAATAGTATTACTTTCATCATAACCCAATTACTTAAAGAGTTGCTTTAGTCCACAAGTTAGTCAACTAAAATAGTTAAGTACATAATAATAGCGTTAACGTTAAATCCCAATCAAATAGTTACGTACATAATAGTAGCGTTAACGTTAATTCGCAATCAAATAGTTAAACACATAATAGTAGCGTTAACGTTAATTCCCAATCAAATAGTTAAGCACATAATAGTAGCGTTAACGTTAATTCCCAATCACATATCTCACTAACCAACATAACGTAAGTGTTTACACCAAACACACTTAACACACATTTATATAATCTGACTGACAGTCACAATCCCATTATAATACTTCACCCCGTCTTCCTCCAGCTGCAAGTTCACCTTCCCCAACTCCAAATGAGACTGATTTGAATGCCCACAACTCGGGTCTTATATACTAAACAATGATGGTGTAGGAACGAATCAGGAAGCGGGGGGTGGTGCGCGCTCCTATCATAGCTCCTTGAGTTGCATAACAGGTGCCTGGTCCACTCACAGCTCCTGGCGTCGATCATACGTCATAGCGTCGGGTCATCGAAGTAGTTTGCAGGGTCCCCTATGACACACGCAGGTGTGAAGGATTGTTTGCTGGTATGCGGGCGAGCTGGTTTCCCACTCGCTAGCCTGCTTCGCCGCTTGGGTAGTTTGAAACTCCTTCAACTCTAATTCTAACTCTTAAATTAACATACAGGGCTCCGTATGTCAGACCTCCCCCCTAGAAAAGAGTTTAAGGAGTATAGTACATAATATTAAACATAATACATAAATAGATTCACCACCAGATTGGCAACAGCAAGAGTATAATGAGGATATAATAAGGATATCACCCAAAGTAGGCAACGTCTCCAGGTACCACATCAGAACATAGCCGGAACGTAGCTGGAGCGTTACTCGAACTGCAAGGCATCTCACAGCTGAAGGCTTGACAGCGCACTACTAAAGCATGATATTTACCTCGCTACAAGGGAGAGCTAATTGCCAAAATCCTCTCATTAAGTTAAACTTACTGCTGTATGAGGCCAACCCGGTAAATGTAATCTTTAACAGATACGTGATAGGCAATCGGCTAGCACGTTCTGGACCCCCTTAATATGTTTGACATCCAGGGAGTATTCCTGCAGCAACAAACTCCACCTGGTCAGTCGTTGGTTTTTATTTTGGAACCTATGCAAAAAATTTAAGGGGTGATGGTCAGTATACACAGTGATGGCACCAGAGGCAGATTGCACATAGACAGCAAAGTATTGAAGGGATAAAATTAATGCTAACAGCTCCTTCTCAATGACTGAATAGTTACGTTGGGCAGAATTTAATTTTTTACTGAAATAGCACACAGGATGCAATACCTCACAGTCGTCTTCCTGGAGCAATACTGCACCAACCCCGGTATTGCTCGCATCCACTGCCAGGGAAAAAGATCTGTTAAAATCAGGAGCTCGGAGTACAGGATAATTAGATAATATATATTTGGTAGCAATAAAGGCCTCTTCACATTCAGAGAACCACACAAACTTCACATCCTTACGGAGAAGATCTGTCAGGGGAGCTGTCAACTTGGATCAATTTAAGATGAAACGCCTATAATAGCCAATCATGCCTAGGTACCTTTGGATATGTTTCTTAGTGCTAGGAGTAGGGAATTCTAGAATAGACTCTACCTTTGCTTGAGGAGGTGCAACCTGCCCCTGACCTACCGTATATCCTAGATACTGGACCGTACTCTTTACAAAGGTGCATTTCTTAAGATTACCCACCAGATTGGCATCAGCAAGATTTAAGAACAGCAATCTAAGTTGGTAAAGATGCTCCTCCCATGACTGTGAAAAGATAAGAATATCATCGATGTAGACAACGCACCCAGGTACCCCTTAAGTCACCAAATTCATGAGGCGCTGGAATGTAGCTGGGGCGTTTTTCAAGCCGTAGGGCATTACGTTACAGCAGAAGGCTTGATTGTTGACTACAAAGCATGATATTTCCCTCGCTCTAGGGGTGAGAGCTACTTGCCAATATCCCTTCATCAAGTCAATCTTGCTGATATAGGTGGCTGTACCAATCTGGTCAATGCAGTCGTCGATCCGTGGCAGTGGGTAGGTATCGTTCTTTGTGACAGCATTGACTTGCCTATAGTCCATACATAACCTATGGCTCCCGTCTGGCTTTGGCACAAGTATGACCGGACTACTCCACTGGCTTAAGGCCCTAGTGATCAGTTCGTTAGATAACATAAAGTCAAACTCGACCTGCAGTATACTCCTGCGTTGTGGCGAGACACGGTAGGGGGATAGTTTAATGGGAGTTGCATCCCCTACGTCGATGTCGTGCACGGCCAAAGAAGTGAGCCCTGGAGTATCACGGAACACACTGGGAGACTGAGATAAAACAGAGATTAGATGGTTCGCTTGCTCAGAGGGAAGATGACATAGTTTAGATGGTAATTCCCCCCAAGCTACTGAATTATACTGAAAGTTGGATAGGCTACATGACAAGTCAAAGTCTGCATGGATACCTTCAGGCTCTGGAACAGTCTGTTGCGGGTCAGTAAGAGAACTGAAGACTTCGTCCGCACCAGGCTGTCCACAGGTCCTGACATTCACTGCCACAGTGGGAGAATCTGGAGGAGAGGAATCAGGGGACCTATGGTAGGGTTTCAACATATTTATATGGAATACTTGCGTGGGCTTTCTCCTGTCTGGGGTAGTTACTAGATAATCGGTAATGCTCACCCTCCGAATGATCTTATATGGGCCCCTGAACTTGGCAGATAAAGGTTGGCCAAAAAGGGGGAGCAGGACCAAAACCTCATCACCGGGCTGAAACTCCCTCTCACGGGCTTTTCTGTCATACCATTTCTTCATGGAGCTTTTAGCCACGGTCAAGTTTTGAGCGGCAAACTCACATGAGGATCTCAGCCGGGTTTTGAAATCTGAAACATACTTGAGGAGGTTTTGGTTCCCCTCCTGGCCAACTAGGCTATCCTGCAATAGTTGCAAAGGACCTCTTACCTGGTGACCGAAAACTAGCTCATTAGGGGAAAAACCCAGGGATTCAGTGGGAACCTCACGAGTAGCAAATAAATGAAAAGGTACCCCCTTATCCCACTCAACTCCGGTCTCTGTACAATACTTACGTAACATTCCCTTTAATGTCTGATGATATCGTTCGAGAACCCCTTGACTCTCTGGGTGGTAGGTGCTAGACTTAACATGCTCGATACCCAACTCCTTCAGGGACTGCTGGAAAATGTTAGAGGTAAAATTAGTTCCTTGATCACTTTGCACCTCATGGGGGAAACCCATTCTGGTGAAGAATTTGAGCAGTTCCTTGATGACAGTTGGAGCAGAGGTAGTCTTTAAGGGTATAGCCTCTGGGTAGCGAGTTGCCATGTCCATGATAGTTAATAAATAAATGTTACCTTGGGAAGTCTTAGGCAATGGGCCTACAATGTCCACTACCACCCGAGTAAAAGGATTCTCGAAAACGGGCAAGGGCACCAGAGGATGTACAGGCACCTTCTGATTGGGTTTTCCTGTCATCTGGCAAGTGTGACACACTCTACAAAACTCCACTACATCTGCACACATTCCTGGCCAGTAAAAGTGGGCTCTGATTCTGTCTAGAGTTTTTCTCACACCTAGGTGTCCTGCCAATGGTATACAATGTGCCATTTCCATGATATCTCTACGACAAGGTTTGGGGACTACTACTTGATGGACATCCCAAGCCCCGTCATAGATTGGTCTGTGTGGCGGTCTCCATCTACGCCACAATACTCCTCCTTTGAGGTAGAAACATTCACCACCCTCCTTCTCACATTCCTCTTCACTCATGGCCCTGGCAGCTAACTCCTTGCATTCACTATCATCTCTCTGTAGCTCTACCAGGCCACTAGGACAATTTGGAGGGGTTTCATGGTCATCGTTAGGGTCAAGATGAGCCATAAAGGTGTCAGATAAATCCACCTCAGTCACATCATCAGGCACAGTTGGAGCATCATTCACACTCTCATCATCCCTTTCATCAACTCTTACATTCGGTACATTTCTGTCTGAGGGAACTGCTACTTGAGACATTGAACGTGTGACAGCACACACAGGGAAAACAGTTGGCATCTCCTTTTCGAGCTCACCGGTTAGTGGCTCGTTAACAGGGGAAAGTGACAAAATGGGGTCTGGTCGAACCTTCTCACCTGCTACATCATTCCCCAAAAGGAGTGTTACCCCAGGCACAGGGATATCTTGGGACCTACACAAAGCTATGGTGGCCTCACCCTGTAGTAACTCACATTCAATTTCGCCTTTTACCAAGTGTGCATAAAATTGGCCTCCAGCACCTCTCATTACAACTGGTTCGCCAGGTGGGCACTCAGTGTAAGGATTCACCATGAGGGTGCTAGTAGAACCTGTGTCTCTCAGAATTTTTACCTCATGCATACAACCATTTAATCTCACGTTGCCAGATGAAATAAAGGGACGGTAACTGTCCTGCACTGATGGTGAAATTATTATTGGCTTAACCCTAGTGGGTTGCACCACACATGCTACTACACCCCTGTCTAGATGGTTTACGTTAGCTGCTAGGTACTCCTTCTGTCGAGAGTCCTGCATTAAAGGAACATTTGGTGCTAGGTACTCCTTCTGTCGGGAGTCCTGCATTACAGGCACATATGGAGTTTGAGATACGGCGGCAACTGTCTGCCCCGATCTCTCGGTTCTCTCCTTGGCCCAGCACTGATAAGCTAGGTGGCCTCTCTTGCCACAAAAAGTACATACTTTAGGGGATACGGGAACGTTCCCTCTTTGAGCATTACTATTAGTTTGGGGCCCACCTCTGTTACCATTGCCCTGAGTCGCATTTTTAGTTGGGGGAACAATTCTGTTTTGGCTAGCTGGGGAAGACGTTATAGGCTTGTGACTGGGTCTGTCAGATTTGTGATTGGGATACTTAAAATTAGAACTAGAATTATCGTAGGGCTTCTTTCCACGAAATTTGTTGTTGAGCACGTATGTGTCAGCCATGTCAGCAGCGTCGGCAAGACAATCTACCTTCTTCCCCTTCAAATGATAGGATACAGAGGAATCAATTTTCCATAGGAAATTTTCTAACAGGACCAACTCCTTCAGATCGTTGTAGCTTGTGACTTTCTTACTCTTGACCCAATGATTGAAAGTTTTAGTCATGGTCCTGGCAAATACCTTATGGGTTTCTTCTACTTTCTTCTGGTTTTTACGGAAAGATTGCCTGTAAGCCTCAGGCTGCAATTGATAGGTTTTTAGGATAGCTTCTTTGAGATTGTCATAATCCTGCCTAACTTCGGCTACTTCTGACAAATACGTGGCTCGAGCCTGCCCTGTCAAAACGGTTTGTAACATAAAAGGCCATTGATCTCTTGTCCACTTCATACCTCCAGCAACTTCCTCAAACAAAACAAAGAAATCCTGCACATTATCCTCAGTGAAAGGCGGAATGACACTAGTGATAGTCAATCCCAGAGGGGGAGCAATTTCGGGAGCATTTGTATTGACATTTAGTTGAGCCGTACGATATTGATATTCACATTGTTCCGTCGTTGCTCTGGCTTTTATGCTGGCTTCTTCGGTATTTGCTCTGGCTTGTTCGGCATTTATTCTGGCTAGTTCTATATTTAGTCCGGCTTGTTCGGTAGTTGCTTTTATTCTGGCTAGTTCTAGTTCGACATTTAGTCTGGCTTGTTCGGCATTTGCTTCGGTATTTATTCTGGTTTGTTCGGTCTTTATTCTGGCTAGTTCCAGTACTTGATCACCGGTCAAACCAGGTGGCACTTGTTCATCAAGTTGGCTAGGTTTACTCGGGATCCCACCAACTGCTCCGTTACCCTCCCCGCCTTCTACAGGGAACAGGTGGGTTTTTATGGTCTGAGCCACCTCTACTTTGGACATGTTTGAGACAGTTAACTGGAGATGTGAGGCAAGCACTTTCAGTTCGGATTTTGACAGACAGTCAATATCAGGGGCTGTGGGTTCTGATTCTATGAAAACTCGAGCATCTTCGTCATTAATTAGTTGAGGCATGATTAATATTTGATTTTTAAGTAGTGAAACGTTAATGAAACTGAGTGAAACTGTATGAAACGAATCCTGGCGAGGTCGCCACTCTTCTATATATATATATATATATATATATATACATAGTTTGTAAGGCCAGACAGCCTAGTAAGGACCTTGAGGTCTGTGTGGTCTGTGTATCTATGTAGCTCTCTCTCTCTCTCTCTCTCTCTTCTCTGCGGTGTTGGCTTTCCCTTGTCGAGTGAAGATTATGAAACTGAATTATTTTATGTATGTATGTACGTACGTATGTATATACTCAGGCACATACCCCATTGCTGGGTGTGGCCGAATCGAGACAGAGCCCGATCAGAAACAACATTTACAGTTCCTATTCTCAGGGTCCGAGACCACATTTGCGTGCCCTCGCCCGTTTCTCGGTCACGTCGAGTAAGAGAATACTACAAGGGGAGGAGTATTCCTAGCCCCCTGCCCCATTTTATTTATAGTATTATATAATTATAGTTATTCCATTCACTAAAACAAAGGCTATAATTACAATAATATTTCATCATACGGTGATTACTACTTTTTGAAAGTTGCTGTATTATACATGATTGTTTACTTCACATGTTTTGACTTAACACTCTGAGGATCTATGACGCAATTCCTCTTCGTTTTCTGGCTATTATTAGGCGATTGTATTTAGATGACGAAGGGTATATGGAAGTCAGAGGATGAGTTGATATAGTCTTTACCATTTCAATTGCCACATACCCTTCCTAAGCTGCATAAAATCGTCTAGTGATAGCCAGAATAAACTACTAAAACACGTCATATCCTCAAGGGGTTAAACAATATTAATTCCGCTACTTTATTAACCATTGTTGAAGTTAGATCACTTTGCTTCCTTTGCAGTTCCTTCCCTGGCTGTGGTATACGGACGATTGTTTTACATGTTTGGGATGAACAGAAGGACAAGGGATATGGCGTCTTTCTGTCCCGTTCATCCTAAGACTTCGGTTCCCTACGACTAAACCTCTCTCAGAAGTTTTACATTATTTTGTAAGATTCATAATATTAATTTTCTCTGACATGTGACTTTAAATTTCAAGTGTTCCTGCATCTTTCATTTTTGTCTAGTGTTACTTTCCGCTAACAAAATCTTCTGCTCCAAGACCGACCTACATTCATCTATACTATGACAGTAGTTGCATAAAAAAACACAATACCATCATTGATTTGAAAGTGATAATTGAGATACAATTCCGTATCCGTTTCCTATGAGAAGTCCTTTGTAACCGATCCTTCTTAAACTGCATAAAATCGTCTAAATATAGCAAGACTAAAATTATAAAGACGTCGCTGGTACAGAAGGGGTTAACTATAATTATTACAATAGATTGATTCATAGCCTCTGTAACTCAAACAGTGATTGGATCAAATGTGCTGTAAATGTGCACACTTCTTGCCTGGTTGACTCTTCCTTAATGGTAGAAATATTAGCTCGACTACTCTATTCATTTCTGAGTTATAGAGGTTATCGGTGAAGATTGTTGGCTTAATTATAATGAATAGGCATATATGATGATGTTGTTTTTAGACTCTCATTATATTACATTTCGTATCGCCACTCCTCATGAAGTAAAATATATAAATACTAAAATATATACTATACCCTGTTTTAAGTAAGTATGCCCAAAATCTTGAACATTAACCTCTATAACTAACGACTAGAGTTATTGACATGATATGTCTACCATTTGGGAAGGGGCAGCCAGGGAATATGTGTGGGAATTTATAGCCCATTTGCTCTAACCCTGTTTTTTTTTAGTTACAGAGGTTAGAATTCACGACTTTTAGACTACTTATTTGGAACAGGGTAAAGCTGCTTAGTGGAGAGGAATATGATTACTTTTATATAAGACCATTACAAAGACTTTCCCCACAGCCAATCACTTGTCCGTATGGCCTCTGTCTTTTCTTGACAACAGGCAATCCGCTAGACTCTGAGGCTTCCAATTCCATTTTTAACCCCTTCTGTACTGTCGACGTCTTGCAATTTGTATTTTTTCTATATTTAGACGATTTTGTGCAGCTTAAGAAGGATATGTGGGGTATAAAGGGATAATTAAGATAGTTCGAAGCCAGTTAATTGCTGAAGGTCTTTCTTGAACTGAATAAAATCGTCTATTATTAGCCAGTATATAATTAACAGGACGTCACCGGTACTTAATGGGTTAATAAATCTCTGTCCATTTTGCGAGGGTTTCCTACGTTAACCCCTTCTGTACCAAAGACGTATTATGATTTGATTGCAGCTACTATTAGACGATTGTATTCAGTAAAAAAGGGCGTGCTGCAATTAACAGGCTTCCTTAACCATATTTACTACCACAAATCCTTCTTAAACTGCACAAAAGCATCTTAATATCGCTAGAATAAACTTAAGATGACGTCGCCTGTACAGAAGGGGTTAAGGTCCACTGCCTCAACAGGACTAACAAGCAACACCTGACCATTTAGCTCATTAGTCTTGTTGAAGCAGTGCACTTAACCCCTTCTGTACCGGGGATGTCCTTTTAGTTTAATTCTAGCTATATTTTAGACGATTACATGCAGTTTAAGAAGGATATGTGGTAGTAAAAAGGATAAAGTGAGATAGCTCGAAGCCTGTTAATTGCTGGATGCCCTTTTTAAACTGAATATAATCGTCTAGTAATAGCCAGATGTTAAAAATCGTCGCCGATACAGAAAGGGTTAAAAGTAATAAACCCTCGCAAAAGGGAAAGAGATGTATCGAAAATGGAATAGGAAGCCTCAGAGTCGTACGGATGGTCTGTTAAAAAATAATAATAATAATAATAATAACACTCTAAAGATACAGTTGCCTCCACTTCCGCGTTTACCAGGATTCTTCAGTAACTTAAATATAGTCATTATGATTGTGTGGACATTGTTTTATTTGACTGCACATTACCAACACAAATAGTTCCGTTAGATTATACAATATCAAACAACAATATAAAAACCAGAACTTCTAGATGTCAGTAAAGCTGATGATCCTGTGTAAGGCGGTAGTTTAGGGAACTGTACGAATTTGGTTGTGCTGTACGGTAGCGCTAATAATTCATGGCTCACCTGTCATTACGTTTCGTTCACTTTGTACTGTAATACTGTCTGCCAGATGTTGAATAGGGTGCGTAAGTGTAGGAACACTTTTGTAATTCTCACTCTAAATAAAGAAATCGAGTTTAGATATTGGTGATCCCAATTATTGATCAAATATATACTTGGTGCTGATAAATCACTTATTTGGCCAACTGTACACACAATATGAGCACTGTATTTCGAGAGAGCACTTATTCCGCAAAGTAAACCTCTGTAGTATATGCGCAGGTCAAAACTATCTCAACATTTATATACATTTTCCGCATGCACGTATTCTCGCCCACGCAGTAAATACATACATAAATACACACCTACATACATGACTGTGCAACTCTCTCTCTCTCTCTCTCCATAAATACAGGCATATATGATTGTGCAACTCTCTCTCTCTCTCTCTCTCTCTCTCTCTCTCTCTCTCTCTCTCTCTCTCTCTCTCTCTCTCTCTCTCTCTCTCTCTCTCCATAAATACAGGCATATATGATTGTGCAACTCTCTCTCGCTCTTTCTCTCAGCAGAATTAGTCAAAGCTTTAGAGAATGGTTGTGTCACTAGAGAAGGAGAGTTTGTGGAGGTAAGCGGCTTTACCCTATTTGGTCTGGGGGAGCTCTCTTTGGACCTCTCCGTTTTTTACTCCATTCGTTTGGAAACTTAAAGACGTTTCACTCCATTAGCTTGACGATAATAAGACGCTTCACCCTAATAGTTTGGCGAAGATGAGACGCTTCACCCCATTAGTTTGGCAATAATAAAACGCTTCACCCCATTCAGGTGTCAATTTTATCCTGAAAGAGCGATAGCGACCCTTTAACTTAGAAGAAATCGGCCTTCGTTCACGACATGTTTCTATCAAAAAATGCAAAAATTTTGCTCGAAGAAGCTCTGGGTGGGCATTTATTTGTGTATGTATTTTATTTATATTATTTTGTATTTTCATTTGTATTATTATTATTTTTTTGTTTTTAGGTAAGTCAGGGAAAGCGTTTTTATTAGCCTTGGGGACAAACTAAAATACATTGCTCTATTAATTTAAACTCAGACTAACCTTAATTTGGGTAATAGTGTTTCATCTTACTGAATTTTGTATTTATTCTTCAATCCTGCTTAATTACAGGCCCAATAACTCTGTGTGTGTGTGTGTGTGTGTGTGTGTGTGTGTGTGTGTGTGTTCCCAATCTAATATAAAACTGAAGGGGACGTAATTGTATTTATTTATATATATATATATATATATTTATATATATATATATATATATATATATATATATATATATATATATATATATATATATATATATATATTATATTATTACCGGTATATGTACTTGTTTTAGTTTGCCCCCTAGACCTCTATCGAGCTAAAAAATATAACATACCAAAGACCCCCCCCCCCTCCTCCTTTCTAGATAAATGTGTAGTAAATGTATACTGTAGAACAATTTATCGGCCTTCGGCTCCTCCTATATTACAGGCTCGCTATGGCTCGCCAGGAAAAAATCGACACCTACTGTAATGGCGAAAGGTCATAATATTGACAAAGAAATGGGTGAAACTCTTAACATGTAAAAACTAATGAGGTTAAACATGATGAAGAGGGGGGTTCAGAAAAACACTACTTGCCCATGATATAGTTTAGCATTGCGTTCTTCTACCAAGCCTTCATCATCATCATCATCATCATCAGCTTTGAATGACTGAGCAGCCTATCCCCGGATGGACGATGACAACCTCTACACCTCTGCATGGTGGTTTAATCCGGCTTAGCAAGGTTGTGTGTATGGTGAGACGGACCTGGTAAATGTTAAAGTATGTAATGTTGAAATGGCTTGGAATTGTTTGTTTATTGTTCCTACATATAATTTTGCATTTTTTTTTTTTTTTTTTTTTTTTTTTTTTTTAAAGCGAGAGAGCTGCCTGTAATGAGTGCCCCCCCCCTTCCCCCTCCCAACAATAAAGAGTGACAGAGAGCCAAGTTCAAGATACATTAGAGTCCAAATGTCCGAACACACAGAGCTTGAAGCGGTTTCAGTGGCATGTATTGTATAACCAGTGTAATTCTTTCGCACATGCTGATCAGGTATTATCATTGGTCTACCGCTCCTCTTATGTTCGCCATTTCATCGTGGATTGTGGAAGGTCACGCCCGCTGTCACGAACCTTAACCCCTTCTATACCGGCGACGTGTTTTATATTTAATTCTAGCTAAATTTGGAGGATTTTGTGCAGTTTGTGGTAGATATTTCGAATCCCATTAATTGCTGACGGACCTTTTGAAACGGAATATAATCTTCTAATAGTAGCCCAACAAAAGTAAAAAGGAAGGTGCCTGTACAGAAGGGGTTAACCCGTTCAGTACCGGTGACATCCTTTTTATTATATCCTGGCAACTATTAGACGACTTTATTCAGCTTAAGAGAGACGTTAACCCATTAAAAGGTTACAGGCTATCTCAATTAATCCTTTTAGCTACCATATATCTTTCCTAAGCTTCATAAAATCGTGTAAATATATAGCTAGAATAAAATTAAAAAGACGTCGCCGGTACAGAAGGGGTTAATCATCACTGTTTATACTGATCACGCTCCACTGACCAAGACAACACCATCCTTCCTGAGACTTATTGGTCTCCTAGATCGGTTTGGTAAGTCCTTTGTTTGAGTAGGACGTTTAGTGGTCATTTGTTGGTCTATATATTTATGTATTTATGTTATACTTTCCTCGCTAGACATCCATCAAACTTTAAAAATAACATCCCCTAGACTACCCATCCAGAAAAAAATGTTTTGGGTTTTTTTCGGTAGAAAAAATTCCCTGCTGCAGGCTGGTTCTTCCAATATTCCAGGATCGCAATCGCTCGACATTTTTAGCATTACGTAGACGTCCGGTTGTGTATTAATGTTATGCTTTACTCTCTTATACAGTGCTTGTAGGTAGCACCATTCTTGAAATTCACTCGTAAGAGGGAGTGCAGCTTTCAGTACGATGACAATTATTGTGTAATGTGTTGGTTAAGTATGGATATTTATACTCAGCTTTGGACTAGTTTGTTTATGCCAAGTTCCTGAAGCCGACCAAAGGAGCATTGCCAGTATAATGTTAGCTACTATACTTGTCATTATGGTCAACAAAAGTCGATTTTACCCAGCATAAGAAAGACCTCTAATAGTCAAGTGACTAAAACAGGTACCACATCAACTCCCAAGGAAAGAGTACTCTAACGAGTTAGGTATATTTGCCCGTTACTGATAGCTACTTTTTTGTTTTTATTATGGCCAACAGTAGCCAATTCTATCCGGCTTAGGAAAGACATGTACTAGTCAAGGGGCTAAAGCAGGCAACACATGAACTGCCACACAAGAACAGAGTACTGCCACAGAGTAACATACAGCATATACCCGTAGCGAATTTGTCCCACCGCACTTGTATACGTGTTTCAGTGCCCCGTGTTCAAGTAAAGCTGAAGGCTGAACCTATTAAATGCTTCAGACAAGAGTATAAAGGCAGGGAAGTGCGGTATAGTGGGCGACTTTCATTTCTGTCCTCAGTTGGTAGTGTACATTTGCCACCCGCGAGTCATAGTCATATTCTGTTAATGCCTTCGTAAAGTAGCGCAGTGTCATATTGTCGCTGCTTGGAAAATCAAATGTCCATCGCGGTCGGCACACAGAAACTGGTTTGGTGTGTGTGTGTGTGTGTGTGTGTGTGTGTGTGGTGAGGAGAATGTAAGTATTTGTGTGTGTGTGTGTGTATTTGTGTGTGGTGAGGAGAATGTACGTATGTGTGTGTGTGTGTGTGTGTGTGGTGAGAAAAATGTATATGTGTGTGTCTGTGTGTTTGGCGTGTGCTTGCTTGAGTGTGTTTGTTTTTAATGGAAGGATATATACGTATGCGAGTGTTTCTTGTGCATGTGCGGGTGTGGATGTGTGGGTGTTTGTAGATGCGTGTGTGTTTGTGTGTGGTGGGAAGTGAACGACATGTACATTTGCCCACATAAGTTGTGTTCCTCTCCGCGATCTTATACATGTTAATACAGTATACTGTAATGTGCATGATTGAATTACGAGTGTAGCTTCTTATGCAGTGGTTAACTCATCTGATTAGTCAACTGATAATTAAACGAAATCACACTCGCAATTCATTCATACTAATTATGCGTTCACGACGAGGAACAGAACTTATGTGAACAACTGTACATGTGTGAGTGTGGATGTATGGGCGTTTGGTGATGGATGTTTGGTTTGTGTGCATGAGGAAAGAGAGAGAGAGAGAGGGTGAGTTTGTGTGCTAAGTGTGTGTGTGACGACATATCTATTATATAAAGGGCACTTTCTGTCCGTTTATTCACGAACTACTCCCTCAGTTTTCAAGATGGAGAGCCCATACTTGTCATGCATACTAAGGGGGTGCCAGAATAGGTCTCAAGCAGGCGGGAGGGGGGGGGGGGGGGGGGCTGGGGTGCCAGAATAGGTTTTAAGCAGGGGGTGGGGCTCCGCCAGCTTTCAATATGGAGAACCCATACTTGGCATGCATACTAAGGGGGTGCCAGAATAGGTTTTAAGCAGGGAGATCCCCCCCCCCCCTCGACCCCCAACTCCCTCAGTTTTCAAGAGGGAGAGCATAAAGTTTGCATGCATACTAAGGGGGTACCAGAATAGGTTTTAAGCATAGGGGGGTGGGGGGGCGCTCCACTCCCTCAGTTTTGAAGATGGAGAACCTATACTTGGCACGCATACTAAGGGGGTGCCATGATAGGTTTTAAGTTGGGAGTGCAGAGCCCTCCACTCCCTCAGTTTTGAAGATGGAGAGCCCATACTTGGCATGCATATTAAGGGGGCAGCGGGCAGCGCTGGGTACCTCAGCTAGTCTGTTTATATAAGGAAAGCGAGCAATTAGTGTGTGTGTTTATGTGTGTATGGATGTGTGTGAGAGAGAGAGAGCATAACATAGTTACACAGACTACACAGACCTTGCACTCCCCACTAGGCAATCCGGACTTAATGCTAACATAGATTTTACTACAAAGTGGAAGGTAAGGATAGCAAAGCAAAGAGAGAGAGCGAGAGAGTTATAACCGTGACACTCTCCCTTTATCTCCCCCTCACCCCTTATACATCAGGGTCCCCTTCGCTCTAAGCCTATTATACTCTACACCAATTGCACATAAAAGTAAATTAAGTCATAAAAAGGAGGGAAGAAAATAATATGGGCAAATTACCGACCACATAGATAAATACGGAAAACTATTGTTTACCTTATATACTGCATGAATATAATGTATATATATATACAGTATATATATAGATATATATATATATATATATATATATATATATATATATATATATACATATATATATATATATATATATATATATATATTTGTGTGTTTCATTTTGCTATATTTTATTTTATTTTGTTCAATGTGTTTGAAGGAGACATAGGCAAAGCTATAGCTTCCTGTAACAAGTGTCCCCCCAAAGTTAAAATAATAATAAAGAACCAAGTTCAGAGTATGTTAGAGTTAAAATGACTGGACTCACGGAACTTGAAGCAGTCTAAGTAATAAGATGAGGGAAAGACAGATTGCGGGAGAGAATTCCAGAATTTCCTTGTTGAGTGGCAGAAAAACTGGGAAGATTGGTACACACTTGGATCCTCTTCGCTCTAAAATTATATATTCAGCATTAATTACACATAGAATACATTATGTAATACAATATGAGAAAGACAAATAGTGTGTACAAATCATCGGACATTTAAATACAGAGATAAACGGGAAAGTAACTATATCAATATACAGTACATTCATTTTAAAAAGTAAACTAGGATAGAATATCAACCCCTTGATGATTATGATACATCAATCAATCAACGGGGGCATACGCCGCGACAGCGTGTGGCCGCACTCACCCGCTGACGCCACCCAAGGGTATCCTCCCGGGAAAGCCTCCAGGCATCTGCCTGTTCCATGTCAAGTATTCCATCGGAAATTTACCGACTTCCTTCAGCCATGAGTTCCGTGGTCTTCCCACCGGCCTCCTCCACTCAGGGTTGTCTTCTGTAGAGACCACCTGGTTAGCGGGATCAGCCTCGGGGAGGCGAACCACATGCCCATATACCCGAAGTTGGCGTTCACGGATTATGCAACTAATATGTCTCGAGTCAGTTTCACGGAGCAGTTGCTGGTTTGATACATGATCGTACCAGCGATAATCCCATGATCCTGCGGAGACATTTAGTACCAAAGGAGTTGATACGGTTCTTCAAAACACTGTTGAGTGTCCATGTCGCACAGCCATACAGTAAGACAGGGAGCACCAGTGTATTGAAGATCCGTAACTTCGTCCTCCTGCATGAGTATCGACAACGCCATATAATTTTGTTGAGTGAATAAATAACACCCCATGCTAAGCTTTATGATTTACATCATAGCCTGACTCACCACTGTTGTGGATCACGCTGCCAAGATAGGTAAACTTATCCAAGATTTCTGAGTCCTCACCACATGCATGAACAAATTGAACGGCATCATCCAACAAGTCGCCAAATGCTTGTGGACTTTGGTCTTAGTCCAAGAGACCTTTAGACTCAACGGTTCCGACTCCTCATAGAATGCCTCCAGGGCCAATCTGAGAACATCCAAAGTCTCCGCTAGGATCACTGCGTCATCTGCAAAATCAAGATCTGTGATTCTGAAATTGCCTATGTTAGCTCTACAGCGACTCCACCCAACTGTCCGGCCCAGAAACCAGTCCATACAAGTGTTGAAAAGTGTAGGTGCTAGAACACACCCCTGTCTTAAACCTGAGCTCACAGGGAAGAATGAGGATGTTCCCCCACCACCGTTGACAGCACTCTCTGTTCCTGTATAGAGTCCAGGCACCAGGTCGATGATCGCCATTGGGATCCCGCATAACTGTAGGAGCTCCCAGAGTGACTCTCGGTGCACTGAGTCAAATGCCTTCTTGAGATCGACATAGACTGCGAGCAGCCCCTGTCGAAACTCAAGTCTGCGCTCCACAAGAACCCAGAGTGCCAGAATCCAGTCAATTGTTGACATCTTGGGTGTGAATCTGGATTGCTCAGGTCTCTGCTCCTGTAGCAGATGGCCTCTGATTCGCATCAGTAGAATATGGGCGAAGACCTCGCCTAACACGCTAGTGACGCATAGTGACAGTTTATTCTGGCTGTCGTTAGACGAATTTATTCAGAGTAGGAAGGGTATACAGAAGTCAGAAGATAGATTGGGCCAATCATTACCCGTTTTAACTCCCACAGATCCTTCCTATATAAGATCGTTTAATAATAGCCAGAATAAACAGCTAACATGCGTCACAATCGTCAAGGGGTTTACTCCTGTACCGGCGACGTACTGTTAACTATATTCTGGCTACTTTTACACAACTGTATTCAGTTTCAAAAGGGCCTCCAGCAATAAAAAGGCTTTTGCAACCACAGATCCTTCTTAAACTGCACAGAATCCTCTAAATATATCTATAATAAAACGAAGAAGAAGTCGCTGTACAGAAAGAGTTAAATCACAAGAACACGAAATACATAAACTTCGGTAAATAATCAGTCCTTTCAAAACCTCCTCGGGAATCCCTTATGATGCTTGGGAAACTACCGAGGTAATAATGAATTTCCGGTGAGCCTTGACTCCTCCTGGGGGTGAATACAGTCCTTGTTGTTCTACAACGTTATCCTTGAGTTTGAGGAAATAAATGAAGGGCCTTGATTATAACACACGCACACAGTCTCTCTCACACACACTCATATTGCTAATAGTCACATACATAATCAAACTATTCTCGTGTAAATATATATATATATATATATAGAGAGAGAGAGAGAGAGTAGGAAAGTCCAGAGGTTCAAAATATAAGGAATTGTTACACTCCGAATAAAGAAAGTAAACAAGTAAATGAACATACAATATAAAACTCTCTCTATCTCTCTCTCTCTATCTCTCCCAGTCTTCCTAAAGCCTCTTCTAGCTCTCCCAGTCCCCAGTAATGCTCGGGATGGGAGTTTATTTAGTACAACCCCCTCCTGAACACTCGTAGGGTCGCAGTCAATAGTCGCGTCCTGCCTTCATGATTCATCTCTGGTTAACTCTCCAGTCAGAAGTGAGATATATCCTTAACCCCTTCTGTACCACCGACGTCTTATTAATGTTATTTTCTAGCTACATATAAGCGATTTTATTCAGGTTAGGAAGAACGTCTAGCAATTATAAGGCTACAGACTATCACCATTCATACTTTTAGTTACTATATACAGTATCCATCCTTAGCTTCATGAAATCGTGTAAATGTAGCTGAAATCAAATTATAAGAGACGTCACCGGTACAGAAAGGTTTAATACATAGACATTCTAGGAATTGCTGATTTTGAGGGTTATCCAAGAGATATTGCCGTTGTTGTTGTTGTTGTTTAGCCGGCGATAGCATGGCAATCAGCAATGAATGTACATATTTGTGTGTACGTGTGTGTGGAGGGGAGAATGAATGTATGTGTGTGTGTGTGTTTGGCGTGTGCTTGAGTGAGTGTGTTTGTTTTTGTTTAGTAGGCTCGATAACCCTGGAAATTAGCAATATGAATATGGTCCAATATGAACTCTCAAACAGCAAAATATACCATGGATATGAGAAATAGTAGATAAAGAATTAATAAGAAGATTCGATTCAGTTCAGGGCTAGCTTCGAATACGTAAGAGATCACGATGTATGTCCGAGAGTGTACGAATGGGAGGAAGTTAGGTGCACAAAAACAACTTGCAGGCTGGTGGTGGGGAGGGAGGGTGGGTGGATGCTGGGGAGGGGGGGGGGGGGGGGTGATGGTGATGGTGGTGGTGGTGGTGGCGCTTGGCTGGTGGAGATAAAAGTATAATAGAGATAATTTCAGCCATTATTTGCGTCGCCTAAGCCTCCATGAGTGTCTCTATCAGCTTATAATGTCGACCCCCCCACGACTCGATTCTCTTTTGTTGCTGCTTATGATGCCCCCGAAAGGAAAATGGCCCGGGGAGTTTTCTGTCCTTTATTTTCTTGTTTGTGTGTGTGTGTGTGTTGTTTTTGTTTTTTGTTTTTTTGTGTTTTTTTTTTTTTTTTTGTGGGGATGGTGGTCTGGGTTTTATGCTGGGAGTTTGCTGCTCTTGTTTTTGTTATTATAGTTTTGAGTGTTCTGTCCTTTTTTTTTCTTTTTTTTCTTTTCTTTTGTTTATTTATTGTTTACTTATTTATTTATTTATTTTGGTGGTCTGGGGTCTCGCTGCTCTTGTTTTCCGTTATTGTATTTTGGGGGTCTATTTATTTATATATATATTTATTTTTCTTGTCCGTGAATTTGTGTTTTTGTATTTGTTTGTTGTGTTCCATGTGGATCTCGTCTGTTTTTGTTGTTTTATACTGTTTTTGTATTTTCTACCTTCTACAACTTCTTGCTCCTGTTGCTGTTCTTCTTATCATTTATGTCTGTTCTCCCTGTACGATTAAGATTAATTATGTATATGTATTGTATGAATCTACTCAGGAACATACCCCATTGCTGGAGGTGGCCGACACGAGATTAGAACCCGAACAGAAACATTAATCGTTCCTATTCTCAGGGTCCGGGACCACTTTCGCGTTCTCTCGCCCGTTTATCTGTCTCGTCGAGTAGGAGAATTATACAAGGGGAGGAGGATTTCTAGCCCCCTGGCACCAGAAGGAAAAGTAGGACAGTAAAAGAGACAGACAGAAACAGCTAAGGGTGAGTAAAGGATGCCAAACCTCACTCTGGATTACGACCAGCCCTTATACATATATATTTCAGCTGGCGGTGAGTTGAACCCCTTAGCAACTAATTTCTCGACCTCTAACGGAATAATAAGAAACAACCATAGCTGTGCTACATATTACTGCCAAGTTAGCATAATTAATAACATATTTCGCTACAAAATCTTCATCATAGCCGAGTAATCAAGATGAAGATATGACAATTTACCGTCAGCTGGCCAAAACAGAGTATAGTTATCTACGAGTCTGGTCAACACAATCCCCGCAAATCCCGCTTCCTGAGAGTAGCTTATCTTAAACTGAATGAACTTGTGGTTAGCCGCGCCTTCGGTAATCGTCTAGTTACCCGAAAATACTCTGCTAATTCTCTGGGTTATTGGGAAAAAATGGTAAGGGGGTCGCTGTTATATTATTTTGTTTTATTGTTTTATTTTGTTTATTATTTAATTACTTTACTAACATTTTAGGTTACTCCCTAGGCCTCCATCAAGCTTTAAAAAAACACCCTCACAATCCCCCTTCAAGATTAATTTTATACGGTGACCTGAAGAAGCTATCTGCGAAACGTTGTCAATATGGTGTTTATATTTATTAAACGTTGTCAATATGGTGTTTATATTTATTAAACGTTGTCAATATGGTGTTTATATTTATTAAACGTTGTCAATATGGTGTTTATATTTATTAAACGTTGTCAATATGGTGTTTATATTTATTAAACGTTGTCAATATGGTGTTTATATTTATTCCGTCAACTTTTCTAAGTTATTTCAACAGTAAATTTTACATATTTCGGTAGAAAAAAATTCCTACCGAAGGCCGGTTTCTCCAAATTTACATGTGTGCACTGTTGTGCACTTCCCTTACTTCTCAACTGGATCTGTATCGAAACCAAGTAAGATATTATAATGTGCAGCTACTGACAAATGTTTATGGGCTATTGCGATACCCTTTATGCAAGTCATATACTACAGTAGATCTGGGGCCGGATGCTCAAAACTATTTAGGACATCCTATCTCGTCCTATCTCACTTAGGGCGCCCTAACTGTTCTAGTTCTAGTGTAGGCACATTTGTAATTTTAAAAAGGATTCGTGTATTTTTTTTTTTTTTTTTTTTTTTTTGTCAAAAGCAAAAACTCAATTGATTATGTTAGATGATACTATAAACATGAAACAAAATTAGGATGGCATTTTTTCTGAGCATTCTAACGGCCTGAAATCCAAGATGGCCGCCACCGTAGAAAAACGCCCTAAATTTGACGCTAAAATTAAATTAATGTGGTTTAAATATATTTTGTTCAGCATGAACTGCTTGGAACTTGTATATAGAGGTGACTATAATAACAATAACTTCCACCTGACTACTAATCTTTTTTATTTTGCACAATTTCAGACAGAGGCTGCCTTTTTTATGTCAATATGGCGGCCGGAAATCGTTACTTTTGATTTTGATTAATTATCTGGTAACACCGATGTTAGTTGTCTCCTCGCATCTTTGCGTGCACCTTGTTTATTCTGTGGGTATTTATATACAAGTGTTTATATTGTTAACTATATAACTTTGTATATCTATTTTTACATGTATGTTCAAACATGTGCGTATAACTATGTGCGTATCTAAGAATATTTATTGTGTTTTAGATACGCCATCATTGTTTAAATACAAAATAACTATGTTATTACGTGGCGTGAAATAGTGATCATTATACTAACATATTCTTTTCTTCTTTTGCAGGCTGCAAGTACCAAAATGACAGAGTCTTCATCTAACAAGAAGTAAAAAACGGTGGATTTTCAACTATGCTTTATTTGCCAGTTGAGCAGCAAGCAAACAGATTATACAAACTATGTGCTTCGTCCTTCTTTGCCTTCAGTAGAGAAAGTAATTACAACAACTCATGTTCGATGTTCATATGGGGAAACAGGATTCTCTGCATTAAAGAATCGCATAAAAGGTTTGTCTGCCCATGAACTGTTACAGAATGGAGTTTCATACCACAAGACATGTTATAAGGATCTCACACATAAAACATGCATTGAACGAGATAGACCAGATATGAGAAAGGACAAGCGACAGGCAGCGTCAGTGATGTAAACCAGAAGACAAAAGGACGACCGCCAAAATCTGATGCTGCATCTACAAGTCTTCCACATCACAGCGATCTACCAGAAGTCAGGCTTTCGACAAGGAGATGTGTGTCATTTGTCAGGAAGACAAAGCAGACAAATTGCAGATGTCTCAACTGAAAACATGGGAGCTCAGCTCAAAACCATTGGTCAACAAACAGACAAAAAAAAATTGAAAGTCAGACTGAGCAATGTTGTAGGCTCATCTGATCTTCTTACAGCAGTTGCTGAGGACATGAAGTATCACCTTCTGTGCTTAGGCTATGCAAAATGAGACATAGAAAAAGCTAACAGACCTCCAAAACAGCATGTTCATTTTGCACAGTTAGTGTCTGACCTGGAGATGCTCGACATGGTGGAAACTGAAATCAAAGACCCATCTACAGTTCAGCTTTGAATATGAACAACATTGAACAATCATATGTTGGTTTGCTAGAAGCCAATGGATTCCCTTTACCCAAAAATCCGCGATACAAACCATACTTAAAGCAACTGATTTTGGACAACATCGCTGATGTGCACTTCACCAGGCCTCCAGACAAAACCAAACCTGAGCAAGTACTTTCTACAAAAGCCAAGGAAACACTGTTAGCTGGTGCGTTGGCCACCGATACAAAAGACCTAAGAGAAGATGTGAAAGTCCTTCTGAAAGCAGCTAAAATACTGAGAAGAGACATTGCAAGCGCAACCCCATGGAAATTCGAAGGAACATTTGATAATTATGAACCACCTGCTTTGCTTCAACTCTTCTGCAAGCATGCTATCCAAGGTTTACATCAGGTTAAAACAATCAGCAGGGCCGAATCTATGAACCAAAGTGCATCTGTGCTGGCACAACATTTCGTATGTGCATACAAGTCTGATCGGCAGGTCACCTATGAAAAAAAAAATGAAGATGTCGCTTTCAAACACCGCACTGAGACTCCCCTTAGCATCGGCTTAGCTTTGGATGTGCACAAAAATACCAGGTCCAAGGCCCTTGTGGAGACATTAGGCAAACTAGACCTCACTGTCCTGTACAACAAGGTAATGGAAATAGAGACTGCTGTCGCAAATGTTGTTCTTGAAAGGATGAAATCCATGGGAGGAATTTATCGACCACCTTGGTTGGTTAACGACATGTTCGTTTGGTTTGCACTGGACAACATAGATTTTCTCAAATCCACACCTTGTGGCATGAACACACTCCATGGCACTGCCACCGCTGTATATCAGACTGCATCTGACAAATCCCCAGCAACACCACTTGATATCGATCGGTCATCAAGGTCTCAAACATTAGAGAGGCTGTTCCATGTGAGATGTTATCATGTGACAAACCAATACCAACAAACAAAAATTGTGTTTGCACACTGAATTCCTGCAAGTCCAGCTCACAGCCAAACAAAGAGAAGGATATGGCATGGATTATTGGCTGTTTTTTTGTTTTTTGTTTTTTTCTATGTGATTGAGGGAGGCAAAAGGCATAACTGCCTATAGCGAGTGCCTCCCCCATAATTGAAAGAGTGACAGGGCCAAAATCAAGGGACGTTCGAGCCAAAATGCCTGGACACACGGAGTTTGAAACAATTTAAGTCATAGGAAGAGGGAAAGACTGATTCTGGGAGAGAGTTCCAGAGCTCAGCTGTTGAGTAGAAGAAAGTTTGAGAGTAACGTTTTACTCTTGGGTTGGAGAGTTGCACAGAGTAGGGGTGGGATTGAGTTGCAAGACGGGTACCACGTGCCCTACGTAAAGGAGGTGGTATGCACTGGGATAGCTCTGAGGAACACTGATTATTATAGTAGCGATAGAATAGCGAGAGAGATGCAACATTGCAGCGGAGAGAGAGAGATTGCAGAGAGTTGGTGAGTGGACGGGAGTTAATGATACGAAAGGCCTTCCTTTCAACTTTGTCTAGGAGAGCGGTGTGAGAGGAACCTTCCCACACATGTGAACAATACTCAATACAAGGGCGCACTATGCCCCTGTACAGAGCAAGAAGCTGTGCAGGGGAAAAGAACCCCATAAGGCGGTTGAGCACACCCAGCTTCTGGGAGGCTGCCTTAGCAAGACTGGTAATATGGTCCTTCCAAATGAGAGCAGAAGAAAAAGAGACACCAAGAATATTGAGAGAAGATGAAGGGTTGATTTTTGTATTGTTGAAGAATAAGGGAGAGTCCGCTGGGAGATCCTGACGGGTAGATAGATGGAGAAATTGGGTTTTGGAAGCATTAAAGTTAACAAGGTTTTCTTTGCCCCAATTGGAAATAGTATTTAGATCAGAATTTAAGAGTTCTATGGCTTCATTACGTTTGTCGTTGAGGGATTGCTGGCTGGGGCGTTCTGAAAAACTAATGGAGTAGTGTAAGGTTGAGTCTTCTGCGTATGAATGGATGGGAATTAAGGTACAGTTAAGGAGATCATTTATAAAAATTAGAAAGAGAATAGGAGATAGGACAGAGCCCTGAGGAACACCGGAGTTTATAGGGTGAGGAAGTGAACAATGGCCATCCACAACCGCGGCTATGGAACGGCCGGAAAGGAAATTAGAGACAAAGGCACAGATGGAGGGATAGAAACCGAAGGAGGGTAGTTTAGAAATTAAAGATTTATGCCAGACTCTATCGAAGGCTTTCGATATGTCTAGTGCAATAGAAAAAGTCTCACCGAAGTCCCGAAAGGAGGATGACCAAGAGTTAGTAAGATATGAAAGAAGATCACCAGTAGAGCGACCCTTAAGGAAGCCATACTGGCGATCTGAGAGCAGATTATGAGAAGAGAAATGCTTAAGAAATTTGGAAGCAAGAATAGTTTCAAAAACTTTAGAAATACAAGAGATAAGAGCAATTGGACGATAGTTGGAGGGTTGAGAGCGGTCACCCTTCTTTGGGACAGGTTGAATGTGAGCAAACTTCCAGCATGAAGGGAAGACGTTAGAGGATAGACAGAGACGAAAGAGTTTGCCTAGGCAGGGAGTCAGCACGGAAGCACAGTTTTTGAGAAGAACAGGAGGAACACCGTCCGGACCGTACGCCTTATTAGTGTTAAGCCCAGAGAGGGTAGAAAGTACATCTTTAGAAGAGATTAGGATATTAGGCATAAGTAAGAGAGAGGAGGGCGGAGAGGGAGGAATAGCACCGGAATCATCCAATGTGGAGTTTCTAGCAAAAGTTTGAGCGAAGAGTTTAGCTTTGTCAGAGGAAGAAGTGATGGTTGTGCCATCAGAGTGGGAAAGGGGAGGGAAAGACGAGGAAGAGAAATTGTTGGAGAGGTTTTTGGCTAGATGCCAGAAAGCTTGGGAAGAGCTAGAGTTGGATAGTTCAGTGCATTTATTATTGATGAAAGAGTGTTTGGCAAGTCGAAGAACAGATTTTGCTTGATTCCGGGCAGAAACATATGAAGAATGAGAGTCTTGAGTTTTAAGGCGTCGGTACCGTTTGAATGCTTCCTCCTTATTGTGGACAGCAGTAGAACAGGCGTGAGTAAACCAAGATTTTTTAGCATTAGTCTGAGAGAAAGAGAATGGAATGTATGCTTCCATGCCTGATAGGATTACCTCGGTAATGCGTTCAGCACTCTCCTAGGGTCCTCGGCCATGGAAGCAGAAATCATTCCATGGGAAATCAAAGAAGTACTGCCGAAGAGCCTCCCAGTTGGCATCGCCAAAGTGCCACAAGCGCCGCCGGCTAGGAGGATCGGGTGGCTGTACTGGAGAGATAGGACAGGTGACAGAGATAAGTTTATGGTCGGAGGAGCCCAATGAAGTTTGGACTTCATAGAAAGTGAAGTAGAAGTAAAATCAAGCTCTACTTCTCCAGGAACATGGGGCGCCTTCAACTCTCTGTTGTCTCCATCTGGTTCCAAGACAAACATTGCCCTTGTACCACCACTAATACGATTGCCACCAACAAAGTACGACACCCTGTTCACAAGTCTGATGAGAGCACGTGCTATCGCCACTCTTGCCATGGGACCAGAATCTATCACAGTCGTGACTCTTGATCTTCAGCTATACGACATGGCCATGAAGTTGTGGATGGAGCGTGAGGACATCAAGAAGCAGTTCT
Organism: Paralithodes platypus; assembly: GCA_032716605.1. NCBI lineage: Eukaryota > Metazoa > Arthropoda > Malacostraca > Decapoda > Lithodidae > Paralithodes > Paralithodes platypus. Next base: position 20,633,814 of record CM064520.1, on the reverse strand, counting down.
TGTTTCGACCTGGCGAGCTGCACATCGTCTTCTGGGCACTGGCTACCTGGGGTAATTATGTGGAAGGGAGTGGTATTGACCAAACATGGGCCGAAGCTGGACTTTACTCACCTACAACCGTAACACAAATACTTAACGGAAAACACATGTATCGAGCATTGGAAGCTCATACAGTTACCTTGCTTGCTTTGTACAGTTTGTACTTCCGAAAGTTCCTGCAACTTCAGCCTGATGAAGAAGCTTTCTTGAAGGAAACATCCACTCTTTTGGGAGAAGCTTATCAGCAAGACATCAATACAGACTCAGGAAGCAGACACAAACTCAGTGATGCCGTTATAAAAACAATCGAAATGTTCGAATCCAGGGACATCTTCCAAAAGATCAAACAATCTGAAGGCACTGCAAACAAGATTCAGCATTTCATCGGAAACTACATGAAGCAGTTCGAGACCATCCTCCAATTTGTTCGAGCCACCAGACAACGAGACCTATTGCTGCACATGCAGAGTCTGGAATCACTCATGAAGTACTTCTTTGCCCATGATCATTTAAACTATGCACGCCTTCTACCACTGTACATTTCTACAATGCAACAAACAGAAAAGCAGCATCCTGAGATCTGGGCAGAGTTCATGAAAGGGAACTTCTGCGTCACCAAAGGTGTTGCTGCATTCACATCAATAGGCCCAGACCATGGGATTGAACAAGAGAATCGTGAACTCAAGGTTATTGGAGGCATAGTTGGAATCACACAGAATGAAAAGTCACTGGACAAGTACTTCCTTATTGCACCTGAACTCTCAAACATACAACATGAATTTGAGAAAAAGTACTTCACTGGCAGCAAGGCGAAGAGAACACAGCACCATGAGCTTACAGGGGGAAAGCTCTCCCGAATAACACAAAATGCTGTCAAACTCAGTGCAGTATTTCACGAGCATGGAAACCCATTTGAATCCGCTGATGAGGATGAGATCTACAACCTGCTCACCAAAGCAGTTATGAATGAAACTAATACCAACGACATCCTTCGGCGTGATGAGATTGTGCAACAGATGTTTGAAGGTTTTGTCACTGAACGCCTAACGGAAGGAAAACTTTCTGTGTGGGACAAAATGACCAAAAAGAAACTGGGTACCTTCAAAAGTGCCAATGCAACGGCAGAAATCAGAATGGGAGAAAAGGTGGTCAAAATCAAAGAAGAGCGAGGACTGTTGCAACGGTTCATTGTTATTTCAAGAAGTCGACCAGAGCTGAATCTCAAGGAATGCATCGAAACTTATGAGTTTGGTGTGGTGCCTCGATCACTATTTGCTTCAGATGGATCCCTCCTGCTGGCATATGATAAGGCATCAATACTTCATCATCTTGAGAAGCTGGACAGTAACACATAACAGGTTCAAGCTGACAGAAATGAGGCAACTGGAAGTGAGCCATCTGATAACCAAGCAATCCAAGTACCCTTGCAGGTGGCAGACACAGCAGTGGAACATACAAATGTTGACTCAACAGATGAATCGTCAGGACACCGAGTGATCATTATTGATGGGATGGCTGTGGTAAATTCAGTTAGCAAAACGGAACAAGCCCTCTCTGGGCTTAACACTAATAAGGCGTACGGTCCGGACGGTGTTCCTCCTGTTGTTCTCAAAAACTGTGCTTCCGTGCTGACTCCCTGCCTAGGCAAACTCTTTCGTCTCTGTCTATCCTCTAACGTCTTCCCTTCATGCTGGAAGTTTGCTCACATTCAACCTGTCCCAAAGAAGGGTGACCGCTCTCAACCCTCCAACTATCGTCCAATTGCTCTTATCTCTTGTCTTTCTAAAGTTTTTGAAACTATTCTTGCTTCCAAATTTCTTAAGCATTTCTCTTCTCATAATCTGCTCTCAGGTCGCCAGTATGGCTTCCTTAAGGGTCGCTCTACTGGTGATCTTCTTTCATATCTTACTAACTCTTGGTCATCCTCCTTCCGGGACTTCGGTGAGACTTTTTCTATTGCACTAGACATATCGAAAGCCTTCGATAGAGTCTGGCATAAATCTTTAATTTCTAAACTACCCTCCTTCGGTTTCTATCCCTCCATCTGTGCCTTTGTCTCTAATTTCCTTTCCGGCCGTTCCATAGCCGCGGTTGTGGACGGCCATTGTTCACTTCCTCACCCTATAAACTCCGGTGTTCCTCAGGGCTCTGTCCTATCTCCTATTCTCTTTCTAATTTTTATAAATGATCTCCTTAACTGTACCTTAATTCCCATCCATTCATACGCAGACGACTCAACCTTACACTACTCCATTAGTTTTTCAGAACGCCCCAGCCAGCAATCCCTCAACGACAAACGTAATGAAGCCATAGAACTCTTAAATTCTGATCTAAATACTATTTCCAATTGGGGCAGAGAAAACCTTGTTAACTTTAATGCTTCCAAAACCCAATTTCTCCATCTATCTACCCGTCAGGATCTCCCAGCGGACTATCCCTTATTCTTCAACAATACAAAAATCAACCCTTCATCTTCTCTCAATATTCTTGGTGTCTCTTTTTCTTCTGCTCTCATTTGGAAGGACCATATTACCAGTCTTGCTAAGGCAGCCTCCCAGAAGCTGGGTGTGCTCAACCGCCTTAGGGGGTTCTTTTCCCCTGCACAGCTTCTTGCTCTGTACAGGGGCATAGTGCGCCCTTGTATTGAGTATTGTTCACATGTGTGGGGAGGTTCCTCTCACACCGCTCTCCTAGACAAAGTTGAAAGGAAGGCTTTTCGTATCATTAACTCCCGTCCACTCATCAACTCTCTGCAATCTCTCTCTCTCCGCCGCAATGTTGCATCTCTCTCGCTATTCTATCGCTACTATAATAATCAGTGTTCCTCAGAGCTATCCCAGTGCATACCACCTCCTTTACGTAGGGCACGTGGTACCCGTCTTGCAACTCAATCCCACCCCTACTCTGTGCAACTCTCCAACCCAAGAGTGAAACGTTACTCTCAAACTTTCTTCTACTCAACAGCTGAGCTCTGGAACTCTCTCCCAGAATCAGTCTTTCCCTCTTCCTATGACTTAAATTGCTTCAAACTCCGTGTGTCCAGACATTTTGGCTCGAACGTCCCTTGATTTTGGCCCTGTCACTCTTTCAACTATGGGGGAGGCACTCGCTATAGGCAGTTATGCCTTTTGCCTCCCTCAATCACATAAAAAAAAAAAAAAAAAAAAAAAAAAAAAATGAAAACATGCCAAGACTTTGCAGATGCCCTTCTTCAGATAATCTGTAACATGGCAGCACAATATGATGAGGTCAGATTGGTGTTCGACCGGTACATCAAAACATCGCTCAAGGAACAGATGAGGACAAAGAGGACCAAGGGAAAGTCAACATATTACCACGTGAAAGACAACACTTTAATCCAAAATATTTCCCTGAAGGACTTCTTATCAGATATCCGCACCAAAGGAGAACTGACCGAGTATTTGGCTGACAAAGTTGTATATCACAGCATGACCTCCAACAACAGACTGAAAAAACTTATGGTGACCTCAGGAACACAAACCAAGGGCAATGTTGATATCCCAGACTCGCTCCTCACTCACAGCCAAGAAGAGGCAGACACTTTGCTTGTACTGCATGCTCTAACTGTTCTCAATGAAGCAGAACTTGTTGTCAGTTCCCCAGACACAGACGTCTTGTTGTTGCTTGTCTACATGTATCCAAACTTACAAACGTCTACAACCTTCCTTACGGGAAAGGGCAGGCTGAAGAGGCACATTTCTGTGCGGAGCATATACAACAACTTAGGACCAAAGTGCGCTTCTGCACTGTTAGGTTTTCATGCTCTGACAGGTTCCGATATGTCTGGTAGATTTGCTGGCAGAACCAAAGACTCGTGCTTCAAGGCATTTATGTCTTGTGATGATGAAATCCTGGATGCACTAGCAATGCTCGGGAATGACATTGATCTGCCCGCTGATGTATGCTCTCAGTTGGAACGCTTTGTCTGTATTTTGTATCGATCCAAAATCTACACAAAAGTTAATGAGCTCCGTTGGTTCCTCTTCTCAAATCGTGCAGCCGAAGGAGAAAACCTCCCACCAACTTCTGGTTCACTGGACTTACACATTCGTCGGGCACATTACATATCCATGATTTGGAGAAAAAAGCTTGTGAAACTCACCCGTGCCTCCCAGCACCAGCTGCATTTGGTTGGACATTTGATGCAGGTTCAAGTCACTTCTCTCCAGTTAGCTGTTTGAATCCACCAGCTCCTGAAGCAGTATTGCACCTCATAAAGTGCGGGTGCAAACGTGGATGCGAAGGAAGGTGCAGCTGTCGCAAGAACAATATCCCATGTACGGAAGTTTGTGGATGCTGGGTTTTCAGCTGCAACAACATAACTGTCCATCCAGGGATAAATGAAGAATGTGAAGATTGAGGTGTTACTTTCTATCACATTCACAAATTAATAATTCACTTGATATCCATTGTTAAAACTACTACATGAAAAACGATTTAAGAGATTGAACAGTAATTCAAGTATTTCATTTTATTTAGATCTGTTTGTTGGCTTGTTAATTATGTATTCTTTGTGAAAAATACATGTCTTTAACACCTTACGAGCGGCCTATGCGGTTTATTTATATGTACCGCCCAGCGGGGTGTTTTTAGCCAAAATAGGGCTGTTTACGTGATCATTTTCATGCCTAAATAAGACCCAGAACGTAAAACAAGTACCTATCCCTGAAAGGGCATAAACAGAGCTTTCGAATGACACCATAACGATCCTTTTATGATGGATAGTTTTCTTGCAATAACCGTGCAACGCGAGTGCAAAAAGCATGTAATTAGCCACTTTCCCGATACAATTCCTTATATAGCGAGTGAGAGAGGGAGGAGGGAGCTGGGATTCGTGTCAGTATGTTCGCCGCGGTGGTCTGGAGCAGTCATACGCTCGCTACTCTCCTGCCACCACTTGTCTCTCTCTCTCAGCAACATTACGTGCTGAAATTGCCACTCGAGTTATGTCGCCGCCACATAGTCCAGCTTTATTTAACTCGACTTATGTGGTGAGCCGCTAATTAAGGGTTAAATAGATACTTGGTTTGTAATTACAAAATCCTGTTGGCTTGGTAATGCATGCAAAGGGAGAAGGTATAGCTTACATTGCGGGTGTGCGGTGGCCATTTTGGAATTTGGCATGTAGATCATACATATAACATAAATTTGATGATTCCATTAGATTCCTGGTCTCAGAAAACATATATTTAGACACTTTATTTGTAATTGTATCACGTGTACTCGCGAAGATATCGCATTATTAGTGTTCGGCGGCCATTTTGGACGCCTTCTTGGATTTCATACCCTTAGAATGTTCCGAAAAAATGCCACCCTAATTTTTGTTAAAGCTTATGATACCTTCTTACAAAATCAGGTGAGTTTTTGCTTTTAACAAAAAAATACACGAAATTGCAAATATGCCTACACTATAAGCGTATGATGCTATACTCAAAACAGTTAAGACAGCATACTCAGAAGCTGTGGGCAGCCATTTTGTGAAAAGTTAGGATGTCCTGATTTAGAGCAAGTCGTGGGCTACTCTAACTCGACTTAATGTAGACACCCAACAGCGGAAACAAATTTATAGTGAGAGCCGTTATTTAGGATGTATGTACAGCCTAGGACTAAAGTCGTGGTATGGATTTTCAGCCATCCAATAGTGCCCTCTGACGGCGGTATTCGAAACAATTCGAGATATGATGTTTTTGGCTCTTCATAGATGGCTTTGTTCGACACGTCCAGGGAGCGCCAAAAGTAAGAGAGAAACTTCCTGTTTTTTGGTGAATTACTACCATGCCACCTAGAAAATACACACACGCACACATACACACTACTGCCTTATCAGAATGCAAGGCATATTAGTATGTTCTACAACTATAATTAATGTATAGTCCAGTGATGCCAGTTTTACTCTTGCATAGGAATATAATCTAAAGAAATTAGCATACTGTATTGAGACGCCATTCCGGATATTAATTATTAAATATAAACTAATGGTCAAACATAGCAATGTAGATAAAGCACACCGAGTATTTAGCTTACTAGGGAAATGGTATTTAGTGGATACAGTATACAACATTTTGTAAGTGAATGCGACATAAGTATATAGCCTATTATAATGTAGTAGTCATATTTCATGTAGGATTTATATATACAGTTAGTTTACACACATTTTTTGAAATATATTATACTCAGTGGATATTGGCAATACTATGCCTTTTTGCATAAAAAATCTACTCAACTTGATCATGCCTGCCGTGACCTATTCTTGTATTTGAATATTTCTCAAACTTTACCCAACTCCTCCGTCAGTGGTGGCAAATAACAATCTGCGCTTCACTAAACCTACCAAAGTGCCCTGGCAGGGTTCTTTCCATCATAATAGAAGGTAGGGGACTGCCTTGATTCCCAGGAGACTCGGCCACACTACGCTCATACATGGCTTTTTGATATCGGGGGATGTCCCCACGCTTTGCCATTGTTGCCAGGTTCCAGCCACAGTCCAACATCTTTTGATAGACTGCTCCTAGTTATTATTTACAAGGACACACCAAGTTTCGACTAAATTGGGAGATCTATTCAGTTGTAAAGAGTGGTTATGAGAGTCAAAACTTGTCACGTCCATGTAAATAATAAACAATAATTTTCCACCAGGTGGGTATAATTCTCCATTCAAACATTCACTGCATTGTGAGTATCTCTCCTCAAACTCGTATTTCTCAGGGTAGTGGGAGGTGGAGGGAGGGAGGGGGAAGTGGGAGGTGGAGGGAGGGAGGGGGAAGTGGGAGGTGGAGGGAGGGAGGGGGTAGTCGGTGGTGGATGGAGGGAGGGATAGTGGGAGGTGGAAGGAGGGAGGGGTAGTGGGAGGTGGAGGGAAGGAGGGGGTAGTGGGAAGTGGAGGGAGGGAGGGATAGTGGGAGGTGGAGGGAGGGGTAGTGGGAGGTGGAGGGAAGGAGGGGATAGTGGTAGGTGAAGGGAGGGAGGGATAGTGGGAGAGAGGCTTTATTTACTTAATTGGAAGTGTTTGGTGTTTGTTGGAGTGAAATTAGTAAGAAATATTTTGTAGGGTTTGGCAGGTCTATATGAGCAGTGAAAAAAAGATGTAGTCTGTATATCTTGATTTAAAGAAGATTCCTCTTGTGTAACAGGTGTGCATTATTAGGCAACATGCTAAACCATGATTAAAATAATAAGGACACATTTTGTAATGGGTAATGAACGGGGTAAGTTGCCTTGTATAATGGAAAGACATTCTGCAGTTTATATAATTATGCAGAAAGTTAAACAAAATATTTTATAAATATAAGTTTTATTTTGTAAGCTAATCATCTTAACATGGTAGAACATGTAACCTACTATCATTCAGAATAATTAACTGGTAAAGAAAGGATGTTTGGCCTGCTAAGCAAAGACAAATAGAACACCCAACACAAATAATTGTGTCTAGGAGTTCTCGAGGGCCCTGGATTTAATGTGGAGGAGATGGCTTATGAATCCTTGCATAAAATAGTTACTATGAACAGTTATTCAATATTATCAAATACTAACGAGGCCCGATGATTATCAAACCTCTAAACAATTAGAGGTATACTGTATAATATAAACAATTGACACAACTAGTTTTTTTTATTCTACGCATACAAATCGCTTTAACTACCTTATTACAGTCTGGGAAGCTGTTTACACTCTTCGGTAATCCCTAAATCATCTCATGCCTTATTTCAGATATTATCTGTTATTATACATTATTAGAAAGTATCCATGGAAGAAAAGGGTTTAATAAGACCTAGTTTGACCTATGAATCATTGGATGTTTACGTTATCTCCCTACGCCCAGAAGTACTAAAAGAGCTATAGTTCTTTTCTCCAAGTTTAGGAGCGTTTCATAAACTATAACTCTCCTCCATAAAGATATGAGGTATAGACGGTATGGGAATAACATATGGATTATATTTATTACACTACGACCAAACTTTATTGAAGGAGGTATGAAATAGTGAAACATATTAACGTTTGTAGTGGTATTTTTTAATAATAAAAACGTCGTCGGGATGATCGAAGGGTGGTGTGATACAGGCCAAGGTTGGGCGGAGGGATCTCCAACACAATTTACTGTATGGATTGATGAAATTATATATATCGCAATATTGCTTTAATACAGTATATACTGTATATTAATATTATTATACGTAATACTTTAGGCCTAATTGTTACCTTCTATTGTTCCTTGACATTATATTATTATCATACATTGTGTGTTTTAATTAATGTTGTTACACCACGTTGTCATTCCTATGAACCATACCCTATTCAGTTACATTATGTGTGTTGTATTGTTAGTAACCCAATCTATGAACCATACCCTATTCAGTTACATTATGTGTGTTGTATTGTTAGTAACCCAATCTATGAACCATACCCTATTCAGTTACATTATGTGTGTTGTATTGTTAGTAACCCAATCTCAATGATATAAACATATTATTGTCGCTAGCAATACCGTCATTTGACGACCTATACTACAAACACCCATTATTGGTTATATTATTCGCATGAATAAACTACTGTGTATAGGGATATACAGTATACCTATACTGTATATAGGGTATACAGTATACCTATACTGTATATAAGGATATACAGTATACCTATACTGTATAATACTTATACAAGAAAATGACACACACCACTTCAAACTCTGAACTGTGTGCCTGTTACATCTGTCATGGATACCCAATGCATTTTCGCTTCCTTTTAGCATTGATATTCCATACATTCAAATAATGAAGTAGTATGTGTGTGTCTGTGTGTTCTAGTTGGCATGGTCGTAATTCACCAAGAAACAGGAAGTTTCTCGCTTACTTTTGGCGCTACCTGGACGTGTCGAACAGAGCCATCTATGGAGAGCCAAACACATCATTTGTAGGATTGCTTCGAATACCGCCATCAGAGGGCACTAATGGATGGCTGAAGATCCATACCACAACATTAGTCACAGACTGTACACCCATCCATAAAAGAAAGGTACCCCCCTGACCGAGAGATGTGTATGGATATTCGTAGTTAGAATTATATAGTGGACTGTATAAAAATACCATACAATAGTTTATATCACCTGAATACTGGAACTAGTGCTGTAGGACCTACAGTAGTTGACTTGTTGAGCCGTGACGATGTTACAAGATGGTGTGTGGGAAATTGGAGTGTTAGCTAATAGACTAGAGTTGATGAATAAAGAAGGGGCCACTATACTTGATGATTGATGGGAATGATGATTAATGATCTATGGATTAGTATGGATAGATGGAGAATTGATGAGCTCAGTACTATCACTAATGGGGCAAAAGGTGAGGTGAAAACACGAGAGTAGGCAGACGGTCTGGTTGTGGTGGCGGCTAGGTAGAGAGTGTCGGCTCCCTGTCAAATTTGCGGGAGCCTTACTTTTCCGCGCATGCGTTCAGAGGTTGGGATTTATTTTCCCTCCCAATTATAATTACCTAAGTTCATAGGAATGATAGATTACCCAATATCCAATATAGAACATAATTATTAACCTTTTAATTATTCTATATAATTATTGATCCCACAAACTTAATACTAGAAACTTAATGTAATACTTAAAGTAAGACTGTCCATATCAGAGTTTGGACACATTCCCGCCACCAGGTTTATATAATACAGTATCTACAAAAGCCCAGAGGCTATTTTATTCCGCCATGATTGGGAGGAGGCTTGAGCCGCCTGTCGACTAGGACGTCCACTGGGTACGTCGACCGGTTGATCGGTCGAGGTAGTCACTGTGGGAATGTCTCCAGGCGTCTCTGAGGAGTCCTCTTTGCACTCAATGTTCCCCTCAAGAGGGTACAGACGGACAGTCGGCCGCGTATATGTTCCCGTCTTCGTCCGGACTCTAGCCACTCAGACTTCTCCGTCTCGACCGGGTAATAACTCGACAATACGGCCCAACTTCCAAAAAGCGCGTGGACCCTCATCATGGATGATGACGACATCACCGATACCTGGCCACCGACCATTTATTGGTCTCAGCTTACACTTATGCGGCTCTCTGAGGGTCACCAGATACTCGTTAGACCAGCGTCGCCAGATATCTTTCGACAGTTTGCGAATATATTGATATCTGGCTGAAATGACATCTCTATTTATGTAGTCTGGATCTTCCAACCCTTCCTCTACTTCATTATCATCAGGAAGATCCCGCAACCGATGACTCTGCACCAACACAGAGGGTGTTATTGGGGTAAAATCCCCTAGGTCGCCGGAAGCATAATATAAGGAACGATCATTGATAGTGGCCTCAATTTCCAACAGTAGAGTAGTCAATTCCTCCAAGGAAATTAAGGCCCATCCCAACACCTTCTTCAACCCCTCCTTGACAATGCCGATGGCCCTTTCCCATATAGCGCCGAACCACGGCGCCCTAGCCGGGATAAACCGCCACTCACATTGAACACTGCCAAGGTGGGACTGAACTTTAGGGTGATTACAAATATCCGATAAGTACCCAGAGGCCCCAACAAAAGTGCTGTCATTGTCACTTAAAATGATCCGGGGAAATCCTTGTCGACTACAGAACCTCCTGAATGTGTGGAGGAAACTGTCACAAGTGAGGTTGGTGACTATTTCGATGTGAATCGCTCTGGTGACTGCGCAAGTAACTAAAAGCATGTAAGCCTTTATGGTCGGCGAGTCTTTGATCGGGATTGCTCCGCTATAGTCCACCCCAGTGACCTTATACGGGTCTCCAGGGGTGGTTCGCAGGGCTGGTAAAGTTGGCAGTCCTGCATAGTCGTAGGGCTTACCTTTTACCCGACGACATTTCAGACATTTACCCAGTACGCTTTTCACCACCTGCCTGAGTTTAGGCACCCACCATTTTTGACGAACGTAGGTAACCACGTAATGGCAACAGAGCCGATGGCACCGATCAACTACCAGGTGGGTCAAGGGATGCTTGGAGAGCAGAAGTTTGGGATACTTGCATGATTCTGAGATAGCCGCTAACCTCAATCTGCCTCCACAATGAATTATACCTCCCTTCAGGTGTAGTCCTAACTGGTTTATTAAGTTATTTCTGGACTGTTTACCCTTCACTATTATTTCAAGTTCCTGCGAATAGGTCTCTTTTTGGCATAATTTGAGTAAAACTTATCTGTAGCTCTAATTTCATGTACGTTGAGATGAGCACTACCTGTGGGGGGCAGGCTATTTCTTTTTGTCTTCAAATTATTTACGAAACGTATCACCCATGCTGTGACACGCTGCAATCTTTCATAGCTGCTATATTTGTGCCAGTCCCATAACTGTGTGTCATCTTGGGGCACCGTGCCTACAATTTGGGTCACGATATCAGCGGGCTGCTGTTGGAGATCTATATTCTCTGGCCATCCATCTGGTTTCGGGAGCCAAGTAGGCCCATTCCACCACAACGCAGAGGAACTCAAACATTTAGCAGACACGCCTCGAGATATCATATCACTTGGGTTCTCTTTAGTCGACACATACCGAAAATAAGCAGTCGGGACTAGGGCCTGTATCTCGTCGATGCGGTTAGTGACATACACTGGCAGCTTCTTTTGACTGTGAATCCAGTGTAGCGTAATTTGACTGTCACTCCACACATAGGTTTCAGAGATGTGAAGTTTATCTTTATAGGCATTCTCAACAAAGTTAATCATTCTGGCGGCTAGCAGAACTGCAATCAATTCCAATCTAGGGATGGAAAGGACTTGATGGGGGCCACCTTAGCCTTTGCCATGACCAAGTGGCTACCCTCTGGACTGACTAGATATATAGCAGTCCCGTAAGCGACACTGCTTACGTCAGCAAATGCATGCAGGGAAACAGTTTTTCTGAAACAGATCCTCCTAGAGAACTCAATACAACTACAGAGAACCATGTCATCCACTATCCCCCGCCATTCCTCTTGCAGGTCCACAGAGAGATCATCGTCCCAAACCAACTTCAGTCTCCAAAATTGTTGGAGAAAGATTCGAGACCTTATTGATACTGGCAACACAACACCCAAAGGATCAAAGAGTTTGGCAGCAAACCTTAAACACTCACGCTTTGTAACCTGTTCAAAAGGAGCATACTGAACTCCAAAGGAAAGAGAATCAGAGTCAGTTTTCCACACCAGGCCAAATACTCTCACCAAATCCTGTTGTTCCGCAGCAACACCATCCTTCTGCAAAACCTTTCTCAAGACGGGACTATTTGTGGCCCATTGGCGGAGGAATAAATGGGCATTATCCATTACTTCACGAGCCATATCGTAAGCATGGACAAGGGAACTTTCATTATCCCCCGTACCTTGGAGGTTATCGATATATAGCCCGGCCCTAATTTCCTGCACCAACTCCGGGTCTGCATCAACAAGAGAAAGATGCTTAAGGATGGTCGCGTTAAGGAGAAATTGAGAACAGGTCGCACCGAAAAGGACAACCTTGAACCTATAACAGATTAGAGGAGAATCTACTTGTAGAGGATCTTTCGGCCACATAAACCTAGCGTAATCCCTGTCATCCTCATGAAGTTTCAACATCAAGAAAGCCTTCTCGATGTCACTGACCCACGCATACTGATGCAGACGGAATCGCAACATAACCTGAGCAAGATCCGGTACTAAAGAGGGTCCCGTATGTAGACAGTCATTTAGACTGGGTTTGTGTTTGACGACTTTGGCGGAACAGTCAAACACAATACGTACCGGTGTAGTCTTGCTCTGTTTTACGACCCAGTGATGTGCCAGATAATGACATGAGACAGAGTCATCGAAAGGAACCTCCTCGATGAAACCCTGTGACAGTTGATCAGAAATTACCTGTGAATTTTGGTCACAAAACTTAGACTCGGCTATAAATCTCTTTTGTAGACCTCGTAATCTCCCAACAGCCAAACCTTTATTGGTGGGCAACTGTTCTTTTAATTCAGTCCAGGGCAGACGTACGTGATATTGTTGACTCTCAGGCTCGTAGGTGACTGTCTCCTCATAACTGATCAAAGCTTGCCGTTCGGCTTGCGAATGTTCTTTGGGTGATATGCCAATGTGGTCTAAATCCCACAAAGCATTCAGTTCTTCTTTGTACAGGAACTGTCCAGCAGACATATATTGGTCCACTGGAGTTACTGCCACTTTTAGAATTGTTACAACCTCAGTATTGGAGCTGGATGTGGATGCCGCATAAGAACCACTCAGTGCATATCCGAATTTGGTTGGAAGTAAAACCAAATTACCTACCCGTTTATAACCAGGTCGCACTATGTTGTAGTAATAGTCGGCACCAATTAGTACCTCAAGCTGTGCTGTCTCTGTGATGCATGAATCGGCCAATTTAATGCCATGGTGCTTTAAACTAGTCATTTCAGCACTAAGACTAGACTCACCTTTATGTTCGGGAAGTTCCTCGACCACAACTGCTTCAAGACGATGGAACCTACCCCGATGTAAATATTACAGTGCTACAATAGTATACTCACGAGGGGTTTGAGTTCCGGTGAAACCATGAAGCCGTAATTCTTCCGTCCCCACGGTTTCGTATGAAAGGGACGGTAGTACGGATTTCTTCACGAAAGTCCTCTGTGAGCATTGGTCTAGTAGCGATCTGACTTTTATACTTATCCTGTGTCTACCCTTTACAGGCAGCTGAACTGTGGGTAGGATCACAGTTTGCTTATTCATACTTACAGACATTGTTCTTGAGGTTGTAGGTGTTAACTCTTCCCTAGTAGTACCCCCACTTGCCGGTCTTGCCTCGCTCTGTTTTGGGCACAGGGAGTGAAAGTGCTTACCCTGGCAATACCTACAATTTTTGATGTGTGGGTTAGTGCACCCATAACTACCATGATCACTGGAGAGACATCCCGCACAGAGTCGTAGTTGCCGAGCTCTTTTAATTTTGAGCGGTCCCGTTTTATTTTTAAAGCATTTATACCAGGGATGGTTATTCCCACCGCACAGTTTACATGGGAACCGGCTACTACTACTCTGTGTTGCGAATGCAGCCGTAGCCACAGGCATATTCTTTCCTGGGGAGTCCTGACCAACCATGTTATACAATTCTGCCTGAAAACACTATGTGAAAGTCTTGTAATCTAGGCTTTGCTCACCCATCTCGCTCCTAATGGTCTCCTTAACTGGTGATGGTAATTTATTCAGCAATGTAACCACACAGAACTCTTCCAGACTCACCTGTTGACTAGTCATAGATCTCATGGCACTTTTCATGGTGGCGTAGAAAGCCTTTAGTTCTACGGCCTGACATTTAGGAATGACAAGGTTATGGAAATGCATGATATGTGCCGCTTTTACCCTGTCGGGATGCCCGAAGGTTTCTTGAAGCAAGTCTAAGGCAGGGGCGTAACTTGCACCCTCAACCGTGAAACCTTCTATCAATTTATAGGCATCCCCCTTTAACTGACCCTTTAAGTATGTTAACTTTTGAATTGCACTTAAGTCAGTCTTTTCATGCACCACACATCGAAACATGTCCCAAAACCCAGTCCATAATGTGGAGTCGCCAACGAAGGTGGGTAGGATCAAGTGCGGCAATTTAACTCCCGATCCTCTTTTGTTGTCGGATCGAGTTTGCCCTTCTGCATTACCCAATTTCTCCTTTAACCTGACGATTATCCCATAGATCTCAAATAAGTAAATGGTATCCGCTTGGTTCTCCTGAAAATATTCAGAGTCTGAGGGATATAGCGGCAACAAGACTTCTTGATTGGCCTCACACTTGGGCACTTGGGACTGCACGCTATGCAGTTTTGCCTCGACTTCTACCCGAGATGCGGTTTCCAAGAACTCATCTAAATTTTCTGTCAGGACAGTCAATGAACCTTTAAGACCTGCCCTACGGCGTTTGCCTTGGGCTAGAGCTTCCATATTGTCACCTTTAGTCTAAAACAAATGGAAAATGCAAATCCCAGACCTTTACGACAGTTTATTCGAAACAGGAAAATCTTCCGCCGATCAAACTCGGGTTCTAAGGCTAAACGCGAGCGACCAATGACAGATAATCAAAGAGCGAGAACAAAATTAATGCGAGTAACATCAAATGCGAGAGGGAACACAAATTGCAATACTTATCATGCCGATCAAACTCGGGTTCTAACACTAAACGCGAGCAACGGCAAAAACAAAAAAAAAAGGAAAAAACAAAGGACATTATAACAAGACATGGTGATAAATAGCCGATCAAACTCGGGTTCGGACCTAACACTAAACGCGAGCGACGGGATAAATGGCAAACTATCAGAACATGGGTGGCATTAGGACTGTAGAATTAAATGTACGCGCCTGTCGATTGCCGAAATCATTAATTTTAAAACCCAAAATACAACCCTTCAAAATTTAGAATTTAGATGCCGCAATGTAAATTGAAAAGTTAGGCTATCACAGAAATTTTGAAAAACAGGGTTAAATTAGATGCATCAAGATTTACTAATGATTTATATAAGCCAATACATATCTTTAAATTTAGGTTTAGTTAGGCTTAATCAGAAAGAACAACTTGTTAATGAACTTTAACTTTATCATTACCACCTATTAACTAGGTATGATAAGTCAGGACGCCAGCTAACCAAGTGGTCCCATGCTTCAGTGCTACGCAAGGTACTTATCTTAGCCCCTGGGGCGGCAAGAGATTTGATCGTGTAGTGGGGGTGGTAGATAGACTTATTTATGTACAGTTCGCGCACATAGGAATGGCCTACTATGGCCACCTTTTTGATAAGGCCAGGGTAAATAGCCCTCTCTGGCTCAAAACCTTCCCCTATACCACCTCCCGCTGCCCCGTGCTTAAAAAAGCCATGTGCCATGTTGGCAAATCAGGGAAACCCTCGCGGCCGAAAAAGAAGAAAAAAATCGCGGGAGAGTAGCCATCAAATGCACCGAAAAGTAAACAAAGCAGGCCTGGCCAACGAACATACTAGGACGGGCGAAGGACCATATATTATATGGATATTCGTAGTTAGAATTATATAGTGGACTGTATAAAAATACCATACAATAGTTTATATCACCTGAATACTGGAACTAGTGCTGTAGGACCTACAGTAGTTGACTTGTTGAGCCGTGACGATGTTACAAGATGGTGTGTGGGAAATTGGAGTGTTAGCTAATAGACTAGAGTTGATGAATAAAGAAGGGGGCCACTATACTTGATGATTGATGGGAATGATGATTAATGATCTATGGATTAGTATGGATAGATGGAGAATTGATGAGCTCAGTACTATCACTAATGGGGCGAAAGGTGAGGTGAAAACACGAGAGTAGGCAGACGGTCTGGTTGTGGTGGCGGCTAGGTAGAGAGTGTCGGCACTCGACTCCCTGTCAAATTTGCGGGAGCCATACTTTTCCGCGCAAGCGTTAAGAGGTCGGGATTTATTTTCCCTCCCAATTATAATTACCTAAGTTCATAGGAATGATAGATTACCCAATATCCAATATAGAATATAATTATTAACCTTTTAATTATTCTATATAATTATTGATCCCACAAACTTAATACTTTTTTTTTTTTTTTTTTTTTTTTAAGAGATAATGAACGGAGGATGGAAAAACACTGATAAAACAAAAAGGTCCATGTGCCTAAAGGCATCCTCCATTCATAAAATGTTTGTAACAACTGGATTTAAACATTTGTAGATTGTAAGTTTGTGGAAAGCAATTCGAGGGAAGTGAATTCCAAAGAGTAGTAGCTCTGGGGATAAATGAATTCTGATAAGCAGAAGTTCTGCATTGTGGAGGAGAAAGTTTAAATTCATGGGCGCTCTCAGCTGCCCTAGTTCTACGGGGAAAGATGTGGAGAGGTGGCACAATTGAAGCAAGTTCCTCGGAACAATTGCTGTGAAAATATCTGTAGAATAATGCAAGGGATGCAACGTTTCTTCGTATGGATAATGTAGGAAGGTCCTGTGTGATTGCAGGGTTATTGATTAATCTAATAGCTTTATTTTGAATTTTGTCCAACTGCCTCAATGCAACCAATCCACTTCCACCCCACAGAGGTGAACAGTAATCCATCTGTGAACGCACATGACTTTTATATATTACGGCCAACTGCTCGTCAGTGAAGAATTCTCGAACTCTGTACAGGAGTCCCAGTTTTTTAGAGGCATTCTTAGCAATGCTTCTAACATAATGTGTCCAGCTCAAGTTAGTAGTTAATGTTACACCGAAAATGTCAATACTAGGGGAAGTGGGAATATTTACATCATTAAAAAATATATGGGAGTCAGTGAGATTCTGTCGGTTAGAAAATTGAATGTACTTTGTTTTCTGTGCATTAAAGGAAACTCGATTCTTTTCTCCCCATCCATTAATTCTAGAAAGGTCCTGGTTCAGAGAAATTGCAGTGTTTATTTTTGAATTTATAAGATCAGGTTGGGTGAAAGAATTGGTAAATGTGAAGGAACTGTGGAGTGTTGAGTCATCTGCGTAGGAATGTATTGGATTATGAGTGGTAGATATGAGATCATTGATATGAATGAGGAACAGAATTGGGGCCAAAACTGATCCCTGGGGAACACCAGCATTTATTGAGTGAAATTGAGAATAATGGCCATCTACCATCACACGTATTTTTCTGTTATGAAGATAAGAAGAAATTAGTGGAACTAATGATGCAAGGCCGTAGTGTGACATCTTCGACAATTAGGATTGATGCCAGACTCTATCAAATGCCTTTGATATATCCAGTGCTATTGTATGTGTTTCACCATGTTGGTCTGTAGCTTGGTTGATTTGATGCGTAAGAAGGCAAAGCATGTCTGCAGTTGATCGATATCGTCTAAAACCATATTGCCTATCACTGATTAATTTATTATTCTCAAGATGCTTAATTATGTGATTATTTAATATAATTTCAAAGACTTTACCAAGAGTGGAAGTTCTAGCTATTGGTCTGTAGTTTGATGGATCTGAAGAGGCACCTTTTTTAGGAACTGGATGGATGTTTGCTTCTTTCCAGGGTACTGGGAAGCATGAGGTATAAGTACATAGACGGAAAAATTTTGCCAATACAGGAGCGAGCACCAAGGAGCAATTTTTAAGTACTATTGGAGGAATTTCATCTGGACCAGGAGCCTTATCTACTGAGAGATTCTGCAAAATAGTTTTGACATGTCTGGTGTGGATCTTAAGTGAGGGAATTTCAGGCGAATTAAAATTAAGTACAGGGACATCTTGATTTATTTCATCTAAGGTTGAGTTGGTGGAGAAAATATCCGCAAGAAGGTTAGCTTTACCTCGTGGGTCACTTACAAGATTGCCAGTCGGAGATTTTAATGGTGGAATGGATGAAGCAGTAGTGAAGTTGGATTTAAATGAGTTAAGAGTAGACCAAAATATTTTGTTATCATTTGGATTATTTAGAAGTTTATTTGCCTGCTTGTGGAGAAAGTTTGATTTAGTTAGGTTTAATACAGTTTTGGCATGATTTCTGATGTTTCTAAAGTAATTAAAGGCTTCATGTGTTTTAGATCTTGTGTATGCATTGTAGGCTATTGCTTTTTGTTCAGTTACTCTAGCACAATTATGGTCAAACCATTTAGGTGAATTAGATCTTTTACTGTACTTTTGATGAGGAATAAAAGTTTCCATTCCAATTTTTACAAAATCTTGTATGTGGTTCAAGGTGGAGTGTGCATCATTAGAAAAGAAAGAGGTCCAGGGAATATCAATAAAGAAACCTTGAAGACCCTCCCAGTCTGCCCTATTGTAATGCCATTTAGTCACCAAAACAGGTTCAGAGTGGGAAGGTGTGGTAGGTGATAGACAGGTGGCCTGTATCAGACAGTGATCAGAAGATCCAAACGGGGACCTCACTGTAACATCATAATTTTCTTAATTGGTTGTTAAAAATTAGTCCAGTAGGTGGGAATTATGATTAGGATTATCTGGTACACGGGTGGGTTGGTTGACTAGTTGAGTGAGATTAAATGAGTCTGCAAATAGCTCACATTCAAGACCAGCATCATCAGTCCTGGCTGAATGAGTGAGCCATTCAACATTATGGACATTAAAATCACCCAACACAGTGATTTCAGAAGAAGCATTTAAGTTGAGGACACTGAGTTGTGAGGACAGAGAATCAAAAAGACTTTGCTCTGGAGGAGTATTTGGGGAACGGTAGATGCAACATATGTATTTAAATTTACCAGCAGAAATTAATTTGTATATAGAATAATCAAAATAGGGACAATTGAAACTAGTAACCAGGGCAATTTCAGATTTTGCAAAGCAACATACACCTCCTTTACGTCTAAAATTTTGGAGCAGTTGATAACCTGACAAATTAAATCTAGACGTGTCAGATGTGGATGTAATGTAATACTTAAAGTATGACTGTCCATATCAGAGTTTGGACAATGTGAAGCCTCATGCTATTTAGTTGTGGTAACACTGGCACTGAACCATCGACGGCACGTAAGTGGGGGATGACTGTGGATTGTGGGTGGGAGTAGGTAACTGATCTGAACGAAGCAATGCTTCACTTCGCATTTAAAATCGTTTTGCCAATTATGTCTCTCTCTCTCCCTCTCTCTCTCTCTCTCTCATATCCACATATATATCTATACAGGGTTTATCATAAATACCTTTCATAAATTTCAGAATGAATAGACCTAGCAATAATAAATATACTTTACTATGTGACGGTTTTGGAAATGTCTCATATTTACCGGGATTTTACACATTTTAGTTTAAATAGGAAAGTCTAGGGGATGAAAACGATCAGTAGATTACCACCTCAATTACTTTATTTTGTCATAAATGTTTGAACATCAATGTATTTTACAGTATTTACAATAGTTGCTCGAAGTTTCTCCCACCCTCGTTGATACAGGCTTGGGCTCGGCGCATAAGAGACTGTCGCACTCTTTCAAATATCCCTGGTGTGTTTCTTACTTCTCTGCATGCCTCTTGAACTAGTTGCCACAGTTGCTGATGGGTGTTGATTTGTGTAGCATACACCCTGCTCTTCAAGTGTCCCCAAAGATAAAAGTCAAGTGGAGTTAGGTCCGGTGATCTAGGTGGCCAGGCGATGGGACCACCACGGCCTATCCACTTATCAGGGTACATAACATTAAGGAAATCCCTCGTACCTCGTGCAATGTGAGCTGGAGCCCCGCATCCTGCATGAACCACATTTGTCTACGTGTTCTGAGAGGCACATCTTCAAGTAGTATGGGTAAGTCATCCTGAAGAAATCTGGTGTACACATTGCCTGTAAGTCGTTGTGGTAACATAAAAGGTCCGATTACATGGTCACCAAGAATACCTATTGTAAATACTGTAAAATACATTGATGTTCAAACATTTATGACAAAATAAAGTAATTGAGGTGATGGTAATCTACTGATTGTGTTCATCCCCTAGACTTTCCTATTTAAACTAAAATGTGTAATATCCCGGTAAATATGAGAAATTTCCAAAACCGTCACATAGTAAAGTATATTTAGTATTGCTAGGTCTATTCATTCTGAAATTTATGAAAGGTATTTATGAAACACCCTGTATATCTACATCTATCTGAAAGATTGAGAAGAGGCAACCTTTATGAGCATTGACTCCTCTGCCTCTTAAACTATCATTAAGGTAAGCAATCTATCTATATGTCCGTCTATCTTTCTATAAACTAATTACATTCAGTTTTCTAATAGACATATCCCATCTGAATCCTACATAATTTTCAATAATAACAATTTGGCATTTTTTTCGAATAGTGATATCCTTGGAGTATGCCAATTTCAGATGGACGTTTTATGTCAGATCTATTTAAAAAAAATGCTTCAAAGACTCTAGGAAGGACGTCCTTTCCGAGAGAGAGAGAGAGAAAGAGAAGTAGCAAAATGATTTTCAATGCGAAGTGAAGCATTGCTTCTTTCAGATCAGCTCCCTACTCCCTCCCACAATCACCACCCACTTTCGTGACGTCGATGGTTCAGGGCCAGTGTTACAACAACTAAATAGCATGGGGCTTCAGATCTCTCGATCAGGGGGGTACCTTTCTTTTATGGATGGGTGTACAGTACCTTCAAACACTGGCTGAGCCTCGGCGTGGATTGAATATGGCCGGCCTCAAAGCGAGTCTAGTCTCTAGCCTATTTTAATCGTCATTTTAGGAGGCTATGGAAATAACGGGTGTAATTAATAGTTACAGCTTAGCATTTTGTAATGGAACTAATGGGTCTTATACCGTGTTGGTCGCTTTTTAAGTCTTAACCCGTGGAGCCCCGGCTAGTTTTGTAATGTTTGCGCACCAGAACCCGGCCGGTTTTCAAAAAATGGTTTTATTCCAGAAACAATAGCGAATGGGTTAGGAATGAAGGAAAAACCACGAAAAACCGCTCAAAAAGCTTAAAGAATGGTCCTACAGAGCCCCCGAAAACGTATTTTACAAGAGTAAAAAATTGAAGGCAATTATCCCAAAAAAACAGGTTATTGCGCGCTCGCGCGCACACACGTGGACTTTGAGAGTTTTCAACCATCGGCACGGTTGCGTGGGATACGTACACAGTTCCCATACAAATCTGAGCCCCCTTGAGTGGCTACACCTGAGGTTACGGTCGGCGCAATTAGGGTGACGCGCCAGGCGCGTCTCTGGGGCTGTGCGTTACATACATCGCCGACGCGTCAGGCGCGTCGCTGGGGCTGTACGGGTTAAGAGAATGTATCTAAACATAGACAAATAAAAGGATATATACTCTCCAAGCCTATGATTCTGTGACTTTACTTGATTAATCCTTTCCATAAAGAATTACTTGTGTAATATGTACTCAATATACTGGATTTGACCTTTATGAAGTAGCATAAGCTATTGGTAACTTCACACACTGGGGTTTTGGCCTTTTGGGTGGTGGATATTGAGTTTAGCCTAGGTCAAATTAGGCCTATATTTATTTTTATTTTGCAATCTTTACTTACCTGTTACAATTCTAATATTGGGTTAGTTGTTTCATTATGCAATTGCCTGCATTTTTATCCATTGTCCAAGACTATTAAAATACAACCCAACTAGTGGGGAGGACTAGAGCCTATGAAGCTCGGGAAATGTGATATTAAAAAAACAAAAACATATAAATAATATATTATGGTGTCTAGGCCAAGAGAGACTTTTGATAAATTTTACTTTGTTTGATTTATGGAGAGATTAGCTAGTGAGGGGGCTTTGCCCCCCTCACCCCCCATGACTTAATATCATCATCATATATATTACCAGCAGGGGCAAATAACAGCAGTCAAATTAAACGCGAATGTAACTGCAAGTGTGCAACTATATAAACAAAGCGGGCGTACGGACACCCACTCAACTTTTACCAAAAAACTAACCTAGGCTAACTTACTTTAACCTACCCTAGCTAAGCATGGAGGAATTCGGGCATAATTATCACCTGCCTTGTTTAGACTATTCGCATGCTCGAGATCTCGTCCCCGTCTATTTTGACTGCCATGGAATACAATAATAGGTTAAGGCGGGGCTTTGGCCCCCCTCACCCACCCCATAACTTATTATCATAATATTGCCAGTAGGGCGCATAATACTCCTTCCTTACCCTAACCTAGTGACAAATTATAAATGGGACTTCTGGGAAAATAGTCTATCCTAACTTAATCTGGACTAGGCCTAGCCTAATACGCCGCAAAACACTGTACACAAATTGATTTCATGGGAAAATTTAACCTAGCAGAATCTAGTGCTGGAGTGCTGGAGTGCTGGAGCGACCTTGGTAACCCTGGTCTCTGGGTCTTCTCCTGGGTGACCTGGATGTGTGTGAGTTTGTGTTTTTTATCTGTGTTTATTTTTTGTTTTATGTTGTTTTTGTGTTTTCCCTGTTCTTGCTCTGTCTTGAGTCGGCTACCCCCAAAATGGGGATTGGGCCTGAGCATATAGATAGATAGATAGATAGAATCTTAATAGCCTAGGCTAGGCTATAGACCTACTATAAACAATGTAAATGGTCCTTATGGGAAAAAAAAAATCATGAAAATTCTACCTAGCCTAACACAAGCTTACAACATTCACTTCCTCAATCAGTAGCCAGCCCTTGTTCCCTCAAAGGGTAGGGAGGATCGGCAAGAGACACAACAAAAGAAAAAGAGGTGACAGGGGAAGAACATACAGTAACAGTTTGCCTGCAAAAATCAAGCACACAAGCAATCCTACGAATGGATCAGCAAGCCTTCACTTAGTTTCACTTCAGCATATCTCAAATACTTTGTTAGGGGTTAAATATAGGATATTTCACGATGTATTGTTATTATATATATATAGTCAAAAAATAAGGTAATACAACAGCTGGGTACCTCTCTCTGCCACAGTGGCGTTTGTTTATTTTGATCAGCTGAGATTAATGTCCCGTTATTGGTTGATCCACCCAAACAATGGGATATAAGGAGACCC
This sequence comes from Paralithodes platypus, assembly GCA_032716605.1. Lineage (NCBI taxonomy): Eukaryota > Metazoa > Arthropoda > Malacostraca > Decapoda > Lithodidae > Paralithodes > Paralithodes platypus. The sequence continues at coordinate 20,610,346 of CM064520.1, read as the reverse complement.
GTGATTGGCTGAACAACAAAGGGCACACTAGAAGATTTAGGACAATTTAGGAATTCCTAACCATTTAGGAACAGGATAGGACATCCTAAAAATAAATTGTGTATACAACTTTAGACACGAGATAAGTTGTCCTAACCTGTTCATATCTTAGGGCGCCCTAAGTCAGTTAGGAAGTCCTAAGTGCCCCAAGTTAGGACAGTTTTGAGTATCCGGCCCCTGGACTGGACACGAAAATGAAAATTTGCAGTAAGGGAGTTAAAGGGACCCCAAATCGGAAAACGAACCCCGAAATTCAAACCTCGAAACCGCGAAGGTGTGAAAGTATATCCATTTAGATTGATGTTCAGATCAAATCTGATCTGAACATCAATATAAATAGATATTATTTGCATAAAGAAAATTGTAGGAGCTCGCGAACATTTGTCAGTAGCTGTAGCCTACATAATATCGACACGACAATTTCACTATCTTCAATGGTGTTTTACCCCTGGAAGCATAATAATAATAATAATAATAATAATAATAATAATAACAATAATAATAATAATAATAATAATAATATAAATAATAGTAATAATAATAGTACTGTAATAACTAATACAAGATAATACAAGCCTTCAGACTATTTCACTGATCGTGTAGCATAATTTTCCCATATTCACTTTGTCAACTATTCTCTAAACTAAGATAATATTCTACTGGATGGTCGAGTATGTTGATGTATGCTAAGGTTCACTTTCTACTGACTTCTACCCCAGTACTTGATATATTTTTGCAATGAGGTAAAACAATCATATTGATAATCAATTAAAGTAAGTAGTTTATATATTAAGTAAGGTATTGAAGCTAATGTCCCTGTAATATTCACGAAACGCTTTTATAGTTTCGAAACATGCAAGCAAACCTGTGAAGCATTTGAGCCGTTCTAAAGTGACTGCGAGTCTCAATTGTATTCGAAGCAGCTCAAAGTTGACGCAATGTCTTGAAAATACAGACTATTTAAAATACGTCGATATGACATTGGCAAAATATACAAGAACGTATGCCTTTTCTTACTAGATAACATTAAATATCGTAGATTTCAAACGATATATTCACATGTGTGTCGTTTTTGTTTCTAAGGTTCTTGAGTTGTAGGCCTACCATGGTCACGGTGAACACAGCTTCGATTCGTGCTTCGGAACATATTATATCCCATTTACACCTTGGATAATATTTAATAGAAATATTACCATTATTATTCCAATTCTCTGTTGACACCGCGTTCTTTTCCATTGCACAGTTGTCCTCATCAATACTTGCAACTAAACTAAAGATCCATGCCATATTTGCCTTGTGTTTTGTTATGCTAGATTCAATTTTATGCTAGGATCAATGAGATATTGACTGCAACTGTTCTTCACTCACGACATTAAGCAGGGGAAATATTTACTCGCAGAGAAGGCGATTTTTATTACGTGGGTTTAGTAAAGACACATGCATACTTATAAATAAATACACGCCTTATTGCAACAAAGATAGCCAAAATATTTAACGATCTGAAGTTTAATGTATAGCTAAATCATGCTCCGAGCTTGACTCCGAGCCGCATTGTTAATTAAAATTGGTAGTACGCAACTAATGCCTGCTTTGTTTACGTCATGAGCTCAGTCGCGCCTAGCCAATGGTTCTCTTCAGCCTTCTCCTCCCTGACCTTGTTGACACTGTGTGACGCCAAGGACGTATTGTGTTGTTGTCGTCACGGGGTTATTGAGTCATGGATGAACGGAAATTACGCAGTTTGGATCGTACGTCGTCATATCAACCTCTTCAACCTCACTAGACAGTCTAATGAGGTGAGCGAAAGTATTTTATATAGTTGTATCTCATCTCATCTCTCTTCCCTCCTTTCCTTTTCTCTCTGATCGTCTTTTCTATTTTCCTATTCTCTCTTCCGCCTTCCTCTCTTCTTCTCTGCTTAATCTTCTCTAATTAATTCCTCTCTGCCCCGCCTAGCCTCTCTCTCTCTCTCTCTCTCTCTCTCTCTCTCTCTCTCTCTCTCTCTCTCTCTCTCTCTCTCTCTCTCTCTTCTTATATCTTTGCATTTCTGCTCTTCTCGCGTTGAATCCTCTAATTTGTCTTTTAATGTATTTAGCTAATATTTGTTTTCTATTTTTATGCCTTTCTCTCAATTCTCCTACTCTCACTTATCACGTATCTCTTATTTCCCTTATTTTCATCTCATGGAAAGAGATGTGAGGAGATGACATGAAACGTGGAAGGGCTTCCACGTTTCATGTCATCTCCTCACATCTCTTTCCATTTCCTAGCTAATAATAATAATAATAGCTCTCTCTTCTTTTATCTTTTCTTCTCCTCTCCTACACCCATCTATCCTATTTTTCCCTCCACTTTCCTTTTCTCTTCGCCCTATTCTTCTCGCATCTAACCACCTCTCCTATTTCCTTCCTCTCTTCTCATTTATCTCCTTCTCCTCGCCTCTCCCCTATTTTCCCCTCACTTTTTCTCCTTTCTTCGTCCTCTCCTCTTGTTCTCTGTACCGCGTCGTATCTTATCCCCCCCCCCCCTCCCCTCCCTCCTTTGCTTCTCATTTCTTCCTCTTCTATCCTCTCCCTTCCCCTCCCCTCCTACTCTTCATCTCTGTCGCTTCTCCTCTCTGCCCTCGCCTCTCCTCTACTCTTCCCTCCTCTTTCCTCTTCTCCCCACCTCTCCCCTGTTATCTTCTCTATCCTCTCCTCCTACTCCTCATTTCAGCCTTTCCTCTCCCCCCAATCCTATTCTCCCCAGCTCTCTCTTGTCCTCTTCTCTCTCCTCTCCTCCTTGTCTTCATCTCAAGCTATTCCTTTCCTCTCTCCCCCCCTATCCTCTTCTCTCCCTTCTCTTCTCTTCCCCACCTCTCCTCTTCTCTCCCCTCTCCCCTCCTCTAGACCCTCTCTTTTCTCCCTCCTCTCCTCTCCACCTCTCCTTTGTTCTCCCCTCCTCCCCACCTCTCCTCTCGACCCTCTCTCATCTCTCCCCTCTCATCTGTTCTCCCCTCTCCACCTCTCCTCTCGACCTTCTCTCTTCTCCTTTCTCTCATCTTCTCTGTTCTCCCCTCCTCTCCTCTTCCTCTCCTCTTTCCTCTCTCCTCTCCTCTCCCCTCCTCTCTCCTCTTCCCGGCCAGCTCGTCGTCAACCTAGCGGGGTCTGCCGAGCCATTTTTCATGCCTTGATCCCCCACGATAAAAACAAAATCGCGTCTGAATGCGCCGAGACGGTCTTTTCAATTTAGATTTGGCGGCAGTGTCTTTGTCGGGGGCGCCCTCTAGCCACACACACACTCACACTCATACACACATACGTACTTTGTTTATTGTTGATTGTTTTCCCTCGGCTTTCCTACGGCTCGGCATTGTTTACGTTTATCTAGTGTTTATGGTCTTACGTATATTGCTGTTGTTTTATTGGGCTCTATTGCTGTTATTTTGCCAGGCTATTGTTATTCATTTATTTAGTTTTATAATTATTTGTGTGTGGTTATTATCTTATTCGGTCTATTATTTTTATGGAATTATTCTAAAATTGCACCTATACGAGCTAAACAAATTATTATTGTATTTAACAGGAAGGTACGACGAGGCAAGTTATGTGGTATAGGTGGCAATATGCGGAAATGGATTATAAGGGCATTCCGCCCCCTCTGACCCCCTTACGAAAATCTACGGTTACTCACTCCACCCCAACTGGATTTCTACCGTTTTACCCAACCAGCGGGGGTGTGGGGGCGGGAGCCCCCACCCATAATACTAGGATAGGTTAGGTAAGGTTGTTAGGTTAGGCTAATGTCTCTCTGAAACACTGTAAAATCCGTGTCACATCTAGATTGATAGACTTTTGTCAGAGGGGGCGGAATGCCCTTATAACCCATTTCCGCATATTGCCGCCTATACCACATCACTTACTTCGTCGTACCTTCCTGTTAAATATAATAATATTGTTTTTTAGCTCGTGTAGGTGCAACCGTGCAATTATAGAAATTTACCAAACATACTACATATTTGTGTTTACTTTTGTTTTCTATATATTGACTTATTCGGTAATGTTTGTCTTCGACTGTAATGCTTAGTTTGCTTTTGTTTTGTTATCATGATCTTAATCGGGACATACAGTAGATTTCATTGGTTCTCCTGTTGATTGGCTGTTGTTTCCTTTTGTCTTGTATTTATGATTATTTCACTATATTGTTCTTGTTATACTGCTTAGCTGTTGTTTGTTATTGTCTTATATACAGTACATGATCGTCTTCGGTATATTGTTTTGATTGTGTGCTTTGATTTACTCTTTGGCTATTGTTTGCGTTTGTCTTACAATAATTATCTTGTTCGGTATATTATTTCCTTTGTTTCTCACTATTTACTGTTTCCTGGCTTTGTGTTTTTCTATTATTGATTTACTTGTTCTTACATTTCCTTAAGTTTTTCTCCATAATAGTCCGCCTTTATAGTCTCTGGTTGCTCTATTCTCAACCTCTGTGTTATAAAAACCTTATTAAGGGGAGGTTTTTTATTTTTCTTCCAATACCTCCATCAAGCTAAGCAAATATATAAAAACCCGAAAACTCCCATTCGAGATAAATGTGTACTATGTCCGAGATAAATGTGTACTATGTCCCGGCCAAAGGTCGGCTCCTAAAAATGTACAGGCTAAATGGCACGAAAAGTCTTAAAATTGGGGTGAAAGGTTTTAAAATCGCCAAACTAATAGGGCAAACGTCTTAAAATTTCAAAACTATTGGGGCTAAATATGAGGGAGTAAGGGATTAAGAAAAATACCTCTCAAGTAAAAATATCCCCTTAAATAATTATAAATATCTACTCCCTACAAACCACCATTATCAGTCACTATCCCCTACATGGCTCTATTATCAGTTGCTATTCCCTACAAGCCTCTATTATGACTCCCTACAAACCTCTATTATCAGTCACTACTCCCTACAGATCTCTATTATCAGTCACTACTCCCTACAAACCTCTATTATCAGTCACTACTCCCTACAGATCTCTATTATCAGTCACTACTCCTACAACCTCTATATTATCAGTCACTACTCCTACAGATCCCTATTATCAGTCACTACTCCCTACAAACCTCTATTATCAGTCACTACTCCCTACAGATCTCTATTATCAGTCACTACTCCCTACAAACCTCTATTATCAGTCACTACTCCCTACAGATCTCTATTATCAGTCACTACTCCCTACAAACCTCTATTATCAGTCAACAAACCTCTATTATCAGTCACTACTCCCTACAGATCTCTATTATCAGTCACTACTCCCTACAAACCTCTATTATCAGTCACTATACTCCCTACAAACCTCTATTATCAGTCACTACTCCCTACAGATCTCTATTATCAGTCACTACTCCCTACAAACCTCTATTATCAGTCACTACTCCCTACAGATCTCTATTATCAGTCACTACTCCCTACAAACCTCTATTATCAGTCACTACTCCCTACAGATCTATTATCAGTCACTACTCCCTACAAACCTCTATTATCAGTCACTACTCCCTACAGATCTCTATTATCAGTCACTACTCCCTACAAACCTCTATTATCAGTCACTACTCCCTACAGATCTCTATTATCAGTCACTACTCCCTACAAACCTCTATTATCAGTCATTACTCCCTACAGATCTCTATTATCAGTCACTACTCCCTACAAACCTCTATTATCAGTCACTACTCCCTACAGATCTCTATTATCAGTCACTACTCCCTACAAACCTCTATTATCAGTCACTACTCCCTACAGATCTCTATTATCAGTCACTACTCCCTACAGATCTCTATTATCAGTCACTACTCCCTACAAACCTCTATTATCAGTCACTACTCCCTACAGATCTCTATTATCAGTCACTACTCCCTACAAACCTCTATTATCAGTCACTACTCCCTACAGATCTCTATTATCAGTCACTACTCCCTACAAACCTCTATTATCAGTCACTACTCCCTACAGATCTCTATTATCAGTCACTACTCCCTACAAACCTCTATTATCAGTCACTACTCCCTACAGATCTCTATTATCAGTCACTACTCCCTACAAACCTCTATTATCAGTCACTACTCCCTACAGATCTCTATTATCAGTCACTACTCCCTACAGATCTATATTATCAGTTACTACTCCCTACAAATTTCTATTATCAGTTACTACTCCCTACAAGCCTCTATTATCAGTTACTACTACCTACCCCTACAAGCCTCTATTATCAGTCACTACTCAGTCACTACTCCCTACAAGTCTCTATTATCACTCAAACCTCTATTATCAGTCACTACTCCCTACAGATCTCTATTATCAGTCACTACTCCCTACAAATCTCTATTATCAGTTACTACTACCTACAATCCTCTATTATCAGTTGCTACCTACAAGCCTCTATTATCAGCCACTACTCCCTACATACATCTATTATCAGTTACTACTCCCTACAAACCTCTATTATCAGTCACTACTCCCTACAGATCTCTATTATCAGTCACTACTCCCTACAAACCTCTATTATCAGTCACTACTCCCTACAGATCTCTATTATCAGTCACTACTCCCTACAAACCTCTATTATCAGTCACTACTCCCTACAGATCTCTATTATCAGTCACTACTCCCTACAAACCTCTATTATCAGTCATTACTCCCTACAGATCTCTATTATCAGTCACTACTCCCTACAAACCTCTATTATCAGTCACTACTCCCTACAGATCTCTATTATCAGTCACTACTCCCTACAAACCTCTATTATCAGTCACTACTCCCTACAGATCTCTATTATCAGTCACTACTCCCTACAGATCTCTATTATCAGTCACTACTCCCTACAAACCTCTATTATCAGTCACTACTCCCTACAGATCTCTATTATCAGTCACTACTCCCTACAAACCTCTATTATCAGTCACTACTCCCTACAGATCTCTATTATCAGTCACTACTCCCTACAAACCTCTATTATCAGTCATTACTCCCTACAGATCTCTATTATCAGTCACTACTCCCTACAAACCTCTATTATCAGTCACTACTCCCTACAGATCTCTATTATCAGTCACTACTCCCTACAAACCTCTATTATCAGTCACTACTCCCTACAGATCTCTATTATCAGTCACTACTCCCTACAGATCTATATTATCAGTTACTACTCCCTACAAATTTCTATTATCAGTTACTACTCCCTACAAGCCTCTATTATCAGTTACTACTACCTACAAGCCTCTATTATCAGTTACTACTCCCTACAAGCCTCTATTATCAGTTGCTATTCCCTACAAGCCTCTATTATCAGTCACTACTCCCTACAAGTCTCTATTATCACTCCCTACGAGCCTCTATTATCAGTCACTACTCCCTACAAACCTCTATTATCAGTTAGTACTACCTACAAGCCTCTATTATCAGTTCCTATTCCCTACAAGCCTCTATTATCAGTCACTACTCCCTACAAGCCTCTATTATCACTCCCTACAAACCTCTATTATCAGTCACTACTCCCTACAGATCTCTATTATCAGTCACTACTCCCTACAAATCTCTATTATCAGTTACTACTACCTACAATCCTCTATTATCAGTTGCTACCTACAAGCCTCTATTATCAGCCACTACTCCCTACATACATCTATTATCAGTTACTACTCCCTACAAACCTCTATTATCAGTCACTACTCCCTACAGATCTCTATTATCAGTCACTACTCCCTACAAATCTCTATTATCAGTTACTACTACCTACAATCCTCTATTATCAGTTGCTACCTACATGCCTCTATTATCAGCCACTACTCCCTACATACATCTATTATCAGTTACTACTCCCTACAAACCTCTATTATCAGTTACTACTCCCTACAAACCTCTATTATCAGTTCCTATACCCTACAAGCCTCTATTATCACTCCCTACAAATCTCTATTATCAGTCACTACTCCCTACAAGCCTCTATTATCAGTCACTACTCCCAACAAGCCTCTATTATCAGTTGCTATTCCCTACAAACCTCTATTATCAGTTCCTATACCCTACAAGCCTCTATTATCACTCCCTACAAATCTCTATTATCAGTCACTACTCCCTACAAGCCTCTATTATCAGTCACTACTCCCAACAAGCCTCTATTATCAGTTGCTATTCCCTACAAACCTCTATTATCAGTCACTACTCCCTACAAGTCTTTTATTATCAGTCACTATTCCCTACAAGCCTCTATTATCAGTCACTACCCCCTACACACCTCTATTGTCAGTCACTACTCCCTACAAGCCTCTATTGTCCGTCACTACTCCCAACAAGCCTCTATTGTCAGTCACTACCCCCTACAAACCTCTATTATCAGTCACAACCCCCTACAAATCTCTATTATCAGTCACTACTCCCTACATGCCTCTATTATCAGTTACTACTCCCTACAAGCCTTTTATTATCAGTCACTACTCCCTACAAGCCTCTATTATCACTCCCTACAAGCCTCTATTATCAGTCACTACTCCCTACAAACCTCTATTATCAGTCACTACTCCCTACAAACCTCTATTATCAGTCACTACTCCCTACAATTATTTTATTATCAGTCACTATTCCCTACAAGCTTCTATTATCACTCCCTACAAACCTCTAGTATCAGTCACTACTCCCTACAAGCTTCTATTATCAGTCACTACTCCCTACAAACCTCTATTATCACGCCCTACAAGCCTCTATTATCAGCCACTACTCCCTACATGCTTCTATTTAATTATCAGTCTACATTCCATACAAGCCTCTTTTATATCAATCTCTACTTCCAACAAGTTCAAAGTTTCAATGTTTACTCCACACAATCACCCATTCATGATTATATACTTATTTATAACCAGCCTTTCATATTTGTTACCCCCCATTCTGAGTCTTCACTTCAAAAATACCTTAGTGTTCACAATCTACCCTCTCTAAGGACCTCACGCTTGTTCTGCAATCTTTACAAGCTTACAGTCTCACCCTACATTCCAAACACGCCTCCTTTCTCTCAATCTTCACGCCCAACAAATTCCAACCATCCACCCACTGTGCCGCCCTTGTCTCCGCTATAAAGCCCGACACCCCTTTCGGCCCAGAGCAAATTCCCACCTCAGCCGTCTATAAGCAACGTTAAGAGCATTTCCTTACAGTAACTGCCGTATTGTTCACCTTACCCTATGCAGCCGTTCAGTATACGCATCAGGTATTTTATTCAGTTTCGTGTTTTTTTTTTTGTTTTTTTTTTTTCGCAAGCGTCCACTCGTACTGGACAAAATATATACTGTATACCTTCGGAGGCGTATAAATAACATCAGTCAGCTGGTTTGGGATTAGAGCTTTGCAATCTATCATATTTTCTTATATTAATCTTTCTAGTAAATTTTTCAGTGTCATTCATTTCTGATTCGGTGTAACTGTTGCGAAGTATCCACATGATACAGACTGTCAATTAATTACCGTAAATACTTACTGGATATATATGTGTTTTCATTACTACAAAATCCGGAGGCATGCAATATGGCACTTATTAACAACTAAGGACACACACACACACACATTGTAAAATGTGTATTTTCAGCTCATGAGGCTGCCATTCTTTAATAAACCGTTTATTATTATTATTATTATTATTACACACACACACACACACACACACACACACACACACACACTAATGACTCCCAGAAGCGCGATGTCAACGGCGACCCACAACCATCTCTAATGTTTTTTTCGTCCCGGTCCTTTTGTCTTTAGTCCCCGTCCAGCCCTCGTTTTCTTTACTTTCTTCCACCACCCACATTCAAAGGGTTTCATTCAGCCTCTTTGTTAGTTTTGAACCTAGAATTTGCTTAGCTACCTCTCTCCAAAACATATGAATCTAGAATTTGCTTAACTGACCCTCTCAGGCTCTCCAAATTATATAAACCTAGAAATAGTTTAGCCATCTCTCTCCAATATATTGAAACCTAGAATTTTGTAACTACCTCTCTTCAAAACATATGAACCTAGAGTTTGTTGAACTACCTCTCTCAGAAAATATATAAACCTAGAATTTCTTTTGCTACCTCTCTCCGAAATATATAAACCTAAAATATAGGTTTGAGTCCCGGAGGGAAGAAAGAAAACCTAATATTTAGTAGTGGCCCCGAAATCATTGACGATATGCCTATTAGTATAATAGTCCTCTTTCAAGCACCCGCGGTCAGCGTGTTTGAAAACCCCGCGCAGGGAGAAAGAGTCCTCATCATAAGTGTAACGCTAATTCTCTTATGGAATCGTCTTTATGATTGGGTACTCACTACGAAAAAATATCGTAAAAAAATAAAAAATAAACATTTACTTAAAATTTGTTACATTAAGGCTTTCCAGCTCGTGGGTGTCTTATGTGGATTCTAGCCCAGACGCTGAACCAAGCGTCGCCATACTTCCTTCAGTGATATATCAAGACTAAACTTAAGACATCTAGCGAATGGGAAGGGGATGGAAGGGAGGGCCCTACATCGTCAATGATTTTGGGGCCACTACTAAATATTAGGTTTTCATTCTTCCCTCCGGGACTCAAACCTATAATTTATTAGTGGCCCCTCCATCATTGACGATATGCCTGATATCTCAAGACTGGAGGGGGACATTCGTGACAATATCAAACCACTAACAAATACCTATAGGCAGAGATAAAAATCCATATAACAAAACTTAAGTCTTTATTGCTTACATACAATAAAATTTAAAAAATGGAAAGATAGCAGTGCGTTACTTCGAAGAAGATCTGCTTAAATAAGACCATGCAGGTACAAATAAAAGAATATCACATTGAGATTCAAATTGATTACGAGAACAATCTCCTATTCTCGTTGGACACCATTCAGGGCAAACATAAATCGAATCGATTTTATTTATGATCCTACTAAAATTGCACATGTCATCTTATTGTACAATTCATACTTAACAATCTATAGTTGCAACTATGATAAATATTCATAAAAGTCTATCTATCTATCTATCTATATGTTCAGGCCCAATCCCCATTTTGGGGGTAGCCGACTCAAGACAGAGCAAGAACAGGGAAAACACAAAAACAACATAAAACAACAAATAAACACAGATAAAAAGCACAAACTCACACACATCCAGGTCACCAAGGAGAAGACCCAGAGACCAGGGTCACCAAGGTCGCTCCAGCACTCCCCCGGCCCCCGACCACCCGGAGAGGTTCCGATCTCGGCAGGCAGACATGCAGCGGAGCCAAAGCCACAAGCCCTCCCACCACACTTCCAGGTGCACCCTTCATATTAATCGTCTCCCCGGGCCAGGCGCCTGATGGACTATTAGCTAGTCCAACTTGCGCCCGACCCCTTACTCCAAATGACCACGTGTTCACTCAACTATTCACAAGCATTCTCCATTCACTCCTGTCCACCACCACTTCCCCTGCCTGATCTATAGTCATTCCTCTATCATCCAAAGCCTTTCTTACACAGTCTCTCCATCTCAATGGGGGTCTTCCTGCCCTTCTATCTCCCCTTGGACCTGACTCACATATTCTCTTTGTAAGCCTTTCATCTCCCATTCGTTCAACATGACCATACCAGCTCAGCACCCTTCTGTCCACTCTGGCTGACAAATGTTCCTGCTGCCCCACTCTCCTACGTATCTCTTCATTCCTCAATCTGTCTCTACGAGTAACTCCACACATACTCCTCAAGCAGCTCATCTCCATCACATCCAGCCCTCTTTTCTCCTTTTTCTTCAGAGCCCATGTCTCAGCCCCACACATCACTGTTGGCACAACAATTCCTTGATACAGTGCACTTTTTACTTTCACTCAGAGATTTCTCGTCTTCCACATACTTCCCATTGCTCCGAAAACCTTCCTTCCTTCACACACTCTCTGTTTTACCTCCACTCCTGCTTATCGTTCCTCCTAGATATTTAAAACACTCTAATTGTTCCAATATTTCCCCATCCAGCCTCACATCTAGATTCACCCTATGCTCTCCCCTATTACACACCATTACTTTACTTTTATTGACGTTCACCTTCAGTTTCCTCCTTCCACAAACCACACCAAACTCTTTGACTACCCGCTGCAGTTTCTCATCAGAATCCGCCACCAATGCTGTGTCATCAGCGAACAGCAACTGATTCAACTCCCAATCTCTACCATTCTTCCCTACTAAACCCAATCCTCTTCCCATAGTTCTCCTTTTCACCTCCCTCACCACACCATCCATAAACATATTAAACAGCCATGGTGACATTACACAACCCTGTCGCAAACCTACCTTTACCTCAAACCATTCACTCAACTCACCATTTCCTACTCTCACACATGGTCTGCTCCCTTCATAAAAACTCTTAACTGCTTCTAACAAATTTCCTCCTATTTCATAAATCCTTAACACCTTCCACATTGCTTCACGGTCCACACGATCATACGCTTTTTCCAAGTCCATAAATGCCCAAAATATCTCCTTATGCTTCTCTAAATACTTCTCGCATAACTGTCTTACTGCAAACATCTGATCCACGCACCCTCTTCCCCTCCTAAAACCACACTGTTCTTCTCCTATTGCAACTTCCGTACACTTTATTATCCTCTCTATCAACACCCTGCCATACAGCTAAAGTATAAAATTAAAATTAAATGTGTGAGCTGTTAAGACAGCTAGACTACTCGTGTCTCACAGCTTGTGATTTAAACATATAGTCCGGCGGAGGGTCTAGAGGTCCTGAGCTCTCCAGTACCCCCCTCCTTTTTTCTTTAACATGAAGACTAACCTTCAGTAGCCCATGACTAACTAGATCCGCCGCTGGACAGACATAGGGCAGTTATGGGTACACTACCATCATATAGCCATACTGCTTCACGAGCTAGGCATGGAGCTTCACAACCAGTGTAAATTGGTAGCAACTCTTGGATGAGATAGTCTACGTTTCTCTAACAGGCTTTGGGGTTGTGGGTTCTGCCCCTTACTACCCTGAATTAATTCTAACAGCCATGAAGTCCCAGTCTTCCTTTTGTGAAGATAGTACTAGTCATCTCCATAGTTCCTCCCAAAACGGGCGAGAGAACTTCTGGAGTTGACTAGTACCGGTAATAGGTCTAAACATTGGAATGTATTACTGCTTTTTTAAAACGCTGGGGCCATGACTCAAGTAGCATTACGATTAGTATTGGTGGGAGATCTTGCCACGCTTTGAGATCTTCCTAATCTGTGCCCTTCTAAAAGCAGTACAGGCGTTCGTTCCTTATAGCCAGCTCTGACCTCCTGTGACTTGTAGCTCAACAATAAGGACCAACGCCTTCTAAGGGCGGGTGCCCAACCCCGAAAGGGGTTGAAATAGGGGAGCTATCCCCCCGCCAAAGGCGGCTTTCTAGGGCCTTTCCTACCTGATGCTGAGAGGATTGGGTTCTAGTCATGTGGTGATGGGCTGGTCTATCAGAGTGAGAACTGAGCGATCTCTGCCATACCCATAGCTTACTCTGACTGTTCCTTTTACTTATATATTTTCTAGATCTCAAGTGACGGCGTCTCTTCCATGGATTGACCTCCCAATCTACCAAGATTGGAAGCCAAAGCGTCACATTTTTCCTTTGCCCCTCAACTTTCTCTTCATAATTGCTGAGGGGCACAGGGCCCTGGGTGGGGCTTTGGTTTCCTGGGCGTTTCTGTCGCCCTCCTCAGCTCCCCGCCATGGAGTGGCTTCGGTCACCCAGGCTTTATTGTGGTCGGCAGGGAGGGTTCTGTGGGGGTGCTCGGTTATGGCCTTGGCCTTGTTCGGGGCCTTGGGGCTGTTCGGCCAGGCAGCTTGGGGAACAACAACAACAACAACAATGCCTTCTCAAGAAAGTCAAAAGTATGCCGCAAGACAAGCTTTGTGCTATGATGAAATGGTATAGCTTTGGCTAGTGACCAGTCGGATAGAGCTAGCGTAAGGAAGGAGCCAAAAACCTGCACTCACGAACCCTTTCCCTTCCTCCTACGGTGTGTGTAGCTTTGAAAGGTGACAACCGGGGGGGTTATGGGGCGGAAGATGATGTTAAGGTTGGTGGGTGATTGTTTAGTGTAACTAGAGCACTTCATTTTTTGTGCAACTTTTTATTCAAGTACTTAACCATTAAGTCACTGAATTGTTTAGTTGCGCTATTTTCATAATGTCAGATGAAAATGAGTGATCTAATGATCGAAAAGGTTGCCTGGTAGACTTATAAAGTGAAAAATTACTTATGTATTACACTTTCTCCCTCCGGGAATCTATAGAATCTTGAATATCTAACCGCAAACATCAGTTGGGTTTCCGTGTTGTCAATTGTCGCCGAAGCGGAATTTCGTAACCGGAAGTTATCTCTGAAGAGATTACCACTTGTCCTTCAATCGCCGGAACCCACCCAACATCGTGAGGTTCGTGACTCAACTCCCGTAACTCCGTAGTTTGTACACTACGTGATACCTGAGGGAAGCGTTGGTAACCGGCAACCGCTAAGAGACCTCCTCGTTAGTTGCCGCCTCCTTGTTATAGGAGCTTCTGGACCCCGCCTTCGTGAGGTAGGTCTAAGTGGGCTGGGTAGAGAGGACGCGTATGGGTAACTCCGACCCGTATTTATCTACTTGTGCGTGAAGGAACCACGGAGTCTATGGAGACGGCGAGATTGCATGTTAGGTTTATACCGGTACCCCGTTGCCGGTATAGGCAGTTCAGTACTTGTAAACCGTGTTTGGGAGGAAATCGTAAGCTAAGCTTCTGCAGTTTTAGCCAAAAACTTTTCCCTGACACTTAAAAAGCCAACTGCGAGACCCCGCTGACCTTTGCGTATCAGAGCAGAGGACCGAAAATGTTTCTCCTTTACCCTTTAACCCCGCCGTAAGGACATGAAGGAAAACTCAACAGGTTGCGAGTCCGTGTTTGAAAATGACTATATTCGGTTAGGGATCTTCCTTTACCGGCTTCGACCTTGACGGCCCTTGTTTAGAAAAACAACCATAGTCTAGTGTCATGAAAATATGTTGTGTCTACCTTTACTGTAGGTGGGAAGAAAAAGGGGCGCGTCATTCGTGAGTGCAACTTTTCTTTCTCACCAGACCAACAGTAAGTTGGTAATTAACGGAGGAATTGCTTTAGGTGGTCCCGCCGGCAATAGTTGGACCACCTTTTCCAGGCTTCCAATGTTAATCCCTTTTACTTCCAATCTGCCCGGCTTTTACTCTGATCATAATGCAGTTGAAAGAGCCGACCCGGGAAAGCCAGATCCGTGTCATGGTATTCAGAATTGTGGAGAAACACTGACAATTTCGACGAAATCTGCCGTGGTTGTCCAAACTCTGACCGCGAGTCGGCGTCGGCTGGGTCCCCCCCGACCGGCACTATCTACTGAATACCCGTGAAGTAACAAGATGCAACTTTGCCAGGTTGACCTTGAAACCTAGGGATTGTGCAAGAAATAAACTGCAATTGATATGGAATCTATACATCACTACTTAACCTATGCCACCAACAGCCATTCGTCTAAGTCTCCCACTTTTATGTTTGAAATTTAACCATCGCATGAAAGTGGGCCGGACTGAGTTCTAGTGAAAATTCACGTATGGGATCCCTCTTACCGGGGGATCTTTGGAGAATGTAATGCTCTCGTCTGGCCTTGAAGGACCGGAAGGCTTTGGAACCACTTGTGTGCCGGGCCTTCCTTATCTGCGTCTGTCTGCCCTACTGAGGGCCACCATTGTGGCGGCGGAAGTGTGGGGCTGATTACCTTCACAGTGTACATCCTGATGGATGACTTGTGACGAGTTGATACCCGGTATTGTTACTGTGTTGTAATCGGGCTCTGGTCCTAAATGGTACGAGGCAGTCTGGTCGTAAGGACGGGGCATAGTGGAATTAGCAGGACAATGTCCCGTATGGGGAGTACCGAGCTGAGGGACTCCGCCTCCAAAAGTTAAAAAGTTTCTAGGGAGTGACAGTCGAGGTAGAAGGACCCCCCCTGCCTGGTGGTTCCTTCGCTTTCCACTAGGCCCGCGTTCGCCGGGACTAGGCCCGGTCACGCCCGACCTGACCCAGTTTCTCAACTGGGTTTGTCCGGTAGAACTACCTCGGATCCACTCGCCTGCGATAGGCCCCGGGAGAGAGAGAGTTGTGAACCAACGACTAGATTTACTAGGATGGTTACACGACTGACTGGTGTTGGTCGACTTTACCTCCTAAACTGACTTGTCCTGATCTCTAACGAGCCTACCTTGTCAGATTACTTGTGGTGGCTGTAAGGTAGTACGCAAGTAGTACAGAGCCCGTCTGGTCTCAGGGCTGAGTACCGAAGCAGTCAACACCGGAGATCTGAGTACCCGGCGGCACATACCGGCTGGTAAGCCCCTTACCATAAACATCCTCAGGTGTTGACGTGCTCAGACGGCCTCCAATAATGCTCTCCGTATGTCACCTAAAGATCGTACAGGATGTGGTAACAGAAGGAGTTGGAATAAATCTATTGTCTCATCAATACCCTGATTGGCCTTAGAATCTACAGGTCTCGAGATGGCCTGGGCTGTTTGGCGGCTTAGCAAAAATTGGGCAAACGATCTACAAGCATTATTTCTCAATTTGAAATCTTTATCGAGATCGGCTAGAGGGGGAATATTGAAATGATCCTGTAAGTCCTTTTGTGATAACTGGGGGGACGTTAGGAATTCAAAGATGGAAGGTGGGACACCTCTTGCTTGATGATTCATCAACGTGAACTCAATTTGGCTGGGTTGAGGAATGGGATGGGAGGGTTGTGAAATTACTGTTATAGCAAATTGTTGCGCCTCTAAATCCCAGGTCACCCATGGACCAAAACCCACCTGCCCAAAAATTACACCTGGATTGTTAGACGGTTGTCGCGCTGGGGTTGTAACCAACTCCGGTTCTTGTTTAAAGGGGGCTTGATTACTGTGTACGCCGTGAGGCTGAGAGCAATCTAGACAGTACCGTGCAGATGGGGGAGGTGGTACCGACTGTGAAGGTCTATATACAAAGTAATCATAATAGCATACATCCGTTATAGCTTTGATAGGTACCTGTAATAAATTACCCTGCCTGTCTTTAGCTCTAATTCCCTAATCCTGTTCACCTCAATTACCCACTCACTAGGGACCGGGATCTCCCCCGACGAGGTCATGCGTGCCGCGCTTGGGAATTTAGCTTTTACTGGAGCCCAGTTATCCGGCTCCGGTACCTTTGTTACTGAGGCAACTGTTGGTCAAGAGAGGGGTTTGACATGCTTGTGGGGCCACAAACATTGGGAGATGGTAAGGAGGCGGGCACTGGAGTGCCACTTGTCGGTGTGACATTGGGAGAAGGATAAGGCACTTTTGGTAAGACTAGTTGAGAGGGCTTTAATGGCTGCACAACAAAACCTGTCGGGGTAGCTTCCGGCGTAGCTGTGGGAGTGCTTCGAGATTTCTTAGGTACATGACAGTGTTTTAGAGCCCTATGAAAGATGTCATCCAGATCTTTGGCCGTGATATATTTGTGAGATCTCTTCAAAGATTTCGGCTTCACTGCCAACCTTCTCTGGCTTTTACTTGGAGGCACCTCGAGTTTGTCTCTTTCCTCCGGCGCCTCCGGTACTGCCAAAGACTCTGACTTCAGTCTGACTTTGTGCCTAGATACCTTATGTTGGCTCTCTAACCTTGGTTCTACATGGTGACATTCCAAGGTCCTTCGTTTGGGAGGACTCTGCTGAGGTGGTGTCTGGGAAACCGGTGGTTGTCGACTTACCTGAGAACCCCCCACTGTGTCATGTTCATTTGCCGCTTGAACTTGGTCAGTAACTGTTAACACACTAGGGGGTAATACCCATTCATTACTTGGTAATGTGAGATATGCTTTTGGAAAGACTAATTGTACCTTCGCTTGGTCTACACTTAAACCTTGAGAACCGGCCTCGGGAGACGAATTAGTCCTGACCGTCCCTGTTCCAGAACCACCTGACTTAGTCACCGGCATTTCAGAGACTGGGACTGCCGGAAATGGCCGCGACCCTGGCATTAGCCATTGTCGCGAGTTCGTCTCTTCCGCTTCGGCACTCACATGAACCTCCGCCGTGACACAGTGGGTAGTACTCGTGTTAACTTGTTCCTCTTGGGAGAACTAGTAGCTTGCCCTGAAGACTGTGGGGACTGCTGCTTGGGTGATCTGGACCTCTTATGGCCCCTCGGAGAGGCAGACCGAGCCCTCTTCTGGCGGCCGGGGGGTGGGGGATGGGGGGGGGTTTCCTCCTTAGAATCATCACTACTGCTCCAGATCAATTCTTCCGAAAGAAGTTGGGATAATTTAGTATCTAGTTGGTCTGACTTAGAGGATGAGCAAACAAGAGGGGTTGAATAAAGTAAAATTTGTTGCCAAAGGTCTGAATTATCACAGACTAATTCTTTATTCGCCGCACCCCTAGCAAAGGCGGTGAAGCTGTTCTTAATATCGACCAGTGCTACTAGGCACGACAGGTCTTGCTAACTAAACCATTCGGCCCATAGATCAGAACAAACTGGGCACTTCTGTGAGGTCCAGAGAAACTTCGACCTATCCAAGCACTCAACACACCTTATACAGCGTTTATGTGCAATGACCGGAGTAAGTGAGCAATTGGGAGTAGCACAAATGTTAATGAGAGGCATGATGGAGTTAAAGACCCCCCCCAACCCCCCCGCCGGGTTCTGCTCCTTAGCCTGCTGATTCGTGCTGCGTCTGTTATGCTGTGATCTGGAAATAAACATTTCCAGGAATCAATGCTCATAACGATAAACCAAGAGGTTACACATCACATCCCTCAAATACGCCGGAAAATTAGCTGTAGACCAACTGCTACTCTAACCTTCCGCCGTACTTGTCTGTGAAGAAACCTTGATAACCGGTTTCTTCATATCCTGAACTGAAAACCTGTGACCGGGTCACTGGCCTCTTAAAGACCTTAATTCCCTATGGGAATCCCTCAATTCTCACCGGACTGTTTCGCCGGGCGTTAAAAGTCATATGCTGCGTGAGGATAACGGTTTGGGCGAGTTCACTCGGCCGGGCCGAGATAATTTCCTAGGAATTCGCATTTCCGCCGGAAAACTAGTGGTACTGCACACCACGCCGGGTTCTTGGTTGCCTCGCTCGCCTGCAAAGCGAGTGACCGGTATCAATAAACAGAAAAATCGCCGGACAACCACACGTAAAAAGGGGAAACCACTTAAATGAGAAAGTCAGTAAAACCCCCCCAAAATAACCCACAAAATCGGTCAGAACATCTCCTGACCCCCTGTCAACATGATCATAACACCACATGAAAGCCAGGGTTACATTTTAGAGCTAATAATAGTATTAATTATATCATAAAATAATACACCTAGCCACTAAGCAACACCCTTACTGAGGCTGGCCACGAGGCTCATAGTAATAATTCTCAAGAAACTGTAACTCTTACCTCTGAAGACAACAGCAAAGCAAAGGGAAAAATACCCACGGCCAAGGGGAGAAGCGAACCCGTACTCTGGAAAGTTCCACACCACGTGTGACAACTCTTGGACCAGAGCGTCTGCTAGAAAACAAAAATAATGCAACTGCCTCATAGCAACGGCCTGAAGCATTGTCCTACGGATAATAGCCTCCTAACTACTTGGTTAAAGGCAAAGCTAAGGCACAGAAACATACATTGGATCTTTTGATCACTGTCTGATACAGGCCACCTGTGTATCACCTACCACACCTTCCCACTCTGAACCTGTTTTGGTGACTAAATGGCATTACGATAGGGCAGACTGCGAAGGTCTTCAAGGTTTCTTTATTGATATTCCCTGGACCTCTTTCTTTTCTAATGATGCACACACCACCTTGAGCCACATACAAGATTTTGTAAAAATTGGAATGGAAACTTTTATTCCTCATCAAAAGTACAGTAAAAGATCTAATTCACCTAAATGGTTTGACCATAATTGTGCTAGAGTAACTGAACAAAAAGCAATAGCCTACAATGCATACACAAGATCAAAACACATGAAGCCTTTAATTACTTTAGAAACATCAGAAATCATGCCAAAACTGTATTAAACCTAACTAAATCAAACTTTCTCCACAAGCAGGCAAATAAACTTCTAAATAATCCAAATGATAACAAAATATTTTGGTCTACTCTTAACTCATTCAAATCCAACTTCACTACTGCTTCATCCATTCCACCATTAAAATCTCCGACTGGCAATCTTGTAAGTGACCCACGAGGTAAAGCTAACCTTCTTGCGGATATTTTCTCCACCAACTCAACCTTAGACGAAATAAATCAAGATGTCCCTGTACTTAATTTTAATTCGCCTGAAATTCCCTCACTTAAGATCCACACCAGACATGTCAAAACTATTTTGCAGAATCTCTCAGTTGATAAGGCTCCTGGTCCAGATGAAATTCCTCCAATAGTACTTAAGAATTGCTCCTTGGTGCTCGCTCCTGTATTGGCAAAAAATTTCCGTCTGTGTGCTCATACCTCATGCTTCCCAGTACCCTGGAAAGAAGCAAACATCCATCCAGTTCCTAAAAAAGGTGCCTCTTCAGATCCATCAAAGTACAGACCAATAGCTATAACTTCCACTCTTGGTAAAGTCTTTGAAATTATATTAAATAATCACATAATTAAGCATCTTGAGAATAATAAATTAATCAGTGATAGGCAATATGGTTTTAGACGATGTCGATCAACTGCAGACATTCTTTGCCTTCTTACGCATCAAATCAACCAAGCTACAGACCAACATGGTGAAACATATACAATAGCACTGGATATATCAAAGGCATTTGATAGTGTCTGGCATCAATCCTTATTGTCGAAGATGTCACACTACGGCCTTGCATCATTAGTTCCACTAATTTCTTCTTATCTTCATAACAGAAAAATATGTGTAATGGTAGATGGTCTTTATTCTCAATTTCACTCAATAAATGCTGGTGTTCCACAGGGATCAATTTTGGCCCCAACTCTGTTCCTCATTCATATCAATGATCTCATATCTACCACTCATAATCCAATACATTCCTACGCAGATGACTCAACACTCCACAGTTCCTTCACATTTACCAATTCTTTCACCCATCCCGATCTTATAAATTCAAAAATAAACACTGCAATTTCTCTGAACCAGGACCTTTCTATAATTAATGAATGGGGACAAAAGAATCTAGTTTCTTTTAATGCACAGAAAACCAAGTACATTCAACTTTCTAACCGACAGAATCTCACTGACTCCCATATATTTTTTAATGATGTAAATATTCCCACTTCCCCTAGTATTGACATTCTCGGTGTAACATTAACTACTAACTTGAGCTGGACACATTATGTTAGAAGCATTGCTAAGAATGCCTCTAAAAAACTGGGACTCCTGTACAGAGTTCGAGAATTCTTCACTGACGAGCAGTTGGCCGTAATATATAAAAGTCATGTGCGTTCTCAGATGGATTACTGTTCACCTCTGTGGAGTGGAAGTGGAGTGGTTGCATTGAGGCAGTTGGACAAAATTAAAAATAAAGCTATTAGATTAATCAATAACCCTGCAATCACACAGGACCTTCCTACATTATCCATACGAAGAAACGTTGCATCCCTTGCATTATTCTACAGATATTTTCACAGCAATTGTTCCGAGGAACTTGCTTCAATTGTGCCGCCTCTCCACATCTTTCCCCGTAGAACTAAGGCAGCTGAGAGCGCCCATGAATTTACACTTTCTCCTCCACAATGCAGAACTTCTGCTTATCAAAATTCATTTATCCCTAGAACTACTACTCTTTGGAATTCACTTCCCTCGAGTTGCTTTCCACAAACTTACAATCTACAAAAGTTTAAATCCAGTTGTTACAAACATTGTATGAATGGAGGATGCCTTTAGGCAGATGAACCTTTTTGTTTTATCTGTGTTTTTCCTTCCTCCGTTCATTGTCTCTTTAAAAAAAAAAAAAAAAAAAAAATATTAGGCACGGGGTCCAATGGGGGCTACATGGCGCCTTCACAACATACCCTAATTTAACACTTCCCTGCGGGCATACCAATGGGGCTGCCTGTACTAGCTAGTCTAAACCTATTATATTACAACTTAGATATATACAAATGAGCACATGACTCATTAGAGTTGAGCGAACGAAGAATAAAGCGGAAGTAAATTTTTATTTTTTATTTTTTACGAAGTTTTTTCGTAGTGAGTACCCAATCATAAAGACAATTCCATAAGAGGATTAGCGTTACACTTATGATAAGGACTCTTTCTCCCTGCGGCGGGGTTTTCAAACATGCTGACCGCGGGTGCTTGAAAGAGGACTGTTATACTAATAGGCAAGGCATATCGTCAATGATGAAGGGGCCACTAATAAATTGTGCTTATCTACCTCTCCCCGAAATATATAAACCTATTTTTGTTAACTATCTCTCTCCAAAATATATGCACCTAGAATTTGTTTAACTTCCTCTTTCCTAAATATAGTAACCTAGGTTTGTTTAACTTCCTCTCTCCAAAGTATGTTAACCTAGAATTTGTTTACCTATCTCTATCCAAAATATAGATACTTAAAATTATATTTAACTATTTCTCTCCAAAACATATGAACCTATAACTTGTTTAACTACCTCTCTCCAAAATATATGAACTTAAAATGTGTTGAACAACCTCTATCCAAAATATATGAACCTAGAATTGGTTTAGGTACCTCTCTCAAAACATGTTAATTAATATTTGGGTAGCTGCCTTGTTCCAAAGTGTTCAATTAATCTTATTTGTGATTGACTCTGGTATTTCTGCCACTGGTCCTTATTCCTTGACACATCCCATCGTTGTCGGCGGTAAATACTGTACGGGCTGTATTCCTACCCAGTTAAGGGGAGATGGTCGGTGTTTATGGACACCCTTCTCCCTCATGCTTATCCCCATTAGTTTGGCGATTTTAAAACCTTTCGCCCCTTTTCTCTGTCAATATCAAGACTTTTCGTGTCATTTAGGTGTCGAATTTTTCCTGGCGAGTGATAGCGAGCTTGTAATTTGGGAGGAACTAGCCTTCAGACAGGAATTTTTGTTACCGATAAATGTACAAATAAATCTTAAAAGGGATTTTTTTTTTTTTTTTTTTTTTTTTTTTTTTTTTTTTTTTATAAGTTTGATGTAGGTCTAGGGAGGAAACTAGAAAAATTATAAATACATTATAAAATGTCGACCAAGAAGTGAACCATCCCCCCTTAATAAAATACGCTAGTTGTTGTAATTACAATGTGAATTCCAAGTAGGGAGGTCAGAAATCGTGAAACCTAACCTGTATAACCTGAAAAGGGCTAAAGTAAATGGGCTGTAAATTTCCATAATTGTTCCCTGGCGGACCTTCCCCAAAAGGTAGAAATATTAGCTGGTGTTGGAGGAAGTGGTGAGGAATAGGATGGTGATGATAGTGGTGGTGGTGGTGAGGGTGGTGGAGGAGAGAGAATAATATGATGGTGGTGTTGGAGGAAGTGGTGAGGAATAGGATGGTGATGATAGTGGTGGTGGTGGTGGTGAGTATAATGTTGGAGGAGAGAGAATGATATGATAGTGAGGATGATGGTGTTGGAGTAGCCTTGCACATCGAAACAATCTTATCTCAACATAATGATGGTTTAGAGTCTTTAGACTCTTCAAGCGCCGAAGATTACTAAAAACTATTATAAAATGTATAAATATTGCATAGAAAATATTAGATGTAGGCATACAGCAGTTTCCATTACTTATAATCTAGTAAAAGTTAATCGGTATGACTATGGGAATCGTTATCTATAGGGATAGAAACATTCTTTATCTACTATATCTATGAACTCTGATAAAGAATTTTGGAGCATAGCAATAATATGTATTAAGTGCTTAACCCCTTCTGTACCAGCGACGTCCTTTTAATTAGATTCTGGCAACTAGAATACGATTTTCTTCAGCTTACCAATTAAAAGGCTATACACTTTATCAATTAATCCTTTTAGCTACCATACAGTATACTGTATATTTCCTACGCTTCATAAAATCGTCTAAAGGTAACTTAAATCAAGTCAAAAAGACGTCCCCGGTACAGGAAGGGTTAAGAATGCCATTACATATATCGTTTTTCACTAATTATTTTGCTCATTATTGCTATGACAGGAGGAAGTGAAGATCTTTTGGTCCTGAACGTACAGTCATGACATAGATTGCTGGACATGTTTTGAAGGCACATTTAGGATAAACCAATTAAACTACTGTGGTAAGCTACTTGACCCATTAAGGTCAATATACTGTGTTTTACTAATTAATCCTCATCGGTGTAGAATTACCATTTTGAGTTATTCTATACCCTATTCCAAGTAAGTACCGGGTATGACAACACTCTTGATCATTAACCACTATAATTCACAGACGACTAGAGTAATCGAGCTAATATTTCTACCATATGGGAAGGGTCAGCCAAGAATCAGGTTTGGAAATGTACAGCCTAGTTGCTCTAGCCCTTTTTAAGTTACAGAGGTTAAGGTTCACGATTTCTGGACTACTAATTTGGAACAGGGTATAGTATTCATGAACACGACTATACACTCTAATACACAAATCATGGTCATTTCTGAATCCTAGAACAGCGTAGCTGAACCCAGGAATTGTAAATATTAGGCTAAGAATTAACAAGAAGATTAGATTCAGTCTGGGATATCTTCCAAAATCTATGACCACGAATTATAAGAACATAAGAACATAATAAAACGGGAATCCGCAGATAGCCGATTGGCCCACACAAAGCAGATCCCTTTGAAGTCCAACCCATTTTGTGTCCTAGAATGTACCTTATATAATTACTAGTATTGAGGTATCTATGATGTTTATCGGATAACACCGTCAACTGAGATATCTTGTGTTATCACATTGTTTAATATTATTCTAATAATAGACCCCACAAACAGTAATCATCCAGTATAATGATGTCGACAACCACTCTATATATATATATGGTGAACTGTGTGTGTGTGTGTTTGTGTGTGTGTGTAAGATATACGGCATCGATACAGACCCCCCACACACACCAGCAATGTCAAACAGATCTTCTTTATGCAAATATGTTCATTTAGATCAACGTTCAGTTCAAATAAGCTTTACTATTGCACTAGACATATCGAAGGCCTTCGATAGAGTCTGGCACAAATCTTTAATTTCTAAACTACCCTCCTTCGGTTTCTATCCCTCCATCTGTGTCATTGTCTCTAATTTCCTTTCCAACCGTTCCATAGCTGCAGTTGTGGACAGCCATCCTTCACTTCCTCATCCTATCAATTCCGGTGTTCCTCAGGGCTCTGTCCTATCTCCCATTCTCTTTCTAATTTTCATAAATGATCTTCTCAACTGTACCTCCAGTCCCATCCATTCATACGCAGACCAGACGACTCTACCTTACACTACTCAATTAGTTTTCCTGAACGCCCCAACCAGCAATCCCTCAAAAACAAACGTAATGAAGCCATGCAACACTTATCTTCTGATCTAACTACTATTTCCAATTGGGGCAGAGAAAACCTTGTTACCTTTAATGCTTCAAAAACACAATTTCTTCATCTTACTACCCGCTCGGAACTTCCAGTGGACTATCCCTTACACTTCAACAATGCAAAAATCAATCCTTCATCTTCTTTCAATATTCACGGTGTCTCCTTTTCTTCTGCTCTCACTTGGAAGGACCATATTACCAGTCCTGCTAAGGCAGCCTCCCAGAAGCTGGGTGTGCTCAACCGCCTCAAAGGGTTCTTTCCCCTGCGCAGCTTCTGGCTCTGTACAGGGGCACAGTGCAGCCTTGTATTGAGTATTGTTCACATGTGTGGGGAGGATCCTCTCACACCGCACTACTAGACAAAGTAGAAATGAAAGCCTTATGTATCATTAACTCCCGTCCACTCACCAACTCTTTGCAATCTCTCTCTCTTCGCCGCAATGTTGCATCTCTCCCGCTATTGTATCGCTACTACAATAATCAGTGTTCCTCAGAGCTTTTCCAGTGTATACCACCTCCTCTACGTAGGGTACGTAGTATCCGTCTTGCAATACAATCCCACCCCTACTCTGTGCAACTCTTCAACCCAAGAGTGAAATGCTATTCTCAGACTTTCTTCTATTGAACTGCTGAGCTCTGGAACTCTCTCCCAGAATTAGTCTTTCCCTCTTCTTATGACTTAAATTGCTTCAAACTCCGTTTGTCCCGGTATTTTGGCTCGAACGTTCCTTGACTTTGGTCCTGTCACTCTTTCAACTCTGGGGGAGGCACTCGCTACAGGCAGTTCTGCCTTTTGCCTCCCTCACTCACGTAAAACACAAAATATATATATATACAAATAGATACATTTTATGTATCCATAAATATATGGTTAATGTCCAGTTATTACAACATTACAAGCTCGCTATCGCTCGCCATGAAAAAATCGACACCAAAATTGCACGAAATGTCTAAATATTGACAAAGAAATTGGGCGAAAAGGTATTACAATCGACAAACTAATGGGGCGAATGTCTTAATATCTGAAAACTAGTGGAGCTAAACATTAGGGAGAAGGGGGGGTCAGAAAAAACAACCATCCCTCAATAAGCCCCCAAGATATCACCACGAATATCGCCACCCCCATCACCAATGTCATCCTTTCCATAACAACACCACCACCAACAAAAACAACAACAACAACAACAACAACAACACCACCACCAACAACAACAATGACAACACCACCAACAGCAACAACAATGACAACACCACCACAACCACCACCACCATCAACAACAACAATGACAACACCACCACCACCACCATTAACACCATCATCAACAATAACAACAACATAAAACCACCAACAACAATGACAAGACCACCACCATCACCAACAACACAACAACAACAATGACAATACCATCACCATCACCAACACCAACAATGAGAACACCACCACCATCACCACTAACTAAAACAACCACAACACCACCAACAACACCACCACCACCAACAATAATGACAGCACCACCATCATCACCACTAAAACCATCAACAACCACAACACCAACTCCACCACCAACAACAATGACAACACCACCACCATTAACACTAACACCATCAACAACCACACCAACAACAACATAAATTACAACATCACCACCACCATCACCACTAACACCACCAACTACAACAACACCAACACAACCAAAACAGTAACATGGACCAATCCAATAGATGAGGACCAAAGGCATCACCACAAACATTACCACCGACAAGACCCCCAACAATGTCATCACCGCCAAGAGAACTACCACCATCCTCACCACCACCACCACCACCACCAACAACAACAACATCTTACCATCAAAACAGAAGCATGGGCCGAGCCAATATCTGGGCCCATACAATACATCACCTCAAACATTGCCGTATCCCTTCTATAAACAACAACAACAACAACAACAACAATAATAATAACCACAACAACACCAACACACTAACAAAAACAAAAACTCACCAAAACAGCAGCATGAGCCAAGGCAATATCTGGGGACATAAGACATACCCCCTAACATTATCACCCACACAACCCCCAACAAAGTCACTCATACCACAACTACAACACTACCACCACTAACAACCACAACTAACACCAACAACCTCACCAAAACAGCAGCATGAGCCAAACCAATATCAGAGGCCATAAGGCATCACCACAAACACTGTCATATCCCTTCTATAAACAACATCAACAACAACAACAACAATAATAACCACAACTACACCAACAACAACACACCACCAAAACAGCAGTATGAGCCAAGCCAATATCTGGGGCCATAAGGCATCACCACAAACCTCCTTTTGTGGCCGTCCAACGATCCCACTTCGCCTCCACAAAAACATTATCACACCCTCCGTTTTTCCTTTCATTTCCTCTCCGCCGGGCAGGACCGATACCATCACATTATAATGGGAAAAAGAGGCGGAAAGAGCAAGAGGAAGAAGAAAATGGAGAACGCCTTCCAGGAAATGTGGTCAGAATTTATCAGCGGGGAAATTACTCTCTGATCCGCGTTTGTTTTCTGTTTGTTTTCGTGCGGGGGGGAGGCGACACTTTTTCTTTCCTCGTTTATTTTGTTTTCCTGTCCTTGTTTTCTTGCTCCATATTTATGCTAGTATTGCTTTCTATTTCCTTTTCCTTTTATCAGCGAGAAATTAACCTTCTGATTTGCGCTTGTTTTCAGTTTGCTTTCGTGCGGGGGGACGACGCATTTATTTCGGCATTTGTTTTCGTGTGCTTGTTTTCTTGTTCCAGGTTTACACTAGTATTGTTTTCCATTTCCTTTACGTATTTAGGGGGAAAGTGTTATGTCCATTTCTTTCTATCCTGGGTTCTCGTCTCACTGTGGCCTTTTTATTTTCTGCCTTGTTTTTTGTCGTGATATTTCGTTCTTCGTTTCACGCAGTATTTTTCATTTTTTCGCTTGTTCTTTGTATTCCATTTGGAAGTTTTGGTTCTCTTTTATCGTGGCTTTGTTATTTTGTTCCCCCTTCCCTCCATTCTCTTTCCTTGTTTTTGTTTTCTTTTTATTTGTTCCTCTTGTGCCATAGCATTTATTCTTTGGGGTTTATTTCACTATAGTTTGTCATCGTGTTAGCCATCGATTTTAACTTCCGTTTCATTATCTTTTAGCCATTTATTTTCGGCGTGACAATTCCGTCTCGCTTTTGTGTGTTACATTTCTTGTGCTACATTTCTTGCGTTAGTATTCTGTGCCTAATGTGTGCGCTTGGTTATGTGTGAACATAAGGGAGCCATGTGGAGATAAGAAGTATGTAGAGCAAAAGGTTGAAGAAAGTGTTCAGATGGTATGGTCACATGAAAAGAATGCCTGAAGAAAGAATAGTTGAAAGGATCCATGTCAGTGAAGTGGAAGGAAGAAGAAGGCGTGGAAAGCCGAGAAGAAGATAGTATGATATGGTGTCAGAATGTGTGTCAGAGCGTGAAAAGGGAATGGCTGAAGCAAGCAAAAGCATTAGCAAATGACAGGAATGAATGGAGGAAGTTTGTTAGAGAGAGTACATGAAGGTCTCTGGACCCTTTTAAGTGACAAACCTGAAGATGGCTGGGTGATGCTGATATTGGGGACTTGGGCATCTCCACCGGGGTCCCACACAGAATATCGTGTGCCCTCCTTTTGCCTGAGCCCCCGGAACACCATCAGCGGACCTCACCTTCAACAGAGTACCTCTTCCTTCACCTCAGTGGCAGTCCATCGCCAGTCGAGCAGAACACCGCCTCCAGAAAACACCAGAACATCAACCAGCCAAGCAAAACACCGCTAACTGTCACCACGACACCCCATAACCTGGGACACGGCAAAACAACAAGTACTTGGGACATGACAGAACACCTGGGGGATCCTCACACACATCATGGACCCCCCTAAACACCGCCAGAATCCCCGAATACCACCATCATCATCTATCAACATCAACAAGTTCCTGACCAAACATCGCCAGGAACACATGAACCAAAATGATTTGACAAAAAACAAACAAATGAATAAATAAACAAAAAAATAATAATAAATAAATAAATAAACATCCCTTTAACAACAGCAAGGTGGACGGCCCACTAACTTTTCTCTTCCACTGTATTTCATCTTTCCTACTTTCTCTTCCCCCCACCCACTCTGTGGTGCCTCTCTTCATTTTTCTCACCTTTAAAAAAAAAAAAAAAAAAAAAAAAAAAAAAATCTTTATCCCAAATGTTGATGTGAAGAGACCTTGCCCGGATATATATATATATATATAATAACATATGAGGTGAAGCCATTGATTTCGGGGGCTGATGAGTGATCGGTGCTTCTGAATGTTTGTGTGCTTGCTTTTTGTAGGCGAACTTCTGTGTTCTTCTCCGTCACCTCTTTTTCCTTTCTCGAGTCTTTTGCTGATCCTCCCTACACCTTATGGGAGTAAGGGCTGGCTACTGACTGACTGACTGACTGGTTATGTGTACAGTATATAATATTATATGTGCATTAGGCTAGCTGTTTTATATATATTTTTGTATTATGTACTTTCGTGTGCTTTTATGTGTGAGTATACTTGTGTTTCAGCGTGAGCTTATGAGTGTAGCCTATGCATGTTTTCCCGTCTTCCTGTCTGTCATTTACTGTCTGATATTGTATTTCATTATAATTATGTTTTCTGTCAGTGCCTGCGTGCGTGTGTGTGGGTGTCCGTCTATCCGTTTACAAATCGTTGGTCCAGGTGCCCTACTATATACTTACTTAGCTTCCAGCACCCTATCCCGCTTTCATATCCGCCATATTGGTGCCTCTGGTGATTAAGTCCTCTCTCTCTGCACCCAAATATCTCCATCTATTTCTATCTATTTTCTCAGGCCCAATCCCCACTTTTCCTATTATCTCCAAACCCATTATAATCATTTGGGAATACTGGTACAAGGCATATAGTTTGGTGTTTGGATAATAAGTTCTGCATGATCAAAAGTAAAAGAATCTTTCATGCTTTGTTACTTGAGGTACCAAAATGGCGTCCAAAGAAAAAGATGGCCACTCTCCCTCACTACCATATCTCCAGGGTTGAGGAGTTCTTTGCATGTCATATTTTTCGCTTTATTCTGGGGCGATGTTTGGGGGTGCCATAACTCTCGACCGTGTGTTGGGGGGAGGGGGGGGGGTATTATTGTGGGGGTGTTGTTACTCTGGTTGTTTTGTGTGGTGGTGAGGAAAAGGGTGGTGATGGAGGAAATGGTGGTGATGATGATGTTGGTAAGGAACG
This sequence comes from Paralithodes platypus, assembly GCA_032716605.1. NCBI lineage: Eukaryota > Metazoa > Arthropoda > Malacostraca > Decapoda > Lithodidae > Paralithodes > Paralithodes platypus. The sequence goes on along the minus strand of CM064520.1, from coordinate 20,579,467 downwards.
TGATGAGTGATGACGAATGGTAATGATGGTGGTGGTGATGCTGTTGGTAAGGAATATGGTGATGATGATGATGATGATGAATGGTGCTGGTGTTAGTTGTCAGGATGATAGTGGTGGTAAGAGGGGTGGTAGTGAGGAGGTGTTGGTGAGAATGGTGGAGGGTTATGCTGTTGGTGAGGAATATGATGGGGATGATAGTGGTGGTGGTGAGGAGGAGGATGCTGGTGATGAGGATAGTGTTGGTGGTGAAGAGTATGATGGTGATGATAATCGTGGTGGTGAGGATAATAATGGTGATGGTGGGGAGGTGGTGGCGAATATATGAACATAACATACGAAAAATGGAAATCTGCAAGTCTATAGAAGGTGGTGAGATGAAAGTGGTAGTGATACTCATGGTGGTGATGGTGGCAAGGATAGTGGTGAAGATGATGGTGGTAGTGGTGGTGGTGGTGGCAAGGATAGTGGTAAAGATGGTGGTGGTAGTAGTGGTGAAGATGATGGTGGTGGTGGTAGTAGTGGTGGCAAGGATAGTGGTGAAGATGATGGTGGTAGTGGTGGTGGTGGTGGCAAGGATAGTGGTAAATATGGTGGTGGTGGTAGTAGTGGTGGCAAGGATAGTGGTGAAGATGATGGTGGTAGTGGTGGTGGTAGTAGTGGTGGCAATGATAGTGGTGAAGATGGTGGTGGTGGTAGTAGTGGTGGCAAGGATAGTGGTGAAGATGATGGTGGTGGTGGTAGTAGTGGTGACAAGGATAGTGATAAAAATGGTGATGATGATGGTGGCCAAAACCAATAATAATAGCCTTGGTCCCAGTTATGGAAGGTATAAGGGGAATAGTTGCCTCATATTCCTCGTTCCTCAGTCTGACAATAACTGCTTCATTTTACGCTGTTCTCTTTCTACCTTGTCTATTTACCCCTTCAATATATGAGAATGCCTTTCTACTTTCTTCTGGCTCACATAACACGATTTACTCAGGTTTGGAAAATCGTCTTGGAGTCAATGGAGTAGAAACTTTCTCAAATAACCCTCTGACATCTGCCATTCCTTCCTAAACTGCACACATTCGTCTACTAATAGCCAGAATATAAAGAAGTAACGCGTCCTAGTATATTGAAAGGGTTAAAGGGAGGTTTTTAGTTTGTTCCCTTAACCTCCATCAAGCTTAAAATTACACCCCTTTAGACCCCCTTTCTAGATAAATTTTGACATTTTTCGGTAGAAAAATGCCCCGGCCGAAGGCCGGTTCCTCTTAAATTACCCTAAATGGCACAAGAGTTCTTAAAATTGACAGAAATGGGGCGAAAGTTCTTAAAATCGCCAAACTAATACGGCGAACGTCTTAATATCTCAAAAGCAATGGGGTAAACACGAGGGAGAAAGGGGTCCAGAAGAAAAAAACTCAAGTGGAATTCTCCCCTTAAATGTAGGTGAACTTAGTGTTAAAATGTATACAATACATTTCAGGAGGTAATAAAGCAGTATATTACATTATACTGAAATAGGTTTGAGATTGGAGACAATTCATTAATACTGTTCCATGCCGTAGTGATGTTATAATACCTGCGATTTTCACGACACATTCATATTTTGAGAACTACCTTGTGATTTCAAACACTGCTCATTGTGACTTTCAAACACTGCTCATTGTGACTTTCAAACACTGCTCATTGTGACTTTCAAACACTGCTCATTGTGACTTTTCTTTCATGACATTAAGGGGGGTCACCGGCTTTGTTTGTTTTTTCTCTCCTTTTCTCTCATTCCCTGGCTTGCATCCATTCGGCCCCATTCAGCCAACTGTTTTAAGATGTTTATCCCCATCCAGGTGTCGATTTCTTCCTGGCGAGCGATAGCGAGCCAGCATTGTATGGAGAAATCCGGCTTCGCCGGAGACCTTTTTCTATCGAAAAATGTACAAATTTAGCTTTGCTGAAAATATATATATGCTGGCTCGCTACCGCTTGCCAAGAAAATATTGACACCTGGATGGGGGTAAAGGTCTTAAAACAGTAGGCTGAATGGGGCCGAATGGATACAAGCCAAAGAGAGAGGGAGAGAAAGAGAAAAAAAGTGAGGTGGGCTCCAGTTTGAGGTTATCCTATTTTGTCTTACTCATTGTATTCTCCCTGTTAGCAAGTCCTCAATCCACCCTGTAGGGAAGGAGTTATTAGATTAAGGTAAATTTATTATTATATATGTGTGTGTGTTTTATTTTATTTTTATTTTTTTATCGCAAGCTTTTTGGGAATCCTGATGAAAAACGTAAACTTATTTTCGTCATGTGTTGTAAAGGAGTTTGTCATAGATTTAGTGTTCGACCAATATGCATATAACGTGCCTTTAAATGCATTTATGTGTTTTCAAGACATCTAATGGTTTTGAAATATGTCTTTTGTTTATTTCTAACATTTAATTAAACACTATCGAGTTTAGGGAAGGTATCGATTTATTATGTATTCATAGCATGCAACACATTGTTCTGTATATAAATTTACATTTTACATAGCATGTCACCGTTGCTTATTTGAACAGATTAGACAGGAAGCACAATAGCTCGTACTTCTTCCACTGTGCATAGTGACACATACAGTTATTGATAGCATTGCTTAACCGAACTTAGTCATCAATACGATCTCCTCCGTCATCCATTAACAACTTCAGTACGGGTGATGTCATTTTTCCTTATAGTCCGGCTGTTATCAGAGAATTTTATGCAGCTTAGGAAAGACGTCTAGAAACAAGAGAGGTGTATTATATCCATTAATTCTTTGATTATCATAAATCCTTCCTAAACAGAGTAAAATTAGTCTAATGATTGCTAGAATATAAACAAGTCACTTCCCTGTACTGAAAGGCTTAAACAAAAGGGTCACATGTCGAGATACATTCGGTCATGTTAATTATATGGTTATACAATTATATGGTTATACAATTATATGGTTATACAATTATATGGTTATACAATTATATGGTTATACAATTATATGGTTATACAATTATATGGTTATACAATTATATGGTTATACAATTATATGGTTATACAATTATATGGTTATACAATTATATGGTTATACAATTATATGGTTATACAATTATATGGTTATACAATTTATGGGCGGTCGACTGTATACCTTAATCTTGTGATGATTTTTTAGTTTTGCATATTCCTTCCCGTATTCTTAATTATATATATGTTTTAGTCTCTCAGTGGGGTTCGAACCGTCGACCGTCAGAACGATAGCCGACGCTTTAACCAACTCTACCACGGCAGCCGCGGTGGAGTTGGCTAAAGCGTCGGCCATTGTTCTGACGGTCGACGGTTCGAACCCCACTGAGAGATTAAAACATTTAGTGGCTCACGTGTAGTTGTGATACAGTATATACTTAATATATATATTTATTTATTTTTATTTTATTTTATTTTTATTTTTTTATTTTATTTTATTTTATTTAGCTAAAAGGAGTAATTTAGTGTGTCCGTTTTGGTTGATGGCTCGAGAGCGACGTTGTAATTGATAAACTATTTTCTTTAAATTTTCTGTTCCACCAAAAATATGTGCCCCTGGTGAGGCTCGAACTCACAACCTCGGCATGGCTTAGCAGCGAACACTGTCTATAAGTACCGTGCGCTAACCGATTGCGCCACAGGGGCTTGATCTTCAGTGTGGGGATATGGGTAGTGATGATGATGGTGAGGCTAGTGGTGATAATGGTGAGGATAAGGTTAGTCGTGGTGAGGATAAGGATAGTGGTGGTGGTGATGACAAGTGTAGTGATGGTGGAGATAAGGTTAGTGGTGGTGATGAGGGTGAGGATAGTGGTGATGATGAGTGTAGTGGTGGTGATGACAAGTGTAGTGATGGTGGGGAGGATAAGGATAGTGATAGTGATGAGGGTGAGGTTAGTGGTGGTGATGGTGGGGAGGATAGGGATAGTGATGGTAAAGGTGAGGATAGTGGTGATAATAAGAGTAGTGGTGGTGATGACAAGTGTAGTGATGGTGGGGAGGATAGAGATAGTGGTGATAATAAGAGTAGTGGTGAAGATGCTGAAAAAATGAATTATGGGAGAGCTGGTGGTGGCGATGGACATGGTAATGATAAAGATGATATGATGGTGAGGAAGATAGTGGTCATAGTACTTTGGTAATGGTGTTGGTGATGAATATGATGGTGTTGATGGTAATGGTAAGAAATAAGGTAGTGTTGATAGAGGATGGTATTGGCCCTGATGAAGACATATTATGCGAAATGTTGTCAATAAAGTGCTCCTCCTCACATGGTGTATATACTCAGGAAGAGGATAGTGGTGGTGATGATAGTATTGATTCGATAGTGGTGTTAGTGGTGATGGTATGGTTGACGGTAGGTGGTATACCCTGTTCCAAAGAAGGCGGCCAAAACCTTTGAACAATAACCTCTATAACTCGCAAACAATTAGAGTAATCCAGCTAATATTTCTACCATTTGGGAAGGGTCAGCCAGGGAGTAGGTGTGGAGATTTACAGCCCATTTGCTCCACTTTTTTTTTACTTAGAGAGGCTTGGAGTAATAATTGTTGGCCTACCTATATTGAACTGGGTATAGTAGTGGTGATAAGGGTGGTGGAAGATAATGGTAATGATGGCTAATACAAAGCAGAATATAGTTCAAGATGTTGGCATGGCAATTTACCGTCAGCTATAAGAAATATAAGCCTATAATCATTAGTATTAGGCCATAAATCTTGAACACAAACCTCTATAACTCCAAATAGACCAGACTAATCAAGCTAATATTTCTACCATTTGGGAAGAGTCAAATAGGGAATAGGTGTGGATATTTGCAGTCCATTTGCTCTAGCCCTTTTTGAGTTACAAAATATAGAGGTCAATATTTCTAGCCAACTTATAATTAATAGAGTATAGTTCGCATGTTCCTTCCCCTGCATTGCTCAGCTTGCACTGCTGGCAAATCCCTGGTAATCTGTTTGAAGGGTAAGGTACTTTAGTATGTGTTGAAGAGAGAGAGTGTGTGTGTGTATGAGAGAGAGAGAGAGAGAGAGTGAGTGCGTGAGGGAGGGAAATAGAGAGAGAGAGAGTGTGTGTGTGTGAGAGAGAGAGGGAGAATGCAAATGAGTGAGGGAGGGAAAGATCGAGAGTGAGATATTTACTTAACTTAATAACCTTTATGTACTGCCCCACAGAACGATTGCGGGCATACAATTATACATATCTAAGGCATTAAACCACTAATGATCCTTCAAATGCATCACATAAATAGTGATGCATAACATTTCCTGTACAATGTTATGAGGACAAAATGTAATACGTTAAGAAAATTATTTAGGAAAACAGATAATTGAATTACTGGATCTCACTGTACAATGCTCAGTCTTGCATATATCGTCAAGAGGTGTCCAGGTATTTATGACCACGGCTGTACACAATTATTTCTAGGAAGATGATATTAAACTTACATTTACATTAATCTGAACAAGTTATATTTTAGTGTGAATCTCTAAAGAATATAACTTCATTACTGTTCTTGTGTGTGTAATTGTGTGTGTGTTTTTTTTTTTTTTTTATAAGGGACTGGATCAATTCGTGTTAAATTTATATTATTTCTTCTTAACCTAGCCTTGCTAATACATTGTCACTCAACTAGTAAACACGAAAACAACGAACTAGTCGAAGTAAAACAGGCAAACATACACACACACACAGACTCAGTCACACACATACACAAACACACACATACCTATTCTCTCTCTCTCTCTCTCTCTCTCTCTCTCTCTCTCTCTCTCTCTCTCACACACACACACAGTAAGGCAGCTTCCACATTCTCACTATCGATCAAACAGCTGTGACTCTCTCCCCCGCGCCACTTGTTTTTCTCCCCTTGTGTTGTGTTTTGTGTTATGCTTCTCCTTGTGTTGTGTTGTGTGCAGTGTTATTCTTTTCTTGTGTTGTGTTTTGTGTTGTGCTTGTCCTTGTGTTGTGTTGTGTGTAGTGTTATTCTTTTCTTGTGTTGTGTTTTGTGTTGTGCTTGTCCTTGTGTTGTGTTGTGTGTAGTGTTATGCTTCTCTTGTGTTGTGTTTTGTGTTGTGCTTGTCCTTGTGTTGTGTTGTGTGTAGTGTTATGCTTTTCTTGTGTTGTGTTTTGTGTTGTGCTTGTCCTTGTGTTGTGTTGTGTGTAGTGTTATGCTTTTCTTGTGTTGTGTTTTGTGTTGTGCTTGTCCTTGTGTTGTGTTGTGTGTAGTGTTATGCTTTTCTTGTGTTGTGTTTTGTGTTGTGCTTGTCCTTGTGTTGTGTTGTGTGTAGTGTTATGCTTCTCTTGTGTTGTATTTTGTGTTGTGCTTGTCCTTGTGTTGTGTTGTGTGTAGTGTTATGCTTTTCTTGTGTTGTGCTTGTCCTTGTGTTGTGTTGTGTGTAGTGTTATGCTTCTCTTGTGTTGTGTTTTGTGTTGTGCTTGTCCTTGTGTTGTTTTAAGTTGAGCTGTGTTATGCTTCTCTTCTGTTATGTTTTGCGTTAAGGGGGGTCACCGATTTTTTTTTCTCTCCTTTTCTCTCTTTCCCTGGCTTGTATCCATTCAGCCCCATTGAGCCTTCTGTTTTAAGACGTTTATCCCCATCCTGGTGTCGATTTTGTCCAGGCGAGCGATAGCGAGCCATAATTGTATGGAGAAAACCGGCTTCGCCGGAGACATTTTTCTATCGAAAAATGTACAAATTTAGCTTGCTGTAAAAATAAAAATATATATATGCTGGCTCGCTACCACTCGCCAAGAAATTATTGACACCTGGATGGGGGTAAACATCTTAAAACAATAGGCATGAATGGGGCCGAATGGATGCAAGCCAAAGAGAGAGGGAAAGAAAGAACAAAAAGCGAGGTGGCCTCCCTTAAGTTGTGTTACGTTTCTCTTTGTGTTGTGTTTTGTGTTGTGTTATGCTTCTCCTTATGTTGTATTTTGTGTTTAGTTGTGTTATGCTTCTCCTTATGTTGTATTTTGTGTTTAGTTGTGTTATGCTTCTCCTTATGTTGTATTTTGTGTTTAGTTGTGTTATGCTTCTCCTTATGTTGTATTTTGTGTTTAGTTGTGTTATGCTTCTCCTTATGTTGTATTTTGTGTTTAGTTGTGTTATGCTTCTCTTTGTGTTGTGTTTTGTGTTAACTTGTGCTATGCTTCTTTTTGTGTTATTTTGTGTTGTGTTATGCTTCTCTTTGTGTTATGGTTTGTGTTGTGTTATGCTTATCTTTGTGTTGTGTTTTGTGTTGTGTTATGTTTCTCTTTGTGTTGTGTTTTGTGTTAACTTGTGTTATGTTTCTCTTTGTGTTGTGTTTTGTGTTGTGCTACGCTTCTCTTTGTGTTGTGTTTTGTGTTAACTTGTGTTATGCTTCTCTTTGTGTTGTGTTATGCTTTCCTGTTTTTTATGTTTTTTTGTTTTTAAATGGGCTAGGCTTCTCTTGCGTTGTGCTTTGTATTAAGTTGTGTTATGTTTCTCCCGTGTTGTGTTTTGTGTTGTGCTATGCTTCTCCTGTGTTGTGGGAAGTGTTGCAGTTGCCATGTTGTGTTATATACGTCCATTGTTTTATCCCCTTGTGTTGTGTTTTGTTTAAAGTTGCATTAGTCTTATACTCTGTTCAGTTCTGTATTGCAGCTTGTTTTTATCTTGTTTTTCTCCATCCATGTTGTTTTCTTGTGTCAAGGGGGAGGTAGTTGGTTATTTTTTGGAACTCTTCTCCCGCATGATTAGTCCCATTCATTTTGAGATTTTAAGACGTTCGTCCCATTAGTTTAGCGAGTTTAAGATCTTTCGCGCCATTTCGTGTATTTATTTTAAAACTTGCCATGCCATTAGGGTGTTGATTTATTCCCTGCGAGCGATAGCGTGCCTGTAATGAGGAATCGGCCTTCGGCCTGGAAATATTCTACCGAAAAATGTACTAATTTATCTTGAAAGGGGGTCTAGGGGGTGTTATTTTAAACTTGATGGAGGTCTAGCGAGGAAACTAAATATATATGAAGAAATAAATAAGTCGACGAAAATGTAACCACTACCCCCTTAAGTTGTGTTGTGGTTCTGTGTTGTGGTTCTGTGGTGTGTTCCGTGTTTGAGGGTAAGCTGTGTTATGTTGCGTGTGCTATGTTCTGTGCTATGTTCTGTGTTGTGCTCCGTGTTTGAGGGTAAGCTGTGTTATGTTGCGTGTGCTATGTTCTGTGCTATGTTCTGTGGTGTGTTCCGTGTTTGATGGTAAGCTGTGTTATGTTGCGTGTGCTATGTTCTGTGTAGTGCTCCGTGTTTGAGGGTAAGCTGTGTTATGTTGCGTGTGCTATGTTCTGTGGTGTGTTCCGTGTTTGAGGGTAAGCTGTGTTATGTTGCGTGTGCTATGTTCTGTGCTATGTTCTGTGTTGTGTTCCGTGTTTGATGGTAAGCTGTGTTATGTTGCGTGTGCTATGTTCTGTGGTGTGTTCCGTGTTTGATGGTAAGCTGTGTTATGTTGCGTGTGCTATGTTCTGTGTTGTGCTCCGTGTTTGAGGGTAAGCTGTGTTATGTTGCGTGTGCTATGTTCTGTGTTGTGCTCCGTGTTTGAGGGTAAGCTGGGTTATGTTGCGTGTGCTATGTTCTGTGTTGTGCTCCGTGTTTGAGGGTAAGCTGTGTTATGTTGCGTGTGCTATGTTCTGTGCTATGTTCTGTGTTGTGCTCCGTGTTTGAGGGTAAACTGTGTTATGTTACGTGTGCTATGTTCTGTGTTGTGCTCCGTGTTTGAGGGTAAGCTGGGTTATGTTGCGTGTGCTTTGTTCTGTGCTATGTTCTGTGTTGTGCTCCGTGTTTGAGGGTAAGCTGTGTTATGTTGCGTGTGCTATGTTCTGTGTTATGTTCTGTGTTGTGCTCCGTGTTTGAGGGTAAGCTGGGTTATGTTGCGTGGGCTATGTTCTGTGCTATGTTCTGTGTTGTGCTCCGTGTTTGAGGGTTAGCTGTGTTATGTTCTGTGTTGTGCTCCGTGTTTGAGGATAAGCTGAGTTATGTTGCGTGGGCTATGTTCTGTGCTATGTTCTGTGTTGTGCTCCGTGTTTGAGGGCAAGCTGTGTTATGTTGCGTGGGCTATGTTCTGTGTTGTGCTCCGTGTTTGAGGGTAAGCTGTGTTATGTTGCATGTGCTATGTTCTGTGCTATGTTTTGTGTTGTGCTCCTTGTTTGAGGGTAAGCTGTGTTATGTTGCGTGTGCTATGTTCAGTGCTATGTTCTGTGTTGTGCTCCGTGTTTGAGGGTAAGCTGTGTTATGTTGCATGTGCTATGTTCTGTGCTATGTTTTGTGTTGTGCTCCTTGTTTGAGGGTAAGCTGGGTTATGTTGCATGGGCTATGTTCTGTGCTATGTTCTGTGTTGTGCTCCGTGTTTGAGGGTAAGCTGTGTTATGTTGCATGTGCTATGTTCTGTGTTGTGTTCCGTGTTTGAGGGTAAGCTGTGTTATGTTGCGTGTGCTATGTTCTGTGCTATGTTCTGTGTTGTGCTCCGTGTTTGAGGGTAAGCTGGGTTATGTTGTGTGGGCTATGTTCTGTGCTATGTTCTGTGTTGTGCTCCGTGTTTGAGGGTAAGCTGTGTTATGTTGTGTGGGCTATGTTCTGTGTTGTGCTCCTTGTTTGAGGGTAAGCTGGATTATGTTGCGTGGGCTATGTTCTGTGCTATGTTCTGTGTTGTGCTCCGTGTTTGAGGGTAAGCTGGGTTATGTTGTGTGGGCTATGTCCTGTGTTGTGCTCCGTGTTTGAGGGTAAGCTGTGTTATGTTGCGTGGGCTATGTTCTGTGCTATGTTCTGTGTTGTGCTCAGTATTTGAGGGTAAGCTGGGTTATGTTGCGTGTGCTATGTTCTGTGCTATGTGCTGTGTTGTGCTCCGTGTTTGAGGGTAAGCTGTGTTATGTTCCGTGTGCTATGTTCTGTGTTGTGCTCCGTGTTTGAGGGTAAGCTGTGTTATGTTGCGTGTGCTATGTTCTGTGTTGTGCTCCGTGTTTGAGGGTAAGCTGTGTTATGTTGCGTGTGCTATGTTCTGTGCTATGTTCTGTGTTGTGCTCCGTGTTTGAGGGTAAGCTGTGTTATGTTGCGTGGGCTATGTTCTGTCCAAGCTTCTTGTTTTATAAGTAGTGCCACATCTCTTCCGTCACATTCATCCAGCTGACACCAAGCAATGCCATTACACTCAGACATGGCCTCTTGTTGTTAAATATGTGACTGTGTTTATTAAGGGAGCCCACCTCGCTTTTTGTTTTCTCTTTGTCTCCCTCTTTCTTTGGTTTGTATCCATTCGGCCCCATTCAGCCTACTGTTTTAAGACGTTTACCCCCATCCAGGTGTCAATATTTTCCTGGCGAGCGGTAGCAAGCTAGCGTATATCTTTTTGTTTTGACAGCAAGCTAAATTTGCAAACTTTTCGATAGAAAAATGTCTCCGGCGAAGCCGGATTTATCCAAACAATGCTAGTTCGCTGTCGCTCGCCAGGAAGAAATCGACACCTGGATGGGGATAAACGTCTTAAAACAGTTGGTAGAATGGGGCCGAATGGATACAAGCCAGTAAAAGAGAGAAAAGGAAAGAAAGATACAAAAAACGGTGACCCCCTTAATGCAAGAAGACCCCATTTGGATAACATGATGAGTTCAATTGACCACTTACGAGTTTTAGGCTTTAACCCTTTGAGTACCTGCAGCGACGTGTGTTATCTTTTATTCTACCTATATTTAGGCGATATTACGCAGCTTAGGAAGGATCTGCGGTAGTTAAAAGGGTTGGTTGAGATAGTTTGAAGCCTTATTATTGCTAGTGGTTCTTCCTAATCTGAATAAAATCGTCTAATAGTTGCCCCAATGTAAAGAAAAGGACATCACCGGTATTGTATGGGATAAGGAAGTTCAAGCTGTAGACATCGATATTTAGCACAATTACCAGATATAATACAGATGTAATGCCTTTATAAATTAATCAAACCAAATCAAATATATTTTATATCCATCAAAAACCTACATTATTATTACATTTCTGTTTAATATCAATGTTTACGGCTTCAACTTCCTTATTGCCTAAACCTCGCAAGTGGTCAGTTGAAGGATAAATGGGTGTAAATTTCGTATAGTGATTTACTCTTAGTTGGTTCGTTTGACTAGATTTTATATAATCAACGAATATTTGTTCAACTTTTTGATAGGTAAATATTTAAATATGCCAATGTTATGATGTATTGAATTACGACCATACATCTGATTGCTTAAGTTAAGGCACCTACATCCTAATAATTGTCCAACTTCATTGAATGCTAGATAGTTATCGATGTCAGTATTGATAAATTGATGGTTCTAGTGTCTAAACATAGTGGGCAATTTGCTAGTGCTTACTCATTATTAATCGGAATTCTCCTCTATACTAGAAAATAGGTGGCCCTCTCTTTTACCTATTAGTATCTTAAGTGTCAAATTAGAGAGTTGTCATATACAGTATATATATATATATATATATATATATTAGGGTGGCCCTTATGCTATAGGCAAAATTTCAAAATTGCTGTTTTAGCTCTCAGGGTTCTCATCGAGTCAGTTTGGTCCAAAAATTATTCAGTAAAATTTTCGGGAAGATTGTTTAATATTTACTGGTAGTCCACGGCGTTTGAAGGCCACTCTTTGGGTGGCCTCTACGTATGAAGTATACTTTGGATCTGGTCATCCAGTTCCCCCCAACTCTAAAACAGTAAACTTAGTGGGTATTAGCTGCTCAAGGACAGGGGTATCACGGGCACCACTCCTTTCATTGTTGCCTGGTTTGTGCCAGGGTTTTCTTCCGGGTGTCCGGGTATAGCTTCCGGTGCTCACTCACAACTTGGAGGAGAAACTGCAGCTGTTCTTCATCCTTCGTGAGGAGCCGGTTGTATGTTTTGACGAGAGAGACCCCTCGTTCAGCATGATCATTCACAACCTCCAAACCATTAACGAGACGGCAGGTCTCCTGATAATCACCGCGATTTGGCCACTCCTCAGGATCATAGTGGAGAAAATCCGTTGGAAGTCGCACCTTCTCGAAGAAACCCCGACTTCTTGGTGACACGAAGTCTTCGAGGTTGGCATCTTTCAAGAATCCGAGATCGTGCTGAGCTCGCTTGGGAGGCTCTTCCTCATCGTCCATTTCTCCCGACATTGCCTTGACCATATCCTTCTTCGTTCGAACGGATACGGCATCATCAAAAAGGGCCAGGACTGTAGTTTCTTCTCCAAGGTACCAGAGGTGCCTTTTAATCTTCTCTGATGTAGCCTTGCTGATCTCTTGGTTAGGGAAGTCGACGAGAGCCTTGATGAGGTGCCAGTCCCACCTGGGAGCTTGGACTGAAGAAGGAGAGGTGATCCATGCCTCGACGTAGAGAAGAGCTCCGAAGATGCAGAGATCCCTCAAAGCCTTCTCCTCACGGTTTGTCAGTCGGAATTGGTTCTTGAACATCCAAACCTTGAAAGCGTTGGCGCTACTGTCTAAAATCGCGAATTTCTCTATTTATAGGGTGGTCCTGATCAAAAGCATGGTCCCGAATAGCTGAATGAACAGGCTTTGATATTGACAAACCCGTTCTTACTGATACACCTGTATGTTCTGAAATTCTGGTTCTCAGGTGCCTCTTTGTTTTACCTATATATGTAGCCATACAGCTATCACACGTGTATTGATAAACAACACAAGAAGCCAGATCTCCGGGAATTTTATCTATATATCTAAAAAAAACTGCCTATATTCCGCCCTGATTTAAAAAGCTTCAGTAATTACTGCTTCAAGATATATTGTTTATTTTCCAATTGTATTCTCTGGTTCGAAGAGTTTTACTGTACGAAAAAGGCTCGCTTCCCTCCTTCGTGAATTTTATCCACAAATTAACCTTAGAGTTATTTTAAAATCAGGGCGGAATATAGACAATATATCTTGAAGCAGTAATTACTGAAGCTTTTTAAATCAGGGCGGAATATAGGCAGTTTTTTTTAGATATATAGATAAAATTCCCGGAGATCTGGCTTCTTGTGTTGTTTATCAATACACGTGTGATAGCTGTATGGCTACATATATAGGTAAAACAAAGAGGCACCTGAGAACCAGAATTTCAGAACATATAGGTGTATCAGTAAGAACGGGTTTGTCAATATCAAAGCCTGTTCATTCAGCTATTCGGGACCATGCTTTTGATCAGGACCACCCTATAAATAGAGAGAAATTCGCGATTTTAGACAGTAGCGCCAATGACTTGGACCTACTCACTTTAGAGAGCATTCATCAAGCTATGGTACGCCCTAGCATGGGTGATAACGAAACCTCTCCCCCCTTCTTTGCTTTTAAAGTATTGATCTTTTTGCTTATAATAACTTAGAGTAACGTTAACGACCTAGATTTTATTTATATATATTTTAATCATAAATATAAATTATGTCCTTTACCATTTCCATTGTCTCTGTATTAACTTTTTCTGGTATTAAATTTTTAGTTGATTTTTCTGAGAGTTCCTGCTATATTGGCTTTCTTTGCCCACATTATTTTATTTTCTACATGGTTGTAAATGTTGTGTTCACTTCTGCTTTATAGACCTGAAGATGGACGTAGAGATGTCCGAAACGTAGTCGACTTAATAAACTTCTGCCTGCAAGATGTTTGTCATAACCCTGGTCCTGTTATTCCTGTGTAAGCTGCGCTTTCCATGTAACCAGTCAATATCATATATATATATATATATATATATATATATATATATATATATATATATATATATATATATATATATATATATATATATACTGTATATATATACAATATATATATATATATATATATATTTTTTTTTCTATGTGATTGAGGGAGGCAAAAGGCATAACTGCCTATAGCGAGTGCCTCCCCCATAGTTGACAGAGTGACAGGGCCAAAATCAAGGGACGTTCGAGCCAAAATGCCTGGACACACGGAGTTTGAAGCAATTTAAGTCATAGGAAGAGGGAAAGACTGATTCTGGGAGAGAGTTCCAGAGCTCAGCTGTTGAGTAGAAGAAAGTTTGAGAGTAACGTTTCACTCTTGGGTTGGAGAGTTGCACAGAGTAGGGGTGGGATTAAGTTGCAAGGCAGGTACCACGTGCCCTACGTAAAGGAGGTGGTATGCACTGGGATAGCTCTGAGGAACACTGATTATTATAGTAGCGATAGAATAGCGAGAGAGATGCAACATTGCGGCGGAGAGAGAGAGATTGCAGAGAGTTGGTGAGTGGACGGGAGTTAATGATACGAAAGGCCTTCCTTTCAACTTTGTCTAGGAGAGCAGTGTGAGAGGAACCTCCCCACACATGTGAACAATACTCAATACAAGGGCGCACTATGCCCCTGTACAGAGCAAGAAGCTGTGCAGGGGAAAAGAACCCCCTAAGGCGGTTGAGCACACCCAGCTTCTGGGAGGCTGCCTTAGCAAGACTGGTAATATGGTCCTTCCAAATGAGAGCAGAAGAAAAAGAGACACCAAGAATATTGAGAGAAGATGAAGGGTTGATTTTTGTATTGTTGAAGAATAAGGGATAGTCCGCTGGGAGATCCTGACGGGTAGATAGATGGAGAAATTGGGTTTTGGAAGCATTAAAGTTAACAAGGTTTTCTCTGCCCCAATTGGAAATAGTATTTAGATCAGAATTTAAGAGTTCTATGGCTTCATTACGTTTGTCGTTGAGGGATTGCTGGCTGGGGCGTTCTGAAAAACTAATGGAGTAGTGCAAGGTTGAGTCGTCTGCGTATGAATGGATGGGAATTAAGGTACAGTTAAGGAGATCATTTATAAAAATTAGAAAGAGAATAGGAGATAGGACAGAGCCCTGAGGAACACCGGAGTTTATATATATATATATATGTATATAATTATATATATATTATAATTTGTTGATAAAATAAGTATGTTCATTATTTCCTCCCGTACTTTATTACTTATATAAATAGTCCCCATCTTACATCTTGTCCAATTCAATCAAATGATAATTGCTCTGCTGTCCAATATAGGTTCGTTTAAGGGGAGGTATTTAGTTTGTTCCCTAGACCTCCATCAAGCTTAAAATTACACCCCCTCGAGTCCCTTTCAAGATAAATTTGTACATTTTTCGGTAGAAAAATGTCCCGGCCGAAGGCCGGTTCCTCTTAAATTACAGGCTCGCTATCGCTCGCCAGGATAAAATCGACACCTGAATTGTACGAAAGGTCTTAATATGGGGTGAAAGTTCTTAAAATCGTTAAACTAATGGGGCAAACGTTTTATAATATCAAAAGCAATGGGGCTAAACATGAGGGAGAAATGGGTCAAGAAAAAAATCCCTCAAGTGGAGATCTCCCCTTAAAGGAATCTAATGGTCAACATGAACTCATATATTTGTTTGGCTCAGATCGGTTTCAGAGAAGCTATAATAGAATAAAGAGTTACCGGACTCTAATAATGTTATGGATTTGTTTACTTAATTTAATTGCAAGTAAGAAGGTTTTTTAATTATTATACTGCCTGTAAGGAAGTTTTAATATTCTCGCATAATTATGTTCAATAATAGTTTTCTTTGCTTCATGGTAATAAGAATTTTCTGAAAGGGATTCACCAGTGATTCTATTAAATGTTAAAGAGGGATTTAGACATTTTTCCTCTCTGCAATGAATAGAGAGGAGTGGAAGTGCCTCGATGAAGGGCTTTAGTGTTTCTTCCTCCATTTAAATACTCAAATGTTTTCCACGTCTAGATTTGTCCAAGTTCTTCTTCATACCATGTTCACACTATCACACACACTCACCCTTACATGTCTATATATTTACACACAAAGAACATGTGCAGCCAACACTCATTCAACCCCTTCAGCACAATGGCGCCTTTTTACCTTTAATACTGGCTAAAATTAGACGATTATATGCAGTTTAAGAAGTACCTATGTCATTAAGAGGGTTTACTGAGATCGTATTTACCCATTTGAGTCGTAGAGGTAGATTATAAACTAAAGAAAATAGTCTACTGGTAACCAGCATATGACGAAAATTACGTAATGGGAGTGACAGGGTTAAATGTATATTGAACTAAAATTATATAATACAACGCTATATACTATCTCAAATGCCCCTGAGTTTAGCCTTAAGGGGAGATTTCCACTTGATGGATTTTTTTCTGGACCCCTTTCTCCCTCATGTTTAGCCCCATTGCTTTTGAGATTTTAAGACGTTCGCCCCATTAGTTTGGCGATTTTAAGAATTTACGCCCCATTCTGTCAATTTTAAGACCTTTTGTGCCATTTAGGTGCCGATTTTATCCTGGCAAGCGATAGCGAGCCTGTAATTTAAGAGTAACCGGCCTTTGGCCGTGAAATTTTTCTACCGAAAAATGTACAAATTTATCTTGAAAGGGGGTCAAGGGGGTGACATTTTTAGATTGCTGGATGAGTAGGAAACAATCTAAAAACCTCCCCTTAAATGTACAAAGATACAAATGATAGTACAATCTTATTGTTATTATTTTATTATTATTATTATTATTATTATTATTATTATTATTAATAGTAGTAGTAGTAGTAGTAGTAGTAGTAGTAGTAGTAGTATACACACATGTATACCGGTACTAAGACACTTTCCTGACACACAAACATACACATACACACACACACATGTATACTAAGACACCTCCCTGACACACACACACACACATTCTCCTTTGCCTCATTTTCGCCACTTCACCTTATTTTCTTCCAATTCGTCCCCTCCTCAGGAACACCCACCATTTTCCTGCCTCCCTACCTTCCTCCTCTTACTCTTCCTCACTTATCCTCATAATTTTTCCTCATTTGTCGCCTTCACTCCCTTCTTCATCTTACTCTTCCTTACATGTCTTTTTTACTCTTCTTGTTACTCGTCGTCACTTCCTTCTTCTTCTTTCTCTTCCTCACTTATCCTCTTCATTCTTCCTCCTATCTCGCCCTCACTCACTTCTACCTCTTACTCTGGGCGGGGTTGAAATAGGGGAGCTATCCCCAAAGGCGGCTTTCTAGGGCCTTTCCTAGCTGATGCTGAGAGGATTGGGTTCTAGTCTTGTGGTGATGGGCTGGTCTATCAGAGTGAGAACTGAGCGATCTCTGCCATACCCATAGCTTACTCTGACTTCCTTTTACTTATATATTTTCTAGATCTCAAGTGACGGCGTCTCTTCCGTGGATTGACCTCCCAATCTACCAAGATTGGAAGCCAAAGCGTCACATTTTTTCCTTTGCCCCTCAGCTTTCTCTTCATAATTGCTGAGGGGCACAGGGCCCTGGGTGGGGCTTTGGTTTCCCGGGCGTTTCTGTCGCCCTCCTCAGCTCCCCGCCATGGAGTGGCTTCGGTCACCCCTGCTTTATTGTGGTCGGCTGGGAGGGTTCTGTGGGGGCGCTCGGTTATGGCCTTGGTCTTGCTCGGGGCCTTGGGGCTGTTCGGCCAGGCAGCTTGGGGAACAACAACAACAACAACAACCTCTTACTCTTTCTTACTTGTCTTCTTTACTCTTCCTTGTTACTCACTATCTTCCTCCTCTTACTCTTCCTTACTTATCCTCCTCATTATTCCTCCTTTCTCGCCCTCACTCTCTTCCTCCTCCTACTCTACCTCACTTATCCTTCTTTAATATGTCTTTTTATCTTTTTTTCGAGAAAGCGGTAGACAATGCTTTGAACACTTTGTAAAGAGTGTACTCTGCATAGGTACTGTATTTATGTTATCATTATATACATTCATTTATTGTTCTAATGTCTCCTAGGAATGAACCACAAGATTTTTGAAACACTAACTATTCGTTGAAACTCCTTTGTAATTGCTCCTTTTTCTCATCTTCTGGTATCATTCTTTTTTTGTTTCCCATTATTTTGTCCTCGTATAGTCTGTCCTGTCCTCTTCTCTTTTCCTCTCCTCTCCCCTTTCTCCCCCAAGCCCTCCCAATTTGCTTTCCAATTCCTTTTATTTATTGTTGACATACACTTATTTTTCTCTCCATTCTCCTCCACGTCTGCTTCTCTTCCTTCCTTTACCCTCCTCCACATGGGAAGTAGGAATGAAAACTGTTCATGAAATGCATTCAACTCTTGCAAAGAGGAAGGAATCGAATTAAGAGTCATTCAGTAACTTACTAACTGAAATTACTGTAGATGCATGCACAGTTTTCCAAGAATTCATACTAGTTCAGTTCGTATGCTTGTTAGGATTACTTAGATGGATATGATTTGGCAGCTCCATTCCTGGTGCTAGAGTCCATCAGAGGTCCTTGGTGATGGCGCACAGGAATCTTTGCAGCCGGCAATTCTTATCAGGTGAAGGAGGCAGAGATTCAAAGGCCGACAGTCTCCTCTGCATTGGTGGTGGTGTAGGAAATCTGATGTGGCTGTTTTGTGGTGACGGCTCTGACGGTAGGTGACGGTGAGGCAGCCAGTAGTTCATCAGTACCAAAGGATATTTGGGAGGTGTTGTCGTTGGAGTTTTCAGCATTGCGGGCTGGTAGCACAGCTATAGTGCATTCAAACTAACCGGGCAGAAACTGTTAGCACTTTCTTTCTATACTTCCTTTCAAAGCTGTTAATATGACGCTGCTTATACTTAATATTGGCTATACAACTGTAGAGAAAGACAGCATTGCCAATTTCTGCCAGGATATCTTGAATACACTTTAGTGGCTCACACCTTGTTATATCTGTGAGGGTTTAGTCGGTGAGTAATATGACAGTGTACAGTAGGTGGGTGACTTTACTAGTGGTTCATTCATGAGTTATTTGTTAGTGGGTAACACAATGGTGCTGGTGGGTAACACCTCAAGTTTGTCGAGGTAACTCAAAGTCTGAGGACCCTACTAGTCCAGTGTTTGATTCAGGATTCTTTTTTGAACTTGGAGTACAGGTATGGATATTCCTAACATCTTATGGTTTCCTCGGAGAATTCATGACGAGTTTGCTGGAGTCTTCTCCTGGCAAGTTAGGAGTGAGAAAGGCGGCCACGGATAGGAGAGCGGGATGCTGATAAGCCTATGTCGCCTGGAAGCACGCACAGGCCAGGGGTCTGTTGGGGGTTCTCCTAGGACTCCTATTATAGCTAAGGCCAAGATGTGGTGGCCTTCATCTTGTTGCATTACATTATAACAGTACGTTCAAATAATTCAAAAGGTTGTTATCTCGCTTTAGGTAATTCATGTGTTGCATCTTATTTAGAACATTGTGTATCAATATGTTCATAATCTGCCAAATCAATATCTTCTAGAATTAAATATATTAAACTAACGAAACCTAGAATAAGAGGAAATAGGATACATTTGCAGTATTAATGCTAGTAAGTGTTCTCACAATTGATTATTTCAATAAATCCAGTGGACATGGTTATTCAGCTATGGAAAAACCTTATGTTTGTAACTGAGTAAAATGCTTGAAAGAATTCTAACAAACTATAACCACTCAAGTCATACTCTCAGTACAAAAAAGTAGCCCCACGGTTCATTTGTATTTTGATAACAGCACTATTTCAACTGGAAATTGTTTGTTGAAGAGTTATATAGCCAGATGTTGGCGTCCCCACCAAGTTGTGCAGACTCTTTCAGACAGGGAATCAATGCTTGGCTCAATAACTCGCACTAATTTAGTGTTCTGGCTGTTAACATTTGTGTATGTTGTAGCTCTTGTGGAGGAAGGAAAATATTGGAGGAAATGACAGGGCGAAACAGTGAAGCCAACTTCCTGCACTTCGACCTTGCAGTACCTTAATAAATATTATTTGAATATTAGAGTTTAGGATATAGATTGCAAAAACACGTATATATTATGTATTTTATGTTGCCATATCATTATATCCTACCATTATTTTTGTATATATATGTGAGACACTATGGTCTGTGTCAGCCATATTCGCCAGTACTTACCAGTCTTTTTTTCTCGCTTCACGCTCACATAGCATACGGTCTACCTGATTATCCTTCCCCTCATATAACCCCATCTGTACCAGCGACATCTCTTTAATAGTATTCTTGCTACTATTAGACTATTTTTTTCAGTTTAAAAAGGACCTCTAGCAACTACCAGGCTTCGACCAATCTCACTTAACCCTTTTTACTACCTCAGATTCTTCTTAAACTGCACAATATCGTCGAAATATAGCTAGAATCAAATTAAAAAAGACGTCGCTGGTACAGCAGGGGTTAACCTCCTTGCTCTGGTCAGAAGTCATGATTGGGGCAAAACATGAGGTAGAAGGTGGTCCAGAAAAAAACAACCATCCCTCCTTAACCCGTCCAATCCCAGCGACGGCTACTAGCCGTCAGTAGATAAGTCACTCCACAGTCCCAGCGACGGCTAGTAGCCGTCAGTAATGTAATTTACTTGTAACTGCCTGTATTAGGCTGTGTCTGGTACAACGACCGTTTGATCACTACTCTCGATATGGCAACACTTCTCAGCTTATATAAGACCCTCTGAAGGCTGGGGGAGCCTCTGATGGCCTTCCCAATCAAGCTAAAAAAAATGGGGGAGCCAGTCTTCCTTCATCTCTTGAGGTGGAAAGTTGTTCTATCTTGCCATTTTGGCCACATTGCTTGGGACTGGGGGGATTTTTATTACTGAATTCTACGGTACAGTAGGGGTTAAAAGTTTGCTCATATGTTCAGCGACTTTTGGCCAACACCTCTCCATTCCCAACCAGTGGTAACCCATCCTTACTGCATCCTCACCCAACTGTTGTACAAGCAGACCCTTCATAATTAGTGGATATGTTGTTACTTGTTTTCCTTTGAATCCCTCTTTGTTCTCAGTCTTCTCTCTCTCTCTCTCTCCCCGCCACTTATCGGTACACACGCTCTCTCGATTTCCTCCCGTCTCTCTCTCTCTTTCTCTATCTCTCCCCTCACTCAGCGTTTCACTTTATCTCTTTGTGCCTCCTTTCCTCTCTCTCTCTCTCTCATTTTGTCTCCCTTTCTTTCCACTTCCCTCTGTCGCTTTGTGTTGCCTCTTCCCTCATTCCCTACTTCACTTTTTATCTCTATGTTCCCACTGTCCTTTGCTTGCTTATGATTCTGTGGGTGCTTCTCTCTCTCTCTCTCTCTCTCTCTCTCTCTCTCTCTCTCTCTCTCTCTCTCTCTCTCTCTCTCTCTCTCTCTCTCTCTCTCTCTCTCTCTCTCTCTCTCTCTCTCTCTCTCTCTCACTCTCTCACTCACAGACGCACACCCAAGTATACACACATTAAAATACATATAAACACCCACACATAAAATCAAGTTGAGTACACATACACATAAACATACATACGGAATCACACACACACACACACGTACACAGAAGCAATCCTCCCCACGCCCTCAAGCCCCCTCCCTCCCCTCCTCCTCCTCCTCCCCTCCTCCTCATTTCCCTCATTTACTCCTCATTTTGCTCACTTTCCGTCCATTTTCTGTGTGATTGCCCGCCCTGATGCCCTTCTCTCACCCTCAGCAATACAGAATGATTGACCTACAACCATTATTTCATGCTAAATTTCACTGCAATATCGCACTCTTGTCGCAACCCACAGCACCCTCGCGGACCCCCCATTCTCGCCCCTATCGACCCTTGGCATAGAGGCGAAAATAGGGTTGGTACGCCTCGGATTATGGGTTACGTCCCCCTCGCCACTCAAATCCATCACGAATCCATCCTTTGGCAGCGGCCGCATGATTTCAAAACCGAATTAGGGTGGAAAAGCTGCCACGTTTCTATCACAACGCATTTGCTGCCCAATTTGAGTCTTATCAGGGGTCCTCGCCCCCTGCACAAGATGTCGGGGGCCGCCACCACCCAGCCACAGGTGAGACCCAAACACTCATTAAAGGACGAGTCACACAAGCACTTTTCCCGGCAACTTTTTCCGGTGACTTTGATCTGCCAGCTTATGTGTTAAAGTATAATAATGTTTCAGCCAATCATAGCAATCTAACGCCGATAAACTACCGACATCCATGCTAAAGAACCTCGAAATACTGTTAGAAAATACTTGCCCCTCGAAAATTGCCGGTAAAACGCTCGTCTGACCTCGCTTTAAGGTGGTTCATTAAGATTACACGCTACACAGCCTTGTCATTAACCACGGCGCTAATTTTTCAAGGTGAGAGATGCGAGGGTCGACGTGTTATTGTCGTTGGTGTGGACGTCCTCTGTTTAGCGTTGTTCTTGTTGTGTTCCAGTCATTGTGTGTTCATATTGGTGTTCTAGTTGCGGTACGTAGTCAGTGTGTGTTCTATTGTTTGAGTGTGTTTAAGGGGGAGGTAGTCGCTTTTTCTGGACCCCTTTCTCCGTCATGTTTAGCATATTAGTTTTGATATATTAAGACGTTCGTTTCGTTAGTTTGGCGATTTTGAGACCTTTCACCCATTTCTTTGTCAATATTCTTTCGTTCCATTTAGGTATCGATTTGTCCTGGCGAATGATAGCGAGCCTGTAAATTATAGAAGGAATCGGCCTTCGGCCGGGAAATTTTTCTATCGAAAAATCTACAAATTTATCTTGAAAGGGGGTCTAGGGAGTGTTATTTTAAGCTTGATGAAAGTCTAGTGAGGAAACTAAAAAATATATTAATAAATAAATAAATAAACTAAAAAAACAAGCTCTAACCCCTCAATGTGCTTACTGTGCTGTCCTCTCTGTAGGGTTGTTCTTGTTACGTTCCAGTCATTGTGTGTTCATATTGGTGTTCTAGTCGCGTTAGTCAGTGTGTGTTCTATTGTTTGCGATTGTTTAATTTGTTTACATATGCTAGTCTGTTGTTGTTTGTCTTCCTTTGTATTCCTTTTGTGTTATCTGTCCTCTCGGTAGGGTTGCTCTTATGCGTTAGAGTCATTGTGTGTTCATATTGGAGTTCTAGTCGCGTTAATAATTGTGAGTTCTATTGTTTGAGCGTGTTTAACCCCTTCTGTACCGGCTACGTCTTTTTAACTTTATTCTGGCTACTATATTAGACGATTTTATGCAGTATATAAAGGGCCTCCAGGAATTAACAGGTTCGAACTATCTCTCTTAACAAGGTTTTACTACCACAGATCCTTCTTAACAAGATTTTACTACCACAGATCCTTCTTAGCAAGGTTTTACTACCACAGATCCTTCTTAACAAGGTTTTACTACCACAGATCCTTCTTAACAAGGTTTTACTACCACAGATCCTCTTAACAAGGTTTTACTACCACAGATCCTTCTTAACAAGGTTTTACTACCACAGATCCTTCTTAACAAGGTTTTACTACCACAGATCCTTCTTAACAAGGTTTTACTACCACAGATCCTTCTTAACAAGGTTTTACTACCACAGATCCTTCTTAACAAGGTTTTACTACCACAGATCCTTCTTAACAAGGTTTTACTACAACAGATCCTTCGTAACAAGGTTTTACTACCACAGATCCTTCTTAACAAGGTTTTACTACCACAGATCCTTCGTAACAAGGTTTTACTACCACAGATCCTTCTTAACAAGGTTTTACTACCACAGATCCTTCTTAAATTGCACAAAATCGTCTAAATATAGCTACAATAAAAATAAAATTACGTCGCCGGTAAGGAAGGGGTTAATGTGTTTACTTATCTGTCCTTTCTGTAGGGTCGGTTATGTTGCTACGAGGTTTGTTTTTCATATTGGTATCTGTGTTGTATTGTTGCTTGTGTGTGCTATGTTTACTCTGCTGTTCTTTTTGGAGGGCTGTTCTGTTTTCGTTCGAGTCATTGTTTGTTTGCGTTGATGTTTGTGTTCTATTGGTTAAGGTGCTAGTGGCTAGGTTTTTGGTCTATTAATTAATTTATTTATATATATTTTAAGTTTCTTCGCTAGACCTCCATCAAGCTTAGAAAAACACCCCCTAGCCCCCCCCCCCCCCCCTTCAAGACTAATTTGTAAAATTTTCGGTAGAAAAAATTCCCGGCCGAAGGCCGGTTTCTCTTTAAATTACAAGCTCGCTATCGTTCACCAGGAAAAAATCTACACCAAAATGGCACGAAAGGTCTTAACATTGACAAACGAAATGGGGTGAAAGGTGTTAAAACCACCAAACTAATGGGCCGAACGTCTTTAAATATAAAAACTAATAAGGCTATACACGAGGGAGAAAGGGGTCCAGAAAAAAAAACATCCCCCATTAAGTTTGTTTAATTTTTGTGCTGTTCTGTTATTTTTATAGGGCTGTTCTGGTTCAACCGAGGCATTCTTTGTTATATATTGATATTTAGTTTGTATTGTTTGGTATGATTATTTCCGCTTATTTACTTTATGTTTTTATCTATGTGTGTGTTTATATGTTTATGTCAGAAGATTTTACTCACTCGTCAACTCTGCTTTCCCGTAATTTTTATGTTTTATTAGTCCTGTCTTTATCACGTTATGCCTTACTTACCCATCCGTTGCCTTGGCTTTCCTTAACCTCTTCTGTATCGGCAACATCTTTTATATTTTGTTCTAGCTGTATTTTAAGGGTTGTGTGCAGTTTAAGAAGGATCAGTGGCTTCAAAAGGGGTTAAGTGAGATAGTTCGAAGCCTGTCAAAATCCGGAGGCCCTTTTGGACCTGAATAAAATCA
Organism: Paralithodes platypus; assembly: GCA_032716605.1. NCBI lineage: Eukaryota > Metazoa > Arthropoda > Malacostraca > Decapoda > Lithodidae > Paralithodes > Paralithodes platypus. The sequence goes on along the minus strand of CM064520.1, from coordinate 20,554,892 downwards.
TCTAATAGTAGCCAGAACTAAGTTAAAGGGACAGATCTGGTACTGAACGGGTTAACTTCGCTGTACACTCGACCAAAAAACAATCTTTACACTGGTGAGCTGTAAATAATCTAGTGTGAACGAAATTAATCGGGTGAAACATACATCTGTGAGGTATTATCATAAGATTTCGACCAACTTCCAGAATGTTTAGAGCGTTAGTGTAAAGATTGTTTTTTGGTCGAGTGTACATCTCACTTTATACACCTTTCCCTATTCACCTCCGTCCCTAAGTACCCAAACTGCATACCTATTTTACTTCAACCAATTGTCTCCTCTCTCTTTCTCTCTATCTCTCTCTCTCTCTCTCTCTCTCTCTCACCTGTAGCCCTATTAACTCTCTTCATCATATTCACGCCATCTCTCCTCCCTCGTTAGCCCAATCTCCGTGTCTCATCTCACCTTTCCTCCTGGCCTTATATATCTACTTTTCCTCTAAGCCCCTTCCCTCTCCATCTCATTCCCTCTTTGTCGTCCCAATATAACCCCTTGAGGATAATGACCCATTTTGACAGTTTATTCTGTCTACCATTAAACGATTTTAAAAAGCTTAGCCAGGATGTCTGGGAAGGAAAAGAGTAAAGACTATCCCAATCAACCTCCTGACGTACACATACACTTCCTAATGTAGATAAAATCGTCTAATAATAGCCAGAACACTGGAAATAAGTGCGTCATCGATCCTCAGAGGGCTAACTATAAACAAAATAAGTGCGTCATCGATCCTCAGAGGGCTAACTATAAACAAAATAAGTGCGTCAGCGATCCTCAGAGGGCTAACTATAAACAAAATAAGTGCGTCATCGATCCTCAGAGGGCTAACTATAAACAAAATAAGTGCGTCATCGATCCTCCGAGGGCTAACTATAAACAAAATAAGTGCGTCATCGATCCTCAGAGGGCTAACTATAAACAAAATAAGTGCGTCATCGATCCTCAGAGGGCTAACTATAAACAAAATAAGTGCGTCATCGATCCTCAGAGGGCTAACTATAAACAAAATAAATGCATCATCGATCCTCAGAGGGCTAACTATAAACAAAATAAGTGCGTCAGCGATCCTCAGAGGGCTAACTATAAACAAAATAAGTGCGTCATCGATCCTCAGAGGGCTAACTATAAACAAAATAAGTGCGTCATCGATCCTCAGAGGGCTAACTATAAACAAAATAAGTGCGTCATCGATCCTCAGAGGGCTAACTATAAACAAAATAAGTGCGTCATCGATCCTCAGAGGGCTAACTATAAACAAAATAAGTGCGTCATCGATCCTCAGAGGGCTAACTATAAACAAAATAAGTGCGTCATCGATCCTCAGAGGGCTAACTATAAACAAAATAAGTGCGTCATCTTTTCCCTATTTATCCCCCTACTGTTTCTCCCTTCCATTATTGTTCCATTTTTATTACCCATTTTCTAATTTTCTTCTCCCTCTACTTCCTTTCTTCTCTCTCACTCACTCCCCATACATTTCTTCTCTCTCACTCACTCCCCATACCTTTCTTCTCTCTCACTCACTCCCCATACCTTTCTTCTCTCTCACTCACTCCCCATACCTTTCTTCTCTCTCACTCACTCCCCATACCTTTCTTCTCTCTCACTCACTCCCCATACCTTTCTTCTCTCTCACTCACTCCCCATACCTTTCTTCTCTCTCACTCACTCCCCATACCTTTCTTCTCTCTCACTCACTCCCCATACCTTTCTTCTCTCTCACTCACTCCCCATACCTTTCTTCTCTCTCACTCACTCCCCATACCTTTCTTCTCTCTCACTCACTCCCCATACCTTTCTTCTCTCTCACTCACTCCCCATACCTTTCTTCTCTCTCACTCACTCCCCATACCTTTCTTCTCTCTCACTCACTCCCCATACTTTTCTTCTCTCTCACTCACTCCCCATACCTTTCTTCTCTCTCACTCACTCCCCATACTTTTCTTCTCTCTCACTCACTCCCCATACCTTTCTTCTCTCTCACTCACTCCCCATACCTCTCTTCTCTCTCTCACTCACTCCCCATACCTTTCTTCTCTCTCACTCACTCCCCATACCTTTCTTCTCTCTCACTCACTCCCCATACTTTTCTTCTCTCTCACTCACTCCCCATACCTTTCTTCTCTCTCACTCACTCCCCATACCTTTCTTCTCTCTCACTCATTCCCCATACCTTTCTTCCCCACTTCTTTTATTCTCTCTTCTCACCTGTTCCCCCACTCCCGTTCCTTCCTCCTTGTCTTTTATATCCCCTACTGTATCCCCTTTCCTTGTTGCTCCAATCGCCTTACCCATCTTCTCACCTTTTTCTCCCCAACTTCCTTTCCTCTCTCTCTCCCTCTCTCTCCCAATATTCTCTCTCTCTCTCATCCCAATCTCTCTCAACCCCTCCCCCTCTCTCTCTCTCCCCATACCTCTCCTCCCATATATCCTCCCCAACCACCCCTCGTTGTCCCTCCTCGCCTCTCGTTCTTTTTCACACTTTCCTTTTCTGTCGACCTCTTCAGCACCTTTCCTGTACCTCAGTGGCCCCCTCTCTCTACCCCCCCCCTCCCCTCCACTCCCCCCTCTCCCTGGTCCCCCTCCACAACTCCATTTCATGCCTTACGGGTTTTGTATTTATCTATTTTAGTTTCCCTTCTTCCTATTTCCTTCCTATGTGCATTTTCTTTTTCTGTCATTGATTTCCACTCCATTTATTTATTTAGTTTCCCTTCTTCCTCTTCCCTTCCTCTATTTTGGTGTTAGATTATATCTGTCTCGAGTCGGCCACCCCCCGATAAAAACTAATAATAAATAAATAGGGAATGGGCCTGAGTAAATAGATAGATAGATAGATAGATAGATAGGTTGTATCATTTATATTTACATTTACGTAGGTTAGTTAGATTTATCGGAAGCAGCATTCGTTTCTTGTTCATAATATTCTTCCTCTTCCCTGCCTTTATCATGTGTTCTACCATTTAGCCCTTCCAAGATCCATTACGCATTTCGTTTCTATTGTCTGGATATTATAAGACGATTTTGTTCAGATTAGGAAGGGTATATGGAAGTTATAGGGTTAAAAGAGACATCCTTTACCCATATAATACCCACAGATATTTCGTATGCTGTATAAAATAGTTAAATAATACCCAGAATAAACTGTCAAATTGCGTCATAATTTTCAAAGGGTTAATTAATTTACATAGATAGATTAATAGATAGATTGTTGCTCCTCCTATATATTTACATAGATAGATTATTAGATAGATTAATTTACATAGATAGATTAATAGATAGATTGTTACTCCTTCTATATATTTACATAGATTGATTATTAGATAGATTAATTTACATAGATAGATTAATAGATAGATTGTTGCTCCTCCTATATATTTACATAGATAGATTATTAGATAGATTAATTTACATAGATAGATTAATAGATAGATTGTTGCTCCTCCTATATATTTACATAGATTGATTATTAGATAGATTAATTTACATAGATAGATTAATAGATAGATTGTTGCTCCTCCTATATATTTTCTTCGGACCTCTTTGTATTTTACTTTTCCGATGCTCACCTAACCTTCTGTATTCTTTCTCTCCTTCATTTGCACTCGTTTATTCATCCTATTTATTCAACTCCTTTCCTCATTCTCTCACTGTCCACCTCCAATCCTTATATTCATCCGCTTCATGCTGATTCTCTCTCAAGCTATCGAGACACATAGGCTGGTATTCTTAAGGGAGCCCACCTCGCTTTTTTTCTCTTTCTCTCCTTCTCTCTTTGGCTTGTATCCATTCGGCCTACTGTTTTAAGACGTTTACCCCCATCCAGGTGTCAATATTTTCCTGGCGAGCGGGAGCGAGCCAACAAATATCTATTTTTGTTTTGACAGCAAGCTAAATTTGTACATTTTTCTATAGAAAAATGTCTCTGGCGAAGCCGGATTTCTCCATACAATGCTGGTTCGCTATCGCTCGCCAGGAAGAAATAGACACCTGGATGGGGATAAACGTCTTAAAACCGTTGGCTGAGTGGGGCCCAATGGATACAAGCCAGGGAAAGAGAGAAAGATAAAAAAAACGCCGGTGACCCCCCTTAAGCAATTCTTTCCCTTCGCAACACCGTTAATGGACCAAACAGCTTGAACATTTTTACATTTGGTTCAGAAATGGGAGTATTAATCCGTCTAATCTCTACTGTATAAACAACACTCATACCCACAATATTCGTTCGGCATCAGGCGCTCCGAAGGGAAAGACAATATTAAGAATACCACCTTTAGTTTTGAGACTGCACATGAAAAACGAGTTGTTTCAAAACTTTGTCCCTTGCTATTAAGGGGGAAGGGTTTATTTTTTGGTCGATTTTGCATATATTCATTATTATTTTGTAGCTTCCTCCCTTGACCTCCATCAAGCTTAAAATAAAAACATCCATTAGATCCCCCTTCTAGATAAATGTGTACATGTCCCGGCCGAAGGCCGGTTCTTCTTCCAAAATTACCGGCTCACTATCGTTCGCCAAGAAAAACAATAGACACCTAAATAACACGAAAGGTCTTAATATTGACAAAGAAATAGGGCGAAAGGTCTTAAAATCGACAAACTAATGGGGCAAACATCTAAAAATCTGAAAATAATGGGGCTAAACATGAGAGAGAAAAGAGTCCAGAAAAACGACTCATCTCCCCTTAATCAGTCATATTAAATAGATAAAGGCAATGTTATGCTCCGTAGTTACTGTAAGTAATTAAATGGCCCTAGTAATGTATCTTTATGAACACTTTCCTGTATTCCTTCTCACACTCAACTCTGTCTTAAAACAACATTGCCCCCAACATTGTGTTTTCCTTTAAGGGGGATGGGCGTATTTATTTATTCATTTATGTATCTTTTTATTATTTGTTTGATTCCTCCCTAGACCTCCATCAAGCTTAAAATAAATACCCCTCCAAGACCCTCCAAGATAAATTTTTACATTTTTCGACAGAAATGTTTTCCGGCCGAAGGCCAGTTCCTCTTAAATTACAGGCTCGCCAGGAAAAAACTCGACCTGAAGAAGTCTTAATATTGACAAAGAAATGGGGCGAAAGGTCTTAAAATCGCCAAACTAATGGACCAAAAGTCTTATAATCTAAACACTAATGGGGCTAGACATGAGGAAGAATGGGGACCAGAAAAACGACCCATCTCCCCTTAAAACAACATATTGCCCCAACATTGTCTTTTCCTTTAACTCCTTCAGTATTGAGCTTGGCCATCCATCATATTTACCTTAGGTGCCCTAGCTGTAGTGTCAGCCGAACCCTCTACCTCGTAAGCTTTTCTCCTTTTATTCCCACTTCATTTAAAATTTGTTTGGCTATTTTAGGACCTTTCGACCTATTTCTTTGTCAATATTAAGACTGTTCGTGTCATTTAGGTGTCGATGTTTTCCTGGCGAGCGAAAGCGAGGCTGTAATTTAAGAGGACCCGGCCTTCGGAACGGGATTTTTTTTGGTATCGAAAATGTAAAAATTTATCTTGAAGGGGGTCTTGGGGGTAATTTTTAAGTTTGGTGGAGGTCTAAGGCGGAAACTAAAAACAAAATAAAAATAATAATAATAATAAAAATATATATAAACAAGGAAATAAATACGCCCATCCCCCTTAAGCAGAATTACAAGCTGCTGAAATACTGTCGAAAACACATAAAACCAAATTGATCCTATATTCTATCCATCAAGGATCTACATTATTTCTGTATTTCTGATTTATGTCCACGGACTGCCACATGTGTTTGTAAATTTCATTAATCGATTTTAGGAGTATGGTTGGTTGTTGGAAGGAACATAATAATTATGTCGGTGTTTGTGGCTCCAACTACCTGATAGCCTAAAACTCACAAGTGGTAAATTAACTCTAAAAGTCTAATAATAGTCAGAATTAAAGGTTCTAATCCTCAAGGAGGTGACGCATCTCACAAGCAACCAAGCACACACCAAGACACTCGCCAACCCTGGGGAACCAGATCTGTAAACATCTAATATATTATATTAATTTAACTCAAACGCCATTCTAGAAAAGCAGAACAGAAATACACACAAGAACACACAAGCACACATAAACAGAAAACAGCAATTGATAAACAATCAACTTACACTACTTAACAATCAAAACATCCAATCAACCAAGCGTATAACCTACTAGAAACACAAACAGACAAGCAAATATTCAAGCCACACACACACACACACACACACAGCCAAACCCAACTAGAATGTTTCACCTGCCTGACCTTTGCTGAGTGAGGACCTGTCCCTAGTGACTCCCAGTGAATTATCTTTGCCCATAGTGTGGTGATAGTATTAACGCTATCTTAAAATGGCTGGTGTTGACGAGATTGCTACCTCCTCTCATATTCTCCAGCTTTGTCTTGCTTTGCAAGAAAGGCTGGAAAATGTGGAGAGAGAGGTGCAGTCTCTCAAAGACGAGAATTTGGCCTTAAAGCTGACTTTGGCTGACAAGAAAAGTGAGGATAGTGCAACTGCTGTTAGGGATCGTGATGCTCCCTGGACAGTTGTTCCAACAAGTGCAACAACCTGCAAATTTCTACGGCGGCCAGTTGCCCTCAGCAACAAGTTCATCACCTTGGATGACGAATGTGATGGTGAGGTTGCGAGTGCTTCCTTCGGCGAGGAAACCAGGAGAAAGGTAAGTAAGTTGCCTCCAAACACAGGAAATGCTGTGACTGCTGCCCCCCCAGGAGTATCTTCAACTGCTGCCCCAGGAGTTCCTGCCGCAGCTGCTACCAAGTCATCGACAAGGAGAGGCAAGTCCTTCTCAATTGTTGGGGACTCCATGGTCAGACACTTAGCTAGGTCCACTTGTACTGATATTAGGAAGCTTGTCTGTCTGCCTGGTGCCGGGGTTGGGAAGGTGTTAGAGGAAATTGATTACATCATGCAAGATATTGGAGATAGCCCCATTATCTGTCTCAGTACAGGGAGCAATGATGTTGGTAAAGGTAGGACGGAAGTACTGCTTCGGCAGTACAGGGAGGTGTTAGATAAAGTTAGGAGGAAGGGAGGCATACCTGTAGTACACAGTATCTTGCCACGGAGAGGGGTCAGCAAGGAATGGTCATCTAGGGCAATTGGTATCAATTGTCGGCTGGAAAAATACTGTAATGCAAATGCAATACCATTCCTTGATAACTGGACCCGTTTCTATGTTAAAAATCAGTTGTACGCACAGGACGGGGTTCATCTTTCTCGGCTAGGGGTGGCAAATTTAGCTAGGTCAATAAATAGGATTGTCGCGGGGTTTCGCTGAAAATAAAGCTTGAGAATATGAGTAAGAATAATTGTCTAGATAGGGTAAATTGCCGTACTGGTACATCAGATAGGAATAGAAAATATCAGTCACAGGATTTTAATTGTACTGCTAGTAGAAATATTAAAGGTGTAACAGAAGATGGGAATTCAGTTAGAAATAAAGGTAAATCCGATACCAGTAAAATAAATTCATTGCGATTATATTATACAAACTGTAGGAGTTTATGTAACAAAATGGATGAACTTAGAGCACTTGTTAGCAACGAAAATATAGACATTATAGCACTGACTGAAACATGGATTAATACAGAATCAAGATTTTTTTAGCAGAATTCCATATACCAGGATATAGTTTGTTTAAACGCGACCGAACAAGTAGGAGGGGCGGCGGAATAGCAGTGATTGTCAGGAGTTCTTTAAAAAGCTGTATTAAATCAGGTATTAGACTAAATACTGATAACGAAAGTGTTTGGGTAGAGGTTAGCGAAGGTAGTGAGACCATAATTATTGGAGTTATTTATAGACCACCAAATATGAGTAGAAACGAAGGTACAGCTTTATGGCAGGAAGTGAAAATAGCATCAAGGTTTAGCAATGTGTGTATTATGGGGGATTTTAATTTTCCGAATATTGATTGGCAGCATCAAATCGGCGACTCAGATTCAAAAGAGTTTATTGAGGCGGTACAGGATAGTTTTTTATTTCAATTCATAGACTCGCCTACTAGAGGTAATAATATCCTCGATTTAGTTCTCAGTAATAATGAACAAATGATAAATAATGTAGAGATAGGAGACCAACTAGGAAATAGTGATCATAAATCAATTTATTTTAACATACAATGGACAGGAAAGGCTAAAGAGAATACGACACTTATCCCAGATTTCAGAAAAGCCAATTATGGTGGATTAAGAAGAGCCTTAAGAGTCGATCCTATGGTTAAACTATTAACCATTTCACGCTTATGACGCGATTTTGAGCCTATTACGGATACGTTAAAGCCTTTGTTACCATCAGGAGTATTTAGAAACCTTTAGTTTAGTTACTTCAACCTCTGCAGTTGTCTTTGAGTTAGCTGTGGGCAGAAAACTAATTTTGGAGAGGTAATTATAAGAGTGAGAGAACTCAATTTCTTATTGCTAATCTGGCAACCTCTGCGTCATAAATGTGTGAAAGGGTTAAGTGGACCCAGGTGCGCTAATGAACATACTCTCTCTCAGATACCTGTCTTAACTCAGGATAATTTGACAGCTACATATAATCATTTTATTTCTTCACTCCACAATGCGCAAAATAAATATATCCCCAAAAGAAAATTTAGATCAACACAGAACCAACCCAAATGGATGAATAATAGACTATTAGACCTTCTAGGAAAAAAGAGAGGAATATATCGAAAAATTAAGAAAGGCGAAATTCACCTACTTGCTTACTATCAGAATCTATCAAGAGAGGTTAAAAAAGGTATAAGGACAGACAAAAGAAATTATGAAATCAGGATAGCCAATGACTCAAAAAATAACCCTAAGGCTTTTTACCAGCTATATAAATAGAGATAGAATAGGCCCCCTTAAAACTTCGATAGGAGAAATGACAGAAAATTATTTAGAAATGTGCAGTACATTAAATAGTCAGTTTCTATCCGTTTTCACTAATGAAAATTTGGCACAGATTCCAGAAGTCCGTAAGGTATATAGCGATAGTATAGAAAATAGGTTAAGTACGGTTACTATAAGTAGAAACGATGTGCTTAAGGAAATTGACAGACTGAAACCTCAGAAATCGCCTGGTCCCGATGAGGTATATGCCAGAGTATTAAAAGAATGTAGAGATGAGTTAAGTTACCCATTAACATTTCTTTTTAACAATTCATTAGAAACAGGTATAGTTCCAGAAGCTTGGAAGCTTGCAAATGTAGTTCCGATTTTCAAAAAAGGTGATAAATCAATAGCATCCAATTACCGTCCCATTAGTCTCACTTCAATCATAGGAAAGCTACTAGAGTCAATTATTGCTAGGAAAATGAGAAACCACTTAGAAACATTTAACTTAATCAATTCTTCTCAGCATGGATTCACTCAGGGACGTTCTTGCCTTACTAATTTGCTTAGTTTTTTCTCAGAGGTATATGAAGCAGTAGATAATGACAAGGCATACGATATTATATATTTAGATTTCAGTAAAGCGTTCGACAGAGTCCCTCATGAGAGATTGATGAGAAAGGTTGAGGCACATGGAATAGGTGGGGCGTTGTTGGGATGGATTAGGTCATGGGATGGATTAGATCATGGTAGGAAACAGAGAGTCAGCATAAATGGTACCAAGTCAGAGTGGGGAGCAGTCAAAAGTGGTGTCCCCCAGGGATCGGTATTAGGTCCCCTGTTGTTTCTTATATACATAAATGACCTAGATTTAGGTATAACTAGTAGGATAAGTAAATTCGCAGACGATACTAAAATGGGGAGATCAATTGATTCAGATAGAGATATAGAGTGCCTCCAAAGGGATCTAGATACCTTACATGAATGGTCAGTAAATTGGCAGATGAAGTTTAACATTGACAAATGCAAGGTATTAAAGATAGGGAAGATGCAAACAAATGTTAAATATAAACTAGCTAATTTAGAATTAGAAAATTCAGACTGCGAGAAAGATCTAGGTGTGTTTGTTAGCAATGATTTGAAGCCTAGAAAACAGTGTATAGGCGTTCGTAATAAGGCAAACAGGATTCTCGGGTTCATCTCTAGGAGTGTGAGTAACAGAACTGCTGATGTTATCTTAAAACTTTACTTGTCATTAGTGAGACCCCATATGGATTATGCTGTCCAATTTTGGTGTCCTTATTACAGAATGGACATAGATTCATTGGAGAGAGTACAGCGTAGAATGACAAAAATGATCCATAATATTAGAAATCTTCCGTATGAAGAAAGGTTGAAGAAATTAGGTTTACATTCGTTAGAGAGACGCAGAGTTAGAGGGGATATGATAGAGGTGTTCAAGTGGGTTAGTGGGATTAACAAAGGGGACATGACAAATGTACTAAAGCTCAGTGATAGCGAAAGAACTCGTACCAATGGTTTCAAATTAGATAAATTTCGTTTCAGAAAAGATATAGGCAAATATTGGTTTGGTAACAGAGTTGTAGATGGGTGGAATGGACTACCAAGTGCTATAGTGGGATCTAAAACTGTAGGGAGCTTTAAGATAAAATTGGATAAGCATATGGACGAGAAGGGTTGGGTGTGAAGGGGGATCAGCCGGGTTGGGCCAATCAGCGCTCTGCAGACCCCCATAATCCTGCGTTAATCTCTAACCGTTTTGGTAAGATGATCCTCAGGGTATTAGAGTGTTGAGCCTATAATTGGGCTTTGTAATTGATTTGGGGTTGTGTGGGACAGGGATCTGCCTTGCTTAGGCCAATCGGCTTTCTGCAGACTCCCATTTTCTTATGTTCTTATGTTCTAATGTATTAACACAAACACGATTAACACACATAACGCAATGCACCACAATTTTCAGCAAGCAAGCAAGCAAGCACATAGTAGATCGCAACTAACCAAACACACACAGGGAACACAAACAACCACCAAAGCGCAAACATCCAAGCAAACCTACCACACCAATTCACAAAACCTCAGCCAACCCCTAGTTGAATGCAAATAAAACAGGAATTTCACGAACAAAAACATAAATTAAACATGCAAAACACAAGCACAAAACAAAGAAAGCTCTCAACAACCAACCAAGCATCCATTAGTACAAACTCAATCAAGCAATCACATACCCGAGCACAGACAACCATCCAAGCACATGCTTAAACACAAACAATTCCCCAAGCATACCAAAGCACCCACAACACCTCGGTCAAACCAGAGCTGCATGCACATAAAAGTATAAATGCAAGCACACACTCACAACAACGAAGAACACACATCATACAAGCACAACACAATGCCTCACAACTCGCAACCATCCAAGCGCATACCAAAGCACAAACATTCCACCAAGCATACCAAAACACCCACAAACCCTAGCCAAACCAGAGCTGCATGCACATCAAATTGGAAATGCAAGCACACAAACACAAGCAACATACAATGCATGCACCAAAGCACTAAATAACATGGAAATATAAACTACAATACAACTAGCCTATGGCTAAGCACATACCAAAACACAAACAACCCACCAAGCACACCAAAACACCCACAAACCCCAACCAAAACCCGAGCTGAATGCACATAAGAGTAGAAATGGAAGCACACAAACACAAGCAACATACAATGCACCTACCAAAACACAAACAACCCACCAAGCACACCAAAACACCCACAAACCCCACCCACACCCCGAGCTGAATGCACCTAAGAGTGGAAATGCAAGCACACACGCACAGGCAGGCGGGTTTTGTCGCCACCTCTCCACAATGGCAGGCATCCAGAACTTACAATGGGCCAATCACCCGAAAATTATTCAAATAGAACGAAACATGGGCAGAATTTTGATCGGCCAGTGCGAAGGGCATTGTTGCGGGTTGAATGGTTCCTTATTGTCGACTTTTGACGAATATTGTCGTGTGATCCTCCGCCCATTCTCTCGTTTTGTTCTATTGTTGTGTCCAGGGGGTAAAAGAGAGAGAGAGAGAGAGAGAGAGAGAGAGAAAGGGGAGGGAGGGGGGGGGGGGGAGGAGGAAGAGGGAGGGAGTTAGTGTGTGTGTGTGTGAGTGAATGAGTTGTAGAAAGAGTGATGAGTGGAAGTGTGTGTGATGATTGTGTATGAACTATTTTGCTGTGTGTATATCTCTGTGCGTGTTTGAGAGTGTGTGTTCCCCCCCCCCCCCCCCAGGTCTGTTTACTGTGTGTGCGTGTGTGTGTGTAAATGTGAAAGAGAGAGAGAGAGAGAGAGAGAGAGATGACAGAAGGGCTGGCGGAAAGAGGAGATGAAGGGGTGAGGGGGGAAGGAATAAAACAAGAACATAAAGAAGAGAACAGGCAAAGAAGGCGAAGATAGAATGGAAAATAGAAGGCGAAGATAGAAAGGATAATAAAGCTCTTATTTGCTGCTTCAACTTTTCGTAATATTTGTATCACTTAGTTATATTCCCATTAGCACTTTTGTTATAGTAATTAATGTAAATACTGTTCAGTGGATGACATATTCAGTATGCTAAATATGTCCTTTAATGCTGGCTAAGGAAGGAACTATGGAGATCAGACGGCTAATTGACCACTTGCGAGTTTCAGGCTATAAGAAACTTGGAGCTGAAGACATCGATAGTTGGCAGAATTACCAGCTGTAATACGGTTGTAGTGCATTTACAGTATACAGTATATAATGTACATCATTATAAATTCAACGTACTTCCTATTCCTCAGAAACCTACATTAATATTTTTTTTTTTTTTTTAATATCGATATATAATACCTTATAGCCTGAAACTCGCAAGTGGTCAATTGAGATAGGCTTTACCCCTCTGATTCATGGAGATCCTTCCTAATTAGCATAAAACTTCCATATGATAATCAGAATAAAATGTGAAATAAAGGGTAAATTTAAGACACGCTTGCAGGAAGGGCAGACCGTTGAATATTGTAGTATTGTACTGCAGTATTAAATGGAGTGAGGTTAATATTGTAGTATTGTACTGCAGTATTAAATGGAGTGAGGTTAATATTGTAGTATTGTACTGCAGTATTAAATGGAGTGAGGTTAATATTGTAGTATTGTACTGCAGTATTAAATGGAGTGAGGTTAATATTGTAGTATTGTACTGCAGTATTAAATGGAGTGAGGTTAATATTGTAGTATTGTACTGCAGTATTAAATGGAGTGAGGTTAATATTGTAGTATTGTACTGCAGTATTAAATGGAGTGAGGTTAATATTGTAGTATTGTACTGCAGTATTAAATGGAGTGAGGTTAATATTGTAGTATTGTACTGCAGTATTAAATGGAGTGAGGTTAATATTGTAGTATTGTACTGCAGTATTAAATGGAGTGAGGTTAATATTGTAGTATTGTACTGCAGTATTAAATGGAGTGAGGTTAATATTGTAGTATTGTACTGCAGTATTAAATGGAGTGAGGTTAATAGGAAAACAAAAAGCTTACAAGGTAGAGCGATAGGCTGAAACTACAGCTAGGGCACCTAAGGCAAATATGATGGATGGCCAAGTTCAATACTGAAGGAGTTAAAGGAAAAGACAACGTTGGGGACAATGGTGTTTTAAGACAGAGTTAAATGGACAGTGGCTATCTTTGGGGGGGGGGTCTATTTATGTATATGTATTCATTTATTTGTTCAGTTCCTCACTAGACCTTTATCAAGCTTAAACAAAACACTCCCTAAACCCCCCTTCGGATAAATTTATAAATTTTTCGATTGAAAAATGTCCCGGCATAAGGCCGGTTTCTCTGAAAATTACAAGCTCGCCAGGAAAACAATCGACACCTAAATGGCACGAAAGGTCTTGATATTGATATAGAAATGGTACGAAAGGTATTACAATCGACAAACTAATAGGGCAAATTTCTCAAAATCTTAAAACAAATGGGGCTACCCATGAGGAAGAAGGGGGATCAGAAAAAAACGGGCCATCTCCCTTTAAGTGTACAAGGGAATACAGGATGATGACGTCTGTTTACCTTTGATTCTTGTTATAATTTGACGATTTTATGTAGTTTAAGATGAACCTTTGTTACTCAGAGGGTGTTTACTCCTTTGAGTCCTAGAGGTAGAATATAAGCTAAAGAAAATCGCCTAATAGTGACCAAGCTATGACAAAGATTACGTCATCGTGCTGAAGGGGTTAATATTTGCTGGTGGTGTTATTTTACATATATCCAATGCTTTAATGTAAGCATACATTTATCTTGTGTTTTTTTTTTTTGCTAAAATAATCCCTCAATCATTATTTGTTTTATTATTTTTAGCTAAATGTGTTCTGAATTTGTATTGTACTGGTGCGTGTTTTTATGCGACCTATTTCCCGTGTTTATGAAGTGTTGTTACCTTCGTTTCGTGTTTTTGTTTTTCATCATAAAGGTTAACTACATTCCCTGTTCCCTTATAATATTAATTGTAAAAGCATTAAAACATTATTGTCTTACTGTGCACATATGAGTGTCTGTGTGTGTGTGTGTGTGTGTGAGTGTGTGTGTGTTGATAACAGAGGTCCTTCTTAAACTGCAAAAAAATAGTATAATTATAGCCTGGAACAAAGATTAAACGCTGTCAACGTTCTGAAAGGGTTAACATTTGGGACGTGTGGTGTAGAAATTGGCTAAATTCCACAACTGAGGTTTTGCATATTCATTGTGTTGTGTGTGCGTTCTGAAATTGTATTGTGTTTTTGTTGTTGTTGTGTTGTTTTGTTTTGTTTTGTCGCAGTGTTTGCACGTGTACAGTCGCGCTCAATAGTCGTGTTTTGTCTTCACAACTTCAACTTTTGTTTCCTATTTGTTTGAAGGAGACAAAGGGCAAGGCTGCCTGTAACTAGTGTCTCCCCCAAAGTTGAAAGAGTAATAGAGAACCAAATTAAACTTTTGTTGTGTGTGTATTGGAAAAAAGTGTGGTGTGCTTGTTTAGTGTAGTGAAATGAATAGGATGGGCAGTTGTTTGGGAGAGCTAGCTGGATTACTCTCTGTGTAGGTGAGACACACACAGGAAGAGTAAGGGAAGTCAGTCAAATGAAACAGGATTTCCAGAACCTCCTTTTCACATGCCTATGAGGCCTCCTCTGGGTATTGCCCTGCTCGATTGGTGTCTACATTTGAAGTACGAAAGCATTAATCCTGAGTGTAAGCAAGAGTTGGATATATAGTTTTTGTTTATGTCTGTCAAGATTAGAGTTATGTTTATGGATAAGTATACAACTTCTTGCTTCTTAAACTTTATTGAAAAGCAATGATGGCAGTATCTGAAACAAAGAGAATACAAAATTACAATGTGTACAGATATAGAATATAAGATTACATTGTATACAGAAGGCAGCGTTTGTGTGTGGCAAATTATATTCCTATACGCCCTCCCCAAGCCATTGGAAGTGAGTGACAAAGGCTAATATAAGGTACATGACAGAACTGCCTGTAGGTTCAATCACATAGCGGTCATTTGTCTACAAAGTCCCCGTTCCTCAACCAAGCTGGCGGCGCGGTCCTCCTAGTTGAGCGACGTGTGATTGGGTCTGGTGACCGGTTAGTGGAGGTTGAAGGGAGTGCCGTGGTGGTGGTGGGCCGCTCCCTGAGGCCAGGGGTGTAATGGGGCATGAGGGCACGTAGCGCTCGAGGGATGGGGTTGGTGGTTGGTGGGCTTTGGGAAGGGCGTGGTTTCTGAGGAGTTGGTGCCAGGTTGGGGGTAAGCAGTGTTACAAGGTTAGGTGAGTCATTCTGGTCAGCAGGACAGATAGTTTGGGGTGGCCGAGGTGTGGTCGGCGGCGGCGGGTCATTGACGTGCGACTCTGGTTTGGCTGTCAGTGTAGTTGCAGTTGGTGTGACTACCGGTGGAATGGGGATTGCCGTGGGGCCAGGTGCCATAGCTATAGGTGCGCGGGGTATGATGGGTAAGTATTTGCGCAGGAATTTCCTGTTACGCAGTGTGACACGTCCTGAACCGTCCACTCTCACCACATAATATTGGTCGAGCTGGCACACCTCAATCAAAATGCCAGTCTTGTCCAACTTCGTGGGGTGGGGGCCCGTCTGATTCTGGATGCGGACGCAGTCCCCTACGACGAGTGGAGGAAGGGTGCAGGTGTGCTCAGAAAGGCGTTCAGCGGCACGCATGTGACGGTTACGCAGCGCCTCCTCCCTAGAGAGACGGGTCTCCCGCCATGTTGTGTGTGGCTGGTATTTGCCGGGGTGGATGGGGATGAAGCCTCTTATGGGCCGTCTGAATATGCACATAGCAGGGGAGAGATGCGTGTCACGGTCGGGGGTATTGCGGTACTGGAGTATGGTCCGTTGGAATTTGTCAGTGTCCAGCTTGCCGTCAGCGCTGGTGTTGTCTGTGATCAGGCGTTTCACGGTTTTAACCCCCACCTCTGCACGGCAATTGCTGTGTGGGAAGGCAACGGATGACATGAGGTGGTCCACGCCCCAATTGTGTAGGAATGTTGTTGTTTTGCTGGACCGGAACTCCGGCCCGCCATCCGATGTCAGCTCATAGTTCCCCACAAACGTTTACTGCTAAAACTAAAAGCGCATGGAATACAAGACGGTGTGTTGAAATGGATAGAAAATTGGCTCAGCGACAGAAAGCAAAGAGTAGTCATAAACGGTAAGGCATCTAAATGGACCAATGTAAGTAGCGGGGTACCCCAGGGATCGGTACTAGGACCAATTATCTTTCTAATTTACATCAATGACATAGATGAGGGTCTCACCTGTACAATCTCAAAATTTGCTGACGATACAAAAAATTGCAAATAGCGTACTCTCAAAAGAACAAGTTGACGATATGCAACACAATCTAGATAAATTGTCATGTTGGGCCCAAATTTGGCAAATGAGTTTCAATGCGGATAAATGTAAAGTACTACATATCGGATACCTAAATGAGAAAGCAAACTATTCGATGAATGGCACTCAGCTTAAGAATGTAAACAGAGAAACCGATCTGGGAGTAACAATATCGAGTAACCTAAAACCGAGTCAACAATGTTCAGAAGTTGTTAAGAAGGCAAACAAAATAATTGGCTTTATAGGCAGGTCATTTGAGCATAAATCCAAAGAAGTTATCCTAACCCTTTACAATTCCTTAGTCCATCCTCTTCTGGAATACTGCGTTCAATCCTGGTGCCCTTATTACCAAAAAGATATAAACAAGCTAGAACGAGTTCAACGTAGAGTTACCAAAATTATATCTAGCCTAAAGAACAAACCATACGAAGAGCGTCTTAGAGAATTAAATCTATTTCCTTTAACCCAGCGCAGATTAAGAGGTGACTTAATTCAAGTGTTCAAAATCATCAAAGGCATCGACAATATGAACTGTAATAAGTACTTCACTATCGACCAATCTAATTACACGCCGGAAACGGTTGCAAAATTATTGGTAAATCTTTTAACTCACACGAATCTAAGAATTTCTTCTTCAATCGAGTTGTCAACTTGTGGAATGGGCTTCCCCGAAACGTTATAGACTGCATCACCGTTGATTCATTTAAACTCCGCCTAGACAAATATCTCGCATCAAACCCGCGACTGACTGCGTTTGTAAATGAATAACTTTATTTTATCCCCCCCTCAGTTACTAGCCCATCTGTCCCCTACTAACTTCCTAATCCTGCCACGGACATTAGTTCCAGGGCAGTAATTCCCTTTCCAATGTTCCCTTACCCACTCTAAACCACTGTTTGGACACTTGATCCTCAGTGTTTTGGAGGACAAGCAACCTAGAAGGGTCACTAGATCTGTTGTTGCTTGATTTCCCTTGTACTCCTTTGTACTCATCACTGATGCCATAGGTGACAAAGATGCGGCGCAGGGCACTGATTAGTCCAGCGGCGCCATCGGTTGCCTCCTCTACAATTGGCCAGTTGCTGTATCTGTCCACAGCTACCAAGTAGTTCCGGCCACGGTAGTGGAAGTAGTCGGAAACAATACACTGGAATGGATAGGCCGGCTGGACGGGAGGGGTTGGAGGCGTACTCAGCTGTGAAGGTGCCATACGGTTGCAGGGTGAACAGTGTGTCCGCATCTCGATGATGGCTGGAGTCATGCCTGGCCAGAAGAATGAGGACTCCGCCCGTGAGCACATCTGGGAGATGCCCTGGTGGGTCGAGTGTAGGGCCTGAAGCACTCGGTCACGGAAAGAGGGAGGGATGACAACACGGTCGTTGTAGAGGACCACTCTGTCAAAACCGGTGAGGCCATCACAAAACTGGTGATATTGACGGAGTTCGGGGGGTAGGTCGCTGCGGAATTCGGGAAACCCATCTGCAATGATATCATACAATCCCAACATGGAGGGATCGTTGGTCGTGGCGAGGCGTACATCATCCCATGTAACAGACTTGATCATCTCCGTAGGCGGTGGTGCTGCCTGGTTGCAAATCGAAATGGTGTCCCACTCGTGAGTTCAGATGGTAGCGAGAAAGGATTGTGGCAGACCTGGAGGGGCGGATCAATCTGAAGGGTTGGACACAGCCATAAGATAATCTGGCAGACTCAAAGGTGCAGTTTCACCAAGTGGGTGGCGGGAGATTGCGTCAGCTGCAACGTGGCGCACGCCTGGTATATGAACAATGTGGAAGCGGTAGCGCAAGGATTTATCTTTTAGATTGCGGAGGCGTGGATTCGGGATGTCGTTGAGAGATCGGTCGCCAAACAGTTTCAGGAGAGGCTTGTGGTCCACGGCCACGATGAGGTCCGAGCAGCCAAAAACGAAGTGGCGCGCCTTATCGAGAGCGTCCACAACTGCGAGTGCCTCACCCTCCACTGGAGCATAGCGGGATTCTGCCCTCGAGGTGAATTGACTCCCGACGAGTGTGATCTTCCAGCTTGTCTTGCAGCAAAATGGTTTGGTGGAGGGGCAGGCATAGTGCTTTTGGAATATCCAGAATCCAATGCCACCCTTGCACCAATCGGTGGCAAGGCAGGTTGGTTTGGTCGGGTCGAAGATCTCCACCCCCTTTCAGATCTCATGTACAATCAAGGATTTGGACTCCTCGAATAGGCGGTTCAGTTGGTCTGTCCATGCATAGAGGGTGCCAGGTTTAAGGAGTTGGCGAAATGGTAGCATCCATTCAGCTGAGGCAAAGGCATAGGAGACCTGGTTCACCAGGCCAAACCCGCTTCGTACGTCCGTGATATTGCGCGGGGCTGGGAAGTTCTGGATGGCCTCATGATAGCGAGGATAGGGGCGTACGGTGGTCGGGGCGATTTCAAAGCCCGCGAACTCAACAGTAGTCTGGGCGAAGGAGAACTTGGAGGGGTTCAACGTGATGCCATTGCGGCCGCAGATGTCAAGCCATTCGACTGCCTGGAAAAAATGCCTCCTCAATCGTGTCAGACCACATCAGAGTATCGTCCACACACTTGGTTTTTCGTGGGAAATCGGCGACGATCTCGTCGAATTGGCGGCTGTAGCCGTCTCCCGAGGCAATGTAACCTTGTGGGGCGACACGGTATCGATAACGGCCCCATGGGGTGATGAATGTTGTGAGATGCCGGTCCCGCTCATCAAGGGCGATGCTGTGGTAGCCATTCCACGCATCGAAGAGAGTCTTGCGGGTGTGGGATGGGACTACGCGTGCCTGGTGGAAGGGTGATTGAGTATGATGTGTCTCGCGAGCTACATGGTGATTGAGTGGCTCAAAATCAACCGTGTGTCTGGTCTTACCATCCTGTGGCACCAAGTGGCGGGTGTGCCAATGGGGCCCGGTTCGATGACACCAAGGCGCACATCCTTTCACTGCTTTCACCCAATCCTGCCAGTGTACGGGCATGGGAATCGGTGTGCGGTGGGTAGTTGGTCGAGCATTTGGGTCCACCATGAATCGCATCGGGGGACCAGACATCATAGGGAGTAGTTGATGCTTACATATGTTGAAGGTGCTAGGCTTGTAGAACTCAAGTAGCCATTTCTCAAGTTTCTCTCGGTTCTCCTTCGTGGCTGGGAAAGGGAGGGAAGTGGGAGGGGTTGGTGGTGCTTGGCGTCGAGGGCACATGCATGTGCGCGTGATACAGGATTTAGGTGTGAGTGCCAGTGTGGAGGCAGAGGATTCAACCCTGGCGCTGCGTGGCTCGTGTGCCTCTCCAATCATGGGGAACGTTTTGGGTATCATACCAAGCGCAACACAAGCTTGTTTGGATAGCAATAGTCTGTCGGAGGAGTCAGTAAAGTACACTATTTGACGAGTGTTAAGTGTCTCTCCAGAGGGGGAGGTTCCAGAGATTCGTAGAACAAAGGCACCGGCAATGCTAATGCCATGGTTGTTAGCTGCAGTCATTTTCATTGTGACGGGGATTAGTTGATGCCTCTTCAGGCCCAGCTTAGGTAAAAGTTTGGTGCCAGCTAGGCATGACTGGTACCAAGTGTCGGCCATAGGGAGGTAACGAACAGTGCGGGAGGGGCTGTTGAATGAGGTGAGGAAGCCAAGGGTTCGGTCGTCAGACGGGACGGCTTGGATGGAAACATCAATGACCGGCTGTGGGTCGGACGCTCGTTTCTCCCAGGCGTTGCAAAACTCATTGTAGACGTGGTGCTCGAGCGAGATAGTATGGAGGCCAGATGTTGGGACATCACCAACGGAGCATAGCGTTTTGAAGATGGCAGTGGCATCATCCTGCGGCTGTGGTCCGGTTGGCTTGCAGTTTTTCCTTTCTAACAGCAAAAAAAAAAGTGAGGCTGAGGGTCTGGCATCGCCTGACTTGGTTTGCAGCAGTCCCTTCCCTCGGCGCTTGTAGGAGCTGGTAGCAGCCGCGGTTACAATGGTGCCTCCCTTGAGGAGTCGACCGGCTAATCGATTGCCGCTCTCCTTTGCTTCGACATACTTGAGTGCGTCTTCCAGTGACATGTTGCCTCGATTCACCGAGGACGCCTAATCGAATCTCCTCGTCCTCGAGCCCCCGGATGAGAGCATCCCTGATCATGACGTGACTGTAATCAACCTGGGCTGCACATTGGCACTCAATCTTGAAAATGCACACTCTGGCCTGACCTTGGAGACAGGCGGAAAAGGCCCGCACTGGCTCGTCACGGTCCTGGCGCATTTGCTGAAGCTGCACCCGTGCGACCATGATGTTCTCCTGACGCACGGCGAGTGTCTTAATGTTGCCAAGGATGGTCTGCTCATCACTGGAGGCGCGGGCGCCAAAGGTCCGTGCGAGGTCTTTCCTAAGTGCCTCATCACAACACTCCAGTAGCTGGAAAACTATGTCTGAGCTTGTGAGGTGTGTGGCGGCCTTGTAGTCGGACCATCTTTGCTTGAAGTACACCCATTCTTCACCTGTGCCTGCTGCTGATATCACGGGCAACTTCACCTTCTCTGCCCTGGCTGCACCCGAGGTAGACGTTGTCCTGGAGGCCTGGTCGACTGGGTCGACTCATGCAAGTCAATCAAGCGAAGCAAAACCTCAGGAGGTGTAGCGGCAGGCCATGATGTCGTGCAATCGGGTGCTGGGCAGGGTATGGTGCTCATGGTAATTCCCTGAAGGCAATTCTCTATACTATACCATCATAGATAAGTATACAACTTCTTGCTTCTTAAACTTTATTGAAAAGCAATGATGGCAGTATCTGAAACAAAGAGAATACAAAATTACATTGTGTACAGATGTAGAATATAAGATTACATTGTATACAGAAGGCAGGGTTTGTGTGTGGCAAATGATATTCCTATAGTTCACATTTCATAACTAGCGAAAGATAATTAACCCCTTCAGCACGACGACGCCATTTATACTATATATTGTGGCAAACTTGAGACGATTGTATGCAGCTTAGGAAGGACCATGTTACTCAGATGGTTTATTGAGATCGTATTTACTCCTTTGAGTCCTTGAGGCAGATTATAAGCTAAAAAAAATCGTCTAACGGTAACCAGAAAATTATAAAAATTACGTCATCGTGCTGCACGGATTAAAGGGAAAACAATGGAAGCAGAATACAGCCTCTGAACGTGGCTGTACAACACGACTCTTGGCTGTCACTGTACCAGGGAGACGAGCTACAGATTTTTGCTGTTAGAAAGGAAAAAGTGCAAGCCTCCCCTCCCCACTTCATTCCCCACCCCCTTCCTCTGTGATCAATTGTATCTTCGTTAGGAGGGGAGAGAGAGAGAGAGAGAGAGAGAGAGAGAGAGAGAGAGAAGGGACAGAGAGAATGGAGGTGGATGCTTTCTCTTCTGTTTATATATATATATTGTTTCTCTCTCTCCCTCTCCCTCTCTCTCTCTCTCTCTCTCTGCCGAAGGCCGGTTCCTTCAAGATTACAGGCTCGCTATCGCTCACCAGGAAAACAAATCGACACCCACATTAAATGACAGTTTGTAATATTGTCAAAGTAATGGGGCGAGACATGGAGAAGAAAGGTGTCCAGTAAACACAAAACACTCCTCTTAATCCCTTCAGCACGATTACGCCCTTTTACCTTTTATTCTTGCTAAAGTTCGACGATTTTAATGAGTTTAACAAAGGCCTGTGTTATTCAAAGAATTTATTGAGATAGCATGTACCCCTTTGTGTCTTAGAGGTAGATTATAAGCTAAAGAATATCGTCTAATGGTAACCAGAATTATATGAAAATTACGCCATCGTGCTGAAAGGGTTAATACCACCCTAAGTCTAACAATTCCCAACATAGTACAAGTTAGTCACCGTATTATATATCATTATATAGCGGTATGCATCTAACTCCATGATTCACACACCCACCCACACTGTCACATACCCTCATATCCCAATTGACCACTTCTTTTCTTTTCCCATTTTCTTTTTATGTGTGTATGAAGAAGACAAACGTCAGGCCACCCACAACGAGCGTAGGGTTTGGAACTCGCAAATGATCAATTAAATCCTCTTCTTGTATCTTCCATGTGTCTTTATTGTCTGTGTTTATGAATGAGACAGAAGGCAAAGCTACCTGTAACAAGTGTCTCCCCTAAAGGTGAAAGAGTGACAGAGAGCCGGATTCAAGGTACAGTCACGAGCATAAATACTTCAACACTAACCAAATAACGTTCGCCCCTTCGTTTCGAAAGGATTGCTAATTTTGTGTTCAAACCTACAACAATTTTTAAATTTAAGTCTACTTACCGTCAAACGATTGTATTCATCTCAGCATAAACCTCTCATGATGAAGGAGTTGACGTCATTTGGTTGATGTTGCAGCAATTATGCACGTGACTGTACGTTGGAGTCAAATTGGTTAGTTTAAGGGGGGTGGGGGGTGACCTGCTTATATCTTCTCCTTTTCTCTCTTTGTCTGGCTTATATCCATTCGGCCCCATTCAACCTACTATTTTAAGACGTTTATCCCCATCCAGGTGTCGATTCGTCCTGGCAAGCGATAGCGAGCCATCATTGTATGGAGAAATTCGGCTTCGCCAGAGACATGTTTCTATCAAAAAAATTACAAATTTAGCCTGCTGTCAATTTTGTTGTTTAAATAGTGCTGGCTCACTACTGCTCGCCAGGTAAAAATTATACCTGGATGGGGATAAACGTCTTAAAACAGTAGGCTTAATGGGGCCGAATGGATACAACCCAGAGAGAGAGAGAGAGAGATCAAATAAAAACGAGGTGGGCCTCCTTAATGGCAAAACTATATTCAGTTATGCCTAAACTTCACATTACAAGCAGACTATTTGTATCTCAGTGTTCATTAAATCATTAGTGCCATACAAAAGCGGCCTCCTAATTGGCATAAGATAATGTAAAGTAAGGTTCCGTATACATAACAAGAAGTATAATTTTTGTATGTAGTTATATATGTTTAAAAACAAATTGTATCCATAATAAGTCACCTATACATCTCTTGCCCTGCCAAAGCCATATTACCTAACCTCACCAGCCACTGTCCATCTTTATCACACTCACTAACATGTGTGTTTGTTTCTGTTTTTGTTTCAATATCTCACACTTCTTTTATTATGGACACGGACTTTACCCTTAGGTAAAACCCGTGTCCATAATAATGCTTGTGAGATGATGGAGCAAAAGAAGTTTGGGACGTTGAAACAAAAACAGAAACAAATACATCTCTCCCACACCATCTTCATACACTTTTTGTCCATCACTCGTATATCTCACAGTCCGTTTTATTTCAGCAAACGTTAAATTGGATCCCTTCGTAATACATTTATGGATACCTAACAGAAAAATATGGAACTGTTGAGCTTCTGCACCATATTTATACCAAGTTTTCACAGTCAACAGCATATTTGGGTATATACACTTTGTAATAGCTCAGTAATGAATATGGGGAATTTACAGTATACCGGCAGCTGAAAATAAACAGAGTATACATCATTCCATTTTGTCAGTCTTCTCCCTCTCCTCATCACCCCTCTTTACCCCAAGCCCCTACACTTCCTCAGCCCATCTGTCCTCTACACCAAACACCTCCTTCATCCAACAACACCTTTTCTTCCCTCATCTACTTTTTGTCTAGCACTCTTATATCTCACTACGTCATTCCATTTATTTCACCGTCTTCACCCTCTCCTCATCGACCCTCATTCCCTCGAGCACCTACACTTCCTCAGGCCATCTATCCTCTACACCAATCACCTCCTTCACCCAACAACACCTTCTCTTCCCTACATACAGTATGTCTCACCTACTCTGCTCTACTGTTTAACCCATTTTCTACCGGTGACGTCCTTTTTGTCACATTCTGGAAACTGTTAGACGATTCCATTCAGCTTATGAAGGATCTGTAGCAACTCAAAGGGTTAAAGAGATAGTCTGTAGCCTTTTAATCGCTAGAAATCCTTCCTAAGCTGAATCAAATCATTTAATACCTGCCAGAATATACTGAAAAGGACGTTATCGGTAGATAATAGGTTAATGGGTAGTTATGGTAGAAAGGAAGGATTACATAGCGAAGAAAGAGAAGGTAAAACGTAAAGCAATATGAAGTAGAAGCTGATATGGATCCATTTCTTAGTTACACCTTGTTTTGTATATTTTCTAATTTGTGTGTGGTTTTTTGTTTTGTTTTTTCCTCCTTGCTTGCTTTATGAGTGCAAACTTATAATTACATCAGGCCGACCCGCTGTAGGCCTTCTGTGGGTTACATAGTCTTGTTTATTTAGTTTTCCTCTAACATGCATAATTATCATCTAACTTCAACCCATATTTCCCTCAACCCCAATCACCCCACCTCACCCCACATCATCCCACCTCACCCCTGTTCTACCATAACCGCCATCACCCTAAATCACCCAATCTCCCCAATGAACCTCACCCCATCTTCCCATATATCCCAACACCCCACATATTTCAAAGTCTCTATAAGATAAGATAACTGCATTGTCAATTTGCATACAAATATATATATATACAAAATGATGTTTTTTTGTGGCTAGGAGCTCAATATCAGCTCAGAAATAAAAACGTGATAATGCACTATCCTATGCAATATACATGATATAAAAATAACACTGACACAATCATACATCTCATGTTTATATCATATGGCAGTAACACTGACTTCATTTTTATATCACATGGCAGTTACACTGACTTCATAAGGTTATACAGAACGATACTCTTAGGTATAAATGACTTGTACATCTATTAGTACATTGCATAGGCAGAGGTAATCTTCTTCCTGACCATATGAATACGTAATACTTATGAAGTGGATGGCTAGTGTCTTGCATTATCTTCTTCACCTGCTTCATTACACATTCCTGATATACTGTAGTTCATCTAACATTATAGTATTTATACATTACCTTCTAGCTTTCTTAATTATTTTTCCTAGTTTATGTTTATCTTTATTATTTAACTTACCATACCAGGTGGTGATTGAAAAATATAGAATTGATTCAATGGTTGATTTATAGAAGAGATTAACTATTGTTTTGTCTACCTGTATATTGTTCAGTAATCTTGCAAGGTGCAACCTTTGGTTACATTTCTTATATACTATATCGGTATTTGCACTGCCATTTAATTTATACCGGTATATAATATAACCTATATATTTGTATTGGTTCACTCTCTTTACAGGTCCATTATCTATGCAAATAACATCAGGTACATGATTGTTAATTGTTCTAAAATCTTCAGATGATATATTTTACACCACTCAACGAAATTATTTACCTGCGAAATATACTCATTACTGTCGTTGTTTACAATTTTCCCTATGATTACTGTGTCATCGACGTATTTTAATGTGGTACAATCACTAAAAGAACTTCTACCGTCATCTGTGTACAAACTTAACAAAGTTGGAGACATTACGCATCCCTGTGTTGCACCTGTGTTGGCAATTATTGTATTAGACTTAACATTGTATATTTCTGTGTATTGTGGTCTTTGCGACAGATTGCTAAAATCCATATTATTTTATAGATTACCATTTACACCCATATTGAACAGTTTATTTAGCAAAATATGTGGTTGTATTGTATTAAAATCAGAGCTAAAATCGATGAATACAATTCTGGTCTGTGAATCAGGTCTGTCTAAATGTATACTGATCTCTTTCACTAAGGTTAAGCGCGCATCCTGAACACTCTTGTTTTTGCAGTAAGCAAATTGGAGCGGATCCCCCTTAAAGCTTCTACACTTTTGCACAAATAATTTCTTATAACAGCTTCAATACATTTCGTATTTGACGTTAGCACAATAGGTAGAAAATCATTGAAAACCTATCATCCCAATTTCACTCAAACTTCCCCACAACCCTATCTCTTCCCTTCAATCCCATTCACCCCACCTCACCCCATCCACCACCACCACTCTATCACCTCATCCCCCTCCACATCACCCCCTCCCCCACACCCACCCAATCACACCAGCACAACCCCATCACCACACTATCACTCTACCACACTATCACCCCATTACCTCCTTATCGCCCCACCTCACCCCATCGTCACCCTATCATCCCTCCTCACACCATCACCACCCTATCACCCCACCACACCCAATCACGACCCCACCTCACCCCATCACCTACCTATCACCCCACCTCACCCATTCCTCCACCACCACCCTATCACCCCCGCACACCCCACTTCACCCCTTCCCCCACCACCACCCTATCAACCTAGCTCAGCCCATCTCTCTCCTGCCCCACACCCGACTCCCACCACCACACTATCACCCCAGTTCAGCCCATCTCTCTCCCACCTCACCCCTTCTCCCACCACCACCCTATCACCCCAGTTCCGCCCATCTCTCTCCCACCTCACCCCCTTCCCCCACCATCACCCTATCACCCCAGCTCAGCCCATCTCTCTCCGGCCCCACATCCTACTTCACCCCACCACACCACCCTATCACCCCACCTCAGCCCTTCCCCCACCACCACCCTATCACCCCAGCTCAGCCCATCTCTCTCCGGCCCCACACCCCGGATATTACCCACAGTGTCCGGCCTCACCCGCCATTTCCGCACACAACACACAAACACATTCATAAAACTGACGCCCAGACCACACGCTCCCAAGGCACTAAAAAATATAATGACTCCGGTGTTATTATTATCAAGACCTACAAATGTACAGTTGCCCACATATGTTCCGTTTCTCCGTGATCTTATACACGGAGATAATTATACAGTAATGCTCATGATTGAAATACGAGGGTAGTTTCTTAGGTATAACTCATCTGACTAGTCTACTGATAATTAAAAGAAAGCACACTCGCAAGTCATTCATACTTATTTTGCTTTCATGCAGTAGATCACGACGAGGAACAGAAGTTATGTGGGCAACTGTACAGTCGGCAAGATTTCCAGCTGGTCCAGGGCTTATTTTGCTTATAATATTTAAGCTATTTCAAAATATAAAAATGAGAAATACAAACGAAAGAAATTAACAAACTAGTGGGTAGGATGGTTAATTTGTTGGTTGATTTTTTCATGTATTCATTATTTTTTCTAGTTTCCTCCCTAGACCTTCATCAATCTTAGAAAAAACATAAATTAGATCCCTCTTCTAGATTAATTTCTACATTTTTCGGTAGAAAATTGTCCCAGCCGCAGGCCGATTCTTCCAAAATTACAGGCTCACTATCGTTCGCCAGGAAAAAAATCGACATCTACTGTAAATAGCACGAAAGGTCTTAATATTGACAAATAGATGGAGCGAAAGGTCTTAAAATCGACAAACTATTGGGCAAACATCTTAAAATCTGAAACTAATGGGGCTAAACATGAGGAAGAAAAGTGTCTAGAAAAACAACCGATCTTCCCTTAAGTCTGTATATTATGCGTGTCATTGTAAAAGAGTTCACACTAATCACGTTATCAACATAAGCATATTAAGGGGGTTCACCAGTTTTGTTTTTATCTTTCTCCCCTTTCCTCTCTTTCCCTGGCTTGTATCCATTCGGCTCCATTCAGCCAACTGTTTTAAGACGTTCATCCCCATCCAGGTGTCAATTTCTTCCTGGCGAGCGATAGCGAGCTTGCATTGTATGGAGAAACCGGCTTCGCCGGAGAAATGTTTCTATCGAAAAATGTACAAATTTAGCTTGCTGTTAAAACAAATATATATATATGCTGGCTCGCTACCGCTCGCCAGGAAAATATTGACACCTGGATGGGGATAAACGTCTTAAAACAGTAGGTTGAATGGGGCCGAATGTATACAAGCCAAAGAGAGAGGGAGAGAAAGAGAAAAAAGCGAGGTGGGCTCCCTTAATATCGTTGGTTGAAGGAGAATATATATTTTCGTAGAACCAGAGAATAATATTATGTTCTTCAATATAAAACCAAATTCCAGATCTACATACCCTTGGGTAGATCCTTGACAATTATGAACTTGTTATTACGCTTCATCAGAGATACCAGAACGCGACCAAAACATATCCGCAATTTTCTAGTGTTTTTACATAATTTCGTAAAGATGTATCGCTTGCTAATGTGTTTAACCCCTTCTGTACCAGCGACGTATTGTTTATGTTATTGTAGCTACATTTGGGTGATTTGATGAAACTTAGGAAGGATATTGTAGCTAAAATAATTAATTGAGATAGTCTACAGCCTTGTAATTGGTAGACATCCTTCCTAAGCTGAACCGTCTAATAGTTGCCAGAACATAATGAAGGAAGTCACCGGTACAGAAAGGGTTAATGATTTATTATAGCTTCCAGTATTCCTGCTTGTCATAACTATCTATTATGGCAAGAAAAAAGATGAATAAATACAAAATAATAATAATAATAAAAGTAAATTAAAGTTGCAAGCAACGTTGTCCGGAGTTCGAGGGGTTTTGCAAGCAGGGTATTGTGTTGGATACAAAAGTTGTGTCACAGATATCAAAAGATCATTTAACTTATTGGGCATGGAGAAACTACAGAAGGAACAGATTGTGCAAACAAACAAGAGCGAGAGAGGGAGAGATTGCCTGTATAAGGGATCTGCCTCTATTCGTTTAGTAACAGAGATGTAGATATGTGGAATAGGCTACCGAGTGCTATAATGGGATCAAGGACAATAGAGCTTCAACTTGAAATTAGATAGAACAAGAGGGGTTGGGTGTGAAAGGGATCTGCCATGTGTAGGTCAATCGGCTCTCTGCAGACTCCCGTTTTCTTATTTTGTTTATGTTCTTATTTGTGAGAGTGAGAGAGTATGGCAAGAGAGAATAGGATGTCATAAACGTAAGGAAGATAGCGATAAATATGAGAGAGAGAGAGAGAGCGCGGGATGGGTTGAGTGTGAAAGGGATCTGACATGTGTGGGCCAATCGGCTCTCTGCAGACTCCGGTTTTCTTATGTTCTCATTTGTGAGAGAGAGAGAGAGACTAGGATGTCATAAATGTAAGGATGACAGAGATAAATGAGAGAGAGTTGTTATGAGATGGGTTGGGTGTGAAAAGGTTCTGTCTTGTGTGGGCCAATTGGCTCTTTACAGACTCTCATTTTCCTATGTTCCTATTTCTTACAATTGTGTTTTGGTTGCAGGTATATGATAACATGGGTGTATAGTAAGTAGTGTAAATAACAGGTAACGTTTATGAGATGGGTTGGGTGTGAAAGGGATCTGCCTTATGTGGGCCACCTGGCTCTCTGCAGACTCCCATTTTCATCTTGGTTGCATGTGTGAGGGATCTGCCTCATTTGTACCGGTGTGCAAAACAAACAAGAGCGAGAGAGAAAGAGATTGGCTGTGTAAAGGATCTGCCTCTATTTGCTTGGTAAAAGAGTTGTAGATATGTGGAATAGGCTACCAAGTGCTATAGTGGGATCAATAACAATAGAGCTTCAACATAAAATTTGATAGGACGAGATGGGTTGGGTGTGAAAGGGATCTGCCGTGTGTGGGCCAATCGGCTCTCTGCAGACTCCCATTTTCATCTTGGTAGCATGTGTAAGGGATCTGCCTCATTTGTACCAGTGTGCAAATAAGAGAGAGAGAGAGAGAGATTGGCTGTGTAAGGGATCTGCCTCTCTCGTAACAGAGTCGTAGATATGTGAAATAGTGGGATCAAGAACAATAAAGAATTTCAAGATAAAATCAGATAGACATATGGACGAAATGGGTTGGATGTGAAAGGGATCTGCCTTTTGTGGGCCACTTGTCTGCAGATTCCCATTTTCATCTTAGTTGCATGTGTAAGGGATCTGCTTCATTTGTACCGATGTGCAAGCAAACGAGCGACAGAGAGAAACTGGGTGTTTAAGGGATCTGCCTCTATTCGTTTAGTAACAGAGTTGTAGATATGTGGAATAGGCTACCAAGTCCTATAGTGGGATCAAGAACAATAGAGTTCAACATAAAATTAGATAGGACAAGAGGGGTTGGGTGTAAAAGGCTGCCATGGGCGTGTCTGGCCACCATTTACAATACCTCTACAGATGGGACCAAGAGAATCACCTCTACAGTACCTCACTTTAGGAGTGGAAATAATAGAAAAGGAATTAGGAGGAACAAAAGCATGGCCTGCAATATAGAAAAAGTCAAGAAGAGTGAATCAAAGAAAAAAAATTATCATGCAGCCATGCAAGCCTTTTATATAAAGAGTATAATCTAAAATATAGAGAATAACCTTGTACATGTATTATTAGGGTAAGTGTTTTTATAGAATAATGATTGCCTTCACAATAAGGAAAATAATGAAATTCCCATACTACTATTTTGAGATAGGTCAAATTGAGTTCAAATTATCATCCAAATATAGCCTGACTGAAATTGAGGGAAGGTATGCAAACACAGGTAATACCTTCCACTGGTTCAGCATTTAGTGGGTAGAGAACAGTGTTGGCTATACTTTTCTATAGGACAAACCTGTCCCTATATACAGACCTATTTCATATGGACTTAATTATTTTAGAGTAAATTTAAGTAATTTGCTAAATGAACTAGACAAATACCCAATTGGTTGCATTGTGAAAACATCCAAACTAACTCTTCTATTGCAAATTTAATGGAAAAGCGTGGATACACTCAACATGTAACACAACCAACAACTGAAAATGGCACACTAATTGATCATGTTTATGCTAAGAGATAAGGAAATATGAAGGTGAAAGTTATTCCCACATATTACAGTTATCATAGTGAATTTCCATTGAAATTTGAATGCCCCTTTTTGTATGTTTTTCCCCTTCTAATTCTTATTCTGTCTAATTCGGTTGTCCTCCGGACGGCCTATATCATATGCCACCCTGGCCTGGCTAGTTTATTGGCTCCTGACTTTATTTGTGTCTATGGTCGCTGGTGCGGTCAAGCTGACTCGATTTCCCTCAGTGGTGTATTATGTGTGTATCTCGGTGTGATTTATTTCTTCCTTAGACCTGATTTCTCATTCTTTGCCCTTGATCATTTCTTAATTAGTGCTGCAGTGTAGCAGTTCTTGACTCACCCTTCGGCCCTACCCTATAAGAGTTCTGCTGTGGAACTCATGTGGTGCGGCTGAATTGGTGAAATGGTGAGAAATGTCTGCGTATCTTCACCTTCCTAGATTTGTTCACCTCTTGCCCTTCCCTACCTATCATATCTTGATTGGTTGTCCATCTTGATCTAATCCTTCAATCCCTTTAAGAGTTTTTGGGGGGAACTCAGTGGTCTGGTTAAACTATTTTAATAAATATCTTTTTAAATATGTAAGATATGCAATAAATTATGTAAAATATATATTTTTTTCTTTATATATATAATTGTCATTATGAAGTTAAATTGGTTTCACAGGGAAAATATATACTTGAACAATTGTTTCCGCTGACTAAGAAATTATAGATTTTTGGAAGATACCGTACACTACGAAAGATTATTCAACATGGAATTTGAATGGAATAGAGCAGCTTAGCAACGAAAAGCCAATACTCCCCCCTCCCTGTGATTGTGCCAGCTTTTGTAAGCAGTGCAATAACTTAATGAGGGACAGAAAAGCTGCAGGATGCTCTGGCATTCTAGCTGAGATGATTAAGGCCTCAGGTGAGAAAGGAGTAGGTGTGTTCAATGAGCTAATTAACTTCATCATCAGAGAGGAAGTAATCTCTGATGAATGGCACAAAAGTACATTATATACTGTATAAGAGCAAAGGGGACTCATTGGATAGGGAAAATTATAGGGGCCTGAAAATACTTGATCAAGTCATGAAGGTCTGTGAGAAAGTCTTTGAAGGTATGATATTGACGATATGCAGTTTGGTTTCATGCTAGGACATGGCACAATCCAAGTCATGAAGGTATTTGTGTGATAATGAAGATGTATGAGGACTCACAAACGGCAGTGAGGGTGAAATATGTACCGGTACTGAGTGATGAGTTTTCAATTCGCGTCGGAGTCCACTAGGGCTCTGTGTTAATGAAGCCCTTTCCTCTTTTTTTTGTTATGGTTCTGGAGGCACATCTTGTGATTTCAGAGTTGGGTTCCCCTGGGAACTGCTATAAGGGTCCTGAAAATGCTTGACTAAGTCATGAAGGTCTGTGAGAGAGTCTTAGAAGGTATGATAAGGGAAAGATACTGTATGTACTTAAAAGATAGGGATCTGATGTTGTGTTTGCAGACCGGGAGAAGGCCTTTGATAAGGTGACCAGAGAAGTTGTGCAGTAGGCTAGGAGAAAACTTGGCGTTGAGGAGTGGCTGGTGCATGAGATAATGAAGATGTACGAGGACTCACGAACGGTAGTGAGGATGAAAGGTGTACAGCTGAGTGAGGGACATATACTAGATATTTGGTGAGGGTTAGCTTTATATCCCACATACTGGTTACTAGGGACATATACTAGGTGTTAGGTGGAGGTTAGTTTTGTATCCAAAGTACTGGGTACTGGGTACTAGGGACATATACTAAGTGTTACGTGAGGGTACTGAGTGATGAGTTTTTAGTTCGCGTCGGAGTCCAACAGGGAAGTGTGTTAATTAAGCCGTCTCCTCTTTTTTATGGTTCTGGAGGCACTATCTAGTGATTTCAGAGTTAGGCTCCCCTTGCAACTGCTATAAGAGGCCTGAAAATGCTTGGCCAAGTCATGAAGGTCTGTGTGTGTGAGAGAGTCTTTGAAGGTATGATAAGGGAAAGCATTCTATCGACGATATGCAGTTTGGTTTCATGCCAGGACGTAACACAATCGACAACTTCATAGTCAGGCAGCTGCAGGAAAGATATCTACTGAAAGTAAGAAGTTGTGCAGTAGGCTAGGAGAAAATTTGGCGTAGAGGAGTGGCTGGTGCGTGTGATAATGAAGATGTATGAGGACTCACGAACGGTAGTGAGGGTGAAAGGTGTACTGAGTGAGGGACATATGCTAGGTCAGTGGTCTTCATTGCGCAGCTCGCGAGCCAGTGGCGGTTCGCAATGACCTAATTGGCGGATCGGCTCGCAAGAGAGAGAGAGTGAGAGTGAGAGTGAGCGAGAGAGAGAGAGAATTTATCAGTAATCAGAGAATAGTTCAAAGTATTAGATATAAATTGCATCATAATGCCTATCACTTAATAAAATTGCTAATGGGAATAGGCCTAGTGGCCCTGGCAATTCTTTACTTTTCATAATGATTCAACACAAAGAGAAAAGGAGAAAAGAGAGAGCACCCATTATACAGGAATGATGAGAGAGAGAAAGAGAAAAAGAGAGAGCGAGAGATTGCCTTCTGTACAGGAAATGTACGTGTGGGTTACGTAAGTCCAGCGTTCGGCGGCCCATACTCAGCCAGTCTTGTCCATTCACTTGTTTTATTAACATCACATAAGAAAAGTGGGTTATGGTGCCTCGTAAATTAGTGTTATTTTATGAGAAAAAGGCTGTTTCGGTGTATGCATGAAATGTATGCACCTAAACTCGTATTCTTACAAATTCAAACGCTGTATTTTCCACATTTGGTTATTTGTTCAACAATTTGTCGTATTCCAGGCAGTGAATTATCTAGATTCCAGGCTATAATCAAAATGGACAAATTTATTATAAAACGTAAGCACACAAAAGAAAATGAACCACCAGAAATACAACCTTCCACAAGTGACAAATTACAAGTAGCCTACAACATGGAAAAATGAAAAGAACAGCTGGCTCATTTCCGGTCATCACATCATTAAATGAAAGTATTTATTTTTTAAATTTATATTAGTAGTCAAGAATTTCAATATATCAATACAATAATTGTTATTAGTCTTGTTCTATAAATATGTGGCTATGGAAACCCACAAAAATATGTAATTTAGTTCCTATATATATATTTTTCTGCTTATCCTTGTGGCTTATTTGTCTTATGGCTTATGCGGCTCTCAACGCTGAATATGTCCTGAACTTTTGGCTCCCTTGAAAAAATTAGTGAATAACGCTGTGCTAGGTGAAGGTTAGTTTTGTATCCCACGTACTGGGTACTAGGGACATTTACTAGGTGTTATGTAAGGGTTAGTATTGTATCCCAAATACTAGGTACTAGGGACACATACTAGGTGTTACATGAGGGTTAGCTTGGTATCCCACCTACTAGGTACTGGGGACATATACTAGGTGTTAGGTGAGGGTTAGTTTTGTATCCAACGTACTTGGTCTAGGGGGCAGCAGCCCCCACCCATAATACTAGGATAGGTTAGGTAAGGTTGTTAGGTTAGGCTAATGGGGATGGATGTAGTTTCCGGGTGTACGGTCGTCATGTTTACAAAGGCGATCGCCGCGGTTAACTTCGCGTCTATTTTGACGGTGATTTTTTCGGTTATTTGCCCCCTGCTGGCAATATGACGATGACATGACATGGAGAGGTGAGGGGTGGCAAAGCCACCCCTCAACATATTATTGTATCCATTGGCATTCAAAATAGACGGGAACATGATTGAAGACGTCCGCCGCCTCCGTCATGTTTACATTTGTCGATCGCCGTTGTTAAGTTCGCGTCTATTTTGACGGCGATTTATTTTGGTTATTTGCCCCCTGCTGGAAATATATATGATGATGACAATATGTCATGGGGGGGTGAAGGGGGGCAAAGCCCAACCTCAACATATTATTGTATCCAAAGGCAGTCTAAATAGACAGGAAAAGGATGGCAAGCGTCCGACGCCACTACGCGTACGCGTAGTGTAAACAAGGCTGGCGATACACCCGGTAACTACATCCTACCCAGCTAATGTCCTTTCAAAGGGGTAGCCTATAAATTAGTAAACACTAGGATAGCCTATACCCGGTCAGGTGATACGCCCGATAACGCAACTCTTGCCGATAGGCCTAGCCTAGAGGCTAACCTATTCATAACGGTGTCTATTTTGACGGCGATTTTTTTCGGTTATTTGCCCCCTGCTGGCAATATATATGATGGTGACAATATGTCATGGAGGGGGGGGGGGGGGTGAGGGGGGGAAAAGCCTCCTCAACATATTATTGTATCCAATGGCATTCAAAATAGACGGGAACTTTATTGCAAACGTCCGACACCTCCCCCGCCACCACCATGTTTACATGTGTCGATCGCCGTGGTTAAGTTCGCGTCTAGCCTATTTTGACGGCGATTTATTTCGGTTATTTGCCCCCTGCTGGCAATATATAAGATGATGACAATATGTCATCATATGGGGGGGGGGGGGGGGGTGAGGGGGGGCTTCAACAATGACCTCTAACCTCTGTATCTCAAAAAGGGCTAGAGCAATTGGCTGCAAATTTCCACATCTAAGCTATTCCTTGACCGACTCTTCCCAAATGGTAGACATATCAGCTTGATCACTCTAGTTGTGTTTTAGTTACAGAGGTTATAGGTCATGATTTCTTGCCTACTTACAGCGAATAGACTAGGCCTATTGTAGATTGGTAAAATATTTGCTTAATAGGCCTAGGCTATGTTGGCTGTGTAATTGTCTCGATTTGACTATTTTTACCTAATTAGGCAGCAGCCTGAGCCTACTCCCAACCCCCAAACAGTATCTCATGTTAAGCCCTAGGCTAGGCCTAGGCCTAATCCCACTCTCCATCAAAATTCGAACTGATAAAATTCGTACCTACCGGTAGCCTGCCTAGGCTAGGCCTATATTTTTCGTGAATAGATATAGAAAATGGTTTAAAGGAAAGACCATCCTATATTATGTTCAAATAATATGTAATAGCACTGTGTATGGTTGTATTTAATTTAAATAGTGATAGATTTGTATATTAATGGGATAAATACTCCGAAGTTGGCATACGTTCAGAAAATTATAGTGCAACACTGTTGCCAGATACTAATCAATCCCATTATCATTATATCATAATGAATTTTACTCATTTGCATAATTTCAAATACCTAGGACATTAATATAATATTTCCTATCTTTTTTGTTGTGATATTTGTATGATTTAGTGGTATATTGGTGTCTGTCTAGGGTTATAATGCATTGTGAAAGTTACCTCTGAATCTCTGACTTGGTAACAGTTCGGTATGGGCCGGCTTAAGTAACCCTGCTTTCTTTGAGTACTACACGGCAAGAGAAGCTTTCGGTTCTGTCATTACTGTTTAAGGTAAACAGCAACTGCTAAATTCGACATCATGTTCAAATAATATGTAATAGCACTGTCTATGGTTGTATTAGACAAAAATCGTGATAGGTTTCTATTTTATGTGGATAAATAGTATTAAGCTGAATAAACTAAATACCGAAAGTTCACTAGAGTGGTTGTTGATACATTTGCTAGATATGAGGGAGGAGGGAGGTAGGAAGGAAGGGCAGGGTAAGTCACACAGGCAATTGCCAAAACTTTAAAGGTCCATATCATTGTTATTAAACAAAGCATTTGGCAAAGGGAGGAATTGTTAAAAACCTTAGCCAATACTCTGTCATTCACCAAAAATAAATTTGAATTATCATTATTATTTGGTAGGGTAGGTATGTATAGGTAGGCTGGCTAAATAATTGCTGGAATTCGTAGGGACTCGAACTGTTTTGAGAGAGTTAAACACACAAAAAAATAATAGATCTGAATAATAAAGTGACTATGTTATTAAGCAAAACTGGGGGATGCGTAGAAGCCTATAGACTGTAGACGGTAAAATTGTGGGTAGCAAATGCGGTTTTAAAGTAATTTAAGAATAGACAGTTTTCAAAGCTGCGGCCAAACTACTCCACCCATTTATATTCTTTTGGTATCAAAACGTTCAGAATCGCGAGCCTCACCCAACTACGCAAGCATGGCTTTGATCATCGGCGTAGTTTTCAAGATGTGGAATTTTAAGTGGAATTCGAGTTTTTTTCAAGGTTGCCGGAAAAAAACCCACGTGCAAAAGCAAAACTTTCTCTATAACATTTGCGGAACATTAGTAGGGGAGTCCGTATGCCAAAGCCCAGTCGTTTCCTATGAGTGGGAGAGACGGTATTTAGGCGTCAAGTTTTTCGGGAAAACGGCTGCCACGGACCTGTTTGGCTGCCATGCCGGATGTTTAGCATATCAAAAGTTGCCCAATACAAAAACGCACCTCATGTGAAAGTTTGATCCCGATCCAAAAAGCGGTTCTGGAGTTATTGCGTCGAAACCGGCGCGTAAGAAGAATTTGGATGAAAAACCGGGTTTAATGATTACAATAGGGGTTCCCCATAGGGGTCGAACCCCTAATAATATCATATACACAACCAAGATAGTGGGTGTACAATTGTATTAACTAACTTAAATCAAAATGATTCAAAGTATTAAGGGGAGATTTCCACTTGAGGGATTTTTTTCTGGACCCCATTCTCCCTCATGTTTAGCCCCATTGCTTTTGAGATTTTAAGACGTTCGCCCTATAAGTTGGGCGATTTTCAGAACTTTCGTCCCATTTCTGTCAATTTTAAGACCTTTCGTGTCACTTATGTGTCGATTTTTTTCCTGGCGAGCGAAAGCGAGCCTGTAATTTAAGAGGAACCGGCTTTCGGGCGGGACATTTTTCTACCGAAAAAATTATAAATTTATCTTGAAACGGGGTCTAGGGCGTGTAATTTAAACTTGATGGAGGTCTACGGAATAAACTAAGAACCTCCCCTTATGGGGGTAGTGCTTGTTTGTTGGTCTATATAATTATTTATTAAATAATTTTTTAGTTTCCTTGCTAGACCTCCATCAAGTTTAAAAACACAACAAAACAAGACCCCCGTCCAAGATAAATTGGATTTTTTTCGAAAACTGTCTAAAAACAGGCTCGCTATCGCTCGCCAGGAAGAAATCAACACCCAAATGGCACGAAAGGTCTTAATATTGACAAAGAATTAAGGCGAAAGTTCTCAAAATCGCCAAACTAACGGAACGAACATCTTAAAATCTGAAAACTAATATGCTAAACATGAAGGAGAAGGAGGTCCATAAAAAGCAACTACCTTCCCCTTAAGTGCCTGGGGGTCAGACCTATTATAGTGGGTGTTGAGCGTCCCCTGGTGTATAGTGCTTAATAAGAGGAGGGGGGGTCACCTGCTCTTTTTCTCTTTCTCTCCTTGTCTCTCTTTCTCTAGGTTTTATCCATTCGGCCCCATTCAGCCAACTGTTTTAAGACGTTTATCGCCACCCAGGTGTCGATTTCTTCCTGGCGTGTGTTACGACCGGGACTCGTATAAAACAAGGGCTCTTAATCATTGGACTAGAAAGGCACACAGCCACAACGGTAACACTAAATCCAACCCTCGAACTTATAATGCCGGCGCACAAAAACACCTATACCCTCCAGAGTTAAATCTGCGATAGCGGGGTATCCTCTAACTCGGTATAAATGCACTACTACTACAGGCTGATGATCTCTGATGCAGCCTGATCACAACAACATACAATTACGTTAATAATGTATACAAGGAAAAAGATAGAGAGCTTAATTAAATCACTGGAATGATTTAATGCAAACAAGAAGGTATAATTAAAGTTACTCTAAACAATAATAAACTGTCACTCCTATATTAAAGAAAGTGAATGAAAGTCCTAAAGCATCGAACAGGAATCTTCTGAAGAAAGTCTGATGCTACTTAAGATGATCGAATCGGATTTTGAACTGTTATATAAAGCAGGAACAAGATATGACAAGTGTATGGACATACAGTGTTAACTGGCACGGGAATAATAATAAATGCGCAATAGTATTATCTCCAACAACAAAAGAAGTACTTCCTCAGGCAACGCAAAAGCCTGCTCGGGTTGTGCAACTCAACAACAACCAAGGCTTACAATCAACGTGAATAAAAATGCTGCATACATAACATAAGAGTGTATAATCCTAATCGGGTGTCTGCTAGGCGAATAAAGTCTAGCTGGGATGTCGTAGGCGAGGAAACAATGGCTGAGCAAGCAGCTCGTAGCCTAGCGAGGTCCTTAAGACTGTACGGCCAAATTACGTTAAATGACGGGGTGCTCTCTTGAGAGATCCAGATCGCTAGTATC
Source organism: Paralithodes platypus (assembly GCA_032716605.1). Lineage (NCBI taxonomy): Eukaryota > Metazoa > Arthropoda > Malacostraca > Decapoda > Lithodidae > Paralithodes > Paralithodes platypus. The sequence goes on along the minus strand of CM064520.1, from coordinate 20,515,115 downwards.
TGGTTCTCTCCTGGCGACCCTCTTCAAGTCAAAGCAAAACGAGTTAGCACAATGTTGGGTGGCAGAGGCAAAAGCCCTCACTCGCAACACAGTGCTAAACTCACAAGGTACACAGTCAGAAAGACCACCTAGGCTTCCCACGTATCTGTTGCGATTGTACAAGTTCAACAAAACCTGGTACACATCGGAAATCACAACAACACTAGCTTCACCCTAGTCTAGCATTAAATAGCCCAGCAGACAACCAAGACATAGGTAGGGAGACACCGTGAGTGTGTCGAACCTCTACAGACAAAATGTTAACCCCTCCAAAATGTCTAACTAAACATGGAATATCTGAGAGCTTCAGCATATAATACGATGGCCGATATATGAAATCGTGCAGAACCAAAGGGGAGTTATGATATTAAATAGATTGAAAAAATGAGAGGTAAGAAGTTGAGAGAGAGAGAAAGTGTTCTATAGGTAGAAGTCGGGGACAGGTGGCAAGGGAGGTGTGAAGGGTATGCTGGTCAGGCAAGCTCTGAGCAAGGAAGACACAAAGGCTGCAGGGAGTGAGGGGGGAACACTTCCTGACGCGGTAGGAGGGCTGCAAGGCGGCCAGCCACTCAGAGGGCCCGGCCGTTGCATGACGTCACCGAGACAACACGTAACACTACGGGACTACCCTCTGCCTCCTGCACTTACTCACTCACACTCTCTAGCTGTATCATTCAGTCTTATACATTAAACTTATAACTGATGATATAAAATATAATGCATTGTCACAGGCGAAAATAAAGACCACTTCTGTACTGCCTGTAACATGACGATTCACATGAAAGAAAGTACAACATTGTAGATAGACTGTAGCCAAATTCATTGCCCTGGCGAGTGTTAGTGAGTGGCCTAGCGAGTGGCTGAGCCCACGTGGCGTTCTGCTAAGCTGCAGGTGTCACACGAGCGATAGTGAGCCAGCATTGTATAGATTTACAAATTTAGCTTGCTGTCAAAATAAAAATATATACATGCTGGCACGCTACTGCTCGCCAGGAAAATATTGACTTCTGGATCTTAAAACAGTAGGCTGAATGGGGCTGAATGGATACAAGCCAAAGAGAGAAGGAGAGAAACTGAAAAAAGCGAGGTGGGCTCCCTTAACCCCATGACGCCTTTCTACCTTGGATTCTGGCTATAATTTGATGGTTTTATGCAGTGTAAGAAGGTCCTATGTTATTAAGAGGGTTTATGGAGATCGTATTTACTCATTTGAGTCGTAGAGGTATATTATAAACTAAAGAAATATGATGAAAATTACGCAATGGTGGTGAAGGGGTTAAGAAGATATTTGAATTGTAATGTCCATTCATTTACTTACATATTATTGTCTTTAGTTTCCTCCCAAGATCTTCATCAAGCTTTAAAAATACCCCCAAGACCCCCCATTGCGATAAATGTTAAATTTTTCGGTAAAAAAAAATCACGGCAGAATGCCAAATCCTCCTAATTTACAGGCTGGCTATTGATCGCGAGGATAAAATTGACACCTAAATGGTACAGAAAAAATCTTAAAATCGCCAAACTAATGGAACGAACCTCTTACGACCATAAAACTATTGGTGCTAAGCATGAGGGAGAAGGAGGTCCAGCAAAAAAATATACCTCCCCTTAATCTGTTTTAATCTCTCATAAAAATATACCCATATGTTCTTGGGAGCTAGGCATGGGAAGCTCATTATCCATATCTTAAAGAAATTCGATCTGAATATGCCTGTGATTAAATATTTTCTAGTATTTTTATTCCTTATGAATTTAATTAACCCTTCGAAGATTGTGACGCACTTTGACCGTTTCTTCTGGCTATCATTACACGATACTATAGAATTTAAGAAGGATCTGTGGGAATTGTAAAGGTAAAGACTATCTCAATTAACCCTCTGTCTTCCACATACCCTTCCTAATATTACTGAAACCGTCTAATAATACCTAGAAATCAGACAAGAAATGTGTCATAGTATCTTCTATGAATTAATTATCAAACATAATCCCAGATAAGATGAATGTTCTCCTCTGTACTCAGTGCACATTATGAGGAAGTATTTGTATGTTTTGTCTGAATCCACTTCTCCTTCATGTTTAACCCCATTACTGTTCAAATGTTAAGACTTTCTCCCATTTCCTTCTTAATATGTAAACCTTTTGTTCCATTTAGGTGTCGATTTCATTCCTGGCAAGCTATAGCCAGCCTGTAATTTAGTAGGAGTATATATGCCGATAATAATATAAAATATATACATAAAATAATGTCCCCTTAACCCTACTGTACCAGTGACGTCTTTTGAACTTGATTCTTGCTATATTCAGATAATTTTGTGCAGTTTAAGAAGGATCTGAGGCAGAAATATATATATATATATATATATATATATATATATATATATATATTATCAGGCTTCTAACTATCTCACTTAACCGTTTTTCTGCCCCAGATTCTTCCATATATACATACAGTATATATATATATATATATATATATATATATATATATATATATATATATATATATATATAAATTTATAATCTGGCCAGTACTGAGAAGATTATTAATGCCAATTATGAGAGAGATCCCTCCCTTTTTGGCGTCGTCCTGGTAACGGGTGATTTAATGAGTTGTTGATCTCCTGTGAGGCTAATATGTTTTGGCTTCCTCACACCTCATTACTGTAAGCCTGTGCTCCTCCTCATGCCGTCTGACTGAACCTGATTATAGTGGGTTTTATTTCAGATGGTGGTAAAATGAATCCCTTTAACAACTGGTTTATCGATTCCTAACCCATGCAGTACCGGTGACGTCCTTTTGTTTTTATTCTGGCCACTATTAGGTCATTTGATTTAGCTTAAAAAGGGCCTCTAACAATTAACAGACTTGGAAATATCTCCCTTAACCCTTTATACTACCACAAATCCTTCTTAAATTGCACATAATCGTCTAAATATAGTTGAAATATATATGATACGACTTCGCCGGTACAGAAGGGGTTAATGGCAAAATGAGAAACTACTGTGTCTATGTAAGATAATTAGGCCAAGTTTTAATATTTAACACCTTATTTCACTACATTTAAGGGTTTTTTGGTCTCCCTTCTTTCTCATGTTCAGCCCCATTCGTTTTCAGATTTTTAGACGTTCTGCCCATTAGTTTGGCGATTTTAAGATCTTTCGCCCCATTTCTTTGTCAATATTATGAGTTGTCGTGTTATTTAGTTGTCGATATTTTCCTAGCGAGCGATAGCCAGCCTGTAATTTAACGGGAAGGGACCTTCGGTCGGGACATTTTCTATCGAAAATTTTACAAATGTATCTTGAAGGAAGGTCTTGGGGGGGGGGGTAAGATTGATTGAGGTCTACGAAGGAAATAAAGTAAAAACATAATTAAAAGATCCATAAATGAACCAATAGATACGGCCATCCCCCCTTAACCTCATTACTATTATTGGGGAGTATGGTTGCTTCAATAAGGTGATGGAAAGTCTAGGTATACACTTATCAAACGCGATGTCTGATAATCTTCGCGTCTCATTAGTATTAGTTTTATTATTTTGTAAATCGTTGTTTTTATGCAATTTGCTGTTCACTATTAATTGATCAAAAGTCTAATTATACCCTTATGAAACGCGATGTCTGATAATCTGATAATTTCTTGATTTCATTAATTGAGTTTAGAAGTGAAGTTGGTTGGTGGACAACATATAATAAATCATCGTGTCTCGTTATCAGTATTCTTTGATATATTGTTCACAGTTAAATTGATCAACACTCTAATTTTAAAGATATTAAATATGATGTCTAATAATCAAGGTGTCTCACTGAAACTCAGTATTATTCAAAATGTTGTTTTCAAATAAGTTGATCAAAACAGTATACATCGTCGAGTCGGAATTCGATGAAGGAGATTTATTTATTATTATTATTTTGTTTAATTTTGTTATCATATTTTGTTTCTTCCCTAGACCACCATCAAACTTAAAAACATACCCAAAGATCCTCATTCGAGATCAATTTGAGTATTTTGTGGTAGAGAAATACCCCGGCCAAAGGCCAGTTCCTCCTAGTGTAAATTGCAGGCTCGCTATCGTTCGCCAGGATAAATTTTACATCTAAATGGTAAGAGAGATCTTCGAATCGCTAAACTAATGGGGCGAATGTCTTAAAATCTCCAAATACTGAGGCTAAACTTGAGGGAGAAGGGCGTAAACAAATATCTTAAACACCTTGTCACCCACACGGGTTGAGGTTATTGAGAAGGAGAGAGAGAGAGAGAGAGAGAGAGTGTGTGTGTTACTCACTCACTTACTTGTTTGTCAAGGGGAATCCACGCAATGCGAGCTAAGCTCATTATTATCGCGCCTCCTTAACTGGGAATGTACTGCGTGAAATGCATGTTACGTGTTTATGTATCGTTGGAATGGCTGTGGATGTGTGTGTAGTCTGTATTTTAGCCAATTGGCGACATCTGGAAACGAAGGCTTAGGGTTAATCTGTACGGTACCATTCTCACTACGGTACCAGTCTCACCCGAAGGCTTAGGTTGACCAGTACGATACCCATCTCACCTTGTAACCGATCACCAACCCCAGATGGGGCGTCACAACTTCGTCCACTTATACTAGGTTCCTATTTATACTGCTAGGTGAACAGAGGCTACACCGTTAGGAGACTTGCCCAAATGTCTCTTCCCCGCCTGGGTCTCGAACCCGGGACCTTCTGGTTGTGAGCCAGACGCGCTATCAGTTACGCCACGGGGAGGTGTGTGTGTGTGAGTTCACTAAGCAATATAGTACAATGTAAAGTTAATATAATATCAAATAACTATTGAAAGTCGTAGTTATAAACAGTTATAACCATATGTACTGAACAGCAAATCAATCCACATAGATGGGATGCAGTTATATGGACAATATAATAAACTGTAGTGTCCTCCTTATAGTTAGCCATGCAGAAGGTATATACTGTATATGGTACCGTGGTCTTATTATCCATAATGAGTAGTCCTAAACAATACCATAAATTCCTTTTGATATTTATTTGTAAGGCCTATTAATTGTTCATACTTAGCAATTACTGAGAGGCATTATCAATAAGCCGAACCATCCATACTATCAAAAATCTAACTCCGATGATTAGGCTAATTTAATTTATTTTAATACTTAATTACTCTTATCAGTTGTCATTGTTTGAGTAAATTCACTATGACATATAGTATTCCTATGTTTATAGTAAGCATATATATATATATATATATATATATATAATGTGTGTGTGTGTGTTTAGATTGATTTACTAAAGTAATAAACTAATATATTATGCGTGTCTATATGAAACAAAATATGCTTACTTAAATGTCAATACTAATATCAATTTGGTAGGCGGGGTTTTGTAAAAGTAATAATAGTGCAACGATCAATATTTATGCCGAGGAGAGCCAAGGAGAAGCAGGCTGGGGTCAGATTCGCCAAGACTTAATCTTTGCTTAAGCTGCACAAATTTTCTCCCCGCGACTCACAACTTCATTAAATCGTCCCTTTTCTTCATTATTACCATCCAGCGGGTTGAATGTTCGAATGTGTACTTACCATGTTCATATCTTGATTAAATCCAGAGTCCCCTTTTCTCCGCTGCTAAACACGCGTCTTCCAGAGGGTAAAGGAACGTCATCAACATCAAAAAAACAGCCAAGGATGTAATTACATGGAGAAATTCTTCCCTGGTGACTTTGTAGGGAGGCTGAGAAGGTGGAGGGGGGGGGGGGGTACCTTACCTCCCCACACCAAATTAGTATCCAAACAAAAATATATCCCAGAGTTTCCCGAATTAAAAGTACTCCAACTATACCTTGCGTTGGATGGTTAGAGATGATTTTGCAGCTATTTTATGCCTCGTAGTTTGATATAGATGGCCCGAGAGCCACGAGTTCACAGCAGAGAGGTTTGTCCGCGTCCAGGCAATGTCTTCTCAGGCGCGAAAATAGGGTTGCCAGACGCGGGGACTTTTTAGAGCCTCCCCCTCCCCCCTATCATTAATTGGGTGAAGAGCCTAGCCCGTTGTGGAATTCGAAGCTTCAATAATTTTATAAAAGTCAACAACACATCCACACCTTTTTTTATTCATTATTATTAGGATTGTTTGTTTGTGACGTCAAATGTTTTACTACCCGGAGAATAGTGTTTGTTTATTCACTTCTACAAATTCGATGATCTAATGTGTTTTTCTGTATGTAAATTAATAACTACGGAACTTATATTTACTGTAGCTTGTGATACGCTTAATGATAAATGTGAAACCAATCAGTTAAGCTTAGGATATTTCATTTGCAAATCAATCCCCATGTTTATATCAGCATAATATGAAACAGAAGAGCAGGCTCATGATTCTTAATAAGTGTCTGTATTTCAAAACCACCCATTCATTAATATTTATGTTTTATATATTTCCTGGACCTGGCCAGAAAAGAAATAATAGTAATAATGATAACAATAAAAATCCGCCCACCACTTTGTCCCCCTCCCCAAAAAATAAATATATAATAACAAAAATATAATCCCCCACCACCTCGCAACCCCCACCCTCCTTCTATTACCCCTTCCGCCCCCCCCCCCCCCCCCATCCCGGAATGTGGTAATTAGGCTCTGTTGATCTCCCCCTTTATGAGGTAATTAAGGCGGCTTTTGTCTTACCTGATGAACGATTACCTGCTTAACCCGGGATAGCGTGAGCACTGCTGGGTAACGACGGGGGAGGTGGGGTCGATTGCGGAGCGGGGGGGGGGGGGGAGGCTGGCTTACTTACTTTTTTGTATTCTTTGGGACTCTCTCTCTCTCTCTCTCTCTCTCTCTCTCTCTCTCTCTCTCTCTCTCTCTCTCTCTCTCTCTCTCTCTCTCTCTCTATCTATCTATCTATCTATCTATATATATATATTCTGACATACGGAGCTCTGTATGTTAATTTAAGAGTTTAGAATTAGAGTTGAAGGAGCCAAACTACCCAAACGGTGAAGCAGACTAGCGAGCGAACGAGCGAGTGGGTGAACCAGCTCGCCCGCATACCTGCAAACAAGCCTTCACACCTGCGTGCGTCATAGGGGACCCTGCAAACTACCTCGATGACCGATGCTATGACGTATGATCGACGCCAGGAGCTGTGAGTGGACCAGGCACCTGTTATGCGACTCGAGGAGCTATGATTGGAGCAGGCACCTGATTCGTTCCTACACCATCATTGTTTGGTATATAAGACCCGAGTTGTGGGCATTCAAATCAGTCTCATTTGGAGTTGGGGAAGGTGAACTTGCAGCTGGAGGAAGACGGGGTGAAGTATTATAATGGGATTGTGACTGTCAGTCGGATTATATAAATGTGTGTTAAGTGTGTTCGGTGTAAACACTTACGTTATGTTGGTTAGTGAGATATGTGATTGGGAATTAACGTGAACGCTACTATTATGTGTTTAACTATTTGATTGCGAATTAACGTTAACGCTACTATATGTGCTTAGAACTATTTGCTGGGAATTACGTTAACGCTACTATTATGTGCTTAACTATTTGATTGCGAATAACGTTAACGCTACTATTATGTACTTTAACTATTTTAGTTGACTAACTGTTGGACTCTAAAGCAACTCTTTAAGTATTGGGTTATGATGAAAGTAATACTATTGTATTATATTAATACTTACGAGTTCTTTCTTTTCTTTGAATTAAGCTTACATTGCTTAACGGTGCTTAGTACGGTGATGCTATTGTCTATATTAGTAATATCGCCTTAGACTAACATGGCTGTGTTAATATTACTTCTAGTGATTTCCTAAGCTGAAGAAAATTCTTTTAGCTTCAAAACATTATTTTGCTTTTCATATTATTTGAGTGAGACCTGAAATCAAATCTATAAAAGGATCCTGTAACTTTATTTACTCATAATCAAACTTCAATGTTACGTGGGTTAAGAAATAACATTTAACTAATTATTAGACATATATATCTAACTTTTTATGTGACTTTGATATTACTCCTGATGATAATAATAATATAATCCTATTAACGTAAGACAAGAACCAAGAAATAATTACATTAAATATAAATAAAAGGACATAGAAGAAAACTATCTATTAATTTCAAAAAGGGTAAGAGACAGAAATATTCTTACTTTAATATTTATCTTTCAAGACTTTTTATAAAATTAATAGTCCTTTTTAGCTATAACTTATTCGGTTCATAACATAGCCTACTAAGCTTCGGTTAAATAATAATTCTTTATAAATACTACATGACTTTAATTAGTTTCAGTATTTTTCATAATTAAAGAGTATCAGTCAATAAAGGATACTAAGTCGTAAGATCCAAAAGGAAAGGAAGCAACAACAGGAAATAATTTTATTAGATTTTACTTTTGTTTTGCCCTCAGCTGACTGATACCTTAATATATATCTCTGTGCTATCTAGATTCATCAAGTTAACCACTTGAGGATCAAGATACGTAACAATATATATACATGGTGATTCAGAATTGCATGCATTAAATTGGAGGACGGCCTCCTTGGATAATTTTAAACAACAATGTATTTATGCTAAAATGTCGAATTATACTGTACAAAGGTTGGCTGTTACAGTACATTTACGATGTTGTATTAATGAGGGTGGAAAGTGAAGGGAAACCCGCGTAGATTTCCAAGGATATGTTTCACACGTCTTGAGTACAGGAGTACAGTGTGTTGCAGGCACATGGGGGCCACTTTAAAGTTTTCCTTTAGCTTATAGCAAAGAGGAACACACTGTCTAGATCTGTGAATAAATGTTTACAAATGTCTAGGTGGGTTTCCCTTCACCTTCCACTCTCATTAATACAACATCGTAAATGTAATGTAACAGCCAAACTATGTATAATTCGACATTTTACCATAGAGACATTGTTGTTTAAAATTATCCAAGGAGGTTGTCCTCCAATTTAATGCCTGCAATTCTGAATCACCCTTGTATATGTATCTGTCTGTCTGTCTATTTTTTATTCTCTCTCTCTTTCTCCCCCCCCCTCCCTCTCTCTCTCTCTCTCTCTCTCTCTCTCTCTCTCTCTCTCTCTCTCTCTCTCTCTCTCTCTCTCTCTCTCTCTCTCTCTCTCTCTCTCTCTCTCTCTCTCTCTCTCTCTCTCTCTCTCAGCGCAGACAAACTCTTCACAATGATGAACGAAAAACTAAATTAGTATCTTAATGAATCTAGGTGATATTTTTCCCACTAAATCAACACCGAACATAGCAGAGGTGATTAAGGAGATAAATGTCGCTTTTTCTGGACCCCCTTCTCCCTCATGTTTAGCATATTAGTTTCGTTCCGTTAGTTTCGCGATTTTGAGACCTATGTTGATCAGATGAAGTATTGAGGGATAAACCTTTACAACTGCCCCTCTTATTTACATTCTACTTTTCCTATTTTTCTGAAGCGTTTAGAGAGGGGAGAAGGGGTGTTGGAGAGAGAAGAAGCTGTTGGAGTGGCTTTGTTATGTGTGTTTAGTCTGTATACGTCGTCAGGATGTTCCCTGACTGGGTGCGAGCATGTGAAACATGCTAGGACGTACTACCACACCCACTAAATGTCCGCCGTGGCAGGAATTCGATCCCGGGTCTTGCAGATTCACACGTGAGCGTGCTCACCACTCGACCACCACGGCTCACCTCACCTTTCACCTCATTTGTCTGTGAATATTAAAACCTTTCGTGCCCTTTAGGTGTCGATTGTTTCCTGGCGAGCGATTGCAAGCCTCTAATTTTAGAAGGAACCAGCCTTCGGCCGGGACATTTTTATACCTAAAAAATTACAAATTTATCTTAAAAGGTCTAGGGATAGTTTTTCTAAGCTTGGTGGAGGTCTAGCGAGGAAACTCAAAAATATATTAATAAATAAATATAAAGACCAAAACCCAAGCACTCTAGCCCCTTAACTGTCTTCACACATGCGTAATAGAATGGCTCTACACGGGATAATAATTATGTTCCTTATTAGCTACGCTGCGTTAGACCTCTTCATTGAACCGTTTTAATAGCATCTTATACAATCTACCCTTCCCCTACGCTTGAGCGCCGATTTTACTCAACACTCATATCAGATTTCGTCCAATGTTTTCCTTTTTAACCCCTTCTGTACTGGCGTCTTTCTTTCAACTTTATTCTGGCTACTACTAGGTGGTTTTATTCAGTTAAAAAAGGGCCTCCAGCAATGATCAGGCTTCGAACTATCTCGCTTAACCCTTTTTACTACCACAGAGCCTTCTTATGCAGCACAAAATCGTTTACATGTGGCTGGAATAAAATACAAAAGACGTCGCCGGTACAGCAGGGGTTACGTATAACCAATAGATACGCCAATAATTACGCCAATAATAGGAAATACTTACCTAAGTCAAGATACAGTAGGGGACAAACTTAGAAGTGGACATTAGGGGGTAGTGGTTATTTTTGGTACTGTATATAAATGTATTTTTCTTTTAGAGTGTCATCGCTAGACCTCCATCAAGCTTAAAAAAACACCCCCTAGACCCCCCTTCAAGATCAATATGTACATTTTTCGGTAAAAAAAATCCCGGTCTCCTCCTAGAATTTCAGACTCGCTATCGCTCGCAAGGAAATATCGCCACCTAAATGACGCGAAAGGTTTTGTATATTGACAAGGAAATTGGGCGAAAGGTTTTAGAATCGCCAAACTAATGCAACGAACGTCTTAAAATCTCAAAGGTAATGGGACTATACATGAGGGAGACAAAGCAACTACCTCCCCCTTAACTATACATGAGGGAGACAAAGCAACTACCTCCCCCTTAACTATACATGTAGGAGACAAAGCAACTACCTCCCCCTTAACTATACATGAGGGAGACAAAGCAACTACCTCCCCCTTAACTATACATGAGGGAGACAAAGCAACTACCTCCCCCTTAACTATACATGAGGGAGACAAAGCAACTACCTCCCCCTTAACTATACATGAGGGAGACAAAGCAACTACCTCCCCCTTAACTATACATGAGGGAGACAAAGCAACTACCTCCCCCTTAACTATACATGAGGGAGACAAAGCAACTACCTCCCCCTTAACTATACATGAGGGAGACAAAGCAACTACCTCCCCCTTAACTATACATGAGGGAGACAAAGCAACTACCTCCCCCTTAACTATACATGAGGGAGACAAAGCAACTACCTCCCCCTTAACTATACATGAGGGAGACAAAGCAACTACCTCCCCCTTAACTATACATGAGGGAGACAAAGCAACTACCTCCCCCTTAACTATACATGAGGGAGACAAAGCAACTACCTCCCCCTTAACTATACATGAGGGAGACAAAGCAACTACCTCCCCCTTAACTATACATGACGGAGACAAAGCAACTACCTCCCCCTTAACTATACATGAGGGAGACAAAGCAACTACCTCCCCCTTAACTATACATGAGGGAGACAAAGCAACTACCTCCCCCTTAACTATACATGAGGGAGACAAAGCAACTACCTCCCCCTTAACTATACATGAGGGAGACAAAGCAACTACCTCCCCCTTAACTATACATGAGGGAGACAAAGCAACTACCTCCCCCTTAACTATACATGAGGGAGACAAAGCAACTACCTCCCCCTTAACTATACATGAGGGAGACAAAGTAACTACCTCCCCCTTAACTATACATGAGGGAGACAAAGCAACTACCTCCCCCTTAATTACTAAACATGAGGGAGACAAAGCAACTACCTCCCCCTTAATTACTAAACATGAGGGAGACAAAGCAACTACCTCCCCCTTAAGGATGAGAGAGACAAAGCAACTACCTCCCCCTTAACTATACATGAGGAGACAAAGCAACTACCTCCCCCTTAACTATACATGAGGAGACAAAGCAACTACCTCCCCCTTAACTATACATGAGGGAGACAAAGCAACTACCTCCCCCTTAACTATACATGAGGGAGACAAAGCAACTACCTCCCCCTTAACTATACATGAGGGAGACAAAGCAACTACCTCCCCCTTAACTATACATGAGGGAGACAAAGCAACTACCTCCCCCTTAACTATACATGAGGGAGACAAAGCAACTACCTCCCCCTTAACTATACATGAGGGAGACAAAGCAACTACCTCCCCCTTAACTATACATGAGGGAGACAAAGCAACTACCTCCCCCTTAACTATACATGAGGAGACAAGCAACTACCTCCCCCTTAACTATACATGAGGGAGACAAAGCAACTACCTCCCCCTTAACTATACATGAGGGAGACAAAGCAACTACCTCCCCCTTAACTATACATGAGGGAGACAAAGCAACTACCTCCCCCTTAACTATACATGAGGGAGACAAAGCAACTACCTCCCCCTTAACTATACATGAGGGAGACAAAGCAACTACCTCCCCCTTAAGGATGAGAGAGACAAAGCAACTACCTCCCCCTTAAGGATGAGAGAGACAAAGCAACTACCTCCCCCTTAAGGATGAGAGAGACAAAGCAACTACCTCCCCCTTAAGGATGAGAGAGACAAAGCAACTACCTCCCCCTTAACTAAATATGAGGGAGACGAAGCAACTACCTCCCCCTTAAGGATGAGAGAGACAAAGCAACTACCTCCCCCTTAAGGATGAGAGAGACAAAGCAACTACCTCCCCCTTAAGGATGAGAGAGACAAAGCAACTACCTCCCCCTTAAGGATGAGAGACAAAGCAACTACCTCCCCCTTAAGGATGAGAGACAAAGCAACTACCTCCCCCATAAGGGAGTCAAAGTAACTACCTCCCCCATAAATTATATAAGGGAGTCAAAGTAACTACCTCCCCCATAAATTATATAAGGGAGTCAAAGTAACTACCTCCCCCATAACTATACATGAGGGAGACAAAGCAACTACCTCCCCCTTAACTATACATGAGGGAGACAAAGCAACTACCTCCCCCTTAACTATACATGAGGGAGACAAAGCAACTACCTCCCCCTTAACTAAACATGAGGCAGACAAAGCAACTACCTCCCCCTTAACTATACATGAGGGAGACAAAGCAACTACCTCCCCCTTAACTATACATGAGGGAGACAAAGCAACTACCTCCCCCTTAACTATACATGAGGGAGACAAAGCAACTACCTCCCCCTTAACTATACATGAGGGAGACAAAGCAACTACCTCCCCCTTAACTATACATGAGGGAGACAAAGCAACTACCTCCCCCTTAACTATACATGAGGGAGACAAAGCAACTACCTCCCCCTTAACTATACATGAGGGAGACAAGCAACTACCTCCCCCTTAACTATACATGAGGGAGACAAAGCAACTACCTCCCCCTTAACTATACATGAGGGAGACAAAGCAACTACCTCCCACTTAACTATACATAAGGGAGACAAAGCAACTACCTCCCCCTTAACTATACATGAGGGAGACAAAGCAACTACCTCCCCCTTAACTATACATGAGGGAGACAAAGCAACTACCTCCCCCTTAACTATACATGAGGGAGACAAAGCAACTACCTCCCCCTTAACTATACATGAGGGAGACAAAGCAACTACCTCCCCCTTAACTATACATGAGGGAGACAAAGCAACTACCTCCCCCTTAACTATACATGAGGGAGACAAAGCAACTACCTCCCCCTTAACTATACATGAGGGAGACAAAGCAACTACCTCCCCCTTAACTATACATGAGGGAGACAAAGCAACTACCTCCCCCTTAACTATACATGAGGGAGACAAAGCAACTACCTCCCCCTTAACTATACATGAGGGAGACAAAGCAACTACCTCCCCCTTAACTATACATGAGGGAGACAAAGCAACTACCTCCCCCTTAACTATACATGGGGAGACAAAGCAACTACCTCCCCCTTAACTATACATGAGGGAGACAAAGCAACTACCTCCCCCTTAACTATACATGAGGGAGACAAAGCAACTACCTCCCCCTTAACTATACATGAGGGAGACAAAGCAACTACCTCCCCCTTAACTATACATGGAGCAGACAAAGCAACTACCTCCCCCTTAACTATACATGAGGGAGACAAAGCAACTACCTCCCCCTTAACTATACATGAGGGAGACAAAGCAACTACCTCCCCCTTAACTATACATGAGGGAGACAAAGCAACTACCTCCCCCTTAACTATACATGAGGGAGACAAAGCAACTACCTCCCCCTTAACTATACATGAGGGAGACAAAGCAACTACCTCCCCCTTAACTATACATGAGGGAGACAAAGCAACTACCTCCCCCTTAACTATACATGAGGGAGACAAAGCAACTACCTCCCCCTTAACTATACATGAGGGAGACAAAGCAACTACCTCCCCCTTAACTATACATGAGGGAGACAAAGCAACTACCTCCCCCTTAACTATACATGAGGGAGACAAAGCAACTACCTCCCCCTTAACTATACATGAGGGAGACAAAGCAACTACCTCCCCCTTAACTATACATGAGGGAGACAAAGCAACTACCTCCCCCTTAACTATACATGAGGGAGACAAAGCAACTACCTCCCCCTTAACTATACATGAGGGAGACAAAGCAACTACCTCCCCCTTAACTATACATGAGGGAGACAAAGCAACTACCTCCCCCTTAACTATACATGAGGGAGACAAAGCAACTACCTCCCCCTTAACTATACATGAGGGAGACAAAGCAACTACCTCCCCCTTAACTATACATGAGGGAGACAAAGCAACTACCTCCCCCTTAACTATACATGAGGGAGACAAAGCAACTACCTCCCCCTTAACTATACATGAGGGAGACAAAGCAACTACCTCCCCCTTAACTATACATGAGGGAGACAAGCAACCACCTCCCCCTTAACTATACATGAGGGAGACAAAGCAACTACCTCCCCCTTAACTATACATGAGGGAGACAAAGCAACTACCTCCCCCTTAACTATACATGAGGGAGACAAAGCAACTACCTCCCCCTTAACTATACATGAGGGAGACAAAGCAACTACCTCCCCCTTAACTATACATGAGGGAGACAAAGCAACTACCTCCCCCTTAACTATACATGAGGGAGACAAAGCAACTACCTCCCCCTTAACTATACATGAGGGAGACAAAGCAACTACCTCCCCCTTAACTATACATGAGGGAGACAAGCAACCACCTCCCCCTTAACTATACATGAGGAGACAAAGCAACTACGTCCGCCTTAGCTATACATGAGGGAGACAAAGCAACTACCTCCCCCTTAACTATACATGAGGGAGACAAGCAACCACCTCCCCCTTAACTATACATGAGGGAGACAAAGCAACTACTCCCCCTTAACTATACATGAGGGAGACAAAGCAACTACCTCCCCCTTAACTATACATGAGGGAGACAAAGCAACTACCTCCCCCTTAACTATACATGAGGGAGACAAAGCAACTACCTCCCCCTTAACTATACATTAGGGAGACAAAGCAACTACCTCCCCCTTAACTATACATGAGGGAGACAAAGCAACTACCTCCCCCTTAACTATACATGAGGGAGACAAAGCAACTACCTCCCCCTTAACTATACATGAGGGAGACAAAGCAACTACCTCCCCCTTAACTATACATGAGGGAGACAAAGCAACTACCTCCCCCTTAACTATACATGAGGGAGACAAAGCAACTACCTCCCCCTTAACTATACATGAGGGAGACAAAGCAACTACCTCCCCCTTAACTATACATGAGGGAGACAAAGCAACTACCTCCCCCTTAACTATACATGAGGGAGACAAAGCAACTACCTCCCCCTTAACTATACATGAGGGAGACAAAGCAACTACCCGCCTGTTAACTATACATGAGGGAGACAAAGCAACTACCTCCCCCTTAACTATACATGAGGGAGACAAAGCAACTACCTCCCCCTTAACTATACATGAGGGAGACAAAGCAACTACCTCCCCCTTAACTATACATGAGGGAGACAAAGCAACTACCTCCCCCTTAACTATACATGAGGGAGACAAAGCAACTACCTCCCCCTTAACTATACATGAGGGAGACAAAGCAACTACCTCCCCCTTAACTATACATGAGGGAGACAAAGCAACTACCTCCCCCTTAACTATACATGAGGGAGACAAAGCAACTACCTCCCCCTTAACTATACATGAGGGAGACAAAGCAACTACCTCCCCCTTAACTATACATGAGGGAGACAAAGCAACTACCTCCCCCTTAACTATACATGAGGGAGACAAAGCAACTACCTCCCCCTTAACTATACATGAGGGAGACAAAGCAACTACCTCCCCCTTAACTATACATGAGGGAGACAAAGCAACTACCTCCCCCTTAACTATACATGAGGGAGACAAAGCAACTACCTCCCCCTTAACTATACATGAGGGAGACAAAGCAACTACCTCCCCCTTAACTATACATGAGGGAGACAAAGCAACTACCTCCCCTTAACTATACATGAGGGAGACAAAGCAACTACCTCCCCCTTAACTATACATGAGGGAGACAAAGCAACTACCTCCCCCTTAACTATACATGAGGGAGACAAAGCAACTACCTCCCCCTTAACTATACATGAGGGAGACAAGCAACCACCTCCCCTTAATGAGAGTGCCAGGCAGATTTACATGAGGGAGACAAGCAACCACCTCCCCTTAATGAGAGTGCCAGGCAGATTTACATGAGGGAGACAAGCAACCACCTCCCCCTTAACTATACATGAGGGAGACAAAGCAACTACCTCCCCCTTAACTATACATGAGGGAGACAAAGCAACTACCTCCCCCTTAACTATACATGAGGGAGACAAAGCAACTACCTCCCCCTTAACTATACATGAGGGAGACAAAGCAACTACCTCCCCCTTAACTATACATGAGGGAGACAAAGCAACTACCTCCCCCTTAACTATACATGAGGGAGACAAAGCAACTACCTCCCCCTTAACTATACATGAGGGAGACAAGCAACCACCTCCCCCTTAACTATACATGAGGGAGACAAAGCAACTACCTCCCCCTTAACTATACATGAGGGAGACAAAGCAACTACCTCCCCCTTAACTATACATGAGGGAGACAAAGCAACTACCTCCCCCTTAACTATACATGAGGGAGACAAAGCAACTACCTCCCCCTTAACTATACATGAGGGAGAAGCAACTACCTCCCCCTTAACTATACATGAGGGAGACAAAGCAACTACCTCCCCCTTAACTATACATGAGGGAGACAAAGCAACTACCTCCCCCTTAACTATACATGAGGGAGAAGCAACTACCTCCCCCTTAACTATACATGAGGGAGACAAAGCAACTACCTCCCCCTTAACTATACATGAGGGAGACAAAGCAACTACCTCCCCCTTAACTATACATGAGGGAGACAAAGCAACTACCTCCCCCTTAACTATACATGAGGGTAGACCCAAATCAACTACCTCTTAACTATGCCAACTACCTCCCCCTTAACTATACATGAGGGAGACAAAGCAACTACCTCCCCCTTAACTCAGGATTCGTATAGATTGGTCATAATTATGGTCAAAATAATTAAGACAACAGTTACTGTTAATTATTGATACAAAGTCAGTATCTTGATCTTAGGGATGTGTTTGTAGAAGTTATGCATTTCAAGATAATATACTTTTGTTTTTACTGTGAATAATAATAAGATACTATCACCATTGCTGATCCTTCTATGATGTCAAAATGGTGTTCCATATCAACTAATTATAATATATATATTTAATATAATAAAACTCAAATGATGGTGTTGCCATATTAACTATTTGTAAGTGTTTATATAATTATACAGTATACAGTATATATATATATATATATATATATATATTACAATAAAACTCAGTCAGTTGTAAGTTATATATTATTGCATATGCTTTAATTTCAGTAGTTTGGGATTAATACAATAATTTGGTTAGTCTTAGTGAGCCTTTTAAAACTATCTTTAAGATGCAGAGGAGTGCAGATTCTTCGTAAGCTGATCAGAATCGTCTGACAGCCATTAGCCTATACGGTGAAAAGTGAAGCACTGGAAGGGTTTAAGGGGAGACGGTTGATTTGTATGGCCCCCTCCTTCTCCCTCAAGTTTAGCCCCATTAGTTTTCAGTTTTAAGTTTGGCGATTTTAAGACTTTTCGCCCCATTTGTTTTCAATATTAAAACCTGTTGTCATATAGGTGTCGATATTTTCCTGGCGAGCGATAGCAAGCCTGTAATATACAGTAGGTGGAACCGTCCTTCGACCGGTACATTTTTCTACCGGATAATGTACAAATTTATCTAGGAGGAGGATCTTGTGAATGTTTCTTTAAAAGCTTGATGGAGGTCCAAGTAGGAAACTTTAAAAAAAAAAAATAAAAATAAAAAACTCTCACCTCAACCCCATCGGGTGAGTTTATTTTTTTTTATTTTTTTTTATTTTTTTTTTGGACCATCCCTGTTTCACTTTATGAGTTGGAGATTTTAAGATGTTTCACCTCATATGTTTGATGATTATAAGATACATATACCTTGAAGGAAATGTAGTGGGGGCGGGGGGGCGTTCTTTAGCTTGAAGGAGGTCTGGGGAAGCGAGAGGGGTGGGAGAGGGGTGTTAGTTTAGGAAGCAAACTAAAAATACATTGATCGAAAATGGTAAAAAACAACAATCAAAACACTCAATAATAATCAAACGAAACCATACTAACCCATAAAACGTCGCACCAGATAGTGATAACGCGATAATATGCCACTTATTAACCACACCCTGTTAGCCCTATCCCATCCAAACCCTTTCAGCACATTGACACCATATTCATTCTGGTTATCATTGCACGATTTGATGCAAGATGGAAGAACCTGTGGGAATTAGTGTTGATTAAAATGGCTTTTAATCGATGACAGGTCAGTTGAACCAGTGCCACTTCAACCAGTGCCACTTTAACCAGTGCTAACTCAACCAGTGGCCACTTCAACCAGTGACCATTTCAACCAGTGACCATTTTAACCAGTAGGTTAGGTTAGGTTAGGCTACTGGTTAAAATGGTCACTGGTTGAAATGGTCACTGGTTGAAGTGGCCACTGGTTGAGTTAGCACTGGTTAAAGTGGCACTGGTTGAAGTGGCACTGGTTCAACTGACATGGAACCCTTTTAATCATGCTCTTTCTCAGTCGTAAGCTAAGTTTAATTGCCTAATGTCAGCCACAATAAAAACATAGATGGCTTGATTGAACTACGAGAGTTGTTGTGACAATACGGTCATTGTTAGTCAAGCCGTGTTGAGCCCCGTTCACACTGGCATCCCAAACCTTCAAGACTTTAAAATTACCATGTGTTTCGCACAATCAGGTGCAAAGTCCTGTAAGGTCGGGAAAGGTCAACGGAGTCATGAAAAGGACGCATCAAGACGTAGATACCCCTCTCTTTTTTAATGTGTCCACAAAAAGTCGGAATGGTTGGCTCTGGGTCACCACCGTCACTAGGCGGCCTTAGGGTGTAAAGGCCGCGTCATACAGAGGACGAACGTGGGGCGACAAACTCCCGAATAGGATGACTTGCAAAAAAAAATCAAATATCAGCCAGTTCAGGTTGATTCGATCAATTCGGCCAATGATCTTGATTAGTCTGGGGACGTTCTGGGGAATGGGGATGTTCATGGATGCAGGCGAATATCCAGGGGTTCGGCCAAAAGTTAGTGCATGCGTTAACTTTTTGCTGACATTCGGCTCTAAAAAACGTTACAAAATGGTCGGCTTTCGTTCGGCTTACATTCGTGTTACGTTCTTCTAATTTGGCCCATGTTCTGCTCTAACTTCCATTGACGAAGTTAAAACGAACTACCAGAACATGGGCCGAACATAACCCGAACATAAGTCGATAATAACCCCAAAAACACGAATACAGGCAGACAATAAACCGATTACCAGCCAAACGATAGACGAATTACTCGAACAAAACACGACAATCCCCAGATATAGTGACGAATAAGACAACCATTTTCATCATCATCACCATAATCATTACCACCACCAACATATTCATCACCATCATCATCATCACTATCATCATCATCACCACCACCACCATAGTTATCACCATCATCATTACCACCACCACCACAACAACCAGCATCACCATCATTCATTATCATCACCACCACCACCATAGTTATCACCATCATCACTACCACCACCACCACAACCATCATCATCATCCTCACTATCATCATCACCACCACCACCATATTCATCACCATCATCATTACCACCACCATCACAACCATCATCATCATCATCATCACCATCATAACCATCATCATCATCAGTAGCAGCCATGATTAACCCCTTTAGCACCATGACGCCATTTTACCTTTGATTCTGGCTAAAAGTAGATGATTGTATGCAGTTTAAGAAGGACCTATGATACTATGAGGGTATGTTGAGATTGCATTTACCCATTTAAGTCGTAGAAGGTAGATTAAAAACTAAAGAACATCGTCTAATGGTAACCAGAATATGATGAAAATTACGTACTGGTGGTGAAGGGGTTAAGGGAGCCCACCTCGCTTTTCTTCTATTTATCTCCCTCTCCCTTTGGCTTGTATCCATTCGGCCCCATTCAGCCTACTGGTTTAAGACGTTTACCCCCATCCAGGTGTCAATATTTTCCTGGCGAGCGGTAGCGAGCCAGCATATGTATATTTTTGTTTTGACAGCAAGCTAAATTTGTAGATTTTTTTATAGAAAAATTTCTCCGGCGAAGCCGGATTTCTCCATACAATGCTGGCTCGCTATCGCTCGCCAGGAAGAAATCGACACCTGGATGGGGATAAACGTCTTAAAACCTTTGGCTGAATGGAGCCGAATGGATACAAGCCAAAGAGAGAGGGAGAGAAAGAGAAAAAAAGCGAGGTGGGCCCCCTTAACATCCCCCTTCTACAACGCCAATACATTCTTTATAGAGGTTCACACTATAGGTCAGGTACAGGTTGTCTTCCCACATTCGTTAGCATCATGTTATAATCGTGTGATGGTCGTCGGATCCGGTTGGTGTTCGTCATAGGTTCTTTCATATAGGTTGAAGGTCGGCTGATCATCGTACCTCAGTTGAAACTGGTCGGTTGATTTTGGGTATATTCGAGTTATAGTCGGGTCATTCTCTGACATTCATCGGTTTATATTCGAGTCATGTTCGGGTCTTTGTCGTAAATCGCTCATGACTATCGGGTTATATTCTGGACTCGTTTGGGGCATTGTCTGGGGATGTTCTTCTTAAAACTTCAGGACAATTTCAGCTGATTCGGTTCAAATATTCAAGTCATCCAATTCGGGGCTTTGTCGCCCGACGTTCGTAGTCTGTATGACGCGGCCTTATGGGGAGATATCCACTTGAGGGAGTTTTTTCTTGACTCTTTTCTCCCTCATGTTTAGCCCCATTGCTTTTCTAATTTTAAGATGTTCGCCCCATTATTTTGATGATTTTAAGAACTTTCAACCCATTTCTGTAAATTTTAAGACCTTTCGTGCAATTTAGGTGTCTATTTTATCCTGGCGAGCGATAGCGAGCCTGTAATTTAAGAGGAACCGGCTTTCAGCCGGGACATTTTTCTACCGAAAAATGTACAAATTTATCTTGAAAGGGGCTCAAGGGGGTGTAATCTTAAGCTTGATGGATATCTAGAGACCAAACTAAAAACCTCCCCTTAAGTGGGCCGCAATAAAGACGGCGGGCGGTCCATGGGAACGGAACGGGGCGAGAGTGGGGTCATGCCGGAGGCGTGCAAACACAGGAAAGGATGAAGCCGTGATACCCACTTATGTATCTGGCTAGGGTCACCCACGGGACGCACCTGCATCAGCTGGGGGACGTGGGATAGACGTGTGTGTCAGGGGAAGGTTGTGGGAATGACAGGTTAATCTCGCTTTGAGGACATTGCACAGTCATCCCGCGGTCATTATTGGCAACTCAAGGCCGCCCGGCAGCAGGAGCAAGGTTGAGACAATGTCGTGTGCATGGACGCCATGCACCATGGTAGCTGCGAAGTCCCACAATTGGTTCCGACCCAAAAATCCGTAAATTCGGCCAAGGATGGCTAAAATCGTGTTGATAACGTTGTGTGTGTGAACGAGGCTTTAGCCTTATCCCATCCCATCCCATATACCATCTGACACGATCGCGTCATATGAATAAGTCCACCAAAACCTCATATGACGCGATCGCGTCATATGGACTTATCTCTATACCTCTCTAATAAGTTTATGACGCGATTTTGCGTCATATGAGCTCAGTAAGTCCGATAAGTTACCATACGATAAAACCGTTGGTGGCAACCTCAGCCTCCTGCGATAATTCTAACGGCCGCAGTGTTGTTGTGAGTGTAGTGCGAGGCAGTGGCAATGATCCTGGGGCTCCCGCCTCCTCGGACTTACTGGAACATAATATGTCTGAGGGAGTTAAAAGCAATACTGTATATGCTTAGTCCTCCACCCAACCCCCTAAAAAAGAAAAAAACACAATTGTTGTTATGAATAATAATAATAATAATAATATTAATAATAATAATAATAATAATAATAATAATAATAATATTAATAATAATAATAATAATAATAATAATAATATTAATAATAATGACAATAATAATAATAATAATAATAATAATAGAAAAAAATGCCCCCTAGTCCACTTAAATATAGTATATGTATTATCCTGTAGACAAATATTCCGGCGTATAGCCGGTTTCCCTTAATTTGCAGGCTGGCTATCGCACCCTCAGAAAACAAAATCGACAATTGAATGGGGCGAAATTTGTTATAATCTCCAAACTAATGGACAAAAAGCGTCTCGAAATCGTCAAACTAATGTAGCAAATTAATCCAAAAATACCAATCCACGCGTTAGATAGGGTTAATTAAAAGTCCTTGGTGATAGGTGATAGGTGATAGGTGATAGGGAGGGAGAGGAGGTGTACAACATTAGAAATTTCCAGGTGTCTGGGACAACTGCCAGCAGCCCCTTCTCTGTATCCTCCTAATTTCTCTATCCTAGTTTCAAAGCCAAAGGCGGATGTTGTGCATACGTGCACAACAAACTCACTTGCTCTTGAGTTCCCGATTTCGACTCCTCTGAATTCTCAACTTAATGGCTCAAACTATCCTGTCATTCTCATTCTAAATATTTCTGTGCTGTCTATCTTTCCCCTAACTCTAACGACTTTCCCAAATTCTTTGACTATCTAAACTCTAAAGTGGAACACATTCTATCCATCTCTCCCTTCTCTGAAATCTCCATCTTAGGAGATTTCAACGCTCACCACCGCCAATGGCTCTCCTCTCTTACTACTGACCAACCTGGTGAACAAGCCTTCGTCTTTTCTATCCTAAATGACCTAGAGCAGCTAGTCCAGCAACCCACCCGTATCCCGGATCGCTTCGGAGATCGGCCCAACATTCTAGACTTATTTCTGACTTCTAACCCTTCTTCTTATACTGTCAATCTTTTCTCTCCTTTGGGCTCCTCCGACCATAAACCTATCTCCGTTACCTCTCCTATCTCTCCAGTACAGCCACCCAATCCTCCCAGCCGGCAGCGCTTGAGGAACTTTGGCGTTGCCGACTGGGAGGCTCTTCGACAGTACTTCTTTGATTTCCCATGAAATGACTTCTTCTTCCGTGGCTGAGGACCCTCGGAGAGTGCTGAATGCATTACCGAGGTAATCCTCCCGGGCATGGAGGCGTACATTCAATTTTTTTTCTCTCAGTCTAATACAAAAGTATCTTGGTTTACTAATGCTTGTTCTACTGCTGTCCACAACAAGGAGGAAGCATTCAAACGGTACCGACGCCTTAAAACTCAAGAATCTCATTCTTCCTATGTTTCTGCCCGGAATCAAGCCAAATCTGTTCTTCGACTTGCCAAGCACTCTTTCATCAATAATAAATGCACTGAAATATCCAACTCTAGCTCTTCCCAAGCTTTCTGGCATCTAGCCAAAAACTTCTCCAGCAATTTTTCTTCCTCGTCTTTCCCTCCCCTTTTCCACTCTGATGGCACAACTATCACTTCTTCCTCTGACAAAGCTGAACTCTTTGCTCAAATTTTTGCTAGAAACTCCACATTGGATGATTCTGGTGCTATTCCTCCTCCTCCACCCCCTCTCTCATACTTATGCCAAATATCCTAACCTGTTCTAAAGATGTACTTTCTACCCTCTCTGGGCTTAACACTAAGAAGGCGTACGGTCCGGACGGTGTTCCTCCTGTTGTACTAAAAAGCTGTGGTGCTTCCGTGCGGACTCCCTGCCTAGACAAACTCTTTCGTCTCTGTCTCTCCGCTAACGTTCCTCCTTCATGCTGGAAGTTTGCTCTCATTCACCCTGTCCCAAAGAAGGGCGACCACTCTCAATCCTCCAACTATCTTCCAATTGCTCTTATCTCTTGTATCTCTAAAGTTTTTGAAACTATTCTTGCTTCCAAATTTCTTAAGCATTTCTCTTCTCATAATCTGCTCTCAGATCGACAGTATGGCTTCCTTAACCCTTTCTTTGTGGGCTAATTTGCGCTATTTATGGCATATTCAGGCACTCCTGAATGAATAATCAAGTATCTGCATTAAATGAACTGTATTCTGCCGAAAACTAGGCGAAAATATCTTTAAAATGACACCAGAACAAGCTTCGTAGGTGGCGGGGGTTCACCCGCAGCATTGCCATAGACATTCGGGAAAACTCGCTAATTATTAGCTCTCGCTCGCTCGGCAACACTGTCGAGACAGCCGCACGAGACCACAGTT
The DNA here is from genome assembly GCA_032716605.1 of Paralithodes platypus. Classification (NCBI taxonomy): domain Eukaryota; kingdom Metazoa; phylum Arthropoda; class Malacostraca; order Decapoda; family Lithodidae; genus Paralithodes; species Paralithodes platypus. The sequence continues at coordinate 20,490,303 of CM064520.1, read as the reverse complement.
TCCCTCAGTGAGCGGCTGGCTGCTCTGATGGTCAGACGGAGGTCCCTCACGCTCCCGCCCACTGACACTCGATTTCTACGGCTTTAACAGGCTTTTAACCCTTGTCTAGCGGGCCCTCTGTGGCCGTTTTGGGCCTTTTCAGGCCATTCTGACTGCTATATCAACCATCAGTATGAAAGGAACTGTATTGCGCCAAAAACTAGGCGGAAATCGCTACACAATGACGCCACATACAGCTACGTAGCACTCGTGGAGCACTGACAGTGTTACCTCGAAGATGGAAGTTTAGCTGATTTTGCTACCTTGCTCACTTTTAGCGAACTATTGGTTACACTGTCATCCTCCCGTGCGGTGGGGGAACTGGAGTTAGTGTGGGCCGGGAGGCCACAGATGTCGGACGTATGGATCATTACTATCCCACCCATTTTCACTCGATTTTCACCCTTTTTTCACCCGTTTTTTGCCAGTTTTTTTAACTCTACATAAGTCGCGCGCCGCTAGTTAAGGGTTAAAGCCTGGAAATTGCTGTAAATTGCCTATGCGTTCCAGAACGTCACCCGCAGGGAAAGGGTTAAGGGTTGCTCCACTGGTGATTTTCTTTCATATCTTACTAACTCTTGGTCATCCTCCTTACGGGACTTCGGTGAGACTTTTTCTATTGCGCTAGACATATCAAAGGCCTTCGATAGAGTCTGGCACAAATCTCTAATTTCCAAACTATCCTTCTTCGGTTTCTATTCCTCCATCTGTGCCTTTGTCTCTAATAGCTCTAATTTCTATAGCTGCGGTTGTGGACGGCCATCGCTCACTTCCTCATTCTATCATCTCCAGTGTTCCTCAGGGCTCTGTCCTGTCTCCTATTCTCTCTCTATTATGAATGACTCTACCTTACACTACTCAATTTAGTTTTCCAGAACGCCCCAGCCAACAATCCCTCAAAGACAAACGTAATGAAGCCATAGAACACTTATCTTCTGATCTAACTACTATTTCCATTGGGGCAGAAAAAACCTTGTTACCTTTAATGCTTCCAAAACCCAATTTCTCCATCTATCTACCCATCCAGAACTCCCAGAGGACTATCCCTTATTCTTCAACAATACAAAAATCAATCCTTCATCTTCTCTCAATATTCTTGGTGTCTCTTTTTCTTCTGCTCTCACTTGGAAGGACCATATTACCGCAGCCTCCCAGAAGCTGGGTGTGCTCAACTGCCTCAGGGGGTTCTTAACCCCTGCACAGCTTCTTGCTCTTTACAGGGGCACAGTGTGTCTTTGTATTGAGTATTGTTCACATGTGTGGGAGGATCCTCTCACACCGCACTCCTATACAAAATAGAAAGGAGAGCCTTTCGTATCATTAACTCCCGTTCACTCACCAACTCTTTGCAATCTCTCTCTCTCCGCCGCAATGTTGCATCTCTCTCGCTATTCTATCGCTACTATAATAATCAGTGTTCCTCAGAACTCTCCCAGTGTATACCACCTCCTCTACGTACGGTACGTGGTACCCGTCTTGCAACACGATCCCACCACTACTCTGTGCAACTATCCAACCCAAGAGTGAAACGTTACTCTCAGACTTTCTTCTATTCAACAGCTGAGCTCTGGAACTCTCTCCAAGAATCCGTCTTTTCCTCTTCCTATGACTTAAATTACTTTAAACTCCGTGTGTCCAGGCATTTTGGCTCAAACGTCCCTTGATTTTGGCCCTGTCACTCTTTCAAGTCTGGGGGATGCACTCGCTACAGGCAGTTCTGCCTTTTGCCTCCTTCACTCACATAGAAAAAAAAACGTGGTAGTGATGCGTGTGTGTGTGTGTGTGTGTATGTGTGTGTGTTGTGGTAGGGATGAAGGCGAGTATGTGTATGATGGTGGGAATAAAGGTGTGTATGTACTGTATGTATGTGTGTATGTGTATTTGTGTGTATGGTGGCAGGGATGAAGGCGTGTGCAGAAGAGTATGGCTAATGACCATTGTGTAGAGGAACTATGGTCCGAGGAGCCGCCTGTTGACTCTGTAAACACGGCACCTCCACCGATATATCCCTCCCTACCTACCTCTACCTTACCTCCCCCCCCCCCCTTGTTTCTCTGTCATATACCTCTCCCTACCCTCTCATACACCTTAACCCTCTCTCATATCCATCCCTACCTACCCCTATCATTCTCATTTACCTGCTTCTTCCCTTCTTTCTCTCTTATATTTCTTAGCATTTCTTCTTCAACCGCGTTGTGAATAATTGGAACAGACTACCCTCGAACATTGTTAACTGTAATACTGTCGAAACATTTAAGAACCATCTGGATAAACACATGGCAAATAACCCCCGATTAACACAGTTTCTTTCAGAATAACGCGCAACGAAATGTCAACGCATACCGCAATGTATATTGATTTTCATACATCTGTTCCCTTTCAGAATTGTAGTAAATAGAGTTAGCTTAGATTACAAATCAACTTCTTTTTTCTCCCTGTCCTGTCCGAATTTCCGTGTCAGTTTTTCAATACTGCATGGTATTTTTCCTATCTGTTTCCATGCCAGCATTAGCTGGAGGGAGTGGTGGGTGGGGAGGAGCCTTCTTCTTTCCTATCCTTTTCTCTACCTCGTAGTCAGTAGATTAGTAGTTTTAGATATCCAAACTGCCCCGTAAGGACCAATAGGTCTGTTGCAGTTTGTTCTCCTTTGTATTCCTTTGTATATACTTCTTCCTCTCCTTTTACCTACTTCCCTCCTTACCTTAGATTATCCCTACCCTACTCATTTACTGTTCTCCTCTTTTTCTCTCATTTACCTCCCTCCTCCCATTCTGTCCCTCTTCATACGCTCCCAACTCCCATCTTATACACGTCACCCCGCCCTTCTCACACACCCCTTCCTACCTCAGACTACCTTTCCCTTCGCATATATACTTCCCTATCTCAGACTATCCCTACCCTTCTAATTTACCTCTCTCTCCCTTTGTTTCTCTCTCATATATTTGTCTTTCCTGTCTCATATATCCATCCCTACTCTTCTCATTTACCTCCCTCTCCCTTATTTATCTCTCAAATATTTCTCCCTCCTCTCTCATTTATCCATCCCTATCTCAGGCTACCCCTACCTTTCTAATTCACCACCCTCGCCCTTTTTTTCTCTCTCATGTAATTCCCCCTTCTCTCTCTCTCTCTCTCTCTCTCTCTCTCTCTCTCTCTCTCTCTCTCTCTCTCTCTCTCCTCTCTCTCTCTCTCTCTCTCTCTCTCTCTCTCTCTCTCTCTCTCTCTCTCTCTCTCTCTCTCTCTCTCTCTCTCTCTCTCTCTCTCTCTGAGTATTGATATCGCTACCCCCGGAAAAGCCCTCCCACAACCCCACCCAATCAAACTCCACCCGCACAGTTAAGAGAAATAAATAACCCCACCCAACCCTTAGAAGTCCATCACAACCATTTAAAGGAAACCGTCAACCCCAATGGCCCACAAGTTGCGAAAACTTACCTACCTGAACCACAAAACAAACTAAACAACCCCACCCAACCCCATCCAAGCCAACCCAACCAACTGAATGAATTTGACAACCCGCCGCGGCTTCAAGTCATAACCCCAAACCCATCCTCACCAATAAGAAAAACAAATCCAGCGCATGCTGAGAGAAATGATATAAAAATAATATCCATAAATGCCTGCTCAATAAGAAACAAAATAGACGAACTCAAATGTCTGTTATTAAATGAGAAAGTTGACGTTATTTGTATAACGGAAACACATCTGAACCTTAAAAATAAAGATCTACTTCATGAATATCACATAGAGCCATATAAATTTTTTCATAAAGACCGTAACAATGGAAAACAAAGAGGGGGGGTTGCAATGTACGTTGCAACCTACTTAAACCCAGTCGAGGTGACTCTCCCCGAAAGTAATGCAGAAATAGTGTGCGTCAAATTAAATACAAAAAACATGAACTTAAATATCACTACAGCGTACCGACCACCGAGACTAACTGTTGCCGATGATACAATTTTTTATGAATTACTAGAGAAAACCCTTAATTCCGACGAAACAGTTTTACTAGGTGACTATAACCTCCCCCTAATTGACTGGAATACCACGACCGGAAAAAATGCTGAGTCACGCCTAATGACAAGCTTCATCCAGGACAATTTTTGACTCAACACGTAAAACAGCCGACGCGAGACAGGAATATACTAGACCTCGTAATCACTACCCAAGAAAATTTATTATCAAACCTGGATGTGGGTGAACATCTGGCAACGTCCGATCATAAAATCTTAAGAATCAACGTTATAAGCAAATATTCCTCAGTAAAAACAACAGGAATGGTTTCGGACTTCAAAAACGCAAATTATGACGGACTTAAGGAATCGCTATCAAACATACACTCAAACCTCATAAATATAAACGAAGTAAATGAACTATGGGGACATTTTAAGTCTACAATTACAGAAGCGCATAAACAATTTGTACCCATGAAACCAAAACGTAGTACGAAATCAAGTATGCCCCCTTGGTACAGTAGAGACATTGGCAAGGCAATAAGGAAAAGGAATCAACTCCACAAACTTGTAAAAAATAACACAAACACTGAAGTAATTAAAAACTTGTACAAAAATAGTAGAAGGGAAGTGAAAAAATAATTAGGGCGAACAAACAAAATTACGAAATGACTATTGCCAGAGAAAGTGCCACAAACCCCAAAAAATTCTACAGTTACGTAAACAAAAATAAACAGATCAAAAGCGGAATCGGACCGCTAATAGAAGATGGCCAGACAATAACAGGCGACACAAACACGGCAAATCTGCTCAACAAATATTTTGGCTCAGTTTTCACAGAAGAAATTATCGATCATACCCTTGAAAATAACACCTCAACTCATGAGATAGGAGATTTCACCATCAGTGTTACCGAAGTACAAAGCAAATTGAGTAATTTAAATGTAAATAAGACCCCGGGACCCGACATGCTCCACCCGAAAATAATTAAGAATGTCAAGGACGAAATAGCAAAACCCCTGACACAACTATTTAACTTATCACTACTACAGGGGATTGTACCGAGTGATTGGAAAGATGCGAACATTCGGCCGATATACAAGAAGGGTAGCAAGGCCAAAGCGAGTAATTACAGACCAATTAGCCTAACTTCAATTGTAGGAAAAATCATGGAAAAAATCGTTAGAGATAAGATTGTAGATTACCTCGAATCAAACAACCTAATCAAAAATAGTCAACACGGCTTTAGATCAAATAAGTCATGCCTAACAAATTTGATTGAATTTTATAACAAACTATTCACATATAACGACATGACGAAATCACTAGATATAATCTTCTTGGACTTTCAAAAAGCTTTCGACAAGGTGCCTCACCGAAAACTATTGGCTAAACTGGAGAGGATAGGTATCAAAGGTGAAATTCTTGGATAAAAAATTGGCTTACGGACAGAAGACAGAGAGTGGTGATAAATGGAGTGGAATCGGAGTGGTAGCCTGTCACTAGTGGAGTTCCACAGGGTTCAGTCCTTGGACCGGTCCTGTTTCTCATTTACATTAACGATATCGATGTAGGTGTAAACAACACCATTTCCAAATTCGCCGACGATACAAAAATAGGAAATACAGTCCTGAACGAAGATGATAGAAATGCGTTGCAATCTGATTTAAACAAGATATCAGAGTGGTCGATAAATGTCAGGTGCTGCAGGTTGGTATCAGAAATATGAAATACAAATACGAAATGAATGGCAAACAAATAAAAACCGCAACGGTAGTAAAAGACCTAGGGGTACTAATATCTGAAAACCTAAAAACTTCCGACCAATGTATAGCAGCTGCAAATAAGGCAAACATAGCATTGGGCTTTATTAAACGAAAATTTACATATAAACATGAAAACGTAATAGTGCCACTGTTCAAAAGTATGGTGAGGCCCCACCTTGAATATGGTGTGCAGTTCTGGTCACCTTATCTGATCAAGGACATTGTACTGACTCGAGTCAGTACAGCGTAGAGCGACGAAGATGATACCCTCATTAAGAAATAAACCATATGAAGAAAGACTTAAACGATTGAACCTGTTCTCATTAAAAAAGAGGAGGTTGAGGGGTCAGCTTATTGAGTGCTTTAAGATACTAAAAGGTTTCGACAAAGTCGATGTAAATGCACTATTCACATTAAACAATACTAATCAAACTCGCGGAAATGGAATGAAATTAAAAACCAAAAAGGCAAACCTAGATGTCACAAAGAGTTTCTTCACCTACAGTGTGGCGACAGAGTGGAATAAACTACCAGCGAGAGTGGTGGAGAGCGACACAATAAACGCCTTCAAGGGAAGGCTTGACCTCTATCTGCAGAGGGCTGGGGTGATATGAATGAAAAAAAAAAAAAAAAAAAAAAAAAAAAAAAAAAATGTATGTATATGTATGTGTGTGCACTGTACAGTATGTATATATATACTGTATATATATGTGTGTATGTATGTATGTGTATATGTATGTGTATATATATGTATATATATATATATGTATATGTATGTATGTGTATGTGTGTATGTGTATATAGATATGCATATTATAGTTTGTAAGGCCAGACTGCCTAGTAAGGACCTTGAGGTCTGTGTGGTCTGTGTATCTATGTAGCTCTATGTAGCTCTCTCTCTCTCTCTCTCTCTCTCTCCATGAACTCCTCTTTTATCTTTTTCCTTCTTCTTCCTCCCACAGTTCCCTTCTCTCTCCTCCTCCCTAAGTCCGCTCTTCCCCCTTTCATCTGTGTCTCCCTTCCCCAGGCTGCCCCTTCTGTGAATATACCTTACCCCTCCTTATACACATCTCCCCAGTCTCCAGTCCCTCCTTCACTATATTAACCCGTACAGTACCGGTGCCGTCTTATTAACTTCATTCTGCCTACTGGTAGACGATCTTATTCAGTTTAAAAAGGGCCTCCAGCAATTAACAGGCTTCGAACTATCACACTTAATCCTTTTTACTACCACAGATCCTTCTAAAACTCCACAAAAACGTCTAAATATAGCTAGAATAAAATTACAAGGGCGTCGCTGGTACAGAAGGGGTCAATCTCGTCCTCCTCAAGTTGTCACCCTCTCCCTCTCTCTGTTCCCTTTCGATTATCTCATTCTCCACCTCATTCCCTCATTCACTCACTCACTCAATTACTCACTGCCATTCTTTCTCACTCACAAGCCCACCTACTCCTTCCTCACTCACCCAGCTCTCTGTCCCTCACGATCACTCACACCCCTGTGTCCCTCTCACTCAACCACCCACATATCATTGTTCCCTCACACTCATTCACTCACCATTTCACTCTCTCTCTCTCTCCCTCACTCAACTCTCTCTCCCTCTCCCTCACCCAACTCTCTATCCCTCACCCAATTCTCTCTCCCTCACCCAACTCTCTCTCTCTCACCCAACTCTCTCTCCCTCTCTCCCTCACCCAACTCTCTCCCTCACCCAACTCTCTCTCCCTCACTCTCTCTCTCCCTCACCCAACTCTCTCTCCCTCACCCAACTCTCTCTCCCTCACCCAACCCTCTATCCCTCACCCAACTCTCTCTCCCCCACCCAACTCTCTCTCCCTCACCCAACTCTCTCTCCCTCACCCACTCTCTATCCCTCACCCACTCTCTCTCCTCACCCAACTCTCTCCCTCACCCCTCTCTCTCCCTCACCCACTCCTCTCTCTCTCTCCCCACCTCTCTCTCTCCCTCACCCCTCTCTCCCTCACACTCTCTCCCCTCACCCCCCTCTTCCCTCACCCAACTCTCCTCCCTCCCACCACTCTCTCCCTCTCCCTCACCCACTCTCTCTCCCTCACCCCACCTCTCTCCCTACCCCCTCTCTCCCTCACCCAACTTTCTCTCCCATACCCCTCTCTCTCCCCCTCACTCTCTCTATCCCTCACCCACCTCTATCCCTCCCAACTCTCCTTCCCTCACCCACTCCTCTCTCTCCTCACCCCCTCTCTCTCCTCACCCCCTTCTATCCCTCACCCAACTCTCTCTCCCTCACCCAACTCTCTCACCCTCACCCAACTCTCTATCCCTCACCCAACTCTCTCTCCCTCACCCAACTTTCTCTCCCACACCCAACTTTCTCTCCCTCACCCAACTCTCTCTCCCTCACCCAACTCTCTCTCCCTCACCCAACTCTCTCTCCCTCACCCAACTTTCTCTCCCACACCCAACTCTCTCTCTCTCACCCAACTCTCTATCCTCCCCAACCCCCCTCATCCTCTCCTCTTCTCACCCACTCTCTCTCCCTCACCCAACTCTCTATTCTCACCCACTCTCTCCTCTCCCTCCCCCCTCTCTCCCCCTCACACTTTTTCTCCCACACCCACTCTCTCTCCCTCACCCCTCCTCTTCCCTCACAACTCTCTCTCCTCCCAACTCTCTCTCTCTCCTCTCTCTATCCCTCACCCAACTCTCTCTCCCTCACCCAACTCTCTCCCTCACCCAACTCTCTCTCCCTCACCCAACTCTCTATCCCTCACCCAACTCTCTCTCCCTCACCCAACTCTCTCTCCCTCACCCAACTCTCTCTCCCTCACCCAACTCTCTCTCCCTCACCTAACCCTCTCTCCTCCCCAACTCTCTCTCCCCTCACCCACTCTCTCCCTCACCCACTCTCTCCCTCACCCACTCTCTCTCCTCACCTCTCTCCTTCCCTCACCCACTCTCTCTCTCTCACCCCTCTCTCTCCCCACCACTCTCTCTCCTCCCTCCCCAACTCTCTACCTCCCCCAATCTCTCTCCCTCACCCACTCTCCTCTCTCCCACCCACCACTCTCTATCCCTCACCCAACTCTCTCCTCACCCAACTCTCTCTCCCTCACCCCCTCTCTCTCCCTACCCCCTCTCTCTACCCCTCTCTCTTCTACCCACCTCTCTCTTCTACCCCTCTTTCTCTTCTACCCACCTCTCTCTCTTCTACCCCTCTCTCTCTCTTCTACCCCCCTCTCTCTTCTACCCACCTCTCTCTTCTACCCCTCTCTCTCTTCTACCCCCCTCTCTCTTTTACCCCTTTCTCTTCTACCCACCTCTCTCTTCTACCCACCTCTCTCTCTTCTACCCACCTCTCTCTTCTACCCACCTCTCTCTCTTCTACCCCCTCTCTCTTCTACCCCCTCTCTCTTCTACCCACCTCTCTCTTCTACCCCTCTCTCTCTCTACCAACTCTCTCTCCTCTACACCCCTCTCCTTCTACCCACCTCTCTCCTCACCCCTCTCTCTTCTACCAACTCTCTCTTCTACCCCCCTCTCTCTCCTACCCTCTCTCTTCTACCCACCTCTCTCCCCCCCTCTCTCTCTACCCTTCCACCTCTCCTCTTCTACCCACTCTCTCTCTTCTAACCACTCTCTCTCTCCCCACCTCTCTCTTCTACCCCCTCTCTCTCTCCGCCCTCTCTTCTACCCACCTCTCTCTTCTACCTCCCCCACTCTCTCTCTACCCCTACTCTCTTCTACCCCACCTCTCTCTCCCAACTCTCTCTCCCTCACCCCCTCTCTTCTCCCTCTCCCTTCTACCCCCCTCTCTCTTCTACCCAACTCTCTCTTCTACCCAACTCTCTCTCCCCACCTCTCTCTTCTCACACCCACCTCTCTCTTCTACCCTCCTCTCTTCTACCCACCTCTCTCTCTTACCCCCTCTCTTCTACCACCTCTCCTTCTCTCTCTCCTCTACCCAACTCTCTCTCATCTACCCCACTCTCTCTCTCTCTTCTACTCCCTCTCTCTTCTACCCCTCCTCTCTCCTACCTCTCTCTCTCTTCTACCCCCCCTCCTTCTACCCACCTCTCTCCTCACCCCCTCTCTCCTACCCACCTCTCTCTCTACCCCTCTCTCTCTCCTCACCCCTCTCTCTCTACCCTCTCTCTTTTACCCCTCTCCTCCCTCTACCCTCTCTCTCTTCTACCCCCTCTCTCTTCTTCCCCCTCTCTCTTCTTCCCCCCCTCTCCTCTTCCCCCCTCTCTCTCCCTACCCACCTCTCCCTCTCTACCCACCCTTCTCTTCTACCCACTCTCTCTTCTACCCCTCTCTCTCTCTCTACCCACCTCTCTTCTACCCCTCTCCTCTTCTACCCCCTCTCTCTCTCCAATCCCACCTCTCTCTTCTACCCCTCTCTCTCTTCTACCCACCTCTCTCTTCTACCCCTCTTTCTCTTCTACCCACCTCTCTCTCTTCTACCCACCTCTCTCTTCTACCCACCTCTCTCTCTTCTACCCCTCTCTCTCTCTTCTACCCCCTCTCTCTTCTACCCACCTCTCTCTTCTACCCCTCTCTCTCTTCTACCCACCTCTCTCTTCTACCCACCTCTCTCTCTTCTACCCCCTCTCTCTTCTACCCCCCTCTCTCTTCTACCCACCTCTCTTCTACCCCCCTTTCTCTTCTCCCCCCTCTCTCTACCCCTCTCTATTCTACCTCTCTCTCTTCTACCTCTCTCTCTTCTGCCCCCACTCTCTTCTACCCTCCTCTCTCTTCTACCCACCTCTCTCTCTTCTACCCCCTCTCTCTTCTACCCCCTCTCTCTTCTACCCCCTCTCTCTTCTACCCCTCTTTCTCTTCTACCCCTCTTTCTCTTCTACCCACCTCTCTCATCTACCCACCTCTCTCTCTTCTACCCCTCTCTCTTCTACCCCCTCTCTCTTCTACCCATCTCTCTCTTCTACCCCTCTCTCCTCTTTACCCCCCTCCTCTCCTACCCCCTGCTCTTCTACTCCCCTCCTCTCTCTCTACCCCCTCTCTCTTCTACCCCTCTCTCTCCCTCCTCTTCTCTCCCTCTCTCTTTCCTACCCCCTCTCCTACCCCCTCTCTCTTCTACCCTCCTCTCTTCTACCCACCTCTCCTCTCTACCCCCTCTCTCTCTCTACCCCATCCTCTCTACCTCCACCCCTCTCTTCTACCCCCTCTCTCCCACCCCTCCCTCTCTCTCTCCTACCCCCCTCTCTCTTCTACCCCCTCTCTCTCCCCCTCTCTCTCTACCCCCCCCCTCTCTCTACCCCTCCTCTCTCTACCCCTCTCTCTCTTCTACCCCTCTCTCTCTTCTACCCCCTCTCTCTTCTACCCCCTCTCTTCTACTCACCTCTCTCTTCTTCCCCTCTCCTCCTCATTCTCCTACCCCTCTCTCTTCTACCCACCTCTCCCTCTTCTCCCCCCTCCTCTTCTACCCACCTCTCTCTGCTACCCCCCTCCTCTCTCTACCCCCTCTCTCTTCTACCCCACTCCTACCCCTCTCTTCTACCCCCTCTCTCTTCTACTCACCTCTCTCTTCTACCCCTCTCTCTCTTCTACCCCCTCTCTCTTCTACCCACCC
>CM064520.1:20426047-20478872 GCA_032716605.1 Paralithodes platypus | reverse complement strand
TCACCCAACTCTCTATCCCTCACCCAACTCTCTATCCCTCATCCAACTCTCTCTCCCTCACCCAACTCTCTCTCCCTCACCCAACTCTTCTCTCCACTCACCAACTCTCTCTCCCTCACCCAACTCTCTCTCCCTCACCCAACTTTCTCTCCCACACCCAACTCTCTCTCCCTCACCCAACTCTCTATCCCTCACCCAACTCTCTCTCTCACCCAACTCTCTATCCCTCACCCAACTCTCTATCCCTCACCCAACTCTCTCTCCCTCACCCAACTCTCTCTCCCTCACCCAACTCTCTATCCCTCACCCAACTCTCTCTCCCTCACCCAACTCTCTCCCTCACCCAACTCTCTATCCCTCACCCAACTCTCTATCCCTCACCCAACTCTCTCTCCCTCTCTACTCCCTCCCACCCAATCTCTCTTATCCCTCACCAACCTCTCTCCTCCTCTACCTAAACTATCTCCCCTCACCCAACTCTCTCTCCCTCACCTAATCTCTCTCTCCCTCACAACTCTCTCCTCACCCAACTCTCTAAACTCCCCAACTCTCTCGCTCACCATACCTCTCTCTACCCTCACCTCAACTCCACTCCCCTCACCACCACTCTATCCCCTCCCCACTCTACTCTCCCCCCTCACCCCGCACTCTCTCTTCCCTCACACCAACTCTCTCTATCCCTCACCCAACTCTTCTCTCTCCTCACCCCAACTCTCTTATCCCTCACCCCTCACCCTCCAACTCTCTCTCATCACCCAACTCTCTCTCCCTCACCCCCAACTCTCTCTCCCTCACCCAACTCTCTCTCCCTCACCCAACTCTCTCTCCCTCACCCAACTCTCTCTCCCTCACCCAACTCTCTCTCCCTCACCCAACTCTCTCTCCCTCTCTCTCCCTCACCCAACTCTCTCTCCCTCACCCAACTCTCTCTCCCTCACCCAACTCTCTCTCCCTTGGAGAGAGAGTTGGTCTTGGAGTTGGTCTTGGTCGTCTGCTGAACGATGCAGTCAAGGATTTCCGTTCAAAAAACGGGGTCAACCGGGGGTATCCGGGGGTAATGTAAGTCAAATACGAACTGAAAATTCAGACAATGCACAATCGGTAACATCCAACTCTAATACTCTTAAGGTGTTTTATGTAAATGCTCGTAGCATACGCAATAAATTTTCAGATCTAGAGGAAATCGTGTTTAGAGAATATTATTATATAATCGGCATTACAGAATCTTGGTTAAATACGGAAGACAGAGACTTTTTAGCCGAATATACGCTTCCTGGTTATACAATGTTTGAGAAAAGTAGGATCAATAGAAATGGAGGAGGAGTTCTGTTTTTTATAAAGGAAAGTCTTAATCCCGTCTTAATGTCAAAACCTCAAATTGCGAATATAGACATATCTTACGTACTATTAAATAATAAACGAGGAACTAAAATAACACTAGCTTTATTTTACAGACCCCCAGCTCAATCAGTGCAAACTGACAGTGAAATTTATGAACAAATTGCAGAAATAACTAACATACAAGATACCGTAATTGTTGGCGATTTCAATTTACCCGTGACTAAATGGGGCGCTATTCTTACTTCACACTCTGGACACGACCTCTATGCTAACTTGCAAGAGAGTTCCCTTTTTCAATTTGTACAATCTCCGACCCGTGGTAATAATGTGCTTGACCTTGTACTCGCAACAAAAGAAGAATTAATAGAGAATTTGAATGTTGGTGATGAATTCAGCAACAGCGACCATCGTACGATAACTTTCACTTTAAAGTTTACTAGTAACAAATCAAATAGCAGCATTGAGAAAGTCCCTAATTTCAAGAAAGCAAATTTTCATAAACTTAAATCAAAGCTTAAAGAAACTGACTGGAGCTTTCTGACTAACAATAACGACATAAATACATCTTGGGAGTGTTTCACAACCACTTACCTTAAGGCAGTGCAAGACTGCATACCATCGAAAATACGGCGTCCAGGCCATAATGATAAGCCCAAATGGTGGAATAAAGATATTTCAGACTGTCTGCTTGCTAAAAAATTTACTAATGATAGATTAAAATCCTCACAAAATGACGAAGAACGTGTGAAATTTGTAGAGCTACGACGCAAAGCCAAAAAAGTTAATTAAGCAAAGTAAAAAGACCCTGGAGTTACATGTTGCGAATCAAAGTAAAACAAACCCGAAAGAATTCTATAGTTATATCAGAAAGAAAAAAGTAGTTACTTCAACTGTTGGACCGTTAGTCGATGAAAATGGAGAATACACCAAAGACGAAGTACAAATGAATAATGCCCTCAATACCTTCTTTGCATCAGTTTTTACAACCGAAGACCTCAGTGATATCCCTACACCATCGCCGATTCAGATTGATAATTCAGATGTTCTAAGCAATATCACCGTTACAGAGAGAGAAGTATTGAATTGTTTAGATAAACTCAAGGTAAATAAAATGCCTGGACCTGATACAATCTCGCCTAGAGTTCTAAAGGAAGCTAAGGATGAGCTCTCCAAACCACTGACATTGCTATTCAATGAATCCTTGCAGTCTGGGACTATGCCTGATCAGTGGAAGCTAGCCAACGTAACACCGATATTCAAAAAGGCAGCAAATCCCTACCCAGTAACTATCGTCCAATTAGCTTAACCTCAATTGTATGTAAAATGCTAGAAACGGTCATAAGAGACAGACTCGTAAATCACTTAGAGGCAAATAACTTACTTAAAGATACTCAACACGGCTTTCGTAAAAAACGTTCCTGTTTAACAAACCTCTTAGACTTCTTCCACGATATCCTCAACCTCTACGATGAGAGTAAAGCTGTAGATATTATATACCTTGATTTTCAAAAGGCCTTTGACAAAGTTCCCCACAAACGTTTACTGCTAAAACTAAAAGCGCATGGAATACAAGAAATGGATAGAAAATTGGCTCAGCGACAGAAAGCAAAGAGTAGTCATAAACGGTAAGGCATCTAAATGGACCAATGTAAGTAGCGGGGTACCCCAGGGATCGGTACTAGGACCAATTATCTTTCTAATTTACATCAACGACATAGATGAGGGTCTCACCTGTACAATCTCAAAATTTGCTGACGATACAAAAATTGCAAATAGCGTACTCTCAAAAGAACAAGTTGACGATATGCAACACAATCTAGATAAATTGTCATGTTGGGCCCAAATTTGGCAAATGAGTTTCAATGCGGATAAATGTAAAGTACTACATATCGGATACCTAAATGAGAAAGAAAACTATTCGATGAATGGCACTCAGCTTAAGAATGTAAACAGAGAAACCGATCTGGGAGTAACAATATCGAGTAACCTAAAACCGAGTCAACAATGTTCAGAAGTTGTTAAGAAGGCAAACAAAATAATTGGCTTTATAGGCAGGTCATTTGAGCATAAATCCAAAGAAGTTATCCTAACCCTTTACAATTCCTTAGTCCGCCCTCTTCTGGAATACTGCGTTCAATCCTGGTGCCCTTATTACCAAAATGATATAAACAAGCTAGAACGAGTTCAACGTAGAGTTACCAAAATGATACCTAGCCTGAAGAACAAACAATACGAAGAGCGTCTTAGAGAATTAAATCTATTTCCTTTAACCCAGCGCAGATTAAGAGGTGACTTAATTCAAGTGTTCAAAATCATCAAAGGCATCGACAATATGAACTGTAATAAGTACTTCACTATCGACCAATCTAATTACACACGGGGAAACGGTTGCAAAATTATTGGTAAATCTTTTAAATCACACGAATCTAAGAATTTCTTCTTCAATCGAGTTGTCAACTTGTGGAATGGGCTTCCCCGAGACGTTATAGACTGCAGCACCGTTGAATCATCTTAACTCCGCTTAGACAAATATCTCGCATCAAACCCGCGACTGACTGCGTTTGTAAATGAATAACTTTATTTTATCCCCCCCTCAGTTACTAACCCATCCGTCCCCTACTAACTTCCTAATCCTGCCACGGACATTAGTTCCAGGGCAGTAATTCCCTTTCCAATGTTCCCTTACCCACTCTAAACCACTGTTTGGACACTTGATCCTCAGTGTTTTGGAGGACAAGCAGCCTAGAAGGGTCACTAGACCTGTTGTTGCTTGATTTCCTTTGTACTCCCTCACCCAACTCTCTCTCTCCCTCTCTCCCTCACCCAACTCTCTCTCCCTCACTCAACTCTCTCTCCTTCTCTCTCCCTTTCTCCCTCACCCAACTCTCTCTCACCCAACTCTCTCCCTCTCTCCCTCACCCAACTCTTTCTCCCTCACCCAACTCTCTCTCCCTCACCCAACTCTCTCTCCCTCACCCAACTCTCTCTCCCTCTCTCCTCACAACTCTCTCCCTAACCCAACTCTCTCTCCCTAACCCAACTCTCTCTCCCTCACCCAACTCTCTCTCCCTCACCCAACTTTCTCTCCTTCTCCCAACTCTCTCTCCCTCTCTCCCTCTTTCCCTCACCCAACTCTCTCTCTCCCTCTCTCCCTCACCCAACTCTCTCTCCCTCATCCAACTCTCTCTCTCCCTCTCCCACCACCATCCAACTCATCCCTCTCACTCTCTCTCTCAATCACTCATATTATTATTCCCTCACACTTACTCCCTCTCCCTCTCCCAACTACCTCTTCCGCTTTCACTCACCCACCACCTTGCCCCTCTCATTCTCTCTCACTCAATCACTCATAGTATTACTCCCTCACACTCACTCACCCCTCTCACCCTCATCCAACTCTCTCTCCCTCACCCACTACCTACCACCTCACCCCTCTCACTTTCGCTCCCCCCCCCCGCCTCACCCAACTCGCTCTCCCTCGCTCACTCACCCACCACCTTCCAACTCACCCCTCACACTTTCCCTCTTTCCATCACCCAACTCTCTCTCTCTCTCTCTCATTCACCCACCACCAACCACCTCACCCCTCTCCCTCTCCCTCTCTCACTCACCCACCACCTTCCAACTCACCCCTCACACACCTCCTCCTCCCTCTCCTATCACCCAAGTTCCCCTAATTCCCCCGTGTTCTCCCTTGTTTACCCCCACTGTTATCATGACCAGGGCTTTCTCTGGAGCAGGTGGTGTGTGGCCCAGCTCTGTTGAGAAAGGAAGGGGGAGGGACCGAGGAATAATACTGTGTGTAGGAGCCTTTATGAGCCAAGAAGCCAACGCATACTATCAGTCTTTCATTAATTATCTTAGTACCAGGGATAATTCTGATGTTTCTGTTGTATTATTGTGTTGTATTGTATGTATGATTTGTATTATATATTTAATGCCATGCTCTTCATGCACCAGAGGTATTATGATCATTCTTCTCCCTTTCTCTTTATAGACATTTGTAGCACACAACTAGGATATTTCTATTTTAATGTTCTCTTTAAAATTGCCATGCCATGCATACAACGATGTTTCCATTTTCAATATTGTATTGATAATATTGTGTACCAGTGAATATCACGATGCTCCTAATACTATTTATTAGCATAATTATAGATGAAGACAAACAAATTGGGCTTATCGAAGTATATCAAGATCCTTAAAATAATTATCCCGAACTTATATGCATTTCAACTATTGTTATTGTTCTGGTGCCACTTTGTTAACTATTAATTGCATTGTTCCATAACTAGTCCATTAATAAAGTATTTGTTTATAGTATTAGCCTTGTATTAGATTATATTTCCCAATTATGCAATATGATTTTATACTATGGTCACTATTTACATATGTGTGTTTGTTTTGCATGTGATTTTTCACTGAACTTTAAAAATTCACAAAATAAATAATATTCTTAATTATTTTCATTCAATAATATCTCACTTTTCATTTACGTGTTTGTGTTATCTTTAAGGCATTATTGCAGTGTTAAGTTCCTCATCCAATTGCCATGGCTGTGCATGTATTTATAACTACGCGATTCTAGATTAAATAGGTGCAATCTTACTTTTCGCCTGACACACCCACATCCCTATATTCTTATGCTCACCTACTCCCTTTGTCATGATAAAAATACATAAAGATAAATTAATAAAGCACAATTTGTTTAATTTTATGCATTATTCATTAAACACTCTTCTTCACTTTCATTAGCAACCCGCAACCCTTGTTTATCTACATTATTATCGTTCCACACACATTTCCTACCCATCCACATCTCAAACTTACCACATTTCCTATCCAACATTACCCACATACTCCTCAACCCACATCCTTTCACATCTCAAACCTACCACATTTCCTATTCAACATTACCCACATTCTCCACAACCTACTGTATATCCTTCCACATCTCAAACTTACCACATTTCCTATCCAACATTACCCACATAGGCTATTCCACAGCCCACATCTATCTACGTCTAATAACCTTCATCCTCCACATCCCAGACACTCCCCACATACTAACACTGTCTCTTCCACATTAACATCATGCCCCTTTAACGTTTATGATTTCGCACTTTTCCATTCACAGTGTTTTTCATAATAACATCAAGACTTCCACCTACAAGATCTTCCATGTTAACACTCTTCCATTAACACAGACACTTTAACAATCTTCAACACTCCTCCATTTACACTTATCACTGAAACGATCTTCCAAGTTAACACTCTTCCATTAACACTTACACTTACACGATCTGCCATGTTATCACTCTTCTATTAACAGTGACTATTTAACAATCTTCCACTCTCTTCCATTGGCAATTACACTTTAGCAATCTTCCACTTCAGCGTTCTTCCATTAACACTTCCACTTTAACAATCGTCCACTTCAACATTCTTCCACATATCACATCTAGTTACCACTATAAAACTGTTCCTCTATAACACACGTTTACTTTAAGAGGAGATGGTTGTTTTTCTGGACCCCCTTCTCCCTCATGTTTAGCCTAACCAGTTATGAGATTTTAAGACGGTCGCCCCATTAGTTTGGCGATTGTAAGACCTTTCGCTAGATTTCTTTGCCAATACTAAGACCTTTCGTGCAATTTAGGTGTCAATTTTTTTCCCTAGCGAGCGATAGCGAACTTGTAATATAGTAGCAACCGGCTTCCGGCCAGGACATTTTTATATCGACATTTTTTGAAATGTATCTTGAAGCCTTGGGGGTGTATGTTTAAGCTTGATGGAGGTCTATGGAGGAAAAAATATATAATAATAAAACAAAACAAATCAATAATAAATTATATACGCTCGTCCCCCCTTAAGGGGGGTGACCTGCTTTTTGTTATTTCTGTCCTTTTCTCTCTTTCTCTGGCTTGTATCCATTCGGCCCCATTCAGCCAACTATTTTAAGACGTTTATCCCCATCTAGGTGTCGATTTTTTCCTGGCGAGCGATAGCGAGCCAGCATTATATGAAGAAATCCGGCTTCGCCGGAGACATTTTTCTATCGAAAAATTTACAAATTTAGCCTGCTGTCAAACAAAAATACAAAATATGCTGGCTCGCTACCGCTCACCAGTAAAAAAATTACACCTGGATCGGGATAAACGTCTTAAAACAGTAGGCTGAATGGGGCCAAATGGATACAAGCCAGAGAAAGATAGATAAGGACCGAACAAAAACAGGTCACCCCCTTATAACACTAACACAGTGGAGTTGTTCATATTTACCCCTTCAGCACGATAATAGCCAGAATAAACGGTCAAAATGCGTCATGATCCTCAAGGGGTTAATACCTTTCCATTATATAACTCTTCTCTTTAAGGGAAGAGGGTTGGTTTTTCTGGCCCCCTTTCTTCCTCGTGTTTAGCCCCACTATTATGACATTTTATGACGTTCGCTCCGTTAGTTCGGCGATTTTAAGACCTTGCACCCCATTCCTTTGTCAATATTAAGAACTTTCGTGCAATTTAGGTGTCGATTATTTTCCTGGCGAGCAATAGCGAGCCTGTAATATAGTAGTAACTGGTCTCCGACCGGAACATCTTTCTATCGAAAAATGTACAAACTTATCTTGAAGGGGGGTCTTGGGGTGTATTTTTAAGCTTGATGGAGGTCAAGGGAGGAAATTATAAAAAATATAACAAATCATATATATAATCGAATATACTGTATACGCCCATCCTTAAAACGCATTAATATTTCGCTTATTTACACACTTATAGTTTCCTTTCCTCCGCAATATTGCACTCAACTTGCCGTATTTTCACCTGAAATCGTGGTTTTTGTATTTATGTTTTCTGGACTCTCTTCTCCCTCATGTTTAGCCCCATTATTTTTAAGATTTTACAACGCTTGCCCCATTAGTTTGGCAATTTTAAGACCTGTTGCACAATTTGTTTGTCAATATTAAGACCTTTCGTGGCATTTGGGTGTTGATTTGTTTCCTAGCCAGCGATAGCGAGAAGCCTGTTATTTAGGAGGAACCAGCCTTCGGCTGGACGTTTTTCTACAATACAAATGTACACATTTATCTCGAAGGGGGTCTTGGGGTTATTTCTTTAATGAATGATGGAGGTTTAGGGAGCAAACTTAAAATGAGAATATCGATTAAAACGTATTAATGCATCACTTATTAAAACACTCATGTTTTCCTTTATTCCACATTATTAATTTTTAACACTCCCAGTTACCGCCCATTTCAGCTATAGTCGACTCCAATATTCTTTTGCCTTAATATCTCTCAAATTTGCCTCTTCCACTTTTCCACCTTATTAAATACATTCACACAAAGCACTTTCCCTTTTACCACCCATATACTCTCCATTTGAGCTAACTCTCTCTCTCTCTCTCTCTCTCTCTCTCTCTCTCTCTCTCTCTCTCTCTCTCTCTCTCTCTCTCTCTCTCTCTCTCTCTCTCTCTCTCTCTCTCTCACTCTCTTCCACCACCAACACACGAACCCTCCTCCCACTTTAAAACATGCCCACTCTAGCCCCACTCTTCCACCTCAGCACCTCCACTTCAAGCGCCCCCCACCTCCCCCCACTCTCTCTCCATCCCCCGTCCCCCCTATGCCCCCCTCCCCCCTCACTCACCCTGCGAATAAAAGGAAATTGTATCCAGAACCGAAAATCAATATGCACATTGGTCGTGACTGATAGAGACACTCAGGCGGGCGGTGGCAGGGGGAGGATGGCAGGGAGGGTGGCAGGTGCAGGGGGAAGGGTTTGGTAGGGAAGGGAGAGGGGTTGGGTGGGGTGGGGAGGGGAGGGGTATGAGTGGAGGTTGTGGCAAGGAAGGGAGAAGGGTTTGTTAGGGGTAGGGAGAGGAGTTTGGTGGGGAAGGGAGAGGGGTTGGGTAGGGGAGAGGGGTTTGGTAGGGAGGGAGAGGGGTTTGGTAGGGAAGAGGAGGGAGAAGTATAGTGGAGAGGGGAGTGGCAGGGAGGGGAGAGGGGTTTGGTAGGGAAGAGGAGGGAGAAGTATAGTGGAGAGGGGAGTGGCAGGGAGGGGAGAGGGGTTTGGTAGGGAAGAGGAGGGAGAAGTATAGTGGAGAGGGGAGTGGCAGGGAGGGGAGAGGGGTTTGGTAGGGAAGAGGAGGGAGAAGTATAGTGGAGAGGGGAGTGGCAGGGAGGGGAGAGGGGTTTGGTAGGGAAGAGGAGGGAGAAAAGGGCCGGGGCAGGGAGCGAGAGGGGAGTGGTAGGGTAAGGGAGAGGAGGAGTGGTAGGGAAGGGGGATGATGGGAGGGGGGAGGGGAGTGGTAGGGTTTTGTGGGGGAGCGCGATATAGAGGTTTGATAGGGAATGGAGAGAGGGGCTGGGGGGGGGTGAGACGGGGCAGAGGTTTGAGGGAAATTAAGAGGGGAGGAAGGGGTGGAATATGGGGTTGGCAGGGGAGGAAGAGGAGGGTGGTAGGGGAGGAAGGGGAGGGTGGTAGGGGAGGAAGAGAAGGGTGGTAGGGGAATAAAAGGAGGGTGGCAGGGGATGAAGAGGAGGTGGTAGGGGAGGATGAGGAGTGTGTTAGGTGAAGAAGGGGAGGGTGGTAGGGGAGGAAGAGGAGGGTGGTAGGGGAGGAAGAGGAGGTGGTAGGGGAGGAGAAGGGTGGTAGGGGAGGATGAGGAGTGTGGTAGGGGAGGAAGAGGAGGGAGGAAGGGAAGAAAAAGGAGGGTGGTAGGGGAGGAAGAGGAGGGTGATAGGGGAAGAAGAGGAGGTGGTAGGGGAAGAAAAGGAGGGTGGTAGGGGAGGAAGGGGAGTGTGGTAGGGGAGAAAAAGGAGGGTGGTAGGGGAGGAAGAGGAGGTGGTAGGGGAAGAAAAGGAGGGTGGTAGGGGAGGAAGAGGAGGGTGGTAGGGGAAGAAGAGGAGGTGGTAGGGGGAGAAAAGGAGGGTGGTAGGGGAGGAAGAGGAGGGTGGTAGGGGAAGAAGAGGAGGTGGTAGGGGAAGAAAAGTAGGGTGGTAGGGGAGGAAGAGGAGGGTGGTAGGGGAGGAAGAGGGAGATATAAGGGGAAGATTGTGTCAGGAAGATGTATTGTAGTGAAGGAAGAGAAAGAAGCTTGGCTGAAGACAGAACCGCAAACTCGCATATTTTGTTATTGTTTTTTTATATTCTCCATTATTGTATCATATTATTTTGAGTCTATTTATTGTTGGAAAGTGAATTTTTGACCCGATAGCTACATAATCCACTCAATACCGGCGCCGTCCTTGTAACTTTATTCTGGCTACTGTTAGAAGATTTTATGATGTTTAAAAAGGCCCTCCTGCAAATTAACAGTCTTTGAACTACCTCATCTCTCATAAATTCAGTCTAGTTGTGTTTAGCAAAGCAAAAGATTCCCCAAATGTAGCATGGATAAGAAATTGCCGAAAAGTCACACGTCTGAATCCGCCTGAATGTGTAAGGGAGATATATAAGAGGCATGACATAGTTAGGAGGATGGTATTGGTATGGAAGAATTAGTAGAAAGGATAATTGTTAAGAGAATGTTTATTTATTTATTTATTTATTTATTTATTCATGTATTTATTTATTTATTTATTTATTTATTCATGTATTAATTAATTAATTTATTTATTTATTCATGTATTTATTTATTTATTCATGTATTTATTTATTTATTCATGTATTTATTTATTTATTTATTTATTTTATTGTATTCTACTTTATTTTATCTATTTATTTTGTTTAGCCCTAGATCATCATCAAGCTTAAAGAAATATCCCCAAGATCCCCCTTGTAGATGAATTTAGTTTTCGGTAGAAAATGTACTGACCTCCTAAATGAAAGGTTTGCTATCGCTCGCCAGGAAAAAATCGACACTTAAATGGCACGAACGGTTTTCAAATTTACAAAGAAGTGAGACGAGAGATCTTAAAATCGCCAAACTAATGTTACGAACGCCTTGAAATTTCAAAACTAATGGGGCTAAGAATGAGGGAGAAAGTGTCCAGAAACAAATTATTAAAGATATGGTAAAGGTGAGAAAGGGGGTAGGATGGAAATACTTGACCTTTTAAGCCTCTGAGGATCGATGATGCATGTCTTTTCTGTTTTCTGGCTATTATTAGACGATTGTATTCAGATTAGGAAGGGCATACGGAAGTCAGAGGTTTGATCGAAATAGGCTTTACCCTTTCAATTCCAACAGATCCTTCCTGAGCTGTATAAAATCTTGTAATGATAGTCAGAATAAACTGTCAAAGTGTATCATAAGTGTCAATGGGTTAACCCTTTGAGGATCATGATGCGTTTTGACAGCTTATTCTGGCTATCAGTAGATGATTGTGTGCAGCTTAGGAAGGATCAGTGGGAATGAAAAGGGTAAAGACCATCCCAATAAACCCTCTGACTTCCATATATCCCTCCTAATCTGAATAAAATCATCTAACAATAGCCAGAAAACCGAAAAGAAACGCGTATTGGATCTTTAAAGGGTTAAGTACTTCACTATAGTCTGGCTGTCATTACACAATCGTATGCATCTTAGGAAGGGCCTCAACTACTTTTTGAGCAGAAAAATCTATCTCAATTCTTCCTTCTAAAGTTAATAGCATCGTCTAGTATTAGCCATGATAGAATGAGAGCATGCATATCAGTATAGTGAAAGAGTTAACATAGTCAGGTAGAAGGTAAAGATAGGTAGGATTGTTTGGGTAAGGGTTTATCTTTTGGTCGATCATTTTATTTATTTATTATTGTTTTAGTTTCCTCCCTAGACCTCCATCAAACTTTTAAAAACAGCCCCAAGATCCCCCTACTAGATGCATTTGTACATTTTTCGATTTAAAAATGCTCTGGACGAAAGCCGATTCCTCCTTAATTACAGGCTCCCTATCGCTCTTCAGGAAAGAATTGACACCTAAATGACACGAAAATTCTTATTATTGACAAAGAAATGGGGTGAATGGTCTTAAAATCGCCAAACATATCGGCCGAACGTCTTACAATCTCAAAACAAATAGGGATAAACAACCATTGGGTCGAGGGATGGAGGAGAACTACCGTATAAAGAGAACATGGCTAAGGGAAGATAGGGGGAGATGGCGAAGGTTGAAGTAAAGAAAATATATGTGTGTGTGTGTGTGTGTGTGTGTGTGTGTGTGTGTGTGTGTGTGTGTGTGTGTGTGTGTGTGTGTGTGTGTGTGTGTGTGTGTGTGTGTGTGAGGTAAATACGATATAGGAGGAAGCTGAGAAAGAAAGAGAGACTGAGAGAGAGAGAGAGAGGCAAGAGGAACAGGGTGCAGAGAAGGACTTACGAGAAGGGTGTAGGGAGGCAGGGAAGAACAAAGGGTGAGCAAGGACTTTGATAGGCACGGGAAAATATCAGGTTCTCCAGAAGTCATGGGAGGGCGAAAGAACACTGGTGAAGGAGGCGTCAACGACCACTTGCGAGTTTCAGGCTATAAGGAAGTTGGAGCTGTAAACATCGATAGTAAACAGAAATGCAATAATTATGTAGGTTTCTGATGGCTGAAGAATATGTTGAATTGGGTTTTATGTAGTTATAAATGTATTACAACCATATTTATGTAGTTATAAATGTATTACAACCATATTTATTTAGTTATAAATGTATTACAACCATATTTATGTAGTTATAAATGTATTACAACCATATTTATGTAGTTATAAATGTATTACAACCATATTTATGTAGTTATAAATGTATTACAACCATATTTATGTAGTTATAAATGTATTACAACCATATTTATGTAGTTATAAATGTATTACAACCATATTTATGTAGTTATAAATGTATTACAACCATATTTATGTAGTTATAAATGTATTACAACCATATTTATGTAGTTATAAATGTATTACAACCATATTTATGTAGTTATAAATGTATTACAACCATATTTATGTAGTTATAAATGTATTACAACCATATTTATGTAGTTATAAATGTATTACAACCATATTATTTAGTTATAAATGTATTACAACCATATTTATGTAGTTATAAATGTATTACAACCATATTTATGTAGTTATAAATGTATTACAACCATATTTATGTAGTTATAAATGTATTACAACCATATTTATGTAGTTATAAATGTATTACAACCATATTTATGTAGTTATAAATGTATTACAACCATTATGTATTTATAAATGTATTGCAACCATATTTTATGTACCAGTATTTATAAATGTATTGCAACCATATTTTATGTACCAGTATTTATAAATGTATTGCAACCATATTTTATGTAGTTATAAATGTATTACAACCATATTTATGTAGTTATAAATGTATTACAACCATATTTATGTAGTTATAAATGTATTACAACCATATTTATGTAGTTATAAATGTATTACAACCATATTTATGTAGTTATAAATGTATTACAACCATATTTATGTTGTTATAAATGTATTACAACCATATTTTAGCTAAATATCGATGTCTACACCTTCAACTTCCTTATAGCCTGAAACTTACAATGGGTCAAATTAGGTTGATAGATAAGGGTGGTGTTACATAGAGTTACGTAGATACACAGACTGAACATACCTTGCGGCCCCTAATAGGCAGTCCGAATTTAATTCTAACAAAATTTGCTACTAAGTGGGAGGTAAGGCTAGCACAGCAGAAGTGGGAGGTAAGGCTAGCACAGCAGAAGTGGGAGGTAAGGCTAGCACAGCAGAAGTGGGAGGTAAGGCTAGCACAGCAGAAGTCTATCTCCCCAGGATAGTAGGGGAAACAAATAAATGAATAGAGGTTATGCATGGATGGAAAGAGTGATTGGTAACTATAAGTGGAACGAATTACAGTATAGTGCATGTATACGTGATAGCCAGGGATAGGAAGAAAGGTATACAAAGTAAATGTGTAAATAGTTCCATGAAATACAAACGGTACAGATGAAGTATACAGTACGATTATAGGAAGCTGAAGAGAGCAATGATTAGAGGGCCACCATGACTCAGAAGACGTTAATGGGTTAGTGGATTTTGTTTTATCTAATTATCTATTCATTCGTTTACGTTTTAGTTTCCTCGCTAGATCTCCATCAAACTGTAAAAAACACCCCCTTCATGATAAATATATACTGTATATTTTTTCGGTATATTTTTCCTTTTAAAATTACAGGCTCGCTATCTCTCGCCAGGAAAAAATCGACGCCTAAATGACACGAAAGATCTTATAATTGACAATGAAATGGGGAGAAAGGTGTTAAAATCACCAAACAAATAGGCCGAATGTCTAATAATCTCAAAACTAATGGGGCTAAACACGAAGGAGAAGGGGGTCCAGAAAAAAATAGTGATAAACACAAACCTTGATGCAAGAACAGAATGAATTTGTCAGTATGTGAATGTTGGAAGAAGACTGGGTACGTGGCATAGAAACAGTCAGGAATTATACAAGAGCGAAACAAACAGGATAAAGTAGATATGTAGAGAGAGAGAGAGAGAGAGAGAGAGATACCGTAATACAGTACTGGTAAATTAACATAAGTAATGTGAACAAAATTAAAAGATTACATGATGATAATAATAAATAGATAAATAAGTAAACAGTTAACAATGAAACACTGATTATAACATTACTTGACAGACGCTTATGTTTGTTTCTTTTTGTTTTGTTTTCCATATGTACAGTAGCCACACAAGACAAGGGAGAAATAAAATGGAATGAAAGGTAAACGGTGACAGTAAACCCAAGAGGTAGGCATCTACATATTAACCCTTTTTGTACCGGCGACGTCTTTTAAGCTTGATTCCGGCTACTATTGCACGATTTTATTTAGTTTAAAGAAGGATTCCAACAATTAACCGGCTTCGAACTATCTCACTTGATCTTTTATACTACCACAGATACTTCTTAAACTGCACAAAATCGTCTAAATATAGCTATAATAGAATATAAAAAGACGTCGCCGGTACAGAAGGGATTAATTCACTCATCACTCTATCGATTGTTTCCAAATGACGACACAATGGCTGTTAATATATAAATCGATCTGCACCCCTTTCGCTAGTTTGCCTTTTATTGTGACTTAAGGCCGCGTCATACAGAAGTCGAACGTTGGCCGACTGCCGCCCGAAGTCGATGACTTGCATATTTTTCCCGAATGCAACCGAAAGAAACTCGGAGTCGAATTAACCCGACACTGACCCGAATGAATTTCGAATATAACCCGATGGACCTGAATGAAAGTCGATGATGAGTCGATGAATCCCCGTACGTAACTCGAAGGAAACCCGATGTGGAATGAAGAAGCCTCGATCATGCGTCGAATATAACTCGAATATGCCCCAAAGACGGGGAAATAACCAGAATTATTACCGAAGCTCAGCTGAAGCTCAGTCGATCAACAACCGAAATAGAAGAAGTTAGGTCGAACGTCAGTCGAATAGGTCGAACGTCAGTCGAATAGGTCGAAGATCATAGTAAGTTAAATAATCGCTTATATTATCTTTCGTTAACCCTTTCTGTATCGGTGACGTCATATTTATTTGATTTCAGCAACTTTTAGACGATTTTATGAAGCTTAGGATGGATTTATGGTAGCTAAAGGGATTAATTGATATTGTCTGAAGCATTTCAATGGGTAGACGCCCTTCCTGCGTTGAATAAAATCGTCTATTAGTTGCAAGAGTATAATGAGAGTATATTGAAGAAGGATCTGTGGTATTAAAAAGGATTAAGTAAAACAATTCGAAACCTGCTAATTGCTTTTTAACCTGAATAACATCGTCTAATGGTAATCAGAGTAAAGTTATTAGGACATCACCGGTACTGAAAAGGTTCTTAAAATAAATTTGTTCTATAATGAATTTCAGATTAGTGGCGTTTCCTTCAATGTGTTAAAAATACTATTCATAATGTGTAGACTAGTTATGCTACAACCAATATATTCTACATTGCACACACGAAATCAACAATGTACTCAGCTTAGAATTTATATTTTGTAGCGTGTGTGTGTGTGTGTGTGTGTAACGAAGCTGTAACAAATTCGTGGTCAATAAACTATCTACTTATATTTCTGTGTGTGTGTGTCATCCTGACATTTGTTTTTATTTGTATTTAGGGTGAGTGCGGCTATGCGTCATCCCCTCGTAGTCCTCCTTTGATTGATTGATGTGCTTATACCCTGTTCTAAACAAACAGGTCAAATTTCTTAAGGGGGGTTCACCAGCTTGTTTTGTTATATCTCTCTCTCCGTTTCTCTCTTTCCATGGCATGTATCCATTCGGCCCCATTCAGCCAACTGTTTTAAGACGTTTATCCCCATCCAGGTGTCGATTTCTTCCTGGCGAGCGATAGCAAGCCAGCAGAGACAATGAAAAAACAGATGGATAGGGTGATATTCGACTGTTATTCGAGTGAGCATCGACTTTCCATTGTCTGTTATTCTGCCATTTATGGTCATGGTTGGGTCAATATCGAGTCTCGTTTGACTCTCGTTTGAGTTACATTCGATTTTATGAGAGATTCATCCAGTTATCATCGAGTTTCCTTCGGGGTAATATCGACTATCATCGGGTTACATTCGACCCAAGTTAGATTAATCGAGTCATCATCGGCAATTCAAAATACAATCGAATAGGTCAAATGTAACCCGAATATGACTCGAATATATCCGAATGTAACTGGAACGTAACTAGATCATGACTCGATAGTTTTTAACGTTTTTTTTACCGGATTCATCGCCAAAAGTTAACGCATGAATTAACTTTTGGCCGATTCACCGGATGATTCGACTCAAGCCCAGAACATCCCAAGAACTTCCCGAAGATAACCGAAGAGCACCCGAAGCGTTACCAGAATCAACCAGAACTGGCTGAAATTTGAATTTTTAAATCGATCAGCCGGGTTCGGGTGGGTTCGACTTCTGTATGACGCGGCCTTTACACATTTTATTGGCCGATTTATTGAATGGTGACTACATGTTACTGTAAGGACGTCTTTTGTGGTAAGACAAAGGTAGCGTATGTAGAACATGGATAGAAAAGGGAATGTGTTTGAGTATCGAACAGACAGACAGACATAATAGGACAGACAGCGGAACAAACAGAGAGACAAACAGACAAATTGTAAGACAGGCAGACGGATGGACGGACAGACAAATATACAAGATTAAAATTAAAATAAATTGAGGTAAAGTACTGTATATAAGGTAGATGAATTCATATTTTACAGATACTAGCAACCATTTAGTACAGTAAGGAAACAATACATTTTAGATAAACAACAATATTTTATTTTTTCTGATGTACTACATTGGCCCTATAAAATGTCAATAACCAGGGATTTTTACATATATATTATATTTTAGTAGTTATAGCAAAACTTACTTTAATCTCTCTCTCTCTCTCTCTCTCTCTCTCTCTCTCTCTCTCTCTCTCTCTCTCTCTCTCTCTCTCTCTCTCTCTCTCTCTCTCTCTCTCTCTCTCTCTCTCTCTCTCTCTCTCTCTCTCATTCTCTCTCTCTCTCTGTATATTGAGGCGAAGTATATAAGGTAGATGAATTCATATTTTACAGAATAAGCGCAACCATTTAGTATAGTAAGGAAACAATACATTGTAGATAAATTGCAATATATTTGTTTGTTTTCTGATGTACTACATTGGCCCTATAAAATGTCAATAACCAGGGATTTGTTTACATATACAGTATATTATATTTTAGTAGTTATATCAAAACTTACTCTAATCTCTCTCTCTCTCTCTCTCTCTCTCTCTCTCTCTCTCTCTCTCTCTCTCTCTCTCTCTCTTTATATTTATTCATTGTTGTTTAACTACAAAGAGGGAGTATTTGTTAAATATATACAAATCTTTGAGTGAACATAGTTGTAATAAATGATTTTGAGACAATACATTAAACTTATTATAGAGCGTGCCTTCAAATTGAATGCCGTAGGATGCACTAACACCTCTCCCTCCAAAAAATATAAAATGTAAATAGATGTAGAACAAAACTGATGGAAGAAAGTCCAAAATCAATTTAAAATATCAGGCCATTCACTCTCGCTGCCTTTTGAAATGGACTTGTGAATGTAAAAACCCAACCAAGGAAAAGGTCTCGAAGTCCCCCCAATGCCCCCCCCCCCCCCCACCTTCACGCCCACGCCCACGCCCACCCTGATAAGAAGAAGACGCGGCAACGACGGTGGGTGGTGTTCCCTCGTTGAAGGCAGAGTCGCAAGAGGGGTTTTTTCCGGTGCATTTCGATCGGCATATTTCATTCCTGGCTGCATTTGGGAGTTTTCTGTCATCTGTATCTGCTACTTCCATGGTTCTAGATTGGCAAAGCTGTCTGAAATATTGTAAGTGTTAATTCAGAAGTTTCCAGATTCGAATTGCCGAGAAAAGATGCTACAAAAAGCAACTCGTGTGTCTTGCGTCCCCTCATCTTGACGGGAAAAAGGGGAAATCGGAGAACGTGCGGCGCTGACCCGAGGCGGCGTCACATCACTATTTGCATATATTTCACCAGGGTTACTAACGCCTCTTCTACCACACCACCCTCGCCCCCTCCGCACCCACGAGTCACAGGAACGTATTATTTCGGTATATTTTCTCGCCCCCTCCGCCTCCGCATCCGCACACGAACATTTATTTAAGCGTTATTTGTATTGGTAGCTGTGGTCTGGAAGCTACTGTAATAAAGTTTTAAAAGACGTGGGCCAATTATGGAAATCTAATGTCAGTGTAGCTGCCGATGCCACATGCAAAAGAGCTTCGAAAAGGTGCCAAAAACAAAGAAACCGATCAGTATCCGATTAGAAAAGCATTCGTGTGACTTGGCTTTAACCCACGCATGTCCATCCACGATCGCTTAAGCTACTAATACTCTCGTAACTCAGCTTGCCTTTTTGGTTTCCCATACAAATTTCTAAAGTCTATAGTACTGCTCTGCAATCTCCAATAAAGCTTCTTTTGATCAAGTGTTCGAGGCCTTTCTGAGCGGTCCTTCTGTGCTGGGGTCCTTGGCAACCCTGATTTTTTCTTTATCCAAGAATACGTCCTTGATTCTGGCTGGCAGAGGCGACCTGGGGGAATTTTAACGCCGGTGGCCGACCCTCCTCCCCCATCTACTCCTCCCCACTCCCCTCTCCCCTCTCCCTACTTCCCCTCCTCCTCTCCCTTCTTCCCCTCCTCCTCCTCCTTCTCTCCCTTCTCCCCTTGGCCCGGGCGGGGTTAAAAGAAGATTGAATGGCCCTTTTTTGTGCATGTGTGAGAGTGTGTTATTTGACGAACCTGGGAGGATCCAGAGCATTTCTCACTCCGAGTTACTTGTGCTTCTTCTTCTTCACTTCTTTTGGAGATATTCTTGAGCGGAAATGAAAGAGTAGTCTATGCACGTTTGCAATTTCCTCATATTACTCATAATACTCATTCATTTAATTTTCGCTTGAAGCTTACCAGTTACCAGATTTAACCCGTTCAGTACCGGTGATTTTTGTTTAATTATATTCTGGCTACTGTTACAAGATTTTATTAAAGTTAAAAAGGGCCTCCAGCAATTACCAGACTTCGAACTATCTGGCTTAATCAATTTTATTACCACAGATCCTTCTTAAAATGCGCAAAATCGTCTCAATATTGCTAGAATACTATTAAAAAGACGTCACCGGTACAAAAGGGGTTAAGCTTAATAATGATATGGCATGTTTAGTTGTAGCGTGAGGTAAGCTGAGAAGTAGAGTAGGTTATGCTGATGTAGGAAATGAGATCACAAAGGATAGCAAGCAAACAACTTATCCTTAATAGGCTGTTAAATGAGGGCATAACATCTAGTTTAGAAAGGATTGCCATAGCTAATAATTAGAGGGATGATGGTGGGGTTAAAGAATATTTTAATAAGATGTCCGACTTAAGGCGCTTATCATATCTTTAGGCAGGTTAAGAAGAGAGAAAGACAATCAAATTGATAAACAGGCGATGGAACAGAGTGGGGCATGAATATTATAGTCGGGAATACTGAGATGAAGTTGAGAGTAAGAGTAGCTCCCAAGAGTATGTTAAGGGGGGGATGGGCGTATTTATTTGCTCACTTATGTATTTTTTTAATATTTTTATAGCTTCCTCCCTAGACCTCCATCAAGGTTTAAAGAACACCCGCCTAAGACCCTCCTTCAAGCTAAATTTGTAATTTTTTCGAAAACAAATGTCCTGGCCGAAGGCTGGTTACTCTTAGAATACAGGTTCGCTATCGCTCGCCAGCAAAACATTCGACACCTAAATGACACGAAAAGTCTTAATATTGAAAACAGAAATGGGGCGACATTTGTTATAATTGCCAAACTATTGGGGCGAACGTCTTAAAATATAAAAAACAATGGGGCTAGACATGAGGGAGAAAAGGGTACAGGAAAAAAATATCTTAAGTGGAAATCTCCTCTTAAGAATATAATAGACAAAGCGGAGATGAAGGGTGTGAGAATCGCTATACCGTCACCCAGTTTCTTGATGATAGTATTTGTTTCTAAGGACTTCGCATATTTACCCCTTCTGTACCGGCTACGTCTCGATTATTTCATTTCAGCTATATTTAGAAGATGGTATGTAACTTAGAAAAGATATATGGTACCTTAAAGGATTAATTGAGATAGCCTGTAGCCTTGGAATGGGTAACCGTCCTTCCAAAGCTGAATAAAAGCGTCTAATCATGGCCAGAATATAATAAAGAGGATATTACCGGTACCTTCTCTTGGTCCTTTCCTGGCGAGCGATATCGAGCCTGCAATTTATGGGGAACCTGCGTTCTGCCGAAACATTTTTCTACCTAAAAATGTACAAATTTATCTTGGGGGTGTTTTGTTTAAAGCTTGATGTAGGTCTAGCCCCCGAAGTAGGAAAAGTAGTACATGAAAAGAGACAGACAGAAATGGCTAAGGTTGGGTAGCGGATGCCAAGCCTTCACCCTAATACATTCAAGAATACTTCCTAGTACATCCATCTATTGCAAGTAGAGAGGCCCCGTGTGTGGTATAGAAGCAGATGAAGGCAGCAGGTCGTGGCTAGGTTAACTAAGGCCGTGTACACCATTCTCCACGGATCATTATGTCAGGGGAGGTGTCTGAGCTCTCACAGAGGGGGGCCACCACTCACACACCCTCATACATACACCCACACACACTCTCAGTCTCTCTCTCTCTCTCTCTCTATATATATATATATATATATATATATATATATATATATATATACAAGTAGAGTTGAATATGACAGCATTTTCACAGTTATTGATTTTCTTATGTATATTTTCAATTGTTCTTATAGTTTTTCTAGCACTAGGTGGGTGTTCAAACATGAAATCACCAATTCTTTCCATATTCATTGTTTATTATCAGGTTATTATTATTATTAGGTTTAAATATTGGCAACACATGGGGCGAAAGATCTTATAATCGCCAAATTAATGGGGCAAACGTCTTAAAATATCAGAACTAATGGGGCTAAACATGAGGGAGAAGGAAGTCCAGAAAAAAGCAACCATCTCCCCTTAATAATCTAGAATACAATATAAGCCTCTGGAGTCCTATTTTAACTCACTATATTCTGTGGAGATAATTGGTACGCAGGAACATTGGAGTTTGGATATATTATTATTTCTTGTTTTATATAGTTGCATGTGTGCGTGAACAAAAAACCCGGTATACTATTGACCGCTTGCAATTGTCAGGTTATAATGATATTGGAGATGAAAAACATCGATAATAATCAGAGATACAATCAAAATGTAGGTTTCTGATGGATTGAAAGCATGTTGTATTTATATATGAATTACCTAGATGTGTGTGAATTATATATTTTCATTTTATTTTGTAATTTTTGTACGGGCTCTGTCTCGAGTCGGCGCCAAGCGGGTAGGTGCCTGAGTATATACATACATACACATACAGTAAATGTGAATTACAACCGTATTTTAGCAAGTAATTCTTCTAAATATTGATGTCTAAGACCCCAACTTCCTTATAGTCCAAAAATCGCAAGTGGTTAATTCCTGTCACTCCTCTACAATTTAACCCCTTGAGGATCTAAGACTCATTTATCCATTTTATTTTGGATATCATGACGATTGTATGCAGTTTAGGACGGATATCTATAATTAATTGGGTAAATACTATCTCCATTAAATGTTTAGCTCCCACAAGTTCACCCTAAGCTGTATAAAATCGTCTAATGATAGCCATAATTAACTGTCAAAATGCGTCATGATCCTCAGAGGGTTAATACGGTGCATAGAGGAATACGCAGCCACCCAAACATACGCGTATAAACAACAAAGATACAAATGTGAGGGTATGTGTTCGCACGTTTGAATGCGTTTATATATGTGTGTATGTATGTATGTATGTGTGCATGTATAACTATGTATGCATATATGCACCTGTATGTATGTATGTATATATGTATATGTATGGATGGATGGATTTATGTGTATCTATGTATGTGTATATGTATATGTATGTAGGTATGACTGTATGTATGTATATGCGCATATATGTATTTCTGTATGTATGTATGACTGTATGTATGTATGTATGTATGAATGTATTTATGTATGTGCGTGTAGGAGGAGTGACAACCCCCCAGTGAACCCGTCACGCCCCCCGCTGGTGACGTCACCCTTGTTTTCCCGAACACACGCCAGGGTGCACCAGTCTCAGTACCGCCCACAGTCTGAACGCACCCTTTCCAATATTTCTCCTCATAAAAAAGGCGGGGTGTGTGCCAGAGTATATAGATAGATAGATAGATAGATGAAATAAGCAAACTTAAATTACCCATGAACGTATTAACATTTCGTATATTTTCACATCATCACTTTGAAAGTACGGTAATAATAAAATATGTTAACTATATCTCACAAATACAAGTGGGCTACTAAATATTTGTATACTATCATCGGGGCTCGAACCACCGACAGTCAGGAAAAAAATTGAAGTTTGTGTACGTAAGCTGAAATAGAATACGGTAATCTATGCGCAACTTGGAAGGGATCTACTGGGCCCGGGGTGAGAACAGTCCAGTCTTTTTCATCCATTCGTTTCACCAAGATATTCAAGCCTGTCTGGATTTACACTTTACCTAATGCCACGATTGCTGTTGTTGTTGAGCACCAACATTTCCCAGCCAGAGCTGTATAGTAAACAAAATATATCCCTGCATTGGGTTGCACATTGTTAGCTATATCATTATTGTCAGTGTCTGTCTGTCTGCATTTGTGTTTGTTCGTTGGTTTTATGGACATATAGTCACGGTTTTCATACTAGAGAGATTAAAACTTCCATAAACAATACGAAGGGTTTGAGGAAGGTCGTGGTTGCTATTTGAACCATGCGTGGGGTTGAAGAAGGAAGCTCAGCCCCAGATCTCTATCAATTTGGTTTCATTATCAACAATTGTGTTAATGTAGGCCGTCTTTGGTTGAATAGTTTGTAAAATAATTGTATTCCCACCTCCCAATATATATAAATATATATATATAAATATATATATATATATAGATATATATATATATATATATATATATATATATATATATATATATATACAGTATATATATATATACCGTATATACTGTATATATATATATTCATATATATATATATATATATATATATATATATAATAATTATTATTATATATACTGTATATATATACAGTATATACATATATATATATGAGAGATAGAGAGAGATTCAGTTAATCATTGACATACATAAACCATTGGCAATAGATATACTGCTGTATGTATGGACATCGACAAAATTAACCAATATCATTATATTTAATCCATCCTTGCAAATATAATGAATACCGTTATTGGTGTCTCAGGTGGGAGGTTCGGCAGGTGTTATTAGGAAGCGGTGATTGTTGTGTGTGATTAAGCGGGGATATGGGCATATTTATTTGCTATTTTTATCTTCTTTTTTTTTTTTACTATTTTTTTTAGTTTCCTCACTAGGCGCCCTCAAACTTATACAAACACCCGCCCAAAACCCTCTTTCAAGATAAATTTGTAAATTTTTCGATAGAAAAGTACTCTTAAATTACAGGCTCGCTTTTGCTCGTCATTAAAAATCTACACCTAAATGACACGAAAAGTCTTAATATTGACCAAGAAATGGGACGAAAGGTTTTAATATCGCCAAGCTAATGGGCCGAACGTCTTAAAATCTGAAAAATAATGGGGCTAAACATGAAGAATAAGGAGGACGAGAAAAACGGCCGATCTCCCCTTAAATTCTTTTATTCCAGCTGATGGTAAATCAAATCCCTTTGCATCTGATATCTCGGTTCTTACTGGAAATATATAATACTGCTATGTATCTGCGTCCTATTATTGCTAAGTTTTCATAATTAGCAACATAATTATTTACAAAAACTGGAAAAAATAGACTAGTACATGGTGAGTCAAGTGTGAGTGGTTAAGTCAGTGGTGAATCTAGTATGTGATGGAGTGATTAGTCAGGAGTGAACGATGAGAGAGTGCACTGCAAAAAATCAAGGTTACAAATAAGTAAAGTAAAATCATTAGGTATATAACATATAATTACTATGATCGAGCACACAATAGGTTATTATTGGGGAAGGGAGAGCGGTGGTGGGGGGGGGGGGGGGTTGTACAGTATAAACGAGTCAGTTTCTTAGAAGAGTTATTACTGTCATAATACTGTTTCGGTAAGCCTTTACTATATTTCCCTTGGTGGGGATGACTTCCTTTCATTTAATTCACATCTTCAATCACAAGGCTCTATTGACATGGTTGTAATGGAAGTAGGGTGTGTGATGTGAGCGGTGGTCGTAGAGTGGATGGTATCCAGGCGCGGTACAAAGACCCCATCCACCTGTCCACCATCTTGACTGAGGCCCAGTGAGAGAGAGCGCGAGCGGGGGCGCGGAGATGATCGAGCCTGCATGCGGCCATTGTGTGAGAACAAAGGGCCAACCAATGATCGCGCTTCCCACCACTTCACCCCCACGGAGTCGACTGTCTTGGCGCCCTCTCCTTTGTTTTCCCCGCCTTCTTCTGCCACCCGCCCTGCTGAATAATATGGCGATTTGGCGGGAGTAGATTTTAGAGGATGCCTCATCTTTCTTCTTGCTTTGAGTTCGTTTGAGTAACTGTCGACTCTGATATGCTGTTTTGTCTTGTTCTTTGGGTAACTGTGGACTTTGGTATGCTGTTTTTTCTTGTGCTTTCCCTTTCTCTTCTCTGCTCTCTTCTTGGTAACCTATGTTTTATTTTCCCTGCCTTCTTCTGCCGACCGAGCTGCATAATAATATGGCGATTTGGCGGGATATGTGTTTGGAGGATGTTTGTGCTTTCTTGTTCCCCTGTGTTTGTTTGGATAGCTGTACAGTGTACACACATCGATATAGTATTCGTTCTCCCGTTTTGTCTTCTCTTCTCTTCTTGGCGGTCTATTCTCCGTCACCCCGCCTTCTTCTGTCACCGCGCAACAGAATAACATGGCGATTTTGGAGGGACTTGCGTAGGAGAAGGTTGAGTTATCCTTCATGTTGCATTGAGTTCGTTTGGATAGCTGTGAATTGTGTTATGTTTTTCGTAATCGATATCTCCAGTTGTCGTTCTTTTTCTTGCTCTCTCCTTATATTATATATATTTTTCTTTTTTGTCCGTTATCTCGTGTTTTCGTTCTCTTCTCTGTTCTTCTATTTGTTCTCCTTGTGTGTGTTTGTTATCTCCTGTGTTCGTTCTCATCTCTTCTCTTTTCTTCTATTATCTCCTTGTTCGTGTTCGTTATCTCCTGTTATCGTACTCTTCTATGCTTTATACCTTGTTTGTGTTCATTATCTCCTGTTATCGTGCCATTTTATTCTTTATTCTTTGTTCGTTATCATTATTTCCTATTATCGTACCATTTTATTCTTTATTCCTTGTTTGTTACCATTATCTCTTGTTCTCGTCCTCTTCTATTCTCTTATTTTTCCTTGTTGTTTGTTGTCTTTCTTTCCTGTTCACGTTGTCTTTCTTTTTTCATTTCGTGTTCTTGTCTTCTATTTGTTCTCCTTGGCGTCCTCTTCGTTGTTTTCCTCATTTTTCGCTGCCGTGCTCCGGAAAATGATGGTGTTTT
Source organism: Paralithodes platypus (assembly GCA_032716605.1). Taxonomy (NCBI): domain Eukaryota; kingdom Metazoa; phylum Arthropoda; class Malacostraca; order Decapoda; family Lithodidae; genus Paralithodes; species Paralithodes platypus. Next base: position 20,452,411 of record CM064520.1, on the reverse strand, counting down.
GACGGGACTTGTTTTTGAGAATAAGTGTTTCAATCGCGTACGTGTTCAACTTTAAATAGATAAAACGAAAAATACAGTTTGTTTGTACTTCTTTTTTTATATATAATCAACCCCTTGAGGATTATGGCGCATTTTGACAGTTCATTCGGGCTATTACTAGGCGATTTCATTAAGTAATGGAGGGATATGCGTGATTCAAAAGGTTAATTGGGATCGACATTGCCCATTTGATTGCTATAGGGCTTTCCTAAGCTGTATACAATCGTCTAATAATAGCCAGAAAAAACTGCTAAAACGCGTCATGATCCTCAGACGGTTAAATGCTCAATGTTGACAAAGTAGGTGTGGACTTGGTGGTAGTATTATGGGGAGGTTTTTAGTGTGTTCCGTAGACCTCCATCAAGCTTAAAATTGCACCCCCTAGACCCACTTTCAAGATAAATTTGTAAATTTTTCGGTAGAAAAATTTACCGGCCGAAGGCCGGTGCCTCTTAAATTACAGGCTCGCTATCGCTCGCCAGGGAAAAATCGACACCTAAATGGGACGAAAGGTCTTAAAAGTGACATAAATGGGGTGAAAGTTCTTAAAATCGCCAAATTAATGGGGCGAACGTCTTAAAATCTCAAAAGCAATGGGGATAAACATGAGGGAGAAAGGGGTAAAGAAAAAAGTCCCTCAAGTGGAAAGCTCCCCTTAAGGGGGGTCACCGGCTTTTTTTGTATCTTTCTCTCCTTTTCTCTCATTCCCTGGCTTGTATCCATTTGGCCCCATACAGCCAACTGTGTTAAGACATTTATCCCCATCCAGGTGTTGATTTCTTCCAGGCGAGCGATAGCGAGCCAGCATTGTATGGAGAAATCCGGCTTCGCCGGAGACATTTTCTATCGAAAAATTTACAAATTTAACTTGCTGTCAAAAAAAAAATAATAATATATATATATATATATACTGGCTCGCTACCGCTCCCCAGGAAAATATTGACACCTGGATGGGGTAAACGTCTTAAACCAGTAGGCTGAATGGGGCCGAATGGATACAAGCCAAAGAGAGAGGGAGAGAAAGAGAAAAAAAGCGAGGTGGGCTCCCTTAAAACAATTCTAAGTGTCTACAAAAATAAGCCGTCGTTCGCATATTTGATAGCAGTAATTTGTTTGGTTTATATGATTACAAATAAATATTTAATAGTGCCCCCTTGATCATTGACGATGTTGCCTATATTAGTATAATAGTCTCCAATCAACATCACGTCAGTCGTTTGAATCAACCGCCGCGAGGAAGAAAAAGAGTCATCTTCATAAGTGCAACGCTACTTCTCTTATGGTGTCGTTACAGATCGGGTACCCACTACGAAAAAACTTTCGTAAAAAATAAGAGAGTAAAAAAGGAAAATTTAAACACTTAAGCACTGTTATCAACAAGCTTCTCACATTCGGTGGATTTTCTTGTGTTGTGGCTTCTTACCACCTCTGGCCAAGCAAGCGCACAATTCGTCCTTCTCTTCCTCGCGGGCCTACTGTCTACACATGCGCCTCCGCGCTCCGGCTTCATTCGACGTTCGCTCTCCTCTAGTGAGTCCTTACTCATTTGTATATATTTGCGAGATAGTGAGCAGGATTTAGACTAGCTAGCACGGGTTGTGTTATTGTTGACCCGCAGGAAGTGTTAAATTAGGGTACGTTCAGGCGCTGACTTGTTGTGTTCATTTTGTCGCAACACGCGTGGTGTTTCTTGTTGCTATGCGCCTTAGTTTTTGCTTTCTCTTTAGTTAGGAGGCTTCCTTTCAGTGTTTAATAGCTGTTCCTTTATTCAGCTTAGGGTCGTGGGACCCTGTCTTTGTTCTTTTGCAGACGCGCCAGGTTAAGATTGTCACACGTGGCTGTGGGATCTTCTGGCGTCCGAGCCTGCTGAGAGGCCTCATTCGGGGGCGATCTCTTTGCCCTTTTTGGCTCTTTTCTCATAGTTCATTCATGTCGTCGTTCGACATTTCTTTCTGGTTAAGCCTGTAGGTTATCTAGTGTTTGAGGGGTAGTGTTATTTTTATCATGTTGTGAATTATTATGTCCCCTTTGTTTCTTGGTGCTCCCTGTTGGTTAGTGTTCCACTTTCCGGGGGTCCTGGGAGGCATCCTACATCTGGGTTTGCTTGAGAGTTGGGTGGTTTCTCTCATTGTTGTGCTTTTCTCCGAGTGTTTCCCCCTTTTTGACCTGCCGGCCTCTGTTTTGTGGCTTTTGGTACGGTCCGCCGTGCCGGCGTTTGCTGGGTCCCTCTCTTTTTTCCCTTGTCGTGGCTTTGTCGGGGGGAGATAGGGTGCCTCTTCCTCCCCATTCCGGCGACCTTGCAGGTCCGACGGAAACTTGTTTTTCCGTGTAACACATGTTTGCGGCGTGCTCGCTGGCACTTTTTAAAGTTTACACCGTCATTACCGGCGGCTGAAACGTTTTGACGGCGGGTGGCGCTTGTTTCGAATAACACGCCGATACCCGCCGCCAGGGGGCCCATTTCCCCTATGACCTAGGTCATGAGCCGGCGCTCTCATAGTGTGGAGTTTACCCCGTGTTGCTCACGGCCCAGTTGGTAAACGCACCGGCAGCGGCTAAGGCGTTTGCTTTAGCACAGTGCTGCCCGCCGCCAGTTGGCTTACCCAACCATGAACCATGTCGTGGGTTAGCTCTCTGCAGTGTACACCTCTTCTCATGTTTTGCAAGGGGCATGGGAGGAGGCGTGGCACAACCTCAGGGGTGGGAATAAAGAGGAAGGCCGTGGTCTACTCTTTCTTCCTGCCCCATGGGGATAGGATGTGTGAGGCCCCCTCGGTATATCCTTATGAGCACTGATTCCTGGAAATTTTATCTTTCCAGGCGACCCCCAGGACATCCTACTACTGCGACGTTCCCGCCGGGGAGAGGAGCCTCTGTAATCATGCCCTTGTTCACAATCTGCTCAAATCCCACATGCATTCTTGTCCCGGTACCAGCGCATAGACTGTGTATCCGGTGTATAAAATGTTTAGATAAAGGTTCTTTCATGTGGACATCTCGCACATGTCCAGTCTGTTCAGACTTGTATGAGATATGGCTCGCGGGCCAAGATACATCTTGTTTGCTCACTCTAATTGAAATTAAGACCAAGTTTACAGCATATGCTTCTCGAGTAGCTAACAAAGAATTTTCATGTGATAATCCGGAATTGTTAAGGGTGGTCCAGTTATATTCATTTGATGAACACATAGCTCACCAATCTCAGAACCCCCCAATAACCTTGTTGACCCTTGCGTCTCCCAATTCCTCCACAACATCGGCTCAGAGCTCCTCTCCCCCATCCAAGAGGAGCCGCTCTGTGTCACCGGAATGTCATGGACCTGTCCTCCCGGATCCACCGGCAGGCCGCCTGCGGAGAACGGCCAGCTCGGAGTTTCTGCCTGACAAAATCCTCAGGCTCTCTAGTCCTCCACGCAGGATTAAGATAACTAGAGAGATCCCTGCTTCATCGCAAGTAGATCATACGGTGACACGGCCGGTGGCTCCGGCGCCCGCCTCGGGAACGTCGGGATTTTTCCCCGGTCTCCTCGGGGCGGACGCCGGCCACCACCAAGCTGCCACCAGAATAAGGAAATCTGTACAAGTTAGGCTCCAAGGTTCCAAACTGGTTTTAGTTAACAGACACAGTCCTCAGGACGATAGAGCTCTTAATCCTACTCAGTCTCCTTGTTCCGTTACATTAGACATGGTTACGACCACTAAGCATTACGCGGCGGCCCATCCACCATCTAGGGACCAGCCAGGTTTCGCTTTCGTCCCCAGTAACACTGGGTCTCACCTTACGGTCGCTCAGGAACCGCCGACGCCGCGTGACCAAGAGTCGCCGGCCTTTAGTTCGAGCCAACCATCCACAACTAGTAGCAGTCAGGCACTAGGCCCCAGCCCTAGGTCAAACACAGCAAATCTAGTACAATCAGACCAACAGGTTAGGCCCCCTAAACGTCCTAAACTCCCAGGTCTTACGACTGACCAACTAAATGACTTATTACAGAAGGTGATCCGTCAGTGTGCTATAAAACGCGGCCAAACCCCCTCTCAGACACTGGGACCACCTACGAGTTTACCTATGCTTCACCCTACTCATGTCAATGAAGGCGGTCCCCTTCAGTCCACCTCCTCCGCCGGGGCGACAACTGAACGAATAATCACCCAACCGTTGACTACAGGCCCTACGCCGATTATCCCAGTGATTCCTCTCACTACGGTGAAAGAGATTCGACCTCCGACCTTAGGTGCTATCCCAGGTTCGTTGCCGGAACAAATTGTAATCCGCCCTCACACCCTGGCGTCTATTAACCCAGGGTTTATAGATGTACAGCCCTCTAACGTAACTCCCCCTTCCGCCGGTCGGCCCAATCAGGGATTGCCAGCGGATGCTTCTACCTCCCATAGGTCCCCCTCCAGTAGAATTGACACTAGTGTGGTTTCCCGGACTGAAGGTCTCCGACAGGATAGTTCTGTCGGTTCCGATGACACTCAACCATATATGTCCCCTTCTTTGACCAGGAACCAATGGTCCAGTAGTCCTCCGGGCCCTACTGTTCCCACAACCACTCGCTCCTCTGCTATGCCCCCCCCCCCCCCCCCCCCAATTTTACCACAATTACTTGCACAATCCCAAGTCCCGAAGGAGCCAGGGTACCTCTGGCTTCCGGTGACAGCCTCGTCAAAAGGGGAAGGTCATAGGTCAACACACGGGGAGGTCCCAGTGCCGGTAGAGTGGGCAATAGAAGTCAACAGACGGCAGGTCTTTAGAGCTAAAAATGCTCAGGTTAGCGTGTGTTTTTTTTTTTTTTTTTTTTCTATATTCCAACTTACTTCCTCTCGGGCATAGGCTGAGAGCCTTAACATTCACCGCTTTACAATGAACAGTGAAGCCTGTGAGGTCTTGTTCCAGCCTAGGGAGTGAGATATGTGAAGCACGTAGAGTACAACGAGTACCTGCCATCTTGCCTTCACATGAGGCACGGTGCTCACTCATGGCCCGAAACGACCCCATCTCTGAAGCCACCTCGTTCCTGTGCTTCACTGTCTCACCCCCTACACTCAGACTCTCACACTTACACACACACAACACCACCTGTTGAGCAGATAACTCACCAGGCATTGCACCCCTGTAGCATATTTTGAATATGGGAATATTCATACAGTGCTATTTAATCAGGGAACAATGAGGGTATTTTATTGACGTTTCGGTGGGCTTGTGGTAATGCACTGATACTAGGTACAGCACAAATTCCATCCCAATAATATCTTCCCATTGATACATCGGGATTTGAACCCGGGACCTTTGGATTACCAGACCAGTGGCAAGACCACTCCACCACACCTCCCCTGTTACAGATCTGTTACAGATCCCTATCTATGCTAGACCTTATCCTGCTAATTACCGTTATTTTGTATATATTCCTGGCCAACTGACTCCCTTTCCGCCGGTTCCCACGGTTCAGGACCCCCCTTACCCAGACACCCCTCTTTGCCCTGATTGTAATGAACGTTGTGGGTGTCATTCCCTTTACCAGTGGAAAGAGCCTTCCCTCAAGTTTCACAGATGTGGTCCCCACCGAGACCGAAGGGAGCTGAATCTGGGTGAGGTGGGCGATGGCCCTTGGGTAACGTGGTATCGGCAATTTGCGATAGATATTACATCTAACCCTTTGTCCCCAGTTCCACCTCCCCCCATTACCGAGTTTGACTGGCTATGACAACAACCGGGTGGGGTTCCGCTGCCTATTTTTGATTTCCTCATAGCCCCTCAGTTAACAGTAGGGGATTTTCCCCTGCCCTTCATTGCTCCAGAACCTATTGAACTCCAACGGGAATTTCTAGTTAGAGATAATACCCATAGAAAGTTTATTAGTTTCCTATTAACTAGGGATTCGGCCCTGGCTATTGCTAAACCCGTGCCGGACCCCCCTCGGCAGAAGGAGGAATTGGTCAAAGCTTTTCAACAATATATCCTCCCTTCCCCGGCTCGTACTATCACCGAAATCCGAACGGCCTTATTTGAGGCAGTAAGATCACGGCAGCTACTCAGACTTGGTATGGCTCAGGGATTGCCTATAAATGCTTATTATAGAATTTTGTTCTCTCCGGTCTTAACCCCCAAACGTTTTGATGACCAGACAGAGAGAGATGTGAAGGTAATGTGTAAATTGCAGGGGGAGACCCCGCAATAAAGTAAATTGGCGGGGGAGACCCAGCAATAAAGGTCTCCCCAATGTGGTGCAGCTGCCGGCGGACAGTTGGTCAACGCCCCAGCTACTAGACAAATTCTTTCGATGACTAATAGTCAGTCCTACATCCTCCTCTCCCCCTCGGCCATGCTAGTGCAACAGGGTTCCGAGGGTGGAATTGATGGTTGTTCCCACAGGTTGGCTGCACCTCCTTATGTCTTCTGCACGACCGGACTGCGCCGGCCCAAGCAAACACACGCCGGGAAACGAGTCTCGAAGCTCTCCCTTTCCCGGCAATGTGCATACATGATACCACCTTCTGGATAAGGAATGGGATACAACGAAACCTAGTAGGCACGTGACCACCAGCTCAGGGGAGGTATGCAAACACCGCTAACCCAGGGGCGGACACGTATAGGAAAAGGCGTCTCACTAACTTTGACTTCATCTCAGACAAATTGTAATATACACCCGTCCGCCAGCAGGCGGCTACCCCGGACCTTGGTAATGTATTACTGTTCAGCGACTATGTATGCTCTAGTTGGGGCGGCGCTACCTCTGGGACTGTTTTTCCTCAGTTAGACTAGGCAAATCCCCAGGGCGGCCCCAATGTACGATATGTGCGGCACAACGCGAACAAGTATTGGTTCTCTCTAGTTCATTTGTGTTTTGAGGGCATCTTAAGCTCATTTGTGTTTAGTGGGCATCTTAACCCTCTCCGACATATGACGCAATTTTGAGCCTATTAGGGATACTTTAAAGCCTTTATTACCATCAGGTTTTTTTACAAACCTTTATTTTAGTTACTTCAACCTCTGCAGTTGTCTTTGAGTTAGATGTGGGCAGAAAACTAATTTTGGAGAGGTAATTATAAGAGTGAGAGAACTCTATTTCTTATTGCTAATCTGGCAACCTCTGCGTCATATATGTCTGAAGGGGTTAAGCTATGCCGGGGCTGGTCCTTTGTTTGACTTCCCGCCGTCAGTGGAAGGGTTCCGTCCCGGCGGGCAGGTTCACTACATTGGTATTCAGGAGTTTTTGCCTCTCCCTATACTCACGCGAGTTGTGCCCACATAACTGAATGTTTTTTTATTGTAACCCACTTACTCGAGTCAGGGACAGCTCAGCAGCAGGCCCATGCTTTCATTTCTCGGGCTCGGAACAGCTTTCTACTTCCCCTCCCCCTCCACCCTGTTTTTAGTGAGCTACTCATTCTCCCTTCAGTCCCCGGATAATGGTTTCAACCATAATAGATGCCCGCATCCCTTTGCTTTCAATTCAATTTCTTCAAAAATGTTAAGTCCCCACTTGTTACTACCACGTTCTCCTCATGCTGGTGCACCATGACGTTCTAGTTCAAGCTGACAACGGCTCAAGTTTTCGGCCAATCAAAAGATTTCATACTAAAGTAGAACTCCCCGACATATTCAGCGTGGCTGGCAATCCTCAAATTTTATATATCCCTCTCTGAATTGCTGTCAGTTTCGCCAACAGCTTGCCATGCTTGTCGGCTCCCCCTCTCACTTTCTCTGTAACTCCGACGCCCTCTGTAATGCCAGGCAACCGGAGTCACTCCTTTTCAGTTCACTGATTAGACTAGTGGCTTTTGATCTTTAAGAAATGGTTTGGACAGCTACGCTAACAGTGAGCTGTCTCTGACCTCGAAGTGGTAATAAACGGTTTCTTTAAGTTTTACCGGTTTAAGTTCAGAATGTTCTTTTTAAGTAGTACAGGTTTAAGTTACGAATGTTCTTACATGTCCAGTCTCGAACGCCGGCGGAGGGGACATGGCCAAGCCACCCTTGGCTTCCGTCCAAGTGGTTGCATGAGTCTTGCATGATCCTCTTAAGCTAGGAACACTTTACGGCTTCCCCCCTCCCCCGGCGGACGACCTGGCATAGCCGGCTGATTTTCTGGTGCTATGAAGTTTAATCTTTGTATTTAATAGGGCCCCTTCATCATTGACGACTTCGCCTATTAGTATAATAGTCTCCATTCAACATCCTGCGCCAGCATTTTGAATAGCCCGCGCGGAAGTTAACCTGGAGTACTCATCATAAGTGCATGCTTAATTCCCTTACGGGATCATCATTTTGATCGGGTACCCTACAGAAAAAAACTCTGTAAAATATAAAAAAGAAAAAAGAACTTAATATCTGTTATCATATGACTTGCCATATGCGTGGATTTCTCATGTTTCGCTTCCCCAACACCAGGCCCTCTAGCGGCCATCGTCTTCCTTCCTACTTCCGCGGCCACACTGACAACAAGGCTTGGGCTGTGCTCCGCTTCATTCGACGTTCCAGAGCTTCTAGGGAGTTCTTACTCATTTGTATACATCTGTGTTGTAGTAACAAGGTTTAGATTAGCTAGCACGGCTGCCAGATTGGTGTGTCCGCAGGAAGTATGTGTTAAAATAGGGTACTTTTGTAGGGGAGGTGTGGTGGAGTGGTCTTGCCACTGGCCTGGTAATCCAAAGGTCCCGGGTTCAAATCCCGATGTATCAATGGGAAGATATTATTGGGATGGAATTTGTGCTGTACCTGGTATCAGTGCATTACCACAAGCCCACCGAAACGTCAATAAAATACCCTCATTGTTCCCTGATTAAATAGCACTGTATGAATATTCCCATATTCAAAATATGCTATAGGGGTGCAATGCCTGGTGAGTTATCTGCTCAACAGGTGGCGTTGTGTGTGTGTAAGTGTGAGAGTCCGAGTGTAGGGGATGAGACAGTGAAGCACGGGAACGAGGTGGCTTCAGAGATGGGGTCGTTTCGGGCCATGAGTGAGCACCGTGCCTCATGTGAAGGCAAGATGGCAGGTGCTCATTGTACTCTACGTGCTTCACATGTCTCACTCCCTAGACTGGAACAAGACCTCACAGGCTTCACTGTTCATTGTAAAGCGGTGAATGTTAAGGCTCTCAGCCTATGCCCGAGAGGAAGTAAGTTGGAATATAGAAAAAAAAAAAAAAACAGGCGTCGACGAGTCCAGGATTGTCGTACCGCGTGTGTTTTTGTTTGTTGTGATACGCCTTTAGCTTTTGCGATTACTTAGCTAGAAGGCTACCACTCTACAAGGCATGATACAGACTGTCATTATTGAGGAGAGTACATGTCAAATTTTTATATATCAGCATATACTCTGGTTTAAGGGTGTCTGCAAGTGGTGCTCCACCTTCTAGAGTTCGTGTTTTGCTTTGGGCCCCTTGAGTAGGCCTCCCTCATCCGGGCGCTGTGCTGGGTCTTCGGAGCGTCGTCTGCCGGTGATGTTCGTCGTACCTCGTGGTCAACCTTATGTAGGGGTCTCCGGCGTAGGCTTCAGGTAATTTCGGATGCTAAATTTTCTGTATTTTAATTATATGCCTATGTTTGCCCCTAGTGTTTTTACATGCGTTGTGACATGTTTTTGGGGTAGGGGAGACGTCCCTATATATTCTTTATGATGTGTTATGAGTGGGACTCAGGGTTGGGGAGCTGTGCCATCTCCTTGTCTCTCGAGTTTTTGTTTTTTCCGGCGGCCCCGTGCGGTGGGCCCGAGTTATCCGTCTTATAAACGGGTAGGAACATTCAAAAGGTCCCGGCGTGGTTTGGCTGAACCACACTCTCCCGGCGGAACTGCATTCCTAAGGGGGCTGCAAACTCGGCCTGCCGAGTAACTCGCCCTAACTGACCCAGTTACACGATTAGATTTTCTCGCCCTGCGGCGCCGCAAGTCTAGTGTGCAAGAGTGATAGATTAGTTTTGCAAACTTGTTTATGGATGATCAGACACTAAAGGTCAAGGGACCTGGGACACTTGTCACAGGCTAGCAGTTAAACCCAGCTTAGACGAGTCCAGCGGAAGGTTAGAGTAGTGATGCACTATAGCTAATTTTCCGGCGGACACGAGTTGGGATGTATAACACCTCGCAGGTTATCCTTATGAGCATTGATTCCTGGAAATTTTATTTTCCAGGCTCCTGACTGCTACTCCGGCGGAGGTTTGGGTAACTGATCCCGGCGGGGGGGGGGGGGGGGGGGGGGCGGGGCCTTATTAGCACCATGACGAGGTTTGAACTATGCATTACTCCTACCACCTGCTCTCTATTGCCAATTTTTGCTCACAAACTTTGCATTAAGTGCGTCAAGTGTTTGGATCGTTCCCGAGGCTGGTGGTTATCTAAACGCTGTTCCATTTGCTCTGAATTGAAAACCGCTTTAGTAACTAATAAAGACTTATCGTGCCTAGCGGCCTTACAGGAAATTAAGAGTACCTTTAATTCTTATGCCAAAGACACTTCCCATAAGGCACTTCACTGTGATGATGAAGTACTATGGGAACAACTCATTATTAAGTCACCCCTTGTGAAACCCGGTTCCTCAAAATCTGTCAGACCTAAAGTCAAGTCGAAAGCCCTCAGTAAAGAGGTAGTGAGTAGTAGCAGCGAGAGTGAGGTCACCGAGGTTCTCCCCTCCGACTGTACCAAGAGGAGACGATCACCCTCTCCTAGGCGGAAGTCGAGGTCAAGGTCTAGATCCCCCCGCAAACAGTCTAGACACTCTTCCGCAGAGTCTTCCCAGTCTACCAAACGCCGGAGAGAGGAGTCTGGGGGAGCAACGAGTCAGGCAAGCAGCGGCAGCCGGAGGGACACCCCTCAGCAACCGCCCCCTACCCCTATCTCTGACACACCTCAACAGGACTTTGAGGACTCACAAGTGGGGTCTGATGCACTGGAATCCGCACCTAGTCATGAACAATCCTTGAGTGTGTCTCCTAGTGTTACATTTGCCATACCTAAACTGAATGATGTACCTCGTAGTGTTAGATCGGCAGGCCCATGTAGGGTTCTGGCTGACCAGTACAGGGGATATCCGTCGGGGTCACAATTGCATTCTCAAGTGATTCCAGACTCCCAGCCCTTTGTGGCAGGGGGTTACTGGCGTCAATCTGAACCTTCTCAACCTCTTGTTAACGTCAATCACGCAAGAACTGAGGAGGGTAGCATAGACATGTTGCCATCATCGGTCCCAGATTTAACGTGGCCCCCGGCAGATAATGAAATTGTAATTGAACAAGAGAAGCCTGAGCTGAGTGGAGAGCCGGAGGAGGTTATGTTCTCTCCGGCTCCCCAGTCACTCACAGGAGAAGACTCTGAGGCAAGTTCCCACTCATCCAGGGACTCACACAGTAAGTGTGTGACTTCAGATCAGATAAGTGAGTTATTGCACAAGGTTATGTAGCATTATCAACTCCCTGCCACTTCGGAGCCCCCGGTTTCTCAACCTTGGGTGGCCCCTAGACCCTAGTACTTCTGTTGTCAGACCCTTAGCTTCCCCGAGTTTTCTCCCATCATGTCCTACCCTGGTGGTGGCCGCGGCTTCTGGCACTACAGTGCCAGCGGCGCTGGCTACCTCCTCTTTGAGGGTTATTGCAGATATTCCTCCACCTCCTTTAGATAAGGCGCCTCTGAAGAAGGGCCCCATGCCCCTCCTCTATGGCCCGGATTGTTACTGGGTCCCTGTGACTCCAGTGAACCCTCAACTAGCTCAAACCTTCTGTGTCAGGGGAATTTCCAGTACCCGGAGAGTGGTATATTGAAATTATAAGACCAGGAAATTTAGGGCAAAAGATGAGGCAGGGAGGGTGATGGACGTATCAATTAAGGCTGTCCCAAGTTCGTACAACTCTGATTATTTTGTGTATACAGCTGCCCCAGCGATCCCTCCCGCCGCGTCTGCACGACTGTTTGCGGATTGGTCAAAAGCTGATGGCATCAACGATGTCAAAGCTTTGAATGCTCTCACGCCGGAGTTGGCTACAACTCCGGTCCTAGACCCGACGCATACACCAGTCCTGCAGATGGGGCCGGTGGGGTTAGGCCCCTGGGTAGACTGGGAGATAGAAGCTCAGGTTTTTGCTGCTACAATTACTTCTAAGTCTTCACATCAGGTTCCCCAAGAAAATCATGCTTACTTTTCTTTGCCAGTAGCCAAAGCAGAAGGAGTGTCCTCAGATTTACTTAACTTTCTTGCGGCGTCCAAAGTTTCCTTGCACTCCCTTGATGAACCCTTTTCTACCCCCCCCCCCCCCCCCCCCCCGGCTGCTCACCTTGACAGGGACTTCAAGCTAAGAAATAAGGCTTACCGGATGTTCTCTCAGTACTTGGTTAGTCACAAGATCGCCGCCTCCCTTTCACGTACTATATCAGCTATAGATGAACCCCAAATTAAGAAAGCTACTGAATTGTCTAGGAAACTTTTGCTACAAAATTCTATTCAGTTCCTTAGGAGACATCCGAATTGCAATTATGGAGGCGGTTCGAGCCCGCCAAGATCTGAGAGTCCATCTGGTGAGGAAGTTGCCGGCAGACATAGGTCGCCGGGTAACTCTCTCGCCGGTACTGACTGCCACCCTCCTTAACTCAGAAACATGGAGTCTTGTGTTTAATATGGATAACGGTTGGAAGCAGGTTACCTCCCAAGCTCGGAAGGACCCTGCTAAGAAGCCCTTTCATAAATCAAATGGTGGTAACAAGCAATACCAGCCACAAGCTAAACAGTCACCAAGGGATCCCAGACTCCCCTCAGCAGCAGGGAGGTAACCCGTACAAGTCCAAACAAGGTAAACATTCTGGGTATAAAGGTAAGGCCCTCAGAAGGGTAATCAGGGCCAGTCATCAGCCAAATCTAGCCAAGCGTCAGATGCCAACCCACCTCCCCCTCCAAAAAACTAGCCACCCAGCCTCTCAGCATCCCAACGCCGTGCTTAAGGACACAGGATTTGAGAGTTGCCTCGAAGGTCGGACCCCGGTTGCACCTGGGTTCGTCCGTTCATTCCGCTCGGCCTGGCCCAAGAAAACCTGGGCCAGGAAAGTAGTGAGCAAAGGAATCACCTGGCGGTGGCTCCGGCGGCCTCGACTGCGTCAGCCGTGGGAACACACCAATGTGTCTCAGGAGGAGGAGACTCTACTTCAGGAAATTATCACCAAACAAGTCCTTATCCCGGTCAATGCCAATCACCCAGTATTTACTTCAAGACTTTTCTTAGTGCCGAAAAGGGACAGTGTGCAGATTCGACCAGTTCTCGATCTCTCGCAACTGAACACATTTATAGAGAATTCACCCTTCAGGATGCTTACAGTTCAGCAACTCAGACTCGCGATTCCACCGCAAGGTTGGATGTGCTCAATCGATCTCAAAGATGCCTATTGGCATGTCCCAATAAACAAACGGTTCCAAAAATTCCTCGCCCTGAGGGTCAGACGAGAGACTTATGTCTTCCAAAGAATGCCTTTGGTTTGAACCTGGCACCGAGAATTTTCACAAAACTCGTCCGGCAAGCTCTATTAACCCTGTTAATCCAGGGCATAGAGGTGTTTTGGTATCTAGACGACTGGCTAGTAGTGGCAAACTCTATGGAATTATTTCAAGATCATGTAAACCAAGTGTTAGCTCATATACAAACCCTAGGGTTCAAGGTGAACTTGGCGAAGTCTCGCCTTGTCCCCTCAAGGACTATTCAGTGGATAGGGCTGGTCTGGGACACCGCCAATCTGACTCTTATTCAGAGTGTGGACAACCGGAGCAGGTTCCGCAAGAAACTGTTCAGTTTTCTCCACAGTCTGGATACGACCAGGAAAACGTGGGATTCCCTAGTCGGCTCTCTCACCTGGATACAATTAACTGTGAAGTTGGGCTGGTTGAAAGTCAAACGATTAATCTTGGAAGGCAAAAAAGTTTTCCCTCTCTTGCCGGAGAAGAAATTATGGCCAATTCCTCCATTAATCCACAGCTTACTCTCGGTCTGGGCCAAGCGAGAAGTCCTCCACTCTGTCACGACATGGGTTTCTCCCCCTCCTATGGTGTGGGTAGACACAGACGCCTCAGGGGCACTAGGTTGGGGCTATCAATCCACCCTGGGCCATCAAGGTCAAGGCACATGGTCGGCCGACTGTCAGTCCCATATCAACAAGCAAGAGCTTTTAATCCCCCTCTTTTTTTCTCCAAACTCACGGCATAACTTTAAAAAAAAAAAAAAAATCAATTGCGTTCCGATTGGACAACCAAATTGAAGTTTTTTTAATTCAGAAACAGGGCTCAGTGAGGTCATGAGAGTTGTTGAAGGTTTCCGAACGGATTTTTGCCCTGGCCGAATCGCTAGGAATTTCCCTGCATGCAGCATATCTCCCCGGCGTGGCGAACGTCTGGGCAGACGCTCTCTCTCGCCGGCGGAGCACTCTAGTAGAATGGACAATCAAACAGGCTATCTTCGACAAGATGATTGCAAAGCCGTCCCGTCCACAGGTAGACTTGTTTGCATCCACAGAGAACCACAGACTCACTCGTCAGGAGGTAACCCCGGCGGGGGGACACGATGCATTGTTGGTAGATTGGAACAGGTGGACCTCAATCTATCTGTTTCCTCCACCAGATTCTGTGCTAATGTGCAAAATAATTCACAAGCTCTGTGATTGAGGGAGGCAAAAGGCATTACTGCCTATAGCGAGTGCCTCCCCCATAGTTGAAAGAGTGACAGGGCCAAAATCAAGGGACGTTCGAGCCAAAATGCCTGGACACACAGAGTTTGAAGCAATTTAAGTCATAGGAAGAGGGAAAGACTGATTCTGGGAGAGAGTTCCAGAGCTCAGCTGTTGAGTAGAAGAAAGTTTGAGAGTAACGTTTCACTCTTGGGTTGGAGAGTTGCGACAGAGTAGGGGTGGGATTGAGTTGCAAGACGGGTACCACGTGCCCTACGTAAAGGAGGTGGTATGCACTGGGATAGCTCTGAGGAACACTGATTATTATAGTAGCGATAGAATAGCGAGAGAGATGCAACATTGCGGCGGAGAGAGAGAGACTGCAGAGAGTTGGTGAGTGGACGGGAGTTAATGATACGAAAGGCCTTCCTTTCAACTTTGTCTAGGAGAGCGGTGTGAGAGGAACCTCCCCACACATGCGAACAATACTCAATACATGGGCGCACTATGCCCCTGTACAGAGCAAGAAGCTGTGCAGCGGAAAAGAACCCCCTAAGGCGGTTGAGCACACCGAGCTTCTGGGAGGCTGCCTTAGCAAGACTGGTAATATGGTCCTTCCAAATGAGAGCAGAAGAAAAAGAGACACCAAGAATATTGAGAGAAGATGAAGGGTTGATTTTTGTATTGTTGAAGAATAAGGGATAGTCCGCTGGGAGATCCTGACGGGTAGATAGATGGAGAAATTGGGTTTTGGAAGCATTAAAGTTAACAAGGTTTTCTCTGCCCCAATTGGAAATAGTATTTAGATCAGAATTTAAGAGTTCTATGGCTTCATTACGTTTGTCGTTGAGGAATTGCTGGCTGGGGCGTTCTGAAAAACTAATGGAGTAGTGTAAGGTTGAGTCGTCTGCATATGAATGGATGGGAATTAAGGTACAGTTAAGGAGATCATTTATAAAAATTAGAAAGAGAATAGGAGATAGGACAGAGCCCTGAGGAACACCGGAGTTTATAGAGTGAGGAAGTGAACAATGGCCGTCCACAACCGCGGCTATGGAACGGCCGGAAAGGAAATTAGAGACAAAGGCACAGATGGAGGGATAGAAACCGAAGGAGGGTAGTTTAGAAATTAAAGATTTATGCCAGACTCTATCGAAGGCTTTCGATATGTCTAGTGCAATAGAAAAAGTCTCACCGAAGTCCCGAAAGGAGGATGACCAAGAGTTAGTAAGATATGAAAGAAGATCACCAGTAGAGCGACCCTTAAGGAAGCCATACTGGCGATCTGAGAGCAGATTATGAGAAGAGAAATGCTTAAGAAATTTGGAAGCAAGAATAGTTTCAAAAACTTTAGAAAGACAAGAGATGAGAGCAATTGGACGATAGTTGGAGGGTTGAGAGCGGTCACCCTTCTTTGGGACAGGTTGAATGTGAGCAAACTTCCAGCATGAAGGGAAGACGTTAGAGGATAGACAGAGACGAAAGAGTTTGCCTAGGCAGGGAGTCAGCACGGAAGCACAGTTTTTGAGAACAACAGGAGGAACACCGTCCGGACCGTACGCCTTATTAGTGTTAAGCCCAGAGAGGGTAGAAAGTACATCTTTAGAAGAGATTAGGATATTAGGCATAAGTAAGAGAGGAGGGCGGAGAGGGAGGAATAGCACCGGAATCATCCAAGGTGGAGTTTCTAGCAAAAGTTTGAGCGAAGAGTTTAGCTTTGTCAGAGGAAGAAGTGATGGTTGTGCCATTAGAGTGGGAAAGGGGAGGGAAAGACGAGGAAGAGAAATTGTTGGAGAGGTTTTTGGCTAGATGCCAGAAAGCTTGGGAAGAGCTAGAGTTGGATAGTTCAGTGCATTTATTATTGATGAAAGAGTGTTTGGCAAGTCGAAGAACAGATTTGGCTTGATTCCGGGCAGAAACATAGGAAGAATGAGAGTCTTGAGTTTTAAGGCGTCGGTACCGTTTGAATGCTTCCTCCTTATTGCGGACAGCAGTAGATCAGGCGTGAGTAAACCAAGATTTTTAGCATTAGTCTGAGAGAAGGAGAATGGAATGTATGCTTCCATGCCCGATAGGATTACCTCGGTAATGCGTTCAGCACTCTTTAGATAGTCAAAGAATTTGGGAAAGTTGGTAAAGTTAGGGGAAAGATAGACAGCACAGAAATATTTAGTAAGAGAATGACAGGAAAGTTTGAGCCATAAAGTTGAGAATTCAGAGGAGTCGAAATCGGGAACACGAGAGCAAGTGAGTTTGTTGTGAACATATGCACAACATCCGCCTTTGGCTTTGAAACTAGGATAGAGAAAGTAGGAGGATACAAAGAAGGGGCTGCTGGATGTTGCTACAGACACCTGAGTTTCGGTGAGGAAGAGAAGATCAGGTTTGTAGGAGGAGAGATGGTGCTCAACAGAGTGAAAGTTAGAGGAAAGTCCGCGAATGTTGCAGAAATTAATAGAAAGAGTAACAGGCCGAGGTCCAGGTAATTGTGTGGGGTCGTCAGGGGATGGTCGGTTGGGTGTGGGGGCATTTATGGTCCCCCCCCCCTGGGGACTCCGAGGCTGGGCTACAATTCATCATTTTAGTTTTTTTTAATTTTTGTGTGGAGGAATGAAGTGTGGTGTGTATGTTTAGTGTAGTGAAGTGGATAGGAGGAGAAGGTGTTTGTGAGAGCTAGCTGGATTGCTCTCAGTGTAAATGAGGCACAAAGAAAATCAGTAAGAGAGGCCAAGCAAATGAAACAGGAGTTCCAGCGACTCTTTATCACATGCCTATAACCTCACCTGGGTCTAGCCCTGATCGATTGGTGCCTACAATCTCCCCACCACATGCGATGATTGCGCCGCTATGGCCAGCCCAGGTGTGGTACCACCAATTGCAACAGGAACCCGGTGTCCCTCCAGGTCTCCGTTTTCCACTTGGAAACAATTGGCAACCTTCGGACCTCGCTCAGTTTTGCCTTATGGATATTTACCATGCCAAATGGTTAGCTCAATTTGGGGGGAGTGTCACTAATTAATTAATGAACCAATACACCTTGTCTACCAGGAGACAATATCAATCCCATTGGAAAACCTTCACAACCTGGATTGTAGAGTCAGGGCAAACTACCGCCTCAGGGGCTTTAATTTTCAAATATTTAGACTATCTATTCGAAAAAGAAAAAAAATTCAGTAACCACTCTAAAAAATCATTTGTCTGCCATTACAACCCCCTTTTTTTTTTTTATCTCACTGGCCTTTCCATACCGCAGGCGGAGGAGAAAGGTTTTATGAGGGCGTGTTTCAAGCTACGCTCACCACCCCGTCAGCTCATGCCCACTTCGTCTCTTGACAAAGCCTTATCAGTACTTCAATCGCGCAAATATATTAATGCGCCGGAATTTGATTCACTTTTGAAAAAGGCGGTTTTCCTCATGGCCCTAGCCACCGGAAACAGGGTGTCTGAGCTGGCGGCGATGAGCAACGAACCTAATTGCCTTAGGTTTGGGAGACTGCGCGATCATGTGCAAATCGCGCTGTCTCCCACATTTATAGCTAAGAACGAACATTCTGAACATGTATTTTCTGAATTTTCCGTCCCGGCTTTAAAGAGGGGCCTCACTCATCACCTTTTATGTCCTATGCAAGCACTCACCATGTTTTTGAGGGCTGCGCAGCCTCGCCAACCAGGTGCTTTGTGGGTCAACCGGACAGGTAAGCGTGTTACATAACGAAAGTTAGCTTCCTTGCTTGTGGACGTTATTAGGGAAAGTAATCCCGGCGTGATAGGGAGGGCTCACGATATCAGGAAATGGGCAGTCTCTCTCAGATTTCTACAAAATTTCTCAGTAGAAGACATTGCTAATACTCAATTATGGGCTTCCAATCATACGTTCCTAACACGCTACCTGTCCGTCGCTCTAGATAAACCAAAGCGTACCTGTGTAGCTTTACGTCAACGGGTACAGTAGGTAATGTTCTATTAAGTTAAGTTTTGCTGTTAAAAATGGGGGGGGGGTGCAGAATAGTCCATATCCCCTCTGTGCCCCTGAAGATTGTGATGAATCACGAGCTGTGATAGGACAGGTTCTACAGTCCAATATTAATGTTATGATTAATTCTAAGAAGATATCTCGCATAGTTGCAACTATGTATGTTTTTTACAAGATTATACAAATATATATTTAATGTACAAATAGTTTTAAGAATGGAACGAATAACTACTGCAGAATTACAGTTCTCGGGAACACATGTGTGTCCCACTTTATCATGCATACGATCTAATGTAAAGATCTGACCATGAGCAAGCAGTTTATTAATGTCACGCACTGCTTGCAAATCTTTTATACTTTTTTATATATATTGTTTGCATACAATAAAACTTTAAAAAAAATGTAACTTGGATTCTTCATCCCTAAGGTTAGGATATTTTACGAATGTCCCACCTCCAGTCTTGCTAATCAGGCGAAGTCGTCAATGATGAAGGGGCTCTATTAAATTATAGGTTTGATTCCCGTAGGGAAGTAGAGAAAACCTAATATTTAGTAGGACCCCGTAATCATTGACGAATTGTCCCTCCCGACCGTCCCACTTCCCATTCGTTGATTCCTATAGTTTATTTTTGGTATATCAGTGAAGGAAGACGATGGCCGCTAGAGGGCCTGGTGTTGGGGAAGCGAAACATGAGAAATCCACGCATATGGCAAGTCATAATTATGATAACAGATATTAAGTTATTTTTTATTTTTTATATTTTACAGAGTTTTTTTCTGTAGGGTACCCGATCAAAATGACGATCCCGTAAGGGAATTAAGCGTGCACTTATGATGAGTACTCCAGGTTAACTTCCTCGCGGGCTATTCAAAATGCTGGCGCAGGATGTTGAATGGACACTATTATACTAATAGGCGAAGTCGTCAATGATTACGGGGCCCTACTAAATAGTAGGTTTTCTCTACTTCCCTACGGGAATCAAACCTATAATTTACATTGTGCTCACTCTATGCCTCTTTGGCTAGAGTCGGTGGTGATCAGCAGACGTGCCCCCCCCCCCCCCCCTTTGCGGACATCAATTGCATTTGTTTAGCTCTTTAAAAAACAAAAAACAACAAAAAACAAAAACAAAAATGCGGTTTTTGTTCTTGCCCAACCTCTTTACTCGAGATCCGAATGTAGGCACTCTCTTTTTTGGGGGGGCTTTTTTACTTGTATTCCAGACGGTCGGCTAGTACTGTGATGTGTACGCCCATTTTGGCTTAGGAAAAGAGGGGGGGGGGGATAGGTAGATCCCAGTACAGAGGAGAACCCCCCTCCCGCAGGATTACACGCAAGTTCATACAGGGCAGGTTAGGCATGGCTTACGCCGGGCCAAGCCCACATATACTGTATGTATACGAGCTAGGTAGCTCAAGGGAAAAAATTTTTTAGTTACTAGAACTAGTTTAATCATTTTATGTTTTTGAAACGCTTAATTAAAAGCTCATGTTTTTTTATACACAATAAGTATTGTTTACACTCATTGTATATATGTAATTAGAATTTCTATGCCAGTCTGCACTAGATTAAGAAGTATTGATATTGATATTGGTCAAAGTGACTCAATAAATGTACCTACGGAACAAGCTGAGCTCAGTCCGGGTTCCAAATTAAAAGTTATGAGTTTTTTTTGTATTAACTCTACTGTAGGTATCACGCTTTACAACAAACACCTCATGTACGAGGACTAAGTTGTTGGAGCAGGCTTCTTTGAAGCAACGCACTGCTCACACTCTTTCATATTTTTATATCTTTTTTATTGTATGCATACTACAATAAAATACTTTTCCTGTTGTGAAGATTCTTGACTTACGACCTGCGGTTACTGAGGATACGATATTATTGCGAATGTCCCCCTCCAGTCTTGGAATGCAGGCAACATCGTCAATGATGAAGGGGCCACTATTAAATTATAGGTTTGCTTCCCAAAGGGAAGTAGAGAAAACCTAATATTTAGTAGGGGCCCCGGAATCATTGACGATGAGGGCCCTCCCAGCCATCCCCTTCCCATTCGCGTGATATTTTTGAGTTTTTTTATCTTGATATATCAGTGAAGGACGAATTGTGTGCTTGGCGAGAGGTGGTAAGAAGCCACAACACAAGAATGTCCACCGAATGTGGGAAGCTTGTTGATAACAGTGCTTAAGTGTTTAAATTTTCCTTTTTTACTCTCTTATTGTTTACGAAAGTTTTTTCGTAGTGGGTACCCGATCTGTGACGACACCATAAGAGAAGTAGCGTTGCACTTATGAAGATGACTCTTTTTCTTCCTCGCGGCGGTTGATTCAAACGACTGACGTGGTGTTGATTGGAGACTATTATACTAATAGGCAACATCGTCAATGATTCCGGGGCCCCTACTAAATATCAGGTTTTCTCTATTTCCCTTCGGGAATCAAGCCTATATTTTAGTCGACAAAGTAAATGCAATGACATAATCAGGGTCCCTTAACCCTGGATATAATGATAAACTATATCGAGCTGGTGTCAATTTGTCGTTTATTACTTTCTATCCTGCCGCTCCCTTGTAAACCATATCAAAACTTGTGTGACCAGATAGGAGTCGACCTTATTGGTATGAGGAAACTATTTCTTTAGTTACTCTGCGGTCACATTAATTTTTGTATCCATTCGTATAACCAACTTATCTGTAAGTAGTCAAAGTACCAAATAATAATGCCACAGACTGGGTTCTTTATGATGCTTGTAATAAAAGACCCCTATGGCATTCAATAATAGCAGATTTACATGAGTGCTTTATCCGGCCACCATTATTTGAGCAACTCTGGTCTAGCAGTTTTGAAATACATTTGTTTGGTTAATTATCGACAATACCAGTACATTATAGTTCCCAAATGTTATTATATTATATAATTGCCGATAAAAGGTTGTCCGGAAAGGCAACTTGTGCTAAGCATTAATGGGGTAGTGGTTATTAATGGGGTAGTGGTTATTTGTTGGTCTATACATGTATCCACTCAATTATTCTGTAATTTCTTCGCTAGACCTCCATCAAGCTTAAAAAAACACCCCATAATAAATGGGGTGTTTTTAAAACACCCCTTCAAGATAAATTTGCAAATTTTTCTGTAGAAAGTTGTTCCGGCCGAGGGCCGGTTCCTCTTAAAATTACAGGCTCGCTATTGTTCGCCAGGAAAAAAATCCACACCTAAATGGCACGAAAGGTCATACAAATAACAACGAAATGGGGCGAAAGGTGTTAAAATCGCCAAACTAATGGGCCAAATGCCTTAAAATCTCAAAACTAATGGGGCTAAACTCGAGGGAGAAGGGGGTCCAGATAAACGAACTATCCCCCCGAAGGGGAGGCTTGCAGCTAATTCTGGCTATCGCCTATCATTTACTACTATTGACTAAAGATAATAATTCGATCTATGTGGTTAAGATTGGTGTATTATCTAAGATTCACAGGTCAAAATCCTATAATAGCGAGTAAAAACACTCACAAACAAAAGAGATAGGAGATAGGTTTGCCATCAAGCTCCTAAATCTTGAAATATCTTACACGGCTTTGTTTACTATTTTAGATCAAAATTTAAGGCAAACCAAGGCAACTGTGCAGTATCATTCATGTTCTACCATGCTTTAGAGTTTAGACAGTGATAAAATGGAATGGGATTTTGTATGAGCTATGCCCTTTAAAACTACTGTCCGTTTGACGCCAACTTAAGGGAAGGTGTTTTGTTTGTTTCCTAGACCTTCATCAAACTTAAAATTACACCCCCTAGACCCCATTTCAGTATACATTTTTAAATTTTTCGGTAGAGAAATGTCCCGGCCGAAGGCTGGTTCCACTTAAACTGCAGGCTTGCTATAGCTCGCCAAGAAAAAATCGACACCTAAATGGCACGGAAGGTCTTAAAATTGACAGAAATGGGGCGAAAGTTAATAAAATCGCCAAACTAATTGGGCGGACGTCTTAAAATATCAAAAGCAATGGGGCTTAACATGAGTGAGAAAGGGATCCACAAAATATCCCTCAAGTGGAAATTTCCCCTTAAAGCCGGTATCACACGAGAGCATTTACAGTATAGTCGACATTCGAAGATCAAAACATTTCTGGCATCATTTATGGAGTATTTTGAACTAATATCGAAAATTAGACTGATAGTAGATGAATTTAGGTGACCGAAATATTGTAAATGTTGATCTCATTAGCTGCCAGACCATTGTTGAGGATAAATGTTGAGGGAAAATCCGCTCGTGTGATACCGGCTTAAGCGATCCCAGGCGCCATCACACCTCTGGCTATTGTCCACACACCACCACCACATAGCCTACCACCGAGAAGGCCAAAATATTTTCTGATTACGAGGTTGGCAGCGGAAAAGTTACTTATCACCAAACTTGGTTGAAATTGCCTTTGTGGGGTTGGTGTAAGGCGGACCCCCCCTCGCTGATCAACGGGTTCGATTCCCGCAGAGTGGCATTATGAGTGTCCTCCGCTATTAAAGTTTTAATGAAAATCTCGACTGTTGGAGTTTGGCTGTGAGAGGGAGGAGGGAGGGGTGGGGATGGAGGTAGGGGGAGGGAAGCTAGTTGAGAGGGGGAGTATGGGAAAGAGGAGGTAGTTGAGAGGGGGGGTAAGGGGGTGGTAGGGGAAAGAGGAGGTAGTTGAGAGGGGGAGTAAGGGGGTGGTAGGGGAAAGAGGGGATGGTTGAGAAGGGGCGTGGGAGTAGTAGAGGAAAGGGGAGGTGGTTGAGCTAGGGAGTGGGTATTAAGGGGAAGGGTGGGTGGTTGGAAAGGAGAGTGGGGTGGTAGGGGAAAGGAAAACTGGTATAGAGGGAGAGTGGGGGATGGTATGAGAAATGTGAGGTGGGGAGTGGGGGTGGTAGGGGAAGTGGAAGGTGGTAGAGAGAGGAGGGAATGGGGGAGGGGTAGGGTGGTAGAGAGGTGGGTAATAAAGGGGGTGGTAGGAAAAATGGGATTTGGTAGAGGAGTGAGGGTTAGTGGTTGAGGGGAGGGGAGGGGGTAGAAAATATATATAGGGAGTAGGGGAGGTATAGGCGATGGAGAAATGGGTTATTATATAGATATAGGAATATATTAGAGAATCGATAGGTAAGTAAGAGGAAGGTACACACAAAATGATGAACAGGAAATAGAGAGAAGCTAAAGGTGATTGAATGGTGTAAAGGAAAAACAAATGGCTAAAGAGTGTAGAGAAAAAACGAGTAGGTGAAGAGTAAATGAAACAAAGGAGTAGGAAAAGGGAAAGAGGGGTATGGATTTAAAAGGGAAGGAGGGTATGGAGTAACTATGAGGGAAGGGGGGGGGGGTTAAAGATGGGAACAATACAAGAGGGATAACATGGGAATAGAGCAAGTAACGTAGGGTGAACGGGGAGAGAGGAGAGTAAAGGAGGGAGGAGATTGGAGAAAGACAGATACAGGAGGTAGAAGAGGATACACAATATAATAGATGGCAAAGAAGGAAGACATCTGAGTAAAGAAAGGAGAAGAAAATAACAGAGGGGTGAAAAGGCTAATATAGTTGAGAAAAAGAGTAGCAAAAACAAGAGGAAGCAAAAACGAAGACTAAGTACGAGAAATATAGGATGATTTAAAGGAGCTAAAAGGGAGAGGTGAATGAAGAGAGAGAGAGAGAGAGAGAAGGGGGGGGGGAATGAAAGGGTGTTTCTGAAAGAGGGGAAGATTGAAAGAGAAGTCTTGATCACTTTCCTTGTAATGGGAGCAAACACCCACACAATAAAACCATTAACTTGCTCCGATGATTTTTCAATTCTCGTCTGTGTTTGCCTGGTTTCCTTTTTAACACCATCTCACTTTTAATTCGCGTTCTTGTTGCCAATGCGATATGTTTTTGTTATTTGATTGCTTTAATATTTTGTATTATCAAAATTAGTTGTTCATAATTGACTAGTTTCCATGTTTAGTTTACTTATCTCTGTTTTTCTCCTCATACTAACTTTTAATACTTATGCCTAGCTCTCTTATAATGATGCACCTTTATGTGGAATGTTATCAATATCATATATCTAGCACTATATATTTTATTTAGCATTATCACTCATATTTAAATGTATTGCATATTTGTAGTGTGTTTGCTCCTATATGGCTAGAGAACTTGCAGTATATCTTAATATATGTAACAATAAACTGTATATTTTATCATGCATATTAAGATTCTATCTAGGATTTCAGTTGTTTACATTTTTAAATTATCTAACTTCATAAAATACATATTTGTCTTACATCATCATAAGCACCTATGCTTGCTTCCCATGACGATACCTCTTGCATGTTCCCCTTTTTAATCTCATTACTTATTCTCCCTCTTCCCCATTTATTATTTTTAATTATATATTATTATTTCGCTCTGATTTCTCCCTATATTATCTCTTTCCACTTTCTATCTCATCTCCTTTACTCTTCACACTCTTATTTTATCAATACCTTCCTCATGATATACAGTATTAACCCTCTGAGGATCCATGACGTACTTCTTTTTGGCTTCATGGCTATTATTAAACGATTGTATGCAGATTAGGACGGAAATGTGGAAGTCAGAGGGTTGATTGAGATCGTCTTTACCCTAATGATTCCCACAGACCCTTCTTAAACAGTATAAAATCGTCTAATAATAGCCAGAATAAACGGTCAAAATGCGTATATACAGTAGAGATTCAGAATATACAGTATTAACTTCAGCACCTTGTATTATTTCCTCTTGGCGTGGGCTTATTCTTTCCATATTATCAATATATTGTACACAAATCAACCCTTCATCTTCTCTCAATATTCTTGGTGTCTCTTTTTCTTCTGCTCTCATTTGGAAGGACCATATTACCAGTCTTGCTAAGGCAGCCTCCCAGAAGCTGGGTGTGCTCAACCGCCTTAGGGGGTTCTTTTCCCCTGCACAGCTTCTTGCTCTGTACAGGGGCATAGTGCGCCCTTGTATTGAGTATTGTTCACATGTGTGGGGAGGTTCCTCTCACACCGCTCTCCTAGACAAAGTTGAAAGGAAGGCCTTTCGTATCATTAACTCCCCGTCCCACTGTCACCAACTCTCTGCAATCTCTCTCTCTCTCTCCGCCGCAATGTTGCATCTCTCTCGCTATTCTATCGCTACTATAATAATCAGTGTTTCCTCAGAGCTATCCCAGTGCATACCACCTCCTTTACGTAGGACCGTGGTACCCGTCCTTGCAACTCAATCCCACCCCTACTCTGTGCAACTCTCCAACCCAAGAGTGAAACGTTACTCTCAAACTTTCTTCTACTCAACATCTGAGCTCTGGAACTCTCTCCCAGAATCAGTCTTTCCCTCTTCCTATGACTTAAATTGCTTCAAACTCCGTGTGTCCAGGCATTTTGACTCGAACGTCCCTTGATTTTGGCCCTGTCACTCTTTCAACTATGGGGGAGGCACTCGCTATAGGCAGTTATGCCTTTTGCCTCCCTCAATCACATAGAAAAAAAAAAAAAAAAAAAAAATAAGCGATACCCACTTAAAGATAAACGGGTTTATACATTGCTGCATATTACACAACGGAGTATATAGTTGGATAAATGGATATGTCGGTATTTAGATTAGAAAATTGGATGGGCAGAAAATAGAAAAATTGCTAGATAGGTTCACTTTTAGTTTTGTTCTTTTATGTTTCAGTATAGACGTGTAATACCTAGA
>CM064520.1:20233547-20423547 GCA_032716605.1 Paralithodes platypus | reverse complement strand
TACATGTAAAACAGGGAGTCAGGAGACGTCCTGGTGGTGGTGTGGGTTTTTGGGGGTGTCTGACTTTCCCATATAAGTCAAAACCTCTGAAAATTTTGGTTTGTTTTTTCGGCGGACTTTCTGTGTATTGCCG
Organism: Paralithodes platypus; assembly: GCA_032716605.1. Lineage (NCBI taxonomy): Eukaryota > Metazoa > Arthropoda > Malacostraca > Decapoda > Lithodidae > Paralithodes > Paralithodes platypus. The sequence goes on along the minus strand of CM064520.1, from coordinate 20,423,414 downwards.
CCATCTTCTCGTCTCGCAGACGAGTAAGGAATAACCCAAATGTCCCTGCGTGGTGTGCTATACCACGAACCTCCCGGCGGAAATGCTAATTCCTAAGGGAGTTATCTCGGCCCACCGAGTGAACTCGCCCAGACCGATAGCCTCACGCGGAAAGACTTAGAACGCCCAGCGCAACAGTCAAGTGTGAAATACTATCTATCTAGTCCAAATAGTCAATGATAGTAAAGACCTAAGGTCTTAGTGGGCCAGTGACACTTTGTCACAGGTAAGCAGTTTTGGAGTTGAAAAGCCTAAAGTTTTTCACGTTCAGGTCCAGCGGAAGGTTAGAGTTGCAGTGGCTATAGCTAATTTGCCGGCGGACTTGAGGTAGGATGTGTAAAACATCTCAGATTATCCTTCTGAGCATTGATTCCTGGATTTTTTTTATTTCCAGATCACAGCACATCGGTAGCAGCACAAGCAGCAGGTGAGGGGCCGATCATGGCGGGGGGGTCTTAATTTAGCTCCATCATGCCTCTGTTCACTCTTTGCGCTACTCCTACCTGCTCTCTTTTACCAGTGTTAGCACACAAACTATTCGTGAGGTGCGTAAAGTGCCTTGATAGATCACGGGGCCTCTAGTTGTCGAAGAAATGCGCCGTGTGTGCGGAATTACGAGCGACGCTGTTCGACAAAAGAGGTCAATCATGCCTCATGGCACTGAAGGAGATTAAGAACTTATATAATGTTTACGCTAAAGACGTTGCCCATAAGGCCTTGCACTGTGATGACGAAGCCCTTTGGGATTATCCAGTTATCAAATCTCCATCCTTAACTATTGCCGTCCAAGTCAACTCCTAAAACAAAAGCTAAGTCTAAAGTATTATCCAAAGAGCTAGTAAGTAGTAGCGAGAGTAGCGACAGTTCTGAGGCAACCCCCCCCCCGGCCGGCGGAAACGAGGACGTTCACCTTCACCTAGGACCAAGTCTCGGTCCAGATCTAGGTCCCCTCGTAGACAGGCCCGTCAGTCTTCCGGCGAGTCATCTAGGTCAAACAAACGACGGAAGGATGAGTCAGTTACTTCGACCCCCAAATCAGTGATAGGACAAACGTGCCCGCACGGATGAAATGCAGCCGCGGCACCGGCCATCGCCGGGGTCATGGTCACTTCCCCCCGCCTCTACCTCCAGATTGCCTAACGTCCAATCTGGCAGCTCGGAGGTAGGGACGGAGGGGACTGAGTCGAATCCCAGGGTGTACCTAGGGAACCTTTAAGTGAATCACAGGATTTTACATTTGCTATACCTAAATTAGACTTTGCTGTAGCACGTAGGGGTCCTCCCGTAGTGTCACAGAGGGCACTAGCAGAGCAGTACCGGGGCGGCTCAACTTGTACACGCCAGAGTGGTGACAGTCTTAACGATGTGATACCAGACTCCCAACCACCCACTGATAAGGGTAGAGGCGTCTGGAGACAGTCAGAGCCCTCTCAGGTACAACCTTTAGTTCAGACTCAGAACACGACTAGGAAACATGATAATGTACAAACAATCCCCTCGTCGGTCCCAGACTTAGCTTGGCCAATAAACGATCAGCTGCCGGAACCACGGCAATCGACGCCGGAAGTTGTGGAAATACCGGAGGAGTAAGAGGACGTTCATCTGTCCTCAGCTCAACCAAGACCTAATGAGGAAATATCTGAGGAGGGTTCTGAGTCCTCCAGAGAGTCCCATAGTAAGTGTTTAACAACAGATGACCTAAATGAGATCTTACATAAAGACATGCGCCAATATCATATTCCTACTTCCCAGGGTCCTTCCACTACTATTCCGGTAACTCCCCCGATAGGGTCAACAGTGCGGCCATTACAACCGACTGGAGTTAAGCCTCCCAATAATTCATTGATTCCCCTTAACGTAAATCCGGCAAATATCACGGCAAATGGCACGACAGTGCCCGCCTCCTTGACGACCACAAATGTTCAGGTGATCACGGACATTTCTCCTCCTCCCCTCGATAAACTCCCACAGAAGAGAGGCCCTATGCCTCTCTTGTATGGGCCAGACTGTTCATGGGTACCGGCTATCGCCCAGAACCCACATATGGCACAAACGATGGTATCGGGGGAGCTTCCGGTCCCTAGTGAATGGACCATTGAGGTGAGTAAGAGCAAGAAACTGAGAGCCAAAGATGCGCAAGGACATCTATTGGATGTTACAACTAAGGCCATACCTAATGTATATTCCTCTGATTTCTTTGTATACTCTGCTACTCCGGCATTACCTCCTGCCTCGGCTGCACGACGTTTTGCAGACTGGTCACGATCTGACTGCGTAAATGACATAAAGTCACTCAACTCGCTGACACCGGAATTGGATACAATCCCGGTGCTCGATCGATCGGAGTCACAACCCAGTTCTGCAGGTGGGGCAGGTAGGTGTGGGCCCGTGGGTGGACTGGGAAGCTGAGGCGCAACAATTTGCAGCCACTATTACCTCAAAATCCTCCCATCAAATTCCTCAAGAAACCCACTCATGGTTCTCTCTACCCATTAATAAGGCTGGAGGGGTGTCCCCCGCTTTGTTTGACTTCCTGGCGGCCCCCAAACTATCCCTTTATGAATTACAGGAACCTTTCTCAACTCCCCCTCCAGCCCACTTAGACAGAGATTTCAAATTGCGTTACAAAGCCTATAGACTATTCTCACAATTCCTCTTAAGCTGCCAAATAGCCCAGTCACTCACGAGGACTATAACTGCCATCTCTGATCAAAATGTGCAGAAGGCCACGGAATTGTCCCGGCGGATTCTATTCAAAATTCAATACAGTCCCTAGGTGATATCAGAATAGCCTTAATGGAGGCTGTTCGTGCACGACAGGACTTACGGGTGTACAGTACATGGTGAAGAAGTTACCGGAAGACATTGGTCGCCGGGTAACGCTTTCCCCTGTCTTAACTTCCTCTTTGCTAAACTTAGACACATGGACGGCAGTTTATAATATGGTAGACAGCTTAAAAACGAGTACCTCCCAGCCAAAGAAGGAGTCTTTTAAGAAACCATACTCTACACCAAAAGGTGGAGGCAAGTCTCAATATACTGGGGCTAAACAGTCATTTCAGAACCTCAGGTCTCCCCAACAGCAGGGAGGTACTCAGTACAAGCACAAGCAAGGGAAACAATCAGGCAAGTGGAATAACAAGGGTAAGTCACAACACAAGCCTCAGCAGGGAACGACATCTGCCAAACCTAGTCAGCCGTTTACATCTGCCCCACCACCACCAAAAAACTAGTCAATCAGACTCTCTCTCTCTCCCGGGGCCTATCGCAGGCGAGTTGGACCTGAGAGTAGTTCTGCCGGACAAGCCCAATCAAGCGACTGGGTCATTCCAAGCATGTCGCAGGGCCTGGCCCCGGCGGACTTGTGCTCGGACAGTGGTAAGCAAAGGGATCACTTGGCAGTGGCTCCGACGGCCTCGTTTACGTCAAACTCGAGAATTCAATCATGTTTTTTTAGAGGTGGAGTCGCTAGTCCAAGAGATGATTACCAAGCATGTCATTGTCCTAGTCAATCCAACTTGCCACGTGTTCACGTCCAGACTTTTCCTAGTGCCAAAGAGGGACAGTGTGCAGATGCGACCAGTAGTAGATCTCTCGTGTCTGAACACACACATTCACAATTCACCCTTCAGGATGCTCACTGTGAATCAAATCAGGCTCACACTCCCGCCGCAAGGCTGGATGTGTTCACTAGACCTGACAGACGCCTATTGGCATGTCCCCATAAACAAAAGGCTCCAAAAATTCCTCGCCTTGAGGATAAGGCAAGAGACTTACGTCTTTCAGAGATTGCCATTCGGTCTGAACCTGGCACCATGAATTTTCACAAAATTAGTCCGGCAGGCCCTTATGCCAATGTTAGCCCAGGGGATCAAGGTGTTGTGGTATCTAGACGACTGGCTAGTAGTGGCGGAGTCAGAGAGTTTATGTCATATCCATGTAAATCAAGTAATAAATCATGTACAAACCCTAGGGGTCAAGGTCAACCTGGCAAAGTCGCATCTTTTTCCTACACGGGTAATTCAGTGGATAGGGCTGGTCTGGGACACAGCCAATCTTACTCTCAGTCAGAGCGTGGACAACCGAAACAGATTTCGCAGGAAACCGTTTCGGTTTCTCCACAGTCTGAACACGACGAGGAGAACATGGGAGTCCCTGGTCGGTTCTCTCAACTGGATTCAACTAATTGTGAAGTTGGGCCGGTTGAAAGTGAAGATTGATCCTGGAAGGAAACACATTTTTCCCACTCTTGCCGGAGGGAAAATTATGGACCATTCCTCCATTAATTCACAGCTTACTGTCGGTCTGGGCAAAGAAGGAAACATTGCACTCAATAATGACGTGGGTCTCTCCCCCACCTACAGTAGGGATAGACACAGATGCCTCAGGGACAATAGACTGGGGATATCAGTCAAACCTAGGTCATCAGGGCCAAGGTCTGTGGTCCCAAGACGAGAACTTTCATATCAACAAACAAGAGCTTCTAGTCCCTTTGTTTTTCCTCCAAACTCACGGCTCTTCGTTACAGGGGATGTCAATTGCATTTCGAATGGACAATTTGAACGCGGTACACTGCATTCAAAAGCATGGGTCAACGAGGTCTCGGAAGTTACTAGAATTGTCGGAACAGATTTTTGCTCTGGCCGAAAAGCTGAGCATCCATCTGCATGCATCTTATCTCCCGGGCGTTGCGAACGTCTGGGCGACGCTCTGTCCCGGAGACAGAGCACCACAGTAGAATGGGCACTCAAGCAAAACATCTTCAACAAGATGATTGCAGAGCCATGCCGTCCACAAGTGGATCTATTCGCGTCCGAGGGAAACCACAGGCTCCCTCTCTTCCTAACCCGCCGGGAAAAGACTTCGGCGGGGGGTCCAAACGCATTGTTGGAGGACTGGAACAAATGGAATTCCATCTATCTTATTCCACCTCCAGACGCTTCACTCATGTGTCAAGTAGTTCACAAACTATGGGGTTACCGGGGCGTAGTCTCGATGATCGCGCCACTTTGGCCGGCTCAGGTGTGGTACCACCAATTGAAAACGTGGTACGAGAACCCGGTGTCACTCCCGGTCTCGTACTTCCACTTGGAGACAATTGGCAACCTAGAGACCTCGCTGACTTTTGCCTTTTGGACATTCAAAATGCCAAATGGCTAACTCAGTACGGGGAGAGTGTTACAAATAAATTTCTTAATCAGTATATACTATGTCTACCAGAAGACAATACCAAACACATTGGAAAACGTTCACAACCTGGATTGTGGAAACAGCGCAAACAGAATCATCAGCAGCCTTGGTGTTAAAGTACTTAGACTATTTGTTTGAACAAAAGCGCTTTTCTGTAGTTACACTAAAAAATCACTTGTCTGCCATTAGAAACCCCTTTTATGACCTCACTGGTCTATCCATACCGCAGGCAGAGGAAAAAGGGTTCATGAGGGCATGTTTTAAACTGCGCCCACCACCACGTCAGCTCATGCCTACCTGGTCGCTGGACAAAGCTTTAGCCTTGCTTCATTCGCGCAAATATAATCATACGCCGGACTTTGACTCATTATTAAAGAAGATAGTGTTCCTTATGGCTTTGGCGACAGGAAACAGGGTATCGGAGCTGGCGACGATGAGCAACAAACCTAATTGCCTCAGGTTTGGGAGACTGAATGAACACTTACAAATCGCTCCGTCTCCCACATTCATAGCAAAGAATGAACATTGTGATCATGTGTTTTCAGAATTTACAGTCCCGGCACTCAAACGTGGACATATGCATCACGTTTTGTGCCCAGTGCAGGCTTTACGTAAGTTTATGAGGGTAGCACAACCTTAACAACCAGGCTTTTTATGGGTCAACAGTACAGGTACTCGAGTCACGAGAAGAAAATTAGCTTCGTTACTCGTAGACGTCATTAAAGAAAGTAATCCCGGTGTAGTGGGCAGAGCCCATGACATAAGAAAGTGGGCCGTCTCTCTTAGTTTCTTACAAAATTATTCAATTGATGACATAGCTAACACTAAATTGTGGGCTTCTAATCACACTCTCTTGACGCGGTACCTGTCTGTGGCTCTAGATAAGCCAAAACTAACCTGTTTGGCGTTACAGCAGCGGGTCTAGTTAGTCCATGTGCTATTACAAATTAAGGTTAATCTTAAAGAAGAAAAAAGGAGGGGGGGGTGCCGGAAAGCCCAAGGACCCGTAGAACCCTCCGCCGGATATTGTGATAAGATCACGAGCTGTGATACTTAATAAGGCGAGCTGGTTCTACAGCTCTTAAAATATGTTTATATTTTTGAAGATATCTATCATAGCTACAACTACAGTGTATAGTATAAACAAAGTGTACAAATTATATAAATGTACAAATAATTTTAACGACAGGCCGTAGCTCGATTGGTAGAGCGTTCGCCTGCTAACCGTGAGGTTGACGGTTTGAGCCTCGGGCCAGCCAGTGTGTTATTGGCAGACGTCAGTGCTGTTGGTGAACGGTGCGGTCTAGCAATCTGTGGCAACTATTCACTAAGTCCCTGATTCATCAGGGCACCCACCCTAGCCTTGCTATTCAGCAGGGAGTGTATGGTGGTAAAAACTGCATCATCATCATATAGTCCACGGATATATGGGTCTGTATTAGTTGAACAGGAATACAAGTAAGTTCCTAGACAACAATTATGAACCTCAATGCGAGATCAAAACATTGTACCTAGTCGGTCAAGTTAAAGCAGATTTTCTTCGAAGTAACGCACTGCTTTCTTTTCAATTTTTTACTTTTATTGTATGTAAGCAATAAAGACTTAAATTGTTATATGATTCTTTGTCTCTACCTATGTTATTTTGTTAGTGGTTTGATATTGTCACGAATGCCCCCCTCCAGTCTTGAGATATCAGGCATATCGTCAATAATGGAGGGGCCACTAATAAACTATAGGTTTGAGCCCCGGAGGGAAGAATGAAAACCTTATATTTAGTAGTGGCCCCGAAATCATTGACGATGTAGGGCCCTCCCTTCCATCCCCTTCCCATTCGTTTGATGTCTTGAGTTTAGTCTTAATATGTCATGGAAGAAGGAATGGTGTCTCTGAGAGCAACGTCAGGGATAGAATCCACGCAAGAAATCTACCGAGATGGAGAGCATTTATATAACAAGTATTAAGTTCATTTTATCTTTTTTTTTTTTTACAAAGTTTTTTCGTAGTGAGTACCCAATCATAAGACGATTCCATAAGAGAATTAGCGTTGCACTTATGACGTAGCACTCTTTCTCCCCGCGGCGGTAGTTTCAAACTGGCGGAGCGCGGGCGCTTGTAAGTGGACTATTATACTAATAGGCATATCGTCAATGATTTCGGGGCCACTACTAAATATTAGTTTTCATTCTTCCCTCTGGGACTCAATCCTATAATATATATTATACCCTGGGGGTAAGGGATTAGAATATGCCTCACGTGCCTTCTGTGTGTCGTAAGAGGCGACTAAAGAGGTTGGGTCGGTGGGCTTGCGACCCCCACCCGTGAAAAATAATGAAGCAACGAAAAATGAACGATCAGCCTCGGATGCAGACGGACCCTGTGTTGACGAACCCCTACCGACTATGGACAATCTTACGGACAATATTAAAATGGAACGTGAGTGGCATCTATGATGGCACAAAAGAGAGTGAGGTTTTGGAAGTGTTAGTGAAGTGAATGCCAGGCTAGATGTATGTGGAATGATGGAGACCAAATGAAAGGGTACAGATGTGAGAGAGTGGGAGTGTGGAATGGGTGTGTGTGCTGGAGTGAGTGAGGGAGCAGCGAGAGAAGGTGCGTGTTTGTTTGTAAGTAACAAATGTAAGGAGCGTGTAAGAGAATATGGTTCTGTGGGTTCAAGGATGGTGTGGGTGAGAATGAAAGTAGGAATACAAATGTGGGTGATTGTGTGTGTGTATGCTTCGACAGAGGATAAACTTGTAAGAGAGAAAGAGGAGTTCTGGGTGAATGTGGAGGCGTGCCTAGATAAGTTTGACAAGAACGAAAGAATATTTTTGATTGGGGATATGAATGGTAAGGTGGGTGATAGGAAAGTTGATGGAGTGGTGGAAGGATGGGGGGTACCATCAGAGGTGAATGGGAATGGTAGTGCACTTGTGGACTTATGTGTGGGGAGGAGGCTGTGGATAGCCAACACCTTCTTCCGACACAGAATGATACACAGGTACACATGGAAAGTGGTGTGGATGATGAAGGATAAGACAGTGGTGGAACGAAAGTCATTGATTGACTATACTGTATATGTGTAGATGAACGAATGAAGAAATCTGTGCAGGATGCTAGGGTGTATAGGGGTATTGGAGGGGGTCTGTCTGATCATTATGTAGTAGTAGCTAAAATTAGAATACAAAAGAAGTGGGTGAGGAGAGCTGGAGGGAGGTGAGAGAAAGGTGGAATGGTGAGGAGGGTGGAGAGGCTACAGGAAGAGAAAATCAGGGAAGAGTACAGGAGAGCAGTAGAAAGACGACTAGGTGGGTTCGACCTGGAAGATATGGAGGAAGTGGAGGAGATGAGCAAGGTGTTTAAGGAAGAGATCTTTGCAGCATGTGAGGAGGTGTGTGGAGTGAGGAAAAGAGAAAGGGGAGTGAAAGGTACAGCATGGTGGACAGAAGAGGTAAAAATAGCTGTGGAAGACAAGAAGAAAGCGTAGCGAGTGGTCGGGTAGTAGAGGGAATGAAGATTTGCTGTTTGCGGATGATACAGTTTTGATGAGCGACAATGAATGGGAGTTGCAGGGTCTGGTAAATGAGTTTGGAACAGTGTGCGAAAAACGGAAGTTGAAGGTAAATGCGGGGAAGAGCAAGGTTATGGTCTTCGGAAGGGGTGAAGTCACAGAGTGTGAGGTGAAGTTGAACGGTCAGGCTATGGAGATCGTCAGCTCTTTTAAGTATCTGGGCTGTGTTGGGTAAAGATGGGACTATGGATGAAGAAGTGCGGGAGACGGTGCAACAGAGGAAGAGGGTTGTAGGAACGTTGAAAGCAGTAACAAGAAATAGGGTGGTCAGTATGGAAGTGAAGAAGTCCTTGCATGACAGTGTGGTAATCCCGACACTAACTTACGGAAGTGAAGCATGGACGTTCGGGAAGAGACTCAGACCAGAGTGAGAGCGGTGGAAATGAGTTACTTGAGAAGTGCGTGCGGAGTTACATGGAGGGATAGACAGACGAATGAGGAAGTAAGAAGGAGGTGTGGTGTGGAGGTAGATGTGCTGGAAAGTGTGAATTGGAACAACTTGAGATGGTTCGGCCATATGGAATGTATGGAAAGCGAGAGAATGACTAAAGCAAGGTTCACACATTGGCGAGTCGGAGCGCAACTCCAACGCGAGTGATGACATTTTTGCACTCGCCAATGATTATCCCAAATTCGCCGACACTCGCCGACACTCGCACAGACTCGCGTGGACTCGCGCTGCACCGCGTACACTCGCGAACGCGGCCAAAAATTTCAAAAAGACATGAAATTTGGAGAGTCAAGTGGGAGTAGGACGCCAACTCGCATAGAGTCGCGTAGACTCACGTAGACTCGCGTAAACTCCTGTAGACTCGTGTGACACTCACGTAGACTCGCGTGACACTCGCGTTGTACTATTTAGAAATGTAATGATTGCGAGTCTACATGAGTCTACATGAGTCTACGCGAGTCTACATGAGTGTCATGCGAGTCTACATGAGTGTCACACGAGTCTACATGAGTGTCACAGGAGTCTGTTTATATTATCAACAAAAATCGTAGCAGCGAAACGACTGCACCTATGGCTTTCATATTTTTACCACATGTACCTTACCCTTTAGGCTACCCACCACAAAAATCCCAAATCCCTCCTCCCACCCACTCGCTGACTGTCAGTCCCGTCAGAAGGACAAAAAAGGAAAATCTGTGGCGGCGAAACGACTGCACCAACCGGCTCCATATTTGTGTGACAAGTCCCTTACCCTTCTGCCTTCCCCCCACCACACCCCCAACCGCCTCCCACTACCCACTTCCAGCGTATCCGTACGAAGATAAGAAAAGGAAAATCTGTGGTGGCGAAACTACCTTACCAATCGGCTTCATATTTGTAACATGAGTCAATTATGCTTCTACCTTCCCCACACCATCCCCCAAACCACCCTCCCACCACCCTCCTACCCATTCATTCCGATACCATAAAAGTCTCTGTAGTCTATAGTGTCTTTTCAGCTACTTTCGGGACCATCGGGGACCTGATTTCTGTCGAAAATGGACAAGGGGAGCGGTTTGTTTACCATTATCCTTCCTTTCTCTCCCAACTTGATAGATTTAGCCAAAAAAAAAAAAAAAAAAAAAAAACTCTGGCACTGGCAGAAGCACACCGTCAAAATTGGCTGGCACTCAGCGGGTTAATATGAATTCAAGTTGTGTTATGAATAATATTGATATTAACATCAATAATGAAGAGAGAACAAATACCATATAATATGAATGAAATAGGTTTCTGGAATAATATTGATATTAACATAAATAATGATGTGGAATATATGCAAAGGATATATGATGACAAATAATAATATACAGATTGATATCCAACATGAAATATAAATAAATACAAGATATAAATTAAATAGAATATACACTCCATACACTCCTGTTAACTTCCTGTAGACTCGCGTTCATCTCGTGTAAACACGTGTAAACTCATGTAAACTCCTGTGACACTCGTGTAGACTCCTGTAGACTCGCCCTATTCGTACCCTGGAATTTGACCGTTATTTTTCAAATTTTGGCGGTGCGTGTTGGGGTCGTGTTACACTCGCCGACACTCGCGGATACTCCTGTGAACTCATGTAAACTCATGTAAACTCGTGTAAACTCGTGTTATATTCGTGTTATATGCGTGTTTACTCGCATCAGATGCTACTCGCGTTGGGTTCGGGCTCCATCAACGGCGATATGCGGCGAGTGTGACTCGCGTTGGCCTCGCGCTCCGACTCGCCAATGTGTGAACCTACCTTAAGAGGGTGTACGAGAGCGAGGTGGAAGGACAGAGAGGGAGAGGTGCACCAAAGGAGAGGTGGAAGGATGAAGTGAGGAAGTATATGAATGAAGGCGGTGCTGGTTGGGAGGAGGGGCATCAACTGACTGGGGACAGAGGTGCATGGGGGCGGTTCGTTCGTGGCCACCCCTTCGGGGATCACGGCGTCAGACAATAGATAGATAGATATATATATATTATATATATATGTATATACTGTATATTATTATATATATAAAGTATATATCACAAATACACGTGAGTCACTAAATGTTTTAATCTCTCAGTGGGGTTCGAACCGTCAACCGTCAGGACGATAGCCAACGCTTTAACCAACCCCACCACGGCAGTCTAACAGTCTAGACTGCTGTGGTGGAGTTGGTTAAAGCGTCGGCTATCGTCCTGACGGTCGACGGTTCGAACCCCACTGAGAGATTTAAAAAAAAAAAAATATATATATATATATATATATATACAGTATATATATCCGTTTCAATCTGTCTATTTGTCTATATTTTAGCATATATCTAACACCAGATATATTAAACCTCTGACTTATGGTAAAGGCAGAATGACTCCTTAGAAACTACATCCTCACTAAATATTTTGTCACACCATTCGGATTCATATAATATTTTGGTTGTTACATATCCTAAGTTTACCTTTGCTCTGCACTTCTTTCTCCATATGTTTCTCCTCCACACTGTATTTTTGTCCTAGAGCTCCTCTCCACCTTATTGTCGATCCACTTTATGTTTGTCGTAGTTCTCCTTCTTCACCTCCGCCTATTTCTCCTGTTTTATCCACTTAAATATATGTCGCGTACTTCCTTTTTCACTTGCTATTCATGTTTTACTTTTCAAATATAACTCGCCCTAACTCCCACCCGTGTCTTCATCTCTCTCAAAACCTTGCTCTTCCTCCTATCTTTCCCCCTTCCTCTCCTCCATCGTCCGGCACCACCCCGCCCGGAGGATCCACGCACCCCGGCGCGTCTCCACTCGCAGAAAAGGGCCGGATTGAAAAACACACGTCTATTTTTCCCACCAAGTTACAATAGATAGCAAACAAATCCCAAATTGATTCTCGCACGGCACACCCTAGACATATCCCCCATCCCCCTCCAAACCCCCCCTGCTTGTCATCTTGGCGGAGGAGTCTTGCTTACCTCTCCGCGGGTCTTGGTAGAAACCCTATAGTAACAGAGATCGGCCAACCTCCGCCATATTGGTGCCGCTGGTGTCATGAGCCCTGCTTCACACTCGAGTATCTCCAAACTCATAACAAACATCCGGCAATACTGGAAGAGCATAATTATATAGTTTAGTCTTCGGATCTAAATTCTACATGATCAAAACTAAGGTATCACCCCGTTGATTGGTAATTACGGCACCAAAATGGCGTGCAAATAAATAGATGGCTGGTCTCTCTTACAACAAGATCTCTAGGGGTCTTCCACAGGCAACACGACCTCAGTTTTTAAGGCCGAGTTAAGGCGGCGTCACACGAGCATTTTTTTTTTTTTTTTTTTTTTTTTTTTTTTTTTTTTAGTAGCCATTATTCGATTATGGCTTGATATTTTTGGCTCAACACACCGAAGTCAGTCACGCAGGTCGATTATTTAATTGGTGTATTAATTTAGTACCTGTAATTGATGATAATTATATAAATCAGGTTATTCATATATATATATATGTATATATATTATATATATATATATATATATATATATGTATATATATATATATATATATATATATATATTTATATATATATATATACCGGTATATATATATATATATATATATATATATATATTATATATTATATTGATATCAATGGTAAAGCTGTAGCTATGAGGTACATTCGAATTCAAAGCTCGGCAACACGTCGAATTCTAGAGAGAAACACAATAATCTGACCATCTTACTAGTGAAAATAAAGCAGAACAGTTAAATGTAATAATATAGGGCTGTCTACCAAAAGTATGTATTATCAATATACAGTGCACCAATCGTTATCTAAGTTTTCGGTGAACTATTGACTTTGACTGTTTAACCCCCCCCACCCCCTCTCTCACATCCCCCAGGAGGCTCGTATGGTGGGGGGAGGGGGGCGACGAACGAGTTAGCGGGGTCGGGGCCGTAATCAGCGTCACGTTTTCGCGCTGATGGAGGGGATTAAATTGCCTATTAAAAATTTCAATTGCTCACCATTAACAAAATAAACGATGAGATCCTTCCCTCATAACACAAGACGCCGCGTCGGCTGCATTTTTGAGACAGGGGGCGCTGGCGTGTGTGTGACGTTCCATTCTTCTACATTTTTCTTCCTATTTTTTAAGCGCTTCTTTAGGGTATTCTGTTTTTTTCCACACATGCGCTCTGAGAAAATAATTTGTTCCTCAGTCTTTCCTATAAGAATTATCTCCGTTTCAGGGGGAAAATTCGTTTGTTAATGGGCTTAGTGGACTGAGGCAGACAGGTCCCGTGCAGTGTGATTCTTTGCGTTAGGTTTCTGCTCCGACTGTCAACATCAGACGCTCTTGTATTTTTCATTCTTAATCTTTCTTCTCGCCTTTTCTGTGGTGTCCCACACTTTTCTGTCCTATCATGTAAAAGGTTTTTAATTATATCACAATTTTAAAAATATGCTATGAGCGGATTCAGTAATCTGGTTAAACTGTTTTAACTACTACTAGTAGTAGTACTGCTGTTAGTGCTACGCGATGAATCAAATATGATTGTGTATTTAGATAGCTTATAATTCTCTACGCTACTGAATTTTGTAAGTAAATAATGTGTAACAGAGATGCTATTTTGGGGTATTTGTAACACATCAAACTTGTTGAGAGTTACATAGATACACAGACTGCACAGACCTTGCGGCTCCTACTAGGCAGTCCGGATTTAATTCTAAAAACATTTGCTAATAAGTGGAAGGTAAGGCTAGCAAAGCAGAAGGCTGAGAGAAAAGGAAATATATATGAATAAATTGTTTATGTTAGCCTTCATATGTGGAATTATTATGTAAATAGAACCATTGTAACTATTATTGTATTGTTGTATTATTGTAGTATCCCTTTCAAACGAAAACGCCATTTTTTTAATATGTTGGCTGCCGTTAAACAATTGTATTCAGCTTAAGTTGGACCTCTAGGAATTGAAGGCTAAAGTACATCTCTGTTAACCATCTGACTTCCAAAATTCCTTCCAAATCCGAATAAAATCGTGTACTGATAACTAAATGAAAGACATAATCCACCATGGAATACTAATAGAGTAAAGGGGGAAGATATTATTTTTTGGTCGATTATTTCATTTGTGTGTTATATTTGTTTGTTTCCTCCCTAGACCTCCATCAAACTTTTAAAGACATCCCCAAGATCCCTCTTCGAGATATATCTGTACATTTTTCGGTAAAAGATGTTCCGGCGGAAGGCCGGTCCCTCCTTAATTACAGGCTCGCTACCGCTCGTCAGGAAAAAAATCGACACCTAAATGACACGAAAAGTCTTAATATTTATTAACAAAGAAATGGTGGCGAAAGGTCTTAAAATAGCCAAACAAATGGGCCGAACGTCTTAAGATCTCAAAGTTAATGGGGCTACACATGAAGGAGAAGGGTGGCAGGGGTGGGGGGCTGGGGTGGGGCAGAACCAAACAAATCCTTCCTTAATGAAAGTAATTAAATGTTTGTTAATTTCTAGAATACCTGACTTCCAATCGCTCGTAACTTGTTATGTTATTTATTTTATTTTTATTTTTGGCTCCCTACACCTCTATCAAGCTTGGAAAATACCCCCATAAACCCCTTCAAGATATACAAAGGCCGGCTCCTCCTAAATAGCAGGCTCGCTATTGCTCGCCAGAAAAGAACGACACTTAAGTTTCTATGTGACATGAAAAATCTTACAATTGACAAAGAAATTCGGTGAAAGGTCTTGAATTTGCCAAACTAATAGGGCGGACGTCTAAACATCTCTAAACTAATGAGGCTAAAGATGAGGGAGAAGGGGGTCCAGAAAAAATCACCCCCTTAAAAAGGACGTGAGCAACTGAACTGATGTTTCTAGCATTTGGAAATAGTCAAACGGTAAATAGGCATGGCAATATATAACCTTTTTGTTCCAGCCTTCCCTGAGTTACAATTTTTCGACCCCTCGTAATGGACAGACTATAGTTTTAATCAAATAACAAAAACACTTGATTAATTCATGAATTCATAGTTTAATTAACCCCTTGAAGCTCTGATGCGTTTAGCAGTATGGTTAGGCTATCATTAGACGATTTTATTAAGCTTAGAAGAATCTGTGGGTATTAAAAGGGTAAAGACTATATCAATCAACCCTCTGACTTCCATATACCCTGCCTAGTCTGAATAAAATCGTCTACTAATTACCAGAAAACAGAAAAGGAATGCGTATTAGATCTTGAAAGGGTTAATGTTTCTGCTAATAAAGCTTAATATGTATAAGAAATCCACCAGAGTTCGGCTAATGCTAATGTTTAACCCTTTGAGGATCGTGAAGCGTTTTGACAGTTGCTTCTACCTATCATTAGACGATTTTATGAAGCTTAGGAAGGATCTGTAGGAATTAAATGGGTAAAGGCTGTCTCAGTAG
This sequence comes from Paralithodes platypus, assembly GCA_032716605.1. Classification (NCBI taxonomy): domain Eukaryota; kingdom Metazoa; phylum Arthropoda; class Malacostraca; order Decapoda; family Lithodidae; genus Paralithodes; species Paralithodes platypus. The sequence goes on along the minus strand of CM064520.1, from coordinate 20,407,730 downwards.
ACCCTCTGACTTCCATAATAATAAATATATATAAATATATAAATAAATAATTATACCAGAAACACAAACTACCTCCCTTAATTACAAATGTAGGGACTATATCGGTGAATATTGCTGAGACTGTGGAGGGATTAAATCTTGTTAAGCGACATGTAACAACAGATTTGTGTTTGTTCATAAGTGTATCATATTCTAAGTTTTACTGTATTTTGACAGTATTTTAATAGGTGCACTTATGAAAATATATCGCATAGATTCTACTACTCACCAACGGTTCGCTATAACTCGCCCCCAACAAAATCGACACCAGAATGGGGTAAAGTGTTTTATAATCGCCAAACTAATGAGGTGAAGCGTTTTAAAATCTCCAAAACCAATGGATAGAAACAGAACGGTTCCAAAAAGACCCGCCCTGCACCAGATAGGGGTAAGTGGACAGACCCGCTTATATTTGTAATGTGGGTAGCAAGGTCTATATACATTGCATATAGATGTTCAGTGGTACTTGAAAAGTAGACAGAATGGATAAAAGACACCATCTGAGGAAGAGCACTTTATTGACAACGTTTCGCAGATAGCTTCATCAGGTCACTAACAAATGCTGGTACATAGGAGGCCTCCTATGTACCAGCATTTGTTAGTGACCTGAAGCTATCTGCGAAACGTTGTCAATAAAGTGCTCTTCCTCAGATGGTGTTTTTTATCCATTGCATATAGATCTTGGTGGGTAGTAGCCATGTGACCCCGTTCAGCTTACTGTTTTATGACGTTTATCCTCATCCAGGTGTCGATTTTACACCTGGCAAGCGATAGCGAGCCACCATATTCTGGATTATCTTTTAGACAGCTGACTTAATTTGTACATATTTCGGTAGAAAAATGTCTCCGGTGAAGACTGATTTCTCCATACAATGATGGCTTGCTGTCGCTCGCCAGGAAGAAACTGATACCTGAATGGGGAGAAACGTCTTAAATAAGTAGGCTGACTGGGGCCGAATGGATAAAACCCAGAGAGAAAAAGCAGGTCGGTCCCCTTAAGGCAAGATATCAATCTATTCCACAGTCGGGGACATTTATGGTGAACTGTAAGGTCAAATAAAAAAACTTAGGCAAAATTAAACATAATATGTTACACGATATATAATTATGGGGTTAACATCGCATGCAAAGGAGTAATTAATATATCAGTAATACTCGAAATTTACCTGTTAAATATAATTGGTAGTGATTTAGTTTAGTGTGTGAGGTAGTGAGTTAGCGCGACGAGTATTGCAGTGTGTGTGTGTGTGTTACGTGTACATATTTGAGATAGTTTTTATTCAGTACTAGTGTACAAGGGTAGCGCCATTAAATTGTCCATTGTTATATGTATTTCCCATCCCTGCAGGCCTTTTAGAGCTTGTTTGAGTTGTGCTCGAGTGTAGCCTATTGGTGTATTCAGAGTTTCTTTAGTATGTCATTGTCCAGTTTAAATCACGTTGGATTATGAAGAACGAGGATATTGTTGAGTACGAAGGTTTATCACTAGCCTACAGGTCGTATATGGAGCTTATGTCGTCCTCATGCCTCTACATTAACCCATTCAGTAACGGTGACATCCTTTTCATTATCTGGCTACTACTAGACGATTTCATTCATTTTAAAAAGGACTTTAAGCAATTAACAGGGTTCGAAATATCTCCCTTAACCCTTTTTACTACAACAGATCCTTCTTAAACTGCACAAAATCGTCTAAAATAGCCAGAATGAACTTAAAAGGACGTCACCAGTACAGAGGGGGTTAATAGTTGTTCCAGTGGTGTCATGGGCCATGTTTGGTTGATAGTATTAATTGACATCACTGGGTTTGTATGGGGATGATTTATTTATATATTTATTTATTAATTATTTTTTGTTTTGTCTATAATTGTTTTTTTCAGGCCTTTTAGAGCTTTTGTTTATCTGTTTTCTGATTGATTGATATTTTTTTGTTACCTCACTATGTGCTTAGTGCTCCAAGGTTTTTCTCCTGCGGGAGCGGGTTTTAGCACAGACGAAAGAAGAAGGAACTAAATATATCAAATGCCATAGAAACTCACTCAGAAACAACTCAAATAAGCTCCAGAAGTAGGTATTTGAAGTGAAGGAGTATCTAGAAAAAATGCGAATTAAATTGGCGATATCTTTGAATACTAAGGGTGGGGGAATATTATTAGATATTCTTTATTATTTAATGCATATTCTCATTAACACTCTATTACACTAAAAATTACACACCCCTTCAGTTATATCGTTATTTTGGGTCTTATGCTGAAGGGTGGATGATAGTTATTCGATATTTTCTATTCTTTATCCTTTATTCTGCCTACAGCACAAACCTGACTCAGGGGAATGACGTAGTTGAATGGGTGTGTAAGTATGAGTGAAAATTTGTGTTTATGTGTGAGAGGAGCATTGTACGTGTGTGTGTCGCGAGTGTTTTCAGTATCGTGCGAGGATATAGATTTTTTAAGGATATGTTAGTTACTGTACTATCAAGCGTTTTCTTTTTCTTGTTTATATTCAAAGAAAAATAAATTTTAGGGGATACCAATGATATATAATTTAAAGCATTACATGTACTGTATACGTTCACTTTCACCTATGCATGCATATTTGTCAGCAACAATGTTCTAAAGTGTGCTAGTCCCACACTGCTGCCATCAGTGTAAAGGGGTAGGGGGGTTGTCAGCGACAGCGTATTCAAGACCTTCAATTAGTTTTACTCTACTATTTACAATTCTACCATAGTAGCTGAACTTTGTTAGATGCAGAAATCGCCTCACTAAAATTTGTTGGTAGAGCTATCCTGGGCAGGGATTTGAACCCAGGTCCCCCGCATACGAGGCTAGTACTCTAACCACGAGGTCATTATCGGAGTTTATCGGAGTTTTATCGGTATTATCGGAGTTTTTATTGGGTGATTTTAATGTCCATAATGTTGAATGGCTCACTCATTCAGCCAGGACTGATGATGCTGGTCTTGAATGTTAGCTATTTGCAGACTTATTTAATCTCACTCAACTAGTCAACCAACCGACCCGTGTACCAGAAAATCCTAATCATAATTCCCACCTACTGGACTTATTTTTAACAACCAATTCAGAAAATTATGATGTTACAGTGAGGTCCCCGCTTGGATCTTCTGATCACTATCTGATACAGGCCACCTGTCTATCACCTACCACACCTTCCCACTCTGAACCTGTTTTGGTGACTAAATGGCATTACGATAGGGCAGACTGGGAGGGTCTTCAAGGTTTCTTTATTGATATTCCCTGGACCTCTTTCTTTTCTAATGATGCACACTCCACCTTGAGCCACATACAAGATTTTGTAAAAATTGGAATGAAAACTTTTATTCCTCATCAAAAGTACAGTAAAAGATCTAATTCACCTAAATGGTTTGACCATAATTGTGCTAGAGTAACTGAACAAAAAGCAATAGCCTACAATGCATACACAAGATCAAAAACACATGAAGCCTTTAATTACTTTAGAAACATCAGAAATCATGCCAAAACTGTATTAAACCTAACTAAATCAAACTTTCTCCACAAGCAGGCAAATAAACTTCTAAATAATCCAAATGATAACAAAATATTTTGGTCTACTCTTAACTCATTCAAATCCAACTTCACTACTGCTTCATCCATTCCACCATTAAAATCTACGACTGGCAAGCTTGTAAGTGACCCACGAGGTAAAGCTAACCTTCTTGCGGATATTTTCTCCACCAACTCAACCTTAGATGAAATAAATCAAGATGTCCCTGTACTTAATTTTAATTCGCCTGAAATTCCCTCACTTAAGATCCACACCAGACATGTCAAAACTATTTTGCAGAATCTCTCAGTAGATAAGGCTCCTGGTCCAGATGAAATTCCTCCAATAGTACTTAAGAATTGCTCCTTGGTGTTCGCTCCTGTATTGGCAAAACATTTCCGTCTGTGTACTCATACCTCATGCTTCCCAGTACCCTGGAAAGAAGCAAACATCCATCCAGTTCCTAAAAAAGGTGCCTCTTCAGATCCATCAAACTACAGACCAATAGCTATAACTTCCACTCTTGGTAAAGTCTTTGAAATTATATTAAATAATCACATAATTAAGCATCTTGAGAATAATAAATTAATCAGTGATAGGCAATATGGTTTTAGACGATGTCGATCAACTGCAGACATTCTTTGCCTTCTTACGCATCAAATCAACCAAGCTACAGACCAACATGGTGAAACACATACAATAGCACTGGATATATCAAAGGCATTTGATAGAGTCTGGCATCAATCCTTATTGTCGAAGATATCACACTACGGCCTTGCATCATTAGTTCCACTAATTTCTTCTCATCTTCATAACAGAAAAATACGTGTAATGGTAGATGGCCTTCATTCTAAATTTCACTCAATAAATGCTGGTGTTCCCCAGGGATCAGTTTTGGCCCCAACTCTGTTCCTCATTCATATCAATGATCTCATATCTACCACTCATAATCCAATACATTCCTACGCAGATGACTCAACAATCCACAGTTCCTTCACATTTACCAATTCTTTCACCCAACCCGATCTTATAAATTCAAAAATAAACACTGCAATTTCTCTGAACCAGGACCTTTCTAGAATTAATGAATGGGGACAAAAGAATCTAGTTTCCTTTAATGCACAGAAAACCAAGTACATTCAATTTTCTAACCGACAGAATCTCACTGACTCCCATATATTTTTTAATGATCCCACTTCCCCTAGTATTGACATTCTCGGTGTAACATTAACTACTAACTTGAGCTGGACACATTATGTTAGAAGCATTGCTAAGAATGCCTCTAAAAAACTGGGACTCCTGTACAGAGTTCGAGAATTCTTCACTGACGAGCAGTTGGCCGTAATATATAAGTCATGTGCGTTCTCAGATGGATTACTGTTCACCTCTGTGGGGTGGAAGTGGAGTGGTTGCATTGAGGCAGTTGGACAAAATTAAAAATAAAGCTATTAGATTAATCAATAACCCTGCAATCACACAGGACCTTCCTACATTATCCATACGAAGAAACGTTGCATCCCTTGCATTATTCTACAGATATTTTCACAGCAATTGTTCCAAGGAACTTGCTTCAATTGTGCCGCCTCTCCACATCTTTCCCCGTAGAACTAGGGCAGCTGAGAGCGCCCATGAATTTACACTTTCTCCTCCACAATGCAGAACTTCTGCTTATCAGAATTCATTTATCCCCAGAGCTACTACTCTTTGGAATTCACTTCCCTCGAATTGTTGTCCACAAACTTACAATCTATAAATGTTTAAATCCAGTTGTTACAAACATTTTATGAATGGAGGATGCCTTTAGGCACATGGCCATTTTTGTTTTATCTGTGTTTTTCCTTCCTCCGTTCATTGTCTCTTAAAAATAAATAAAAACAAAAACAAAATTATTTCCGGGTTTTCTTATTTTCATGAATAAGCAAAAACCTGTTGAGTATATTGTATACTACATGTGTATATGCATCATTCATGCCAGAGACTTGTATATGTGTTATAGAAATAGCGTATATAGTAATTACAGTAGTCACCTAATAGATGGCGAGTTTTCAAATGTTCCTTACACACGGCTTTGCTAACGGTTTTTTGTTTCAGAGGTGCCGGATCCATTCAAATCAAAGCACGCTTCTCATCAATTAGGTAAGATCTAGGTTAGGTTAGGTTAGGTTAATTTATTCTCTTTTACCCAACAATTTACCTGATTTTCATAGACCTCCCCACAAGTGGGGGCCGTGTTTTAAAATTGATAGAAAATGGGTCTTTATGTATTTCCGGAACAGTACAAACACTAATGCACATATAAAATGAACAATTATAACACAATATATATATATATAAATAGCACCCTGTAATAACCTCTAATTTTACCATAGGCTATCCTCCTTGGTCTGCCAGCTCAAGTAATTTTCTGTATTTTATTTTCCGTTTAAGCTCATGTCACATTTAACTGGCCTTACAGATGATGGGGTGTATACAGTAGATGTTAGTGTAAACATATATATGTAAGTGTTGTAGGAATAGGATTTTACACCATACCCGAAAGAGGATTTATGGAGCTCCGATCTTACTCTCAACCATCTTAACAATTTTAGCAACACGCCCAAACTTCGTGAGATGCTGAAATAGCCCCCCGAAAATATGCCTTGGGCTGGGATTGAACCCGGGCCCCTTAGGCTATGAGGCCGTCACTCTACCAGTTAGACCAAGACAGATATCTCACTTGGCCTGGTGGCTCAAGTTATTTCCGCATCTGGTTCTGTTTAGGTTAAACTATTTTTACTGACTTTACAGTGTGAGTCGTATAATTGTACGTTTGCGTGTTGTGTTGGCTGTTATGAAAAGGCTTAGAATAAACATTAATAGTTACCCATCAAAATATATTTTCTATTTTTAAATTGCATTGAAAGAAAATGTAATTTAACACAGTAACTAAATAATATAGTTATATGCTCACATTACTGATAACACACGTACAATTACACTGTACGTTCCCTAAACACTCACACCAGCACTCATAAATACTTATGTTGTTCCCCAGAGTGTTGGGGCTTGCAGTGAAGGGAGATTGGAGCAAAGTAATGACACAGAAACGCACACAATCCCCTCTCTCTCTCTCTCTCTCTCTCTCTCTCTCTCTCTCTCTCTCTCTCTCTCTCTCTCTCTCTCTCTCTCTCTCTCTCTCTCTATTTATGTTTTTTATTCTCCATTCAGTTACATCATTCGAAGAGTGTTGGGGTTTGTTCTATAAGGTGAATAATGATACTGCAAACATATGAAGTTTCATAGAGTGTATGGCTTGTACTGAAAGAAAAACACTGAATAAATTCGAAAGCATGTGGGAACTATGTTTGTATAATTTAGTTTTGTTGAAGGATATTGGTGTTTCTTTAATTATGTACCACGGACATCGAAAGACAATGGAGGTGAACACAGTAATTAACTATTAGGTTTGGAAACAGGCATTATTTTGTACATAATTATATTTACCGATGTTCCTTCATTTCCTATTGGGGGAGGCGATAGCACAGTGGATAGCGTCGTGGACTGCAGACCAAATGGACCTCAGATCGAGTCCACGCCAAACGTCATATTTTTTTCCGAGGTGATCTGATCGTTCCTATTGTTCTACAAGTAGCCTATCCTTGCTAAACCGATACGTCAAGAAAACGTGTCAAAACGTGTCAAAACGTCACAAATTCATAGCATAGAAGATGCCCGACCATATTCGAAGATGCCCCATGAACTACCCCCCATGCTATGAACTACCGTATAGCTGCTCTCTCCAAATCAAGGGACGTGTATAAATAAGGTGTCATCATCTTGAAGCTCCACTGAGACCATCTAGTGCGACACATATGAAGCACCCAACATCTCGAAGCTTCAATCGATAATCTCGAGGCCTCGTAAGAGTTACAAGCTACTGAACAGCCTACAGTCCTGAGGTTGAGAAATAGGAAAAAAAAATCTCCTGAGTAATTACCTACGGCTACCGTCAATAGAGGTTAAAATAAGATATTTTTATAAGGCCTACACTGTAAACATAAAATGGTAGGAGAGGGGTAAACAATGCCAATTTGAAAATATTGAGTATGTGAGTGAGGGAGACAAAAGGCAGAACTGCCTGTACCGAGTGCCTCCCCCAGAGTTGGAAGAGTGACAGGGTCAAAATCAAGGGACGTTCGAGCCAAAATGCCTGGATACACGGAGTTTGAAGCAATTTAAGTCATATGAAGAGGAAAAGACTGATTCTGGGAGAGAGTTCCAGAGCTCAGCAGTTGAATAGAAGACTGAGAATAACGTTTCACTCTTTGGTTGGAGAGTTGCACAGAGTAGGGGTGGGATTGTGTTGCAAGATGGGTACTACATACCCTACATAGAGGAGGTGTTGTACACTGGGAAAGCTCTGAGGAACATTGATTATTATAGTAGCGATAGAATAGCGAGAGAGATGCAACATTGCGGAGAAGAGACAGAGATTGCAGAGAGTTGGTGAGTGGGCGGGAGTTAATGATACGAAAGGCTTTCCTTTTTACTTTGTCTAGGTGAGAAGATCCTCCACACACATGTAAACAATACTCAATACAAGGATGCACTTTGCCCCTGTACAGAGCAAGAAGCTGTGCAGCGGTAAAGAACCCCTTGAGGCGATTGAGCACACCTAGCTTCTGGGAACCTGCCTTTGCAAGCCTGGTAATATGGTCCTTCCAAGTGAGAGCAGAAGAAAAAGAGACACCGAGAATATTGAGAGAAGATGAGGGATTGATTTTTGTATAGTTGAAGTGTAAGGGATAGTCCTCTGGGAGTTCTGAATTGGTAGTAAGATGAAGAAATTGGGTTTTGGAAGCGTTAAAGGCATCAAGGTTTTCTCTGCCCCAATCAGAAATAATAGTTAAATCAGAAGATTAGTGTTGCATGGCTTCATTACGTTTTTGAGGGATTGCTGGCTGGGGTGTTCAGGAAAACTAATTGAGTAGTGTAAGGTAGAGTCGTCTGCATATGAATGGATGGGACTGGAGGTACAGTTGAGAAGATCATTTATGAAAATTAGAAATAGAATGGAAGATAGGACAGAGCCCTGAGCAATACCGGAGTTGATAGAATGAGGAAGTGAGCGATGGCCGTCCACAACCGCAGCTATGGAATGGCCGGAAAGGAAATTAGAGATAAAGGCACAGATGGAGGGATAGAAACGAAGGAGGGTAGTTTAGAAATTAAACATTTGTACCAGACTCTATCGAAGGCCTTCGATATGTCTAGTGCAATAGAAAAGGTCTCACCAAAGTCCCGAAAGCAGGATGATCAAGAGTTAGTAAGATATGAAAGAAGATCACCAGTAGAGCGACCTTTAATGAAGCCATACTGGCGATCTGAGAGTAGATTATGAGAAGAGAAATGCTTAAGAAATTAGGAAGCAAGAATAGTTTCAAGAACTTTAGAGATACAAGAGATGAGAGCAATTGGACGATAGTTGGAGGGTTGAGAGCGGTCACCCTTCATTGGGACAGGTTGAATGAGAGCAAACTTCCAGCAAGAAGGGAAGACGTTAGAGGAGAGACAGAGACAAAAGAGTTTGCCTAGGCAGGGAGTCAGCACGGAAGCACAGTTTTTTAGTACAACAGGAGGAACACCGTCCTGACCTTACACCTTTTTTAGTATTAAGCCCAGAGAGGGTAGAAAGTACAGCTTTAGAAGAGATTAGGATATTAGGCATAAGTAGGAGAGAGAGGGGTGGAGAGGGATGAATAGCACCAGAATCATCTAAGGGGGAGTTTCTAGCAAAAGTTTGAGTGAAGAGTTCAGCTTTGTCAGAGGAAGAAGTGATGGTTGTGCCATCAGAGTGGCAAAGGAGAGGGAAAGACGAGGAAGAAGAATTGTTGGAGAGGTTTTTGGCTAGATGCCAGAAAGCTTGGGAAGAGCTAGAGTTGGATAGTTCAATGCATTTATAATTGATGAAAGAGTGTTTGGCAAGTCGAAGAACAGATTTGACTTGATTCCGGGCAGAAACATAGGAAGAATGAGATTCTTGAGTCTTAAGGCGTCGGTATCGTTTGAATGCTTCCTGTTTGTTGCGGACAGCAGTAGAACAAGCGTGAGTAAACCAAGATTTTTTTGCATTAGACTGAGAGAAAGAGAATGGAATGTATGCTTCCATGCCTGAGAGTATTACCTCGGTAATGCGTTCAGCACTCTCCGAGGGTCCCCGGCCACGGAAGCAAAAGTCATTCCATGGGAAATCAAAGAAGTAATGCCGAACAGCCTCCCAGTCGGCAGCGCCAACGTGCCACAAGCGTCGCCGGCCGGGAGGATCGGGTGGCCATACTGGAGAGATGGAACAGGTGACAGATATTTGTTTATGGTCGGAGGAGCCCAAAGGAGAGATAAGATTTACAGTATAAGCAGAAAGGCTAGAGGTTAGAAATAAGTCAAAAATGTTGGGCCGATCTCCGAAGTAATCCGATCCGGGATACTGGTGGGTTGCTGGACTAACTGCTCTAGGTCGCTTAAGATAGAAAAGATGTAGGCCTATTCACCAAGTTGGTAAGTGGAAACAGGGGAGAGCCATTGGTGGTGATGAACATTGAAATCTCCTAATATGGAGAGTTCTGCAAAAGGAGAGATGGATAGAATGTGTTCTACTTTAGAAGTTACATAGTCAAAGAATTTTGGATAGTCGGTAGAATTAGGGGAGAGATAGACAGCGCAGAAATATTTAGTTTGAGAGTAACAAGAAAGCTTTAGCCAGAGAGTTGAGAATTCAGAAGAATCTAAGTTGGGAATACGAGAGAAAGCAAGATTGTTGCGTACATAGACGCAACATACACCTTTGGCTTGAAACTGAGGATAGATATAGTAGGAGGATACAGAGAAAGGTTTTCTGTCAGTAGTCCCAGACAACTGTGTCTCGGTGAGAAAGAGAAGATCAGGGTTGGCAGAGGAGAGGTGGTGTTCCACAGAGTGGAAGTTAGAGGAAAGGCCACGAATGTTACAGAAATTAATAGTAAATTAATAAGTATGATTTAGCTTTGATAAGTTGATGTACTTGTTATCTCTATATAATCAATATGCTTTTATAGGTTATTACACATTAATTGCCTTTTTAATAACTACTTTTTCTCTATGTATTGCTACGCTTTTTCAGCATTAAAGAATTATATTTATGTATTTAATTTTATTTTGTATTTCTTGATCTCATTTATTTGTTATTTTTTTTCAGATAGGCTGCTTCAATATATTATTCCTACATTAGGATAGGTTTCAAGTACATTCATAATAACTTGGTCAATATCTATCACTACGTCCTTTAACTACTGTACCGTAGGATACAGTAATAAAAGTCCCTTCCACCCCCCACCCCCCCCCCCAGTCCCAAGCAATGTGGCCAAAATTGCAAGATAGAACAACCTTCCACCTCAACAGATGAAGGAAGACTGGCTCTCTCAGCCTTCAGAGGGTTGGATATAAGATGAGAAGTGTTGCCATATCGAGAGCAGTGCTCAAACGGTCGTGGTACCAGGTACAGCCTGATACAGGCAGTTACAAGGAAAGTACATTACTGACGGCTGGTAGCCGTTGCTGGGATTCGATGGGTTCCTTTAAGCAAAACCTTCGAGCCTATGTTCGTATAATATGTTTATAACTTAAAATTCTACTTAACCTCCTTCCTCTCTACCATCGAGGTCCTCTTATTTCTCTTCTTTCTTCTCCTGTCTTCTTCTCCTTTTCCACAATCTCCTTTTCTTCCCCTACTCCCTCTCCTCCTACTCCCTCTCCTCCTCCTCCTCCTCCTCATCTAATTCCTACTCTCTTCCTCCTCCGAATCCCTCTCTTCTACCTTAAACCGCTATCACACGAGCGCTTTCTCCCTCAACATTTATCATCAACACTGGTCTGACAGTTTATGAGGTCAACATTTATAATATTTCGGTCACCGAAATCCATCTACCATCAGTCTAGTTTCCGATAACAATGCAAAATATTCCTGAAATTTGCCAGCATAATATTGATCATCGAATGTTGACCATATAATCTCTCGTGTGATAAAGGCTGATATTTCCCTTGCTTAGATAAAACAAGACAAAGAAGAAAATGTTATGATGACGAGCGTGACGAGGGTTTATGTTGAGGCGTTCATTGGTTTGGATCTAGTATAATATTCACTACGACAACACATAGACAGAATTTATTAAGGGGAAATGGGTCGTTTTCTGGTCCCCCTTCTTCTTCATGTTTAGCCCCATTAGTCTTCAGATTATCAGACGTTCGGCCCATTAGTTTGGAAATGCTTAGACCTTTTGCCCCATTTATTTGTCAATATTAAGAATTTTCGTGTCATTTAGTTGTCGATTTTTTCCTGGCGAGCGATAGCGAGCCTGTAATTTAAGAGGAACCGGCCTTCGTCCGGCACATTTTTCTATCGAAAAATTTACAAATTTATCTTGAAGGAGGCTCTTGGGCGGGTGTTTTTTTAAAGCTTGATGGAGGTCTAGGTAGGAAACTAAACAAAAATAATAAATAGTTACATAAATATGCAAATAAATACGCTCATCCCTCCTTAATACCTTTGGTTTTATATTTAGGTGAGAACATGAATTATTACGTGTGAAACTCTATCTAGGCAACTCTATTTATAGATTGGTGTTGTCAAGGGTGTAGTGTAGAGATCCCCACATCAACATGTTGACAAGGATGAAGGCTTGTACAGGGGATTGAGTAGAGTCACAGATCATAGCACCAGTGTCAGGGAAGACAGCACTTCTGATGCCAAAAATATACTTCTTCTTTATTTTGAAATCATGTTTTCTTAAGTTGGTGAATATATTAGCTAACTAGAGGCAAAAAGAAAAAACAAATAATATTTAATGATGAATCACTACAAGATCATGATCTAATTACAGTAGATTCTCTCTTCGTATCTCTTTCTTAGGAACTTTGGAACATCAAAATAGCAAACTTGAATTCGTCCAGCAAGCTTTGAAGGCTTTCAGGAAAGCTTAACTCAGATTAAGATTGATTATGGAGAATTTATTGACACATACCGTAGTAGGTCTAATCATTAAAAAAAGTAATTATGAAATGACGAACAACATTCTTCCTTTACGAGCTGACCAAATCAGTCTTACCGTATTCAATTGTTTTACAAGATAACACACGCTCGGAAATTATATGAGAGCAACCAACAGGATTCCGGATAAGAAGTATTGATAAACCTTTACTTATGCATGCTCCCATATACTGTATATTTCATAATGAAGTTAAGTAATATAGGTACACTGCAAACATTTAACACTTACTTGTAACCAAAACAATACACATAATAAGTGTTTCTATGGCTTATACATTGTAATTTGAATAAATACACCGAGCAACACTGTACTATTTTCTTACAATAAGCGTTCGATATATATAATACTAGCTAAGGGGGAGAATTGAAGCATAGGCTGTATGTCTTGGGCGGGGGGGTGAGGGGGGGGAAGGACAAAACAGTATTCGTTTAAAACCTATTCTGGCACCCCCTCAGTATGCACGCACAGTATGGGCTCTCCATATTGAAAACTGAGGGAGTAGTTCGTGAACAAACAGACAGACAGAAAGTGCCCTTTATATAGTAGATAATGTGTAGCTCGACTTGTAAAAATGGCTGAAAGCGTTCTTTAGCTATGAAGTATCAGGAAAATGATAAATGCCATCTTCAGGTGTTATAGGTAGCGCCAACGAACTTGAAAATAATCTTGACACCTTAACTCCTCATAACTCAAAATTAATGAAATCAATCGAGCTGAAATTTCTATCATTTAGGAAGAGCTCACCAGGAAATAGGTGTGGATATTTACAGCCAGTTTGCTCTAGGCCCTTTTGAGTCATGAGAAGTTAAGGGGTCAAGATTATTGTCAAGTTCGTTGGCGCTACCTTATTTATAGTGAAGAGGGCTCAAGACGAGTAAAAACTGTCGTGTCTTTACAATAACAACTTGCTTTCAACATTTGGGTTAAGCTTTCCGATCTTGTATTTCCAAAGCACTGAACTTTCTATTTTTGTCTGTATTATTTAACGTTCTATTGACCTGCCTATTTCTCACCAAGAATATATGCAAGATATGTGCAGCATACACAACCCCTACCGTCAGTTTTAAGGGTAGATTTGCATATATGTGTTCATTTATTTATAATTATATTTAGCTTCCTCCCAAGACCTCCGTCAAGCCTTGAAACACATATCCCCAAGACTCACCCTTCGAGATAAATTTGTATATGTTTCGGTAGAAAAATTTCCCTGCCGAAGTCCGGTTTCTCCTTAGTTGCCGGCTCGCTATCGCTCGCCAGTAAATATATAGACACATAAATTGCATGAAAGGTCTTAATATTGACAAGGAAATGAGGGGAAATGTCTTAAAATCACAAAACTAATGGAGCGAACGTAGTAAAATCTGAAAACTAATGTGGCTAAGCATAAGGAAAAAAGGGGTCCAGAAAATGTACCCCTCCTCCCCACTTAAGGCCGCAACCCCCACCTCGCTTTTTGTTTTTCTCCTTCTCTCCCTCTCTCTTTGGTTTGTATCCATACGGCCCCATTAAGCCTACTGTTTTAAGACGTTTACCCCCATCCAGGTGTAAATATTTTCCTGGCGAGCGGTAGCAAGCCAGAATATATATATTTTTGTTTTGACAGCTAATTAAATGTGTACATTTTTCGATAGAAGAATGTCTCCGGCGAAGCCAGATTTCTCCATACAATGCTGGTTCGCTGTCGCTCGCCAGGAAGAAATAGACACCTGGATGGGGATTAACGTCTTGAAACAGTTGGCTGAATGGGGCCAAATGGATACAAGCCAGGGAAAGAGAGAAAAGGAGAGAAAGCCGATGACCCCACTAAAGGCCGCGCCCCACACCTCCGTGGGCCACACCTCCCACACCCCCCTCATATATTCAAACACACATGGAAACAACAACTCCCCAATGACTGACCCCAAAAACACAGAATCACACCTTCAATTTGTGTATATATATATATTTTTTTTTAGTTTGTTTTTAAGTTCTTCTTTTGTCGGCGCCTATCGACCGTCATCTTCAACCCGTGCAGTACCTGTGACGTCTTTTTATTTGATTTCAGCTACATCTAGACGATTTTATGGAGCTTAGGAGAGCAATATTGTAGCTAGGAGGATTAAATGAGATCATCCGTAGCCTTTTAATGGGTAGACGTCCTTCGGAAGCTGAATGCAAATCGTCTAATAGTTGACATATTATAATAAAAAGGGTTTCACCAGTACTGCATGGATTAATTTATCAACATTTTAGGGGTTATTGTGAACTCGTAACTGCAATTTGACGACGGAATTTTGATTACTGGTAATCTAGTTAATTAATCTGCGGGTCTTACATAAATTGAATTTATAAGTTGCCAGACCGGAGTTGCTGAGAAAAGATGTCGAAAAAAGCGTTCGTGTAACTCGGCCCCAACTGTCGCCTCTTGTGGGACCTTTACTTGAGCGTACAGTTGGCCAAATAAGTGATGTTCCGTCACAGATTATGTTTTGATCAATGATTGATATCAGCAATATCTAAAACTTGATTCATTCGTTTCGAGTGAGCTATACAAACATGTCCCTACACTTAACCACGCTATTCAACATCTGACAGACACTAATACAGCATAGAGCGAGCCAGCATAAATGGTACCAAGTCAGAGTGGGGAGCAGTCAAAAGTGGTGTCCCCCAGGGATCGGTATTAGGTCCCCTGTTGTTTCTTATATACATAAATGACCTAGATTTAGGTATAACTAGTAGGATAAGTAAATTCGCAGACGATACTAAAATGGGGAGATCAATTGATTCAGATAGCGATATAGAGTGCCTCCAAAGGGATCTAGATACCTTACACGAATGGTCAGTAAATTGGCAAATGAAGTTTAACATTGACAAATGCAAGGTATTAAAGATAGGGAAGATGCAAACAAATGTTAAATATAAACTAGCTAATTTAGAATTAGAAAATTCAGACTGCGAGAAAGATCTAGGTGTGTTTGTTAGCAATGATTTGAAGCCTAGAAAACAGTGTATAGGCGTTCGTAATAAGGCAAACAGGATTCTCGGGTTCATCTCTAGGAGTGTGAGTAACAGAACTGCTGATGTTATCTTAAAACTTTACTTGTCATTAGTGAGACCCCATATGGATTATGCTGTCCAATTTTGGTGTCCTTATTACAGAATGGACATAGATTCATTGGAGAGAGTACAGCGTAGAATGACAAAAATGATCCATAATATTAGAAATCTTCCGTATGAAGAAAGGTTGAAGAAATTAGGTTTACATTCGTTAGAGAGACGCAGAGTTAGAGGGGATATGATAGAGGTGTTCAAGTGGGTTAGTGGGATTAACAAAGGGGACATGACAAAGGTACTAAAGCTCAGTGATAGCGAAAGAACTCGTACCAATGGTTTCAAATTAGATAAATTTCGTTTCAGAAAAGATATAGGCAAATATTGGTTTGGTAACAGAGTTGTAGATGGGTGGAATGGACTACCAAGTGCTATAGTGGGATCTAAAACTGTAGGGAGCTTTAAGATAAAATTGGATAAGCATATGGACGAGAAGGGTTGGGTGTGAAGGGGGATCAGCCGGGTTGGGCCAATCAGCGCTCTGTAGACCCCCATAATCCTGCGTTAATCTCTAACCGTTTTGGTAAGATGATCCTCAGGGTATTAGAGTGTTGAGCCTATAATTGGGCTTTGTAATTGATTTGGGGTTGTGTGGGACAGGGATCTGCCTTGTTTAGGCCAATCGGCTTTCTGCAGACTCCCATTTTCTTATGTTCTTATGTTCTTATGTTCTAAACGTAATGACAAGTGAGACATGACTGATTAGCGCCACCGTACAGCTTTTATGTTTCCCTGTTATAATTAGAAGGCTAGGTGGCGTGGTTGGTAGAGTGTTCAGTATGTGCAAAAAAAAAAGCTATTAGCGCGCAGGTTTGTTGATTTTTCTGGCCCCTCTTTTCCCTCATACTTAGCCCCATTAGTTTTCAGATTTTAAGACGTTCGGCCTATCAGCTTGGCGATTGTAAGACTTTTCACCTCATGTTTTATTTTAATATTAAGACCTTTCGTGCATTTATGTGTCGATAATTTCCTGGCGGGCGATAACGAGCCTGTAATATAGGAGGAACTTCGGCCGGGAAATTTTTCTACCGACAAAAATTAGAATTTTATCTAAAAGGGGGATCTTGAGGATGTATTTCTATGTTTGATGGAGGTCTAGGGAGCAAACTAAAAAAAAAAAAAAAAAATATATATATATATACTGTATATACTGTATATATATATATATATATATATATTGACTAATAAATCATTCAATAAATCCTTCCCCCATAAGTACCTGGCTTGGGAGAGAGTCGTCATTGTATTTATAATGTAAAACCTGCAAAATAAACAAACCAAAACTGGGACGAACACAATAAAACACAGTAAAAGGTAGCGCCAGAGAACTTGACAATAATCTTGACTCCTTAACTTCTCATAACTCAAAATGAATGAAAGCAATCAGGCTGACGTCTCTATCATTTGGGAAGAGTACACCAGGAAAAAGGTGTGGATATTTACAGCCAGTTTGCTCTAGGCCCTTTTGAGTTACAGACAGGTCAGGGATCAAGATTATTGTTAAGTTCGTTGGCGCTACCTATGGTACCTGGACAATTACTACTTATGTGGCAGTATAAGTTATATCCTCCTATGGGAATATAATACTTTAATCTGTCACCAGATGATCCGGAACAACTGATAATCCGTCATCTGAATAAGAGCCAATTTAATTACTAACATAAGCCATAATTAATCTCTACTGTAAATAGTAACTGGTTAAGGAGAGATGGGTCGCTTTTCTGGTCCCCCTTCTTCCTCATGTTTAGCCCCATTAGTTTTCAGATTTTAAGACGTTCGGCCCATTAATTTGGCGATTTCAAAACCTTTTGCCCCATTTTATTGTCAATATTAAGACTTTTCGTGTCATTTAAGTGTGGATTTTTCTGGCAAACGATAGCGAGCCTGTAATTTAAGAGGACCAGTCCTTCAGCCGGGATATTTTTCTATCGAAAAATGTGCAGATTTATCTTGAAGAATGTTTTTTTTTTTTTTTTTTTTTTTTTTTTTTTTTTTTAGCTTAATGGAGGTCTCGGGAGTAAACTAAAAAAATATAATTAAAATATACATAATTGAGCAAATAAATACGCCCATCCCCCCTTAAAACACACATGCACATATGCCCATTAACCCTTTCTGTACCGGTGACGTCTTTGCAACTTTATTTTGGCTGCTAATAGACGATTTTACTCAGGTTAAAATGGGTCTCCAGCAGTTAACAGGCTTCGAACTATCTCACTTAACCCTTTTTACCACGACAGATCCTCCTGAAACTGCTCAAAATCGTCTAAATAAAACTAGAATATATTTGAAAATACGTCGCTGCTGCAGAAGGGGTTAAGAAAGCAGAATCATAAATACCAGAAGAAATCAAATATTAGTTATGGCATTTATCATTAACATTTTCTGCGTAGGTAGGCTATGCTTATAATTGATAAGCTTAAGGGGGTAGTACTCGCTTTTTCTGGGTCCCCTTCTTCCTCATGTTTAGCATATTAGTTTTAAGGTTTTAAGACGTTCGTTACGTTAGTTTGGCGATTTTGAGATCTTTCGCCTCATTTTTGTTTCAATAATAAGACCTTTGGTACCCTTTTGGTGTCGATTTATTCCTGGCAAGCGATAGCAAACTTCTAATTTAAGATGGAATCGGCTTTCGGCCGGGATATTTTTCTACCGAAAAATGTAAAATGATATCTTGAATATCTAGGGGGTGTTTTGCTAAGCTTGATGGAGGTCTAGCGAGGAAACTCAAAAATAAATTTATATATAAATATATAGACCAAAAACCAAGCACTACCCCCTTAAATATTTTTCTGAAATTTTAAAACTTAATCCAATTATTAGGAATGCAGATTGATTAATGACTATATCTTAATGTCATTGCTGATTATTTCAATGTTATCAGGATACACAGCTTAATTCAGCTCAATTGAAATAAATACAAATATTTATATAGAAAGCGTTTACTAATCAAAATTATTTAACTCGGCTAAATATTGACATTGTTTAACTATTTTCTGCTTTTGTGTGCGTGTGTGTGTGTGTGTTTATGTGTAAGAGAGAGAGAGAGAGAGAGAGTAACCCAGAGTTACTCCGATACTCAGACCACACAGACTTTGCGGTCCCTACAAGGTGGTTCGGCCTTAATACTACTGGACAGGGACAGTTTATAGTAAAAGAATAGGACAGCAAAGTAGAAGAGAGAGAGAGAGACCGACAGACAGGCAGACGGACATACAGAGAGAGAGACAGAGAGTAAACACTTAACCTAATTAACTAATAATTATACCAACTCTATTAATAATTCGTGAAGATGAATTATACATTTGGTCAGGCTCGTGTACTACTCTCATATTTGATTAACCTAATCTTGCCAACACTGACATTATTAAGGGGGGTGACCTGCTTTTTGTCTCTCCTTTTCTCTCTTTCTCTGGCTTGTATCCATTCGGCCCCATTCAGCCTACTGTTCTAAGACACGTATCCCCATCCAATATTGTTTTCCTGGCGAGCGATAGAGGACCAGCATTGTATGAAGAAATCCGGCTTCGCCGAAGACATTTTTCTATCGAAAAATATACAAATTTAGCCTGTCAATTTATATTGTTTAAGTATGCTGGCTCGCTACCTCTTGCCAGGAAAAAATCGACACCTGGATGGGGATAAACGTCTTAAAACAGTAGGCTGAATGGGCCCGAATGGATACGACTCAGAGAGAGAGGGAGAAAGAGAGAAAAAAACGAGTGGGCCCCCTTAAAGGTATTCTTAATCACTCAAAAGTCGGTCATTTTCATAAGGGTTGCACTATTGATTAACTATTCACAAAATGCATTGTTCTTAAATAACTTTGAACCTTTCAGTGCGATGATGCCGTTTATATATTATTCAGGTTACCTTTGCGCGATTTTATGCTATTTAGAACTGATCTCTTTTGTTTAAGTGAATAAGCAACAACTTATATATACATCTCATAAATCGCCTGGTCCTGATGAGGTATATGCTAGAGTATTAAAAGAATGCAGAGATGAGTTAAGTTACCCATTAACATTTCTATTTAACAA
The DNA here is from genome assembly GCA_032716605.1 of Paralithodes platypus. NCBI lineage: Eukaryota > Metazoa > Arthropoda > Malacostraca > Decapoda > Lithodidae > Paralithodes > Paralithodes platypus. Next base: position 20,387,974 of record CM064520.1, on the reverse strand, counting down.
ATCATTAGAAACAGGTGTAGTTCCAGAAGCTTGGAAGCTTGCAAATGTAGTTCCGATCTTCAAAAAAGGTGATAAATCAATAGCATCCAATTACCGTCCCATTAGTCTCACTTCAATCATAGGAAAGCTACTAGAGTCAATTATTGCTATGAAAATGAGAAACCACTTAGAAACATTTAACTTAATCAATTCTTCTCAGCATGGATTCACTCAGGGACGGTCTTGCCTTACTAATTTGCTTAGTTTTTTCTCAGAGGTATATGAAGCAGTAGATAATGACAAGTCATATGATATTATATATTTAGATTTCAGTAAAGCTTTCGACAGAGTCCCTCATGAGAGATTGATGAGAAAGGTTGAGGCACATGGAATAGGTGGGGCGTTGTTAGGATGGATTAGGTCATGGCTAATTGGTAGGAAGCAGAGAGTCAGCATAAATGGTACCAAGTCAGAATGGGGAGCAGTCAAAAGTGGTGTCCCCCAGGGATCGGTATTAGGTCCCCTGTTGTTTCTTATATACATAAATGACCTAGATTTAGGTATAACTAGTAGGATAAGTAAATTCGCAGACGATACTAAAAATAGGAGATCAATTGATTCAGATAGCGATATAGAGTGCCTCCAAAGGGATCTAGATACCTTACATGAATGGTCAGTAAATTGGCAGATGAAGTTTAACATTGACAAATGCAAGGTATTAAAGATAGGGAAGATGCAAACAAATGTTAAATATAAACTAGCTAATTTAGAATTAGAAAATTCAGATTGCGAGAAAGATCTAGGTGTGTTTGTTAGCAATGATTTGAAGCCTAGAAAACAGTGTATAAGCGTTCGTAATAAGGCAAACAGGATTCTCGGGTTCATCTCTAGGAGTGTGAGTAACAGAACTGCTGATGTTATCTTAAAACTTTACTTGTCATTAGTGAGACCCCATATGGATTATGCTGTCCAATTTTGGTGTCCTTATTACAGAATGGACATAGATTCATTGGAGAGAGTACAGCGTAGAATGACAAAAATGATCCATAATATTAGAAATCTTTCGTATGAAGAAAGGTTGAAGAAATTAGGTTTACATTCGTTAGAGAGACGCAGAGTTAGAGGGGATATGATAGAGGTGTTCAAGTGGGTTAGTGGGATTAACAAAGGGGACATGACAAATGTACTAAAGCTCAGTGATAGCGAAAGAACTCGTACCAATGGTTTCAAATTAGATAAATTTCGTTTCAGAAAAGATATAGGCAAATATTGGTTTGGTAACAAAGTTGTAGATGGGTGGAATGAACTACCAAGTGCGGTCTAAAACTGTAGGGAGCTTTAAGATAAAATTGGATAAGCATATGGACGAGAAGGGTTGGGTGTGAAGGGGGATCAGCCGGGTTGGGCCAATCAGCGCTCTGCAGACCCCCATAATCCTGCGTTAATCTCTAACCGTTTTGGTAAGATGATCCTCAGGGTATTAGAGTGTGAAGCCTATAATTGGGCTTTGTAATTGAATTGGGGTTGTGTGGGACAGGGATCTGCCTTGCTTAGGCCAATCGGCTTTCTGCAGACTCCCATTTTCTTATGTTCTTATGTTCTTATGTTCTTATTGGCTCATGATGGCAAAGGCAAGTGGATTTTTGGTGCTAAGGTTAGCACAAAATAAGAATTAAACAAAACATGAATATATCGTGTTTGTAAGTATTGATTATGGCAAAGTAACTGCTAGATTATGCAGTAATTCTTGATCTTTGCTACCTTAATATATAACTCACCCCTAGTATCTACTATCTACCCATAACAACCGTAACTCAATTATAATCCAATAATATTTAACTGGAACAAATATATATATATATATATATATATATATATATATTCTTAGTGACCTTTCTTCTCCTCAACCTGTCTATCCCTATCAACTTTAGTTTTATCAACTATATTTTACTCTTCTATTTCCTTCTTCTTGTCTAAATTGTTTTTCACTGTACCCTTTGGGAATACCTTTACTCATATGTCTCTCCAACTCTAACCTACCTAGTACCTCCCTGCCATATATAAGACAATAATATTACGAAATAAATAATAATAATAATAATAATATCCTACAAAAGCACAAGAAGACTTATTATAAATCAGAGAAACATTGTCAATTCACTTATTATAACTCTTTTCTTAACATAGTACCGATTTGATTCAATCTATGAATAAACTAATAACTGAACTCTTATTATAAATGGCGCTATCAGTTTGATGACGTTTCATATGGGTTATCTACAGTCAGACTATTGTACATAACATAGGGATTAAAGTGACCCTGTTAGTGGAGGCGAGGGGGCATTGGCAAAGTATTATGTAAATACTCGTAAAACCAGGATGGACAAACCCCCCCCCCCCCCAACACACACACACATACTCACACATACACACACTCAGACACACGTATACAAAACACAGCACTATCACAAAACAATACAACGCAAAACAACACACATACACATACAAACACACGCACACATACACATACCACAACACAACACACGCACACGATACAGCCAAATTCAACACACCACATACGCCTCTGCTAAATTGGTCAAATCTGTCCCTCCCACCAACTGACAGGTGGCCCAACCTCTGACACACCTGCAATTAAAAGCCAGATGGATGGGACTGACAAGACACACCAGGATTTGGGGGATTTTTATATGGTAACGAGTTCGAATCCCGGTAAGACCATATGCTTTCATTAGTTTATTCAAGTGCATTGGGGTTTGTAGTTGATGATTAATGTTAAGAACGGTGTTACTTAATACCTTCTATGTTATCGAGCTTATTACGTTTGTATGTATCCTACCTGTTTCCGATTATTTGTTTGTTTGTTTGTTTGTTTGTTTGTTTGTTTTCTTCGACCGTATGGGGAAAATATTGGGAGCGACCAGAAACGGATGCCAGTTTGATATCACGGTTATGTATTTAATGTTAGTTTCCGGTAATCCAAAGCTATCTTAGGCTACGGTAGGTAAAGTTGGCCGGGATAGGTTAGCTAAGTTAGGTTAAGGGGGGGTGACTTGTTTTTTTCTCTTGCTTGGTTGTATCCATTCGGTTCCATTCAGCCTACTGTTTTAAAATATTTATCCCCATCCAGGTGGCGAGCGATAGCGAGGCAGCATTTTATGGAAAAATCTGGCTTTGCCGGAGACATTTTTCTATCGAAAAATGTACAAATTTAGCCAGTTGTCTAATTCATCCAAAATATGGAAGCTCGCTATCGCTCGCCAGATATTTGTTTTTCTTGACCCGTTTCTCTCTCATGTATAGCCCCATTGATTTTGAGATCTTAATACGTTCTCCCCATGAGTTTGGTGATTTTAAGAACTTTCGCCCCGTTTCTGTAAATTTTAAGACCTTTCGTGCCATTTAGGTGTCGATTTTATCCTGGCGAGCAATATCGATCCTGTAGTTTAAGGAGAACCGGCCTTTGACCGGGACATGTTTCTACCGAAAACATGTACTAATATATCTCCAAAGGGGGTCAAGAAGGGGGTGAAATTTTAAGCTTGATGGAGGTCTAAGGAACAAACTAAAAACCTCCCTTTAAGCCTAGCAATGTGTATTCCTCGCTAACATAGCTCATTTGACAGCGGTTTAATATTAGCGTCCTGCCGTGAGCCAGACATTGACAGCGGATTGACAAGCCGGAAAGGTCAGGGTTGTCACTACACGTCTCGCTGAGGGAGAAAGGGGTTGGGGGGCGGGGGACTAGGGGGGGGGGGGGGGGGCAAGAAGAGAAGGTGAACATTTACAAACATATAGTGTACTACTCTCATATTTGATTAACCTCGATCTTGCCAACGTTGCAATTATTAATAGTATTCTGAATTACTCAAAAGTCTGTGTATTTGTATAAGGGCTGGACTATATATCAACTATTCAAACACGTATCAAGGTATGCAAAAGTTAAAAATCAAGTACGACTCTTAAGAAGGGGAGGCGAAAACAACATAGCAAGATCATTTAAGTGTACAGTATGAACAATTTGGACGCGAGTAGAACATAAATAAGGAAATAAAGCAGAAAGAAATTGAATAATACAGACGGGAAGAAAAGAACAGAAATAAACTCTCAAGAGGTAGAATATCGTTCAAGTTAGGATACACATGAAATAGTCAGAAAGGTCAATGTGGTCGCTACGAGTCTCGGTGAGAGAAGAAGAAGAAGAAGAAGAAGAAGAAGAAGAAGAAGAAGAAGACAAAAGAAGACAAATAAGAAGACGAAGAAGAAAACAAAAGAAGAAGAAGAAGAAGAACCGAGAATAGAAAGAGATAAGTAAAGACAGATTAAAAATGTTATACAAACTCAAAACTGAGAATTGAGAAACATGTAGTGCTGAAGTGAGAAAACTGTAATATTCAGCGATAAACTAGAATGCAAATCTGAATCAAGGACACAGAACGAGAGACAAGGATAGACAAAAACGACCACGAACACAGAACGGGCAACTTGGACACATAACAAGTAACTAGCACACAACACGAAAATCAAGGACACATAACGAGTACCACAAAATAAGAACCAAAGACATAAAACTAAGAAAGATACACACAAAACAAATAACATGGACATGCAACGAATAACATAAACACAAAACGATAAACAAGAACGCACATAGAAACACGAGAACACACATCTAGAATATGGGACACGTTTGAGAAGTTAGAACACACAAAAATGTACATACGGGTAATAATCGTAAATATCAAACAAAGCTGAAAACATCGATGAAGCTTCAAGAAATAACAAACAAGGACACCGGATGAGAAACTCGGACAAACGGAGAAAACACAAGTACAAATATGAAAAGCAAATACACAGAACGAGAAATGACAAACAACAGGGGAAAAAAATCATAAATCAGAAAACGTGATCCCATAGCGTGAGTTAAAAATCGAGGATATACATGGAGAAACAAGTACACAGAACAAGATATTAGGATAAAAAGCGAGCAGACTGGACAAGCAAAAGGAAAAAGTACATAAAACAAGAAAGCGAGGACATGCAAACAAAACAAAAAAGCGAGGACATAAACCGAGCTATAAAAGCCGAGGAAATACATGGAGAAGCGAGGCCGTAGATCGAGAACCAAGCTAAATTATTCACGCTCGACTTGCGGCGTTTGTTTGCCCGGGTCGGACGTTTTTAAGGGGGTATTACTCGATTTTTCTGGACCCCTTCTCCCTCATATTTAGCATATTAGTTTTGAGGTCTTAAGACGTTCGTTCCGTTAGTTTGGCGATTTTTAGACCTTTCCCCTCATTTTCTTGTCAATATTAAAACCTTTCGTGACCTTTAGGTGTCGATTGTTTCCTGGCGAGCGATTGCAAGCCTCTAATTTTAGAAGAAACCGGCCTTCGGCCGGGAAATTAGTCTACCGAAAAATGTACAAATTTATCTTGAAAGGGGGTCTAGGGGGTGTGTTTCTAAGCGTGATGGAGGTCTAGTGTGGAAACTCAAACCATAAATTATAAATAGATATATTGACCAAAAATCAATCACTACCCCCTTCAGTGGAATTTGGTTATGTTTGAGTTGGGTTAGAGAGATGCTGATGCTGCCTTTGGAGGGCGGGTTATGTATTATCAAAAGAGAAGGATATTTTGTTTCATTAATTTAATCACCACAATTACCACTAGTACTGTGATGTGTTTCCACTGCTATAATCTCTATCACAACATTACCATCATATCAACTACCACCATCACCACCGCCATAATCACAGCCATCATCTTCATCAGCCTCACTACTATATTCATCCTAATTAATTACTACCATTGTCATAATCAGTGGCTTCTGTTTGAGATGGTTGAGGAGGAGGAGGAAGATTTGATTTCATTAGATTATGAGAGAAAGGTGAGGATGATAATCTTTTTCATATTTATTTTACCATCGCTTTGCTATTACAACTATCTCTACTTTACTTACAAATGTCTCATCATAAGTACTACTATTACTACCACAACGACCACTGTCTTTACCACCATCGCCAGTATCATCCCGCCATCATCACTACAAAAGGAATCACCGGTTATGTTGTGAGTTTTACGAAGAGGAGGCTGGAGGTCTGGCTAGCTATAGATTACGAGGGGCGGTAAGGTCATCATAATCACTGTCTTTTCACCAATGGTATCATCGCTATCACTGCCATATCACCACTTTTAAAAGTTAAATCTTCATTATTTGTATGTTACTACTTTACTAACCTTGTTTTAGTATATTCATAATTACTTAACAATTGGTAATCAATTAGTAAATTATTCATATATAATATACTAGTCGTACTGAACAGCTTATGCTAGTATATAATATTACATGTCTATATTGAATATACTGTAAATGTAATTATTATGATTGTATCTATGTACATTTTACGAAATGTAGCGAACGAAACTATCATCATGCTCCACCGTCAATATCAGTTTCAACAGTTACGATATTCACCATTATTATTACACATTTCACAGCCTATTTATTTTATATGTGTATGATGGAGACAAAAGGCAAAGCTACCTGTAGCAAGTGTCTCCCCAAAGTTACAAGAGTGATAGAAAGCCACATTCAAAGTACGTTAGAGTAAAATATTTGTTTCACTGTCAATATTAGCATTATTAACACCACCATCATCACAACAGCTTTCATCACTTCTATCATCATCACTGCCATCATCATCGACTGGTCCTTTACTCTCATCGCTACAATCACTACTATCACCATCATTATCACCACTATAACTGCCATCACCACAATTACTACCATCATCATCACTATCATTATTACTAGCACCATTACCACTATCACCATAACCACTATAACTACCATCACCATAATTACCACTATCATCATCACTACAACAACTACTACTACTACTACTACTACTGGTTTATTCTGGCTATTATCGGACGATAGTGAGTGTGTTTTATATACAGACTATTGTATTGTTATGTGAATATTTATTCTTGGCTTGTACTAATAATGTAAATATATTGTATTATATCTGTAAATTATTCACGAAATATAAATGATTGATTGATCGATTAATTGACTACTACCAACACCATTACCACTATAACTGTCATCACCACTATTTTGCTAGAATTTGTTGTTGTTGTTGTTGTTGTTTTAGTGGTGGTGGTGGTGGTGGTGGTGGAGTTGGCCTGGGTATCAATAGAAAATGAAGGGAGCTTCAGGGGGTCAGCTTTGGATTATTCAGAGTGTGTTGTTGTTGCTGCCCTTGTTATCACTCCTATCATCATCATCATCATCATCATCACTGCTTCATCATTATCGCTCACATTATTGCCACCACTGTTACTATAGCATTCACCATCACTACTATCACACACATATCACTATTATTAACCCCTTCTGTACCGGCAACGTCTTAATAATTTTGTTCTAGCTATATTTACACAATTTTGTGCTGATTGAGAAGGATATGTGATAGTAAAAATGGTTAAGTGAGATAGTTCGAAGCCTGTTAAGTAAGTGCTGGAGACCCTTTTTAAACTGAATACATTAGTCTGAAAGTAGCCAGAATACAATTAAAAGGACGGCACCGGTAATGAACGGGTGAAGCTTCACTGTCACCACTACCGCTGCTTAAGGGGGGTCACCTGCTTCACTGTCACCACTACCGCTGCTTAAGGGGGGTCACCTGCTTCACTGTCACCACTACCGCTGCTTAAGGGGGGTCACCTGCTTCACTGTCACCACTACCGCTGCTTAAGGGGGGTCACCTGCTTCACTGTCACCACTACCGCTGCTTAAGAGGGTCACCTGCTTCACTGTCACCACTACCGCTGCTTAAGGGGGGTCACCTGCTTCACTGTCACCACTACCGCTGCTTAAGGGGGGTCACCTGCTTCACTGTCACCACTACCGCTGCTTAAGGGGGTCACCTGCTTTTTTCTCTTTCTCTCCTTTTCTCTCTTTCTCTGGCTTGTATCCATTCGGCTCCATTCAGTAAACTGTTTTAAGACGTTTATCCCCATCCAGGTGTCGATTTCATCCTGGCGAGCGATAGCGAGCCAGCATTGTATGGAGAAATCCGGCTTCGCCGGATACATTTTTCTATCGAAAAAATTTACAAATTTAGCTTGCTGTAAAAAACAAATATATATATATATATATATATAAAATAATAATAATAATAATAATAATAAACGGTTTATTAAAGAATGGCAGCCTCATGAGCTGAAAATACACGAAATTATTCATATATATATATATATATATAAATATGCTGGCTCGCTACCGCTCGCCAGGAAAATATTGACACCTGGATGAGGATAAACGTCTTAAAACAGTAGGCTGAATGGGGCCGAATGGATACAAGCCAAAGAGAGAGGGAGAGAAAGAGAGAAGAAACGAGGTGGGCCCCCTTAACCCGTTCAGTACCTGTGACACCATTTTAATTATACTCTGGCAACTATTAGATGATTTTATATAGCTTAGGAAAGACGTTTTTTCAATTAAAAGACTACGGATTATCTCAATTAATCCTTGTACCTACTATCTATCCATCCCAAGCTTCATAAAATCGTCTTAACCCATTATGTACCGGCGTCGTCCTTTTAACTTAATTCTGGCCACTATTAGACAATTTTATCCAGTTTAAAAAGAGCCTCAAGTAATTAACAGGCTTTGAATGATCTCACTTAACTCTTTTTACTACCACAGATCCTTCTGAAACTGCACAAAATCGTTTAAGTAAAGCTAGAACATAATAAGTCGTCGCCAGTACAGAAGGGGTGAATATAGCTGAAAAATATAAAAAAGAAGACATCTTCTGTACTAAAAGGGTTAAACAACATTACACCACTATCATCGCTGCAATCTCTATTACCACCATCACTGAAGCCACTGGTACCATATCACTATCACAACCACAATTATAACCATAAATTGTCACCATCATTAAGGATGGAGTAAGGAGAAGAGGGAGGGGAGTGAAGGGTACAGCATGGTGTGACAGAGTCCTCTGTTGTTTGTTATATACATAAATGACCTTGATTTAGGTATATCTAGTAGGATAAGTAAATTTGAAGACGATACCAAAATGGGGAGAACAATTGATTCAGATAGAGATATAGAGTGCCTCCAAAGGGATCTAGATAACTTACACGAATGGTCAGTAAATTGGCAGATGAAGTTTAACATTGACAAATGCAAGGTATTAAAGATAGGGAAGATAAGAACATAAGAAGAACATAAACTAGCTAATGTGGAATTAGAAAACTCGAATTGTGAGAAAGATCTAGGTGTGTTTGTTAGCAATGATTTGAAGCCTAGACAACAGTGTATAAGCGTTCGAAACAAGGCAAACAGGATTCTCGGGTTCATCTCAAGGAGTGTGAGTAACAGAACTGCTGATGTTATCTTAAAACTTTACTTGTCATTAGTGAGACCCCATATGGATTATGCTGTTCAATTTTGGTGTCCTTATTACAGAATGGACATAGATTCATTGGAGAGAGTACAACGTAGAATGACAAAAATGATCCATAATATTAGAAATCTTCCGTATAAAGAAAGGTTGAAGAAATTAGGCTTACATTCGTTAGAGAGACGCAGAGTTAGAGGGGATATGATAGAGGTGTTCAAGTGGGTTAGTGGGATTAACAAAGGGGACATGACAAATGCACTAAAGCTCAGTGATAGCGAAAGAACTCGTACCAATGGTTTCAAATTAGATAAATTTCGTTTCAGAAAAGATATAGGCAAATATTGGTTTGGTAACAGAGTTGTAGATGGGTGGAATGGACTACCAAGTGCTATAGTGGGATTAAAAACGATAGGGAGCTTTAAGATAAAATTGGATAAGCATATGGACGAGAAGGGTTGGGTGTGAAGGGGGATCAGCAGGGTTGGGCCAATCAGCGCTCTGCAGACCCCGTAATCCTGCGTTAATCTCTAACCGTTTTGGTAAGATGATCCTCAGGATATTAGAGTTTTGAGCCTATAATTGGGCTTTGTAATTGGGGTTGTGTGGGACAGGGATCTGCCTTGCTTAGGCCAATCGGCTTTCTGCAGACTCCCATTTTCTTATGTTCTTATGTTCTTATGTTCTTATGTAAAAATAGCTGTGGAAGACAAGAAGAAAGCGTATAGAGAGTGGTTGGGTAGTAGAGGGAATGAAGATTTGGAGAGACAGAAACGAGCAAGGTACATGGAGAAAAAGAGAGTGGTGAAGAGAGTAGATGAGGAATTTGGAAGGAATCTGAGTGTAAAATGGAGGGAGTGTAAGAAACTGTTCTGAAAGAAAGTTAGGGAAGGTAGCAAGGGAAACATTAAGGGTGTGAAAGATAAGAATGGGCGAGTGCTAGTCGAGAAGCAAGAGAGAGTCGAAAGATGGAGGGAGTACTTCAACGAATTGCTAAATGTAAGGAATGAAGCGCCAGCAAACATAGATGGATGGGGTATGGGAGGGAGAAGAAGAGAAGTAGTGGAGGAGGAGGTGGGGATCGTGAGGTCATCATAAGTGTGTGAAGCCATGAAAAGAGTGAAGTTGGGGAAAGCACCAGGAATAGATAGAGTGTGTGAGGAACTGCTGAGGTATGGTGGTGAGATAGTGATCAAATGGGTATGGAAAATGTGTAAACTAGTATGGGAGAAGGGGAGTGCACCTGATGACTGGAAGACAGGCATAATAGTCAACCTATATAAGGGGAAAGAGGAGTGTGTGGTAACCACCGAGGAATATGTTTTCTAAGCATAGTAGGGAAGTGATTGAGAGAGTGAGAGCGAGAACGGAGAAATGAATAGGTGACGAGCAGGGCAGTTTTAGGAAGGGAAGAGGATGTACATCGTAGATCAGATTTTTACCCTGATATGTGTTGTGGAAAAATATCTGGAGAAGCAACAAAAGGTGTATGTTGCCTTTATGGACTCGGAGAAGGCCTATGACAGAGTGGCTAGAGAAGGTATGTGGAAAGTACTTAGAATATATGCGGAGTAGATGGCAAGTTGCTGAAAGCAGTGAAGAGCATGTATGAGGGTGCAAAGGCGGCAGTACGTGTGGAGAATGAGCAGAGCGAGTTCTTTGATCTGAATGTTGGGTTGAAACAAGGGTGTGTGATGTCTCTGTGGTTGTTTATTGTATATATGGATGGAGTCATGAAAGAAATACAAGGAAAAGCAGTGGATGTTGGCGTATCGCTGATAAGGGAGGGAAATAAGTGGAAGCTACCTGTACTGCTGTTTTCTGATGATACACTTCTGATGAGCGATAATGAATGGGTGTTGCAGGGTCTGCTAAATATGTTTGGAACAGTGTGCGAAAAACGGAATCTGAAGGTAAATGCAGGGAAGAGCAAGGTTATGGTCTTCAAAAGGGGTGAAGCCACAGAGTGTGAGGTGAAGTTGAACGGTCAGGCTATGGAGATTGTTAGCTCATTTAAGTATCTGGGCAGTGTGTTGAATAAAGATGGGACTATGGATGAAGAAGTGCGGGAGAGGGTGCAACAGGGGAAGTGGGTTGTATAACAGTGTGGTAATCCCGACACTGACTTACGGAAGCGAAGCATGGACGTTGGTGGAGAGACTCAGACCAAGAGTGTGAGGGGTGGAAATGAATTACTTGAGAAGTGCGTGTAGAGTTACATGGAGGGATAGACAGACGAATGAGGAATTAAGAAGGTGTGGTGTGGAGGTAGATGTGCTGGAAAGTGTGAAAATGAACACCTTGAGATGGTTTGGCCATATGGAACGTATGGGAAGCGAGAGAATGACTAAGAGGGTGTACGAGAGCGAGGTGGAAAAATAGAGAGGGAGAAGTAAACCGAAAGAGAGGTGGAAGGATGGAGTGAAGAAGTATATGGATGAAGGCGGTGCTGGTTGGGAGGAGGGGCGTCGACTGACTGAGGACAGAGGTGGAGGGGGGCGTTTCGTTCGTGGCCACTCCTTCGGGGATCACGGTGTCAGGCAATAGATAGATAGATTATCACTACCACCACTATCATAGTCATCATATGTTATACCCTGTTCCAAATAAGTAGGCCAAGATTCTTGATCATTAACCTCTATAACTCTCTAACGACTAGAGTTATCGAGTTAATATTTTTATCATGTGGGAAGGGTCAGCCAGGGAATAGATGGCGACATTTACACCCCTTTTTATCTAGCAGTTTCTGAGTTACAGAGGTTAGAGTTCAATATTTGTGGCCTACCAATATCGAACAGGGGAGAGTTATAGTGGTGGTAATGGTGGTATGGTATAAAATAGGACATGGGGGGGAGGGTCAGGGGTTCAGTTTGTATTATTCACTATGTTTTACTGCAATCCTTGTCAGTATATGACATAACTGTCTTGGTGGTGTAATGGTTAGAGTGTTTTAAGATCTGCATGTAGTATCCCACGTTCGAAACCCGGGAGGATCGCATGTTTTCATAAATTTCAATGGGGGGAGTGTTTTGTGTTGGGAGATAAATGTATTCATTAGATTATTACTACTACCACTATAATGATCATCCCCATTACCTCTACCATCACTGATATCTATAATCGCAACTACAATAAGCACCATCATCATGGCTTTCAACATCATCACCCCCTGTAGCACAATCGCTCACATCACCATTATGCCCATATACACCATCACTCACATCACTATCACACCGCCACCATAACCACATCCACAAACATCACCATAATCACCACACAAATCATTATCATCATCACCGTCAAGGCATATCAACATCACCAGAAACCCACCTAGTATTTACCATTACCATTATCGTAACAATCAAGAGTCCACCAATCCACCATTATCACTGCTATAACCACCTTCAATCACTACGTTACTTCCATTACCAATTGCACCGATTTCCGTCAACCATTATCCATCAAATCGATAATGACAGTATAATGACAATTAACATAAGAAACACATAAAGTACATAGCCTTCCATAAACGCATAAAGTACATAGCCTTCCATAAACACGTAAAGTACATAGCCTTCCATAAACACATGTAACACATAGCCTTCCATAAACGCATAAAGCACATAGCCTTCCATAAACACGTAAAGTACATACTTACATACATAACATTTTAAGACCGAGTGTTCCACACATACGTGCAGTTTCAGTCTTTTGTCCTAATGGCGGCGTTCCAGGCAACCCTGTTAAGGGCTGCTTCACTTGTCAAGTTCTTGGATTTGAGATCGGCACGTATAGTCCGATCCCAGGTCTTCCTCGGTTCACCCCCTGGTGCAGCTCCCTCCACAATCACAGACCTGCATTTTTTCACCCAATTTTGTTCATCCATTCTCTCCACATGTCCATACCATCCAAGTCTACTTGTACGCATCACCTCGCTAATACTCTTTATACCTAAACGTCTCCTCAGCTCAACATTTGTTATTCTATCCTGTAGCCTGGCCCCACACATCCATCTCACCATTCTCATCTCATTACGTTCCATTCTGTTGACATCCTCTACTTTAACAGCCCATGTTTCTGAGGCATACGTCATTGCACTTCTAACACATGAGGCATACACCTTTTCCTTCAGGGGGAGAGGCATTCTTTTCATGGTCAGGATTGGCAGCAGTTCTCTGAACTTCCCCCAGCCTCACCTAATTCTAGCAACAGTGGCAGCCTCGGCCCTACCACCGGCAGAGATGGTATCTCCTAGGTAGCAAAACTTGTTCACCAGCTCCAATGACTCATTTCCAAAATTTACAGCCAGAGGATCATCACTTAATACAAGCTCGCCTTTGAACACTACGCACTCAAACTTCTCTATATCTGACTTATCCTTCAGCAGGGGTCTTTTTATTCTACTACAGCACTTACTCCCATGGTGAACCCAACATCGACAGATGCTACATTGAATTGAGTTAACGCCCACTCCCTTTCCACACACTGCACATGGGTATGCACCGCTATTTTGCACATTGCCTCGTCTCAATCTACAATGCATAACCTTGGTTTTATTAATATTGACTCTTAAACCCTTGCTCGCCATGCCCTCTCTCAACTCTCTGAATTTGGCCTCAGCATCTTGCATACTGTCAGCTATTAGGACTAAATCGTCTGCATAAAACAGTTCCAGCGGGAGTCCGCCTCTAAAAGCTCTAGACAGTGCCTCCAAGACCATAATAATGAGGAGGGGGCTTAACACTGAACCCTGATGGACTCCAACACGGACTGCGAACTCATCACTCAGTACACCCTTCACCCTCACCGCAGTTCGCGAATCCTCATACATCTTCATTATCACATGCACCAGCCACTCTTCCACACCAAGTTTCCTCATAGCCCACTGCACAACATCTCGAGGCACCCTATCAAAGGCCTTCTCCAGGTCTACAAACACAAAGTAAAGATCCCTGCCTTTTAGTAAGTATCTTTCCTGTATCTGCCTGACTATGAAGATAGCATCGGTTGTACCCCGTCCTGGCATAAAACCAAACTGCATATCAACAATGGAGATGCTTTGCCTGATCAAACCCTCAAAGACTCTCTCACAGATCTTCATGATATGGTCAAGCATTTTCAGGCCCCTATAATTTCCTCTATCTAGCGCATCCCCTTTTCCTTTGTATATATTTACTATTACACTTTTGAGCCAATCCTCTGGGATTTTCTCATCTTTAATAATGGTGTTTATCAACTCAGTGACTAAGTTTACACCAGTCTCCCCTGAGGCTTTTATCATCTCACCGACAATGTCAGAGCAACCTGGAGCTTTACCGTCCTTCATTTTATTGATTGCGTCGCTCACTACAGCTGGTGCTATCAAAGGAGGGGGCCCAGATATTGGTTTTTCGATACTAAGCTGTTCCTTATCCCATTCAAACTCTACATTTAGCAATCGTTCATTGTGTGCCTTCTATGCTTCTCTGATTTCATTTTCTGCATACACAATCTTCCCATTATCGTTTCTAACACACTGTTCACCTATAATATCTCTACTGTCATTTTCAACTCGCCTAGCTAGGTTGAAGATCCCATTGGGATTGTCAGTGTTACAGACTTGTTCGAGGACCAGTTCCTTAATGCCTTTTTTAGCATTGTAAATAACTCTTTTGGCAGTTCGTTTAGCTGCCTGGTATTCCTCCTTGCTGCCTCCCTTCGTCCATGCTTTGAAGCATCTCCTTTTCTCTTTCACAGCATGTTCTACCTCATCGTTCCACCACCAGGAGATCTTATTCCTAGGGTGACCCTTTGTTTTCCCACAGACTTTGTCAGTGGCAGCGATAAGGCTATGCTTAAGAAAGTTCCATTGACTATTTACATCGTTAGGCCTAGCTTCCTTATTTCTATTCATTTCCTCCAGTCCACTATGAAACCTATCCCTAACTTCCTTGTTCTTCAGCAGCCACACTTTCCTTTTGGGTATGTATACCTTCTTGCGCTTAGGATCTCTGTATAAGCTCATGTCGCACACAAGTAGCTTATGCTGGGGGATACATTCTTCGCTCGGGATGACATTTACATCTCGAACCAGTTTCCAGTCTTTCCTGTTTACCAAGAACTAATCTAACTGGCTACTGGAGGCCCCAGAGTTATATGTGATCAGATGGCTCTGTCTTTTCTTGAACTTCGTGTTACACACAACCATGTTGAGTTCAACGCAGGACTCCAATATATAATCGCCTTCCAGATTCCTCCTTCCGTAACCATTTCCTCCATGTACCCTCTCGTATCCATCTGCAGATGCTCCCACGTGACCATTCAGGTCACACATAAAGTACATAGCCTTCCATAAACACATATAACACATAGCCTTCCATAAACACATAAAGTACATAGCTTTCCATAAACACGTAAAGTACATAGCCTTCCATAAACACATATAACACATAGCCTTCCATAAACGCATAAAGCACATAGCCTTCCATACACATAAAGTATATAGCCTTCCATAAACACATAAAGCTCATATCCTTCCATAAACACATAAAGTTCATATCCTTCCATAAACACATAAAGTACATAGCCTTCCATAAACACATAAAGCTCATATCCTTCCATAAACACATAAAGCTCATATCCTTCCATAAACACATAAAGCTCATATTCTTCCATAAACACATAAAGCTCATATCCTTCCATAAACACATAAAACACATAGCCTTCCATACACACAAAGTACATAGCCTTCCATAAACACATAAAGCTCATATCCTTCCATAAACACATAAAGTACATAGCCTTCCATAAACACATATAACACATAACCTTCCATATACACATAAAGCACATAGCCTTCCATAAACACATATAACACATAACCTTCCATATACACATGTAGCACATAGCCTTCCATAAACACATTAAGTACATAGCCTTCCATAAACACATAAAGTAATAATAATAATAATAAAATAATAATATTTATTCAGTTAGCAATTTACAGAGTTGGTACCACATAGTATGTTACAAATATGACATGTACCAGCCTTGCATAATTCCAACTAAGGATAGCCCAATAAGGCCGTTAGGCGTATTTCCATTGGGGTCCTTGTGGGATTAGGTTAGCTGGGGAAATGGGGAGGAAAAAGAAATAGATACATAGCCTTCCATAAACGCATAAAGCACATAGCCTTCCATAAACACATAAAGCACATAGCCTTCCATATACACATATAGCACATAGCCTTCCATAAACACATATCACACATAACCTTCCATATACACATGTAACACATAGCCTTCCATAAACACATTAGGTACATAGTCTTCCATAAACACATAAAACACATAGCCTTCCATAAACGCATATAGCACATAGCCATCCATAAACACATATAACACATAGCCTGGGCGGGTGCCCAACCCCAAAGGGGGTTGAAATAGGGGAGCTATCCCCTCGCCAAAGGTGGCTTTCTAGGGCCTTTCCTAGCTGATGCTGAGAGGATTGGGTTCAAGTCATGTGGTGATGGGCTGGTCTATCAGAGTGAGAGTTTAGCGATCTCTGCCATACCCATAGCTTACTCTGACTGTACCTTTTACTTATGTATTTGCTAGATTTCAAGTGACGGCGTCTCTTCCGTGGATTGACCTCCCAATCTGCCAACCTAGAAGTTGGCAGATTGGCAGCCAAAGCGTCACATTTTTCCTTTGCCCCTCAACTTTCTCTTCATAATTGCTGAGGGGCACAGGGTGGGGCTTTGGTTTCCCGGGCGTTTCCGCACCCTCCTCAGCTCCCCGCCTTGGAGTGGCTTAGGTCACCCAGGCTTTATTGTGGTAGGCAGGGAGGGTTCTGTGGGGGGCACTCGGTTATGGCCTTGGCCTTGCTCGGAGCCTCGGGGCTGTTCGGCCAGGCAGCCTGGGGAACAGCAACAACAACAACAACACATAGCCTTCCATAAACACATATAACACATAGCCTTCCATATACACATACAGCTCATAGCCTTCCATATACACATATTGCTCATAGCCTTCCATAAACGCATAAAGCACATAGCCTTCCATATACGCATATAACACAGCCTTCCATAAGCACATATAACACATAGCCTTCCATATACAAATAAAGCTCATAGCCTTCCATATACTATACACATAAAGCTCATAGCCTTCCATAAACACATAAAGCTCATAGCCTTCCATAAACACATATAACACAGCCTTCCATAAGCACATATAACACATAGCCTTCCATATACAAATAAAGCTCAAAGCCTTCCATATACTATACACATAAAGCTCATAGCCTTCCATAAACACATAAAGCTCATAGCCTTCCATATACACATATAGCACATAGCCTTCCATAAACACATATAACACATAGCCTTCCATAAGCACATATCATTCCATGAATACATATTGTCAACTCTGCGTAAGCAGAGTGGTATCCCCCCCCCCCCCCTCCCCCCCTTATGGTGTTGTATATCTGTCCGGAAACTCCTCCTAGACCGTTCGACGGATTATCATCAAACTTCACACCAACGTTCGGTGGGTGATGCGACGGTCAGTCAGAAAAGATTGTTTGAATTCGTGCAATTGTTATGGTCCCAGATAATATATATGGTTTTGGGGTTTTAGCCCCCCCCCCCCCCCCCCCCCCACACACACACACACTGTCCAACCTTCCTCCCTAGTCCCTACGCTATACCCCTCCTCCCACCCCGAGTATTGTAATCACAATGTGTCTGTATGCTTATGTGTGTGTGTGTGTGTGTGCACCACGCAGGAGCACACACATTCTTCTGTGGCTGTAGTATTGATGGCAATATCACCACAGAAGTGATTGTGGTAGCGATGATGTGGATAGTAGTAGTGATGATAGTGACAGTATTGGTAATGTTAGTCATGGTTACTGGAGATGTCGCCCCGAAAGCAACTCGCCCTGCATTTGTATGAGGAACTTTCCCCATTTTGGATAGGTTAGGTTGGGTTAGGTTAGGTTAAGTTAGGTTAGGTTAGTTTGGTTTAATGAAAAATCACAACATTTAATCAGAGTCGACTTCGTTTCGGAGCGAGTTAAGGGGGGGTCACCGGCTTTTGTTTTATCTTTCTCTCCTTTTCTCTCTTTCCCTGACTTGTATCCATTCGGCCCCATTCAGCCAACTGTTTTAAGACGTTTATTCCCATCCAGGTGTCGATTTCTTCCTGGCGAGTGAAAGCGAGCCAGCATTGTATGGAGAAATCCGGCTTCGCCGGAGATATTTTTATAACGAAATATGTACAAATTTAGCTTGCTGTCAAAACTAAAATATACATATGCTGGCACGCTACCGCTCGCCAGGAAGATATTGACACCTGGATGGGGGTAAACGTCTTAAAGCAGTAGGCTGAATGGGGCCGAACGGATACAAGCCAAGAGAGAGGGACAGAAAGAGAAAAAAAGCGAAGTGGGCTCCCTTAATTTCAGGGTGAGTCATCCAGTATTCTTAGTAATAGTAGAAGTGATGATGGTGATAGTAGTAATGATGTTGTTGTTGTTCCCCAAGCTGACTGGCCGAACAGCCCCAAGGCCCCGAGCAAGGCCAAGGCCATAACCGAGCGCCCCCACAGAACCCTCCCTGCCGACCATAATAAAGCCTGGGTGACCGAAGCCACTCCATGGCGGGGAGCTGAGGAGGGCGACAGAAACGCCCGGGAAACCAAAGCCCCACCCAGGGCCCTGTGCCCCTCATCAATTATGAAGAGAAAGCTGAGGGGCAAAGGAAAAAATGTGACGCTTTGGCTTCCAATCTTGGTAGATTGGGAGGTCAATCCACGAAAGAGACGCCGTCACTTGAGATCTAGAAAATATATAAGTAAAAGGAACAGTCAGAGTAAGCTATGGGTATGGCAGAGATCGCTCAGTTCTCACTCTGATAGACCAGCCCATCACCACATGACTAGAACCCAATTCTCTCAGCATCAGCTAGGAAAGGCCCTAGAAAGCCGCCTTTGGCGGGGGGATAGCTCCCCTATTTCAACCCCTTTCGGGGTTGGGCACCCGCCCATGATGTTAGTGATAGTACTAATGATGACAGTAGCAGTGATGGTATTAGTAGTAGGGATGATGGTGATAGTAATGATGATGGTGACAGTAGTAGTGATGATGGTGACAGTACTATAGTTTATTCGCTATAAGTAGGCGATAAATCATGACTTCTATCCTCTGTAACTCAAGAAGGGCTAGAGCAAATTGGCTGTAAATTCCCACACCTATTCCCTAGCTGACCCTTCCCAAATGGCAGACATATTAGTTCGATTAGCCCAGTCGTTTTTTAGTTACAGAGGATAGAGGTCATGATTTCTCGCCTACTTCCAGCGAATAGACTACAGTATGGTAGTAGTAGTGATGGTGACAGTAGTATAGGTAGCGCCAGCGAATTCGGCAATAATCTTGACCCATTAACTTCTCATAACTCAAAATTAATTAAATCAATCGAGCTGAAATTTCTATTGTTTGGGAAGAGCCCACCAGGAAATATGTGTGGATGTTTACAGCCAATTTGCTCAAGGCCCTTTTGAGTTATGAGAAGTTAAGGAGTCAATATTATTGTCAAGTTCGTTGGCGCTACCTATAGTGATATTGGTGATAGTAATAGTGATGATATACTGTAAGTGGTGATGATGGTAACCCATCGCAGAGTTGGATATACCGTTTTGGTTTCAGGCACAACGTCACTACTATAATTATACAGTATATCATTATATATATATATTTTTGTTTTCTTTTGTAATGTGTAGCTTAGAACATTTACAGAGAGTATGGAAGCTAAAACTTATTGATATTATAACATATGCAGTACAAAGCGAAAGTAATGTGAATGACCAAGTACTATACAAAAACCGTGGTGTTGTTGTTGTTGTTGTTGTTGAGAGAAAGAGAGAGAGAGGGGGGGGGGGAAGCGATTGATGATGAGAATGTAGGTTAAGTAAGACATGTAATTAATTTGGTTAAGAGGGAGGTAGTTATTTTGTTTTCGTTACTCCCTCCTCCCTCATGTTTTCGCCCCATTAGTTTTGAGATTTTAAGGCATTTTTCCATTAGTCTGGCGATTTTAAGACCTTTCACCCCTTTCTTTTGTAAATATTAGAACCTTTCGTGCTCTTTATTTGCCGATTTCTTTCCTGGCGAGCGATAGCAACCCTGACATTTTAGGAGGGTTTCTGAAACAGCCTTTGACCGGAACAATGTATCTCGAAGGATCTAGGTAATTATGTTTTTTCTTTAAGCTTGAGTGAGGTCTAGCGAGAAAATTAAAAAGTAGATAAATATATAAATAAATATACCAACAAAATAAACCCTACCCCAGGGCGGGTGCCCAACCCCGAAAGGGGTTGAAATAGGGGAGCTATCCCCTCGCCAAAGGCGGCTTTCTAGGGCCTTTCCTAGCTGATGCCGAGAGGACTGGGTTCTAGTCATGTGGTGATGGGCTGGTCTATCTGGGTGAGAACTGAGCGATCTCTGCCATACCCATAGCTTACTCTGACTGTTCCTTTTACTTATATATTTTCTAGATCTCAAGTGACACGCCGTGACTTCCGTGGATTGACCTCCCAATTTACCAAGATTGGAAGCCAAAGCGTCACATTTTTCCTTTGCCTCTCAACTTTCTCTTTATAATTGCTGAGGGGCACAGGGCCCTGGGTGGGGCTTTGGTTTCCCGGGCGTTTACGCACCCTCCTCAGCTCCCCGCCATGGAGTGGCTTCGGTCACCCAGGCTTTATTGTGTTCGGCAGGGAGGGTTCTGTGGGGGCGCTCAGTTATGGCCTTGGCCTTGCTCGGGGCCTTGGGGCTGTTCGGCCAGGCAGTTTGGGGAACAACAACAACAACAACAACCCTACCTCGCACCGCCCCATCACACTCCTTTGCTCCCCCTCCAAAGTCATGGAAGGCCTAGTATTACAACTAATTACACCCGACCTACCCCTAGCTCCAACACAACATGGCTTTAGGCCACTGCACTCCACAAACACTCTTCTCACAGACCTTACACAAAGAGCTTTTGACGGCATCAACTCAGCTAGACCACCACACAGATCACTATTAGCCACACTCGACATTAGTAAAGCCTTCGATGCCATCCCCCGCCACAACCTAACAAACAAAATCTACAACACAATCATGCACAACAACACAAAAAGGTGGCTGGCCAACTTCCTAGCAGGCAGATGTGCACACATATCTTTTGCCGGTCAGTCATCTAAAATCAGAAACTTTCCAAACGGAGTCCCACAAGGATCCGTCCTATCGCCCACACTCTTCAATCTGTACATGCACGATATAACTACACCCAATACGCCCCAAATAAACTTAGCTTCCTATGCAGATGACATTAACACTCACATGCACACACCATGACCCAAAAAGTGCAACAGATCTCCTTCAACCCTATCTCAACACACTACATGGCTGGTGCACTACAAACAAACTTAATCTAGCCCCAGCCAAATCCACCGCAACCCTGCTCACAAGCTGGACAGGAGAACACGAATACATCCCTCAACTCACCATAAACAACACACCCCTAACACATACACACACACCCAAAATCCTAGGAGTAACATATGATACTCATATGACATTCAAACAGCACACCACAAACATTAAAAAGAAACTGACACCCAGACTTAACGCCCTCAGGTCACTTGCTCACACAAAATTTGGACACAACAAAGAAACTACCACCACAGTATATAAACAATACATAAGATCAGTGATGGAATACGCAAGCCCAGCCTGGGCTTCTAACCTAGCTGAAACACATCATAAGACCTTACAGACTATTCAAAACAAAGCCCTGAAGATCTACAGGCTGCACAGCTACTGCACCCACAGATCACCTACATCAAGAAACCAAAATCCTCAAAGTCAAAGACCATCTGGACATGAGAGGCACTCAATTCCTGGCAGCAGCCTCCACGAACCAAGACCACCCACTAAACTACATGGCAACACACCCACAGACACCAAGAAATATCAAAACAACACCCAGCACACGGTATCACACACAATTATTGTCCTCTCTCCCTCCCTGCCCACCCCTAACCAACTTCCAGAAGCACATCCATACTCATATCTCTCGCCGATCCATCCACTCACTCACAGACAACACGCAGCTGCATGCACGACCTCCCGAAATCCATCCTTCCGAATCCTCCCTTCCTCGCGAGGACAGAGTCCACCTGGCCAGGCTGAGATGCGGACACCATCCAGCTCTCCTGAGCTATCAGAAGAGACTGGATGACTCCGTTGTCGACGCCTGCCCGGGATGTAACACAGCACCCCATACCATTAAACACATCATAGAAGACTGCATTTCACAAAACCACTTACGCCAACAACACAATCTACACTCAATGAGAGCTCTGTGGGAAAGCCCGATCGTGGCCATGGCCTTCCTCAGGGACTGGGGGCTGTTCGGCCAGGCAGCTTAGGGAACAACAACAACAACAACAACAACCCTACCCCCATAAGCAAAAAATGGGAGACAGCGAAAGTTGTAACAGATGGGGAAGGGAGCTGGAGTAAGACATGAATGATTCGGGACTTAAGATAGTGAACAAATATAGGAAATAAGGAATGCAAAATATAGGCACAAATAACACAAGAAACTTGAAAGAGAGAGAGAACATGAAAACTGCCGAAGAAGAACTCCCAAGTTACTCTCTCTCTCTCTCTCTCTCTCTCTCTCTCTCTCTCTCTCTCTCTCTCTCTCTCTCTCTCTCTCTCTCTCTCTCTCTCTCACACACAAGTTCCTTGTGTTATGTGTGCCTATATTTTGCGACACAATAAACGCTTTCAAGGGAAGGCTTGACCTCTATCTAGAGGGGGCTGGGGTGATATGAAAAGAAAAACAACAAAGTTTGTAAGGCCGGACTGCCTAGTAAGGACCCCGAGGTCTGTGTGGTCTGCGTATCTATGTAGCTGTAGCTCTCTCTTTCTCTCTCTCTCTCTCTCTCTCTCTCTCTCTCTCTCTCTCTCTCTCTCTCTCTCTCTCTTTACAGTCAGTATTAAAGTTATACAGTACTACGAATTTAACGTATTCTGTGCGCTGGCGTCATTTCTATTTATTATTAGGTGTCAATATTTTCTGGTGAGAAATTGCGAGCCTACAATTTTGGAGGAAACGGCCATTGGCCAGGATACTGTTCTACCGAAAAATGTACAAATATATCTCGAAAGAGGGTCTTGGTGTTATTTTGTATGCTTAATGTAAATAATCACACACACCCTAATGAAGATTAAAATAACCTCCAGGAATCAAAGATGTTAGAAATTCATTAATCTTATAACTATTTTTTTTTTATAATAAGCTTAATGAAATCGTCTTATGATAGCCAGAAAATTATTTAATATGGCGTAATTTTATTTATTTTCCAGGTGAATTACACAAAGATGAAAAAAAAAAAGTGAGATACGTTATGCAGTAGAACGTTAAATGCTCTAGTAATACACCATCATTGGGAATATCCTTAAATTTGCCCCTAACATATAAAATAAATTGGGTCAAGTTAAAGGTAAATTTCTGTTGCCTGACAACTATCGGAATCTATGACGTCATCACAATACTGGCAGGCGCGAAATTTGCAAGACCGTCAACTACCAGACGCCGCCAGATTTAAAAATGTTGAGTATTTGTTTTCTTTACTTACGTAAATTTACTTTATTATACACAAACCTGAGCATCCTTAATATGTTTTGATGCATACAAAATATACATCTTACTTGGTATGCAGCTTATGTAATTCACCTTTAAGCATAAACAACTCCTGTATAAATAATGAAATCGAGTAGCGTAGCGCAAGTAAGGATTGAAAAAAAATATATATTGAATTCAGACTTGGATGAGTTACAAGGGATAATAGCATCAAGTTTTATCAACTCTGCGAAGCAGAGTGGTATTGCACACACAGGTCCCGCCCGTATACTGTGCACCACAATTCAGCTTGTCCGTCGTCGTCCGTCGTCGTCCGTCGTCCGTCGTCTGTCCGGTAACTCCTCCTAGACCGTTCAATGGATTTTCTCCAAATATCACAGGTATATTCATTTGGTCAATGCGAAGGTCAGTCAAAAATAATTTGTTAAGTTAACTTAAAGGTTAAGGTCAAAGGTCAAGGTTAAAAATAAGGTCAATATTTCATGTGTCTTAATTTTTACTTAAATTTCTTCATTTTCACTATACAAGTTACTGGTAACTTCGATATCTTATTGACCAAATTTTAGATAAATATTCTGAAGGGTAAGGTCAAAGGTCAAAATATTTGTTTTACTAGTATTTCTTATATTAACTGTTTGATTCTCACTAAACTTACCATGTACATTCGGAATACTTAGGACAAGGTCATACATGAAACTATACAATTCCATATGAAAGGTCAAGTTCACAGGTCAAGGTCAAATAAAAGGTCAATATGCTAATTTCATTACTTTTCATGCAAACTTCACAAAATTTGGCGATATAGTTGCACTTTAAATGAAAAGGAAAATAATACATTTTGAGACACATATCATGAAGGTCAAAGGTCAAGGTCAACTATTCTATAAATATACAGTATATGAAGCTAACTGATGGGTTTTAATGAAATTAGTCATGCTTATTTTGATTTTCCTGGGCAATGTCAATGAAAACCATTGTTTACTCTTACATAAAGGTCAAGGTCACAGGTCATGGTGAAAGGTCAACTTATACTATTTATTTTTAGTTTTTATTCAAATGTCTTCATTTTCACTTTACACGTTACTGGTAACATTGATATTGTATTGCACAAATTTTAGATACATATTCTAAAGGGTAAGGTCAAAGTTCAAGGTCGAAGGTCAAAATAGTATTTTTACTAGTATTTCTTATACAAACTGTTAGATTATCACTAGGCTTACCATGTATATTCGGAATACCTAGGCCAAAATCATACAATAAACTATTCTATTCCATATGAAAGGTCAAGGTCACAGGTCAAGGTCAAATAAAAGGTCAATATGCTATTTTCTTTACTTTTCATGCAAACTTCACAAAATTTGGTGAGACAGCTGCACTTTAAGTGAAAAGTAAAATAATAAATGTTGAGACATAATTATAAAGGTCAAGATAAAGGTCATAGGTCAAGGTCAACTTTTCTATTAATATATATGAAACTAACTGATGTGTTTTAATGAAATTAGGCATGCTTATTTGATTTTCATGGGCAATGTCAATGCAACAATAAATGTACTCCTACATATAGGTCACAGGTCAAGGTCAAAGGTCAACTTTTATTATTTATTAAAAAAGATTACTCAGATTTTAGAAAACTGGCTGTGGTATGGCTTATTACTTAAATATAGCCTAATATATATCAAATTTCACATAAATATTGCAATAGTTAACTTCAGAGGGCAAGGTCAAAATAAGAGTATTTGTCATTTTCCCTAAACTCCTCCTTGACTGTTTAATGTATTGTCATAACATTATACAGGCAAATTTAGTTGGTCAATGCGACGATTATCCAAATATATGTATTTTACTTTTATCAAAGGTCAAAGGTCAAGGTCACAGTATATGATCACTATTTGTAATCAATAAGTTTTTATACGAATTAGGCTACACCATATTCATAATGTTAGTTAATACGAACAATGCTGTTAAGGTAACTAAATCCTTGATAAGAAATTCTAAGGTCGAAGGTCAAGGTCAAGGTTAAAGGTCGATATATGATTTTTACTAGTATTTCTTATTTAATGTAAGATTCTCATTAGGCATATCATGCATATTCGAAATGCCTAGAGCAAGGTCATACAGGAATAAACATAATTCCATTTGATAGGTCAAGTTCACAGGTCAATGTCAAATATAAAGTCAATATGCTAATTTCTTTACTATTCATGTAAACTTCACAAAATTTGTTGAGACAGTTGTGAATTAAGGGAAAATTAAAATGTTAAATTTTCAGACATCATGAAGGTCAAGATGAAGGTCAAAGGTCAAGGTCAACTATTCCTTTAATACCTCTGAAACTAACTGATGATCTTTAGTGAAATTTGACACACTTATTTGATTTTCTAGGGTTACATCAAAGCAAACAAAAATATAATCCTACATAAAGGTCAAGGTAACAAGCCAAGGTCATAAGTTAACCTTCATCATAAAAAAACTCAATTTTCGATAAGCTGATAACTGTTAGTTGCATTTTACTTACATAACATATATTTCAATCATATACACTATATACAGTATATATATATTATAATATTTAAGGTTAAAGGTCAAGGTCAAAGAACAAAGGAAGAGTGTTTATAATTGTCTTTAAACTCTTCCTAGACTGTTAAACCATTTGTGTACCGGTGACGTCTTTTTTATTTAATTCTAGCTATAATTAGACGATTTTGTGAAGCTTATGAAGGATCTGTGGTAGTAAAAAGGGTTAAGATAGTTGAAAGCCTGCGAATTTTATGGGGGCCCTTCATAAACTTAATAAAATTGTCTTAGTATCAAGTATGAAATGAAACCAACAGAACTGTACTGAACGGGTTACGTATCGTCACCAAATTTTGCTGGCAAATTTGGTTGGTCAATGCAAAGATTATCCAAATGTTGTGTTTTTGTTATTCAAAGGTCAAGGTGAATGGTAAAGGTCACAGATTATGGTCACTATTTCTTTCTTGTATATATTTTATATATACATATATATATATATATATATATATATATATACCGTATATATATACCGATATATATATACAGTATATATATATATATATATATATATATATATAATATTATATATATATATAATATATATATATATTATATATATATATATATATATATATATATATATACACACATATATATATATATATGTATTTTTTTTTTTTTTTAATACATACGAGGTTGAAAGAAATGGCAATTTCTGCGTTGGAAATTTTATTATTAAAAGTTTCCAGGTCTCTGATGAGTTTTCGCTGGGTGGCAGGAAGTAGATGAATGAGATGAGCAAAATTCATGGTGGTACAGGGTTACATAAATGTACATGATGATACAGGATATACGACGCGTTTCACTGGACAACCAGCATTATCAAGTAAGGGTAGAATGATATAAAAGGTAAACAGGAAGGGTATATATAGAGGG
Source organism: Paralithodes platypus (assembly GCA_032716605.1). Classification (NCBI taxonomy): domain Eukaryota; kingdom Metazoa; phylum Arthropoda; class Malacostraca; order Decapoda; family Lithodidae; genus Paralithodes; species Paralithodes platypus. The sequence continues at coordinate 20,360,425 of CM064520.1, read as the reverse complement.
TGGAGGATCAGAGGAGGCGAAAATCAGGGGGCAAAAGTCTCCTATTGGTGGAGGGGTATTCTAGGAGTGCAAAAGGGGGAACCGCTTCACGCAGGTGCACTGGATGCGGGATGGTGTTGGTCGGTTGGCGGGGTCAAAGCTGATTGGCTGTGTGTCGAGGGGCGTGGCCTAAGTTGCGTGGTACGTGTGGCGCCAGCAGAAGACGAAGCTGAAGGAGGTAGCGCGGGGGGCTGCGTCAAGGGCACCGGGGGGCGAGGGGGGGCGTTAGGTCCTGTAGGGTAGTGTTTTTTGGCAGAAGGAAGGATCTGAAGGTCTAGAGTTTGGTTGTTGATGTTAGGATGTAAGGCTTGGATATATAACACTTCGAGTATAGGTAATCTCCTTGGGTCACTTTCTTTATCGAGTATGGTGGTGTGTTTCTCTAACTCGTTGCGTGTGAGGTGGGGGTGGTTGGGGGTGAGATAGTGGTCTTTGATGGCTCCAGCCTGAAGGTGAAGAGTTAACCGACGTGAAAGACGAGTCTGCGTCATGCCAATATAGGAATGAGGTCCACAGTCCTCATAATTACAGGTATGTTGGTAAATGACGTGATCGTCGGTCATCGGGCTCTTTATCTTGGTGGAAGCTGGTTTGTTGTTGCGGAGAACGAGGTTGGAGATCTTGGGGGATTTGTAATAAATTATTAATTTGATTTTGTTTTCCGGGTTGGTTGGGTGGACATGCTTGGAGATTATTTCTTTTAAGACGGCCTCGTCATTTTTGTGTTCAGAGGACATGTAATTGCGGTAGAAGATCTTAATTTCATTGGGGGGGGGGTCAATGTTGGGAGGGCTTTGGGTGTACCATTTTTCAAGATGGTGGTTGATGGTGCTGGAGATGTCGGAGTAGGAGTATCCATTATTCACTAAAACTTGGGATAGTCTTTCTAGTTCCTGGTGGGTGTCGGCCCATGTAGAGCAGTGCGTGAGGGCTCTCCTTACATAGGCGGAGATGGAGGATAGAAGATAACGGCAGGGGCATTCACTATCGCCGTTGAGGCATTGTCCTGTGTTAGTTGGTTTAGGACCATTGACATGATTTTACGTCGAATTTACCATTGCCCTGATACACCAACACTGGACATCCCTGAGAAGGCCCTGAAAACACTACTGGAGCTGTGTACCAAGGAGGCCCCCTTCCTTTGCCCCCGGGGCAACATGTACAAGCAAATAGACGGTGTGGCGATGGGCAGCCCCCTAGGAGTTCTTTTTGCGAACTTTTTTATGGGTACCATCGAGGAAGAGCTCCTAGCTGCCCAACGTCCCGCCGTCTACTGTAGATACGTGGATGACATCTTCGTGCAAATCAAGGACCTCCACGAACTACAGGAACTCCAGCGTCGCTGGAGTTCAAGAGCAACAAGAAAGTGAAACGCGTCGTATATCCTGTATCATCATGTACATTAATGTAACCCTGTACCACCATGAATTTTGCTAACCTCATTCATCTACTTCCTGCCACCCAGCGAAAACTCATCAGAGATCTGGAAACCTTGAGTAAAAAAAAATCCAACGCAGAAATTGCCATTTCTTTCAACCTCGTATGTATTAAAGAAAATTTATTACCTGGCTTTACTAACACATATATATATATATATATATATATATATATATATATATATATATATATATATATATATATATATATATATGTATATATATATATATATATATATATATATATATATATATATATATAACAATTAAGTTGTGGTCGGAGAATAGCTTACCATGGAAGCTGAATAAAATCGCCTAATGAGAGCTAGAGTAATATTCCTTTAGAATTAGGACTATTCTTAACCCCATGTGGATTATGACGCATGTTTGCAGTATACTCTGGCTATTATTAGACAATTTTATGCAGCTTTAGAAAACAAAAATGGTTAGAATCAAATGGGTAAGGACTATGTTAATTTACCCTCTGACTTGTAAACACCGTTCCTTAGAGATAGCACGGCGGGGGCTAAGTCTGTCATCTCGATTTCATTTTCTTGGGGAGATGCCACCCTTTTTATCGCTAAAAAACCTATCCTGGTACCCCTTTAGTACCCTAGCCAAGTCCCATTCCCATACTACGTACGAGGGGTCTGGGTGTTTACCGGTCACAAACATATAAGAAAATGCACACTACAGATTTTATATAACTACTGTATATGCATTAGATAGAAACTAAAGCTGTGGATGTTCAACACGACTTTTAACTCCGACTGTACTTACGTTGAGCTTCCGTGACGGTTGCTTGCCAAAGAGATAATATTATGGGGGGCCCATATTACCCCCCACTTAACACACGTGTTATTAAATCCTCATTACTTAAGCAAATTGCGGTAAGTGTGGATATTATCACAGTTTATCCACAGATGAATAATCGGCCATGGAACACGAACAAAACTAATGATGATAGAGTCTAGATACACACACACACACACACACACACATACATACTGTATATATACCATATCGACTATATAAATGTCACTTTATATCTGTTCACAAACTACTCCCTCAGTTTTCAAGATAGAAGGCCGATACTCGGCATGCGTATTAAGGGGGTGCCGGAGCAGGGTTTAAGCCCCACAATCGTGATATTGTTTTTACTTAGATTGCAGTAATCACTTATAATTAATAAAATTGTAGTTAAATGGCAGTAAGTCATAATGTGTCACCTACTTTAAGTATATTGATAAATGAGTATATTGATAAATGTAGCATATCGGTTGAGCCCGATAACTATCAATCTCTTACTTTACTTCAATTTCTTCTTTCTCAATCTATACCAACACCTCCCATGTCACTCCCCTTCCCCATTCTTCCAATAAAGTAGGTGTGCAATTTTCGCATTACCAAAAAAATAAAAAAAATAAAAATAAATTGCATACGCAACTCTGCGACCTATAATTCTGCAAGTAGTATTGAATCTCTTAGGTAAAATAGATTTATATACAGTATATACGGTATATATATATATATATATATATATATATATATATATATATATGGCAATTTCTGCGTTGGAAATTGTATTATTCAAAGTTTCCAGGTCTCTGATGAGTTTTCGCTGGGTGGCAGGAAGTAGATGAATGAGATGAGCAAAATTCATGGTGGTACAGGGTTACATAAATGTACATGATGATACAGGATATACGACGCGTTTCGCTGGACAACCAGCATTATCAAGTAAGGGTAGAATGATATAAACCGAAAAACCGAAAACTGTGAGAATAGTCCTCACTAAGGGGTGAAGGGAAGATTTTGAGTGGGGAAGACAAAGATAGCAAAGTGAAAAGTCCAAGAAGTGAAAGATAGTGGGCTTACCACTTTGCTGTTTTTCATATTTACTTTCAATAATGTACAAACATCCATGCCATGAACAACATATATTTCTAAGGTTGCTAATTTAAAGACTTCAAAAATGTTAAGGCTCATGTTATTGACTTAATTTATTTTAATTTATTTTTGACCACCATCACCATTGATTAGCTCTGCTATTCTTAAAAACCAATCATCCCCCCTCAGCCACACTGACTTCCTCCTCAGGTCGGAGCCGTTACATCCCGGTGGGTCCCCTGTCTGGGGCCCACTGTAGTAGGCCCCAGGCAAGAGTTCCACCATGCACATCCCGACAATGTGATCCCTCACTCACCCGCCCAATCATGTGCCCGAGATCGCATCCACACTTCCACTCTGGTCGCCGCCAGTGGATCCCCTGTCTGTGGTCCACCCAGGTGGGCCCCAGGCAAGAGCTCCATCAGCACCAAAACACAAGCGATCTCCTCTCTGACAGTCATCCAAATCACTCTAAGGTTAAAAACACATAAAAATTCCATGGTAAAAATCAGTATAAAGTATTAAGTATTTCAACAATAATGTCAAAATGTTCGAGTATGCCTGGTATGTTGATCAGTACTTGGCCCCTAGCAGTGCACCAGCTGGGGAGCATCGCCAGTGACTGTATCAATAAGTGGTGCTGTGGGTTTTGATTTGATGAGGCACTGAGAGATCCCCCTCGAGGTCGGTGCTACCTCGAGGGGTTCAATACTGGCACTCCAAACGGGCTTGTCATGGGATGACAGGTTATGGTGTGGGGTGCTGTATCATCACCACTCGCCCGCAGAGCCCCTGGTGGTGTCATATTCGGTGTTGTCAAGATAGGTTTATGTCAAGTTTAGTAAGACTTATTTAATAGAGCTAGGGGTTATTTCTTGTAAATATTGGGAGAGGCTCATTTTGTACCCTGTTCATCGATTTAGGAAACCAGGCATGTTCACGATTGTTGTCTTCTTCAATTAACATTAAGTAATTAGGATCTTGCACTCTGCTCAATCTTTCCCAGGTGTTTCTTGCTCTGTGGTACAATCTGACATTAATTGGTGACACGTTGCTGAGGTGGTGGAGTTCCTCTGTATTTCTTGTATATGGATAATGCTCGTTGTATGCAAATCTCAATGCTTTATTTTGAATTGTTTGTAAAATTAATGTTTGTGTCCTGGTAAGGCAAATCAAAGGAATTGCTGGGTATTCTAATAATGGGAGTATGTATGCTTTTACAAGATGCAGTTTGATTTTTGTTGGTAATAAATTAAATTTGTACAGTTTTGTTAGTGCCCAGTTTGTTTTATTTTTTATTTCTTTGACATGCTTTGTAATGCCTTGTTTTGATATTTTTAGTCCCAGCAATTTTCCTTGACTGTCTTGTTCCAGCAGATCACCATTTAATATTATGTCTTCGGTGATGTTTTTGGCAATTGGTATAATGGTAAATTTATTGGTGTTAGTTTTTATTTTCCATTTGTTTTCAAAGATGTTAATTTTGTTTATTTCACTTGCCACCCTCTCTGCCATTATGAGTTTTTATTTGCCTCTGTAAGTTATCACCTGTGTAATGTCATCTGCGTAGAGTATATTGAGACAATCATTTGCTGGTTGTGGTATGTCTGCAGTATATATTGAGTAGAGGATGGGGGATAGAATACATCCTTGTGGAACTCCACTCTTCAGCTCAAACTCTGGTCCCAGTACTTCACCCATTCTTATTCGTGCTGTTCTGTCCATAAGGAAGTCGCACAGTGTAGCTTCAAGGTGTCTTGGCAGACCCAGTTTTAGTATTATATATTTCAATCCCTCGTACCAAACTTTATCGAACGCCTTGCTCACGTCTCGAAGTACTATGTGGCATTGATGTTTCTTTGCTAGTGCTTGAGCTATTTTTTCGTAGACTAGTGCTATTGCTGTTGTGGTACTTCGGCCTGCTCTGAATCCGTGCTGTTCATGTGGTATAAGGTTATTCTTGTATAGGTGGTCTTGAAGTCTTGTGAATAAACATTTCTCAAATAGTTTGCCCGGTACTTCTAGCAATGATATTGGGCGGTATGATAGAGGATCTCTTGGACATTTACTTGGTTTTAGAATTAGGTGAAGCATTGCAACCTTGAACTTGTCGGGGAAGTAACCTAGTGACAGTGTCGTGTTAAATATGGAAGTTAAATGTTGCACCATGTGATATGGTAGCTCTGTTAATATTTTTGTATTGATATTGCTGATTCCTGGTGCTTTGTCTTTTAAGTTTTGTATATGTCTCTCCACCTCCTCTATCTTAATACTGCTCATTGTGATATTCTGGTTATCATAACGTGTTATGTCAATGTTTTCATAGGGTAAAGTTCTCTCTTTGTTATGTCTTAGATACTCATGTACTATTTGTTCTTGTTCCTGTTTACCTTTTATATCATTTTATCCTTACTTGAAAATGCTGGTTGTCCAGTGAAACGCGTCGTATATCCTGTATCATCATGTACATTAATGTAACCCTGTACCACCATGAATTTTGCTAACCCCATTCATCTACTTCCTGCCACCCCGCGAAAACTCATCAGAGACCTGGAAACCTTGAATAATAAAATTTCCAACGCAGAAATTGCCATTTCTTTCAACCTCGTATGTATTAAAGAAGAAAAAAAAAAAAATATATATATATATATATATATGTATACAGTATATGTATACATATATATATATATATATATATATATATATATATATATATATATATATATATATATATACTGTATATATATATATATATATATATATATATATATTATGTATATATATATATATATTATATATATATATATATATATTATATATATATATATATATATATATACTTTTATATATATATATATACTATTATTATATAGCCTTCTGAAGTACTCTTCTATAAATTTTGGAATAATACTAATAATTATAATAATAATAACAAAGGCACTATGACAGGACACCTAAACCTGACGCAGGGTGTGGTGGTGGGCGGGCGGTACGAGATGCAGGGGCAGCTGGGGAAGGGGGGCATCGGAGGCGTGTATAGATTGTTTCTCACTGATTCACTAAACTAATATCACTATTATTTAACAATTTTAAGTAGTTTATTAAGGGGGTAGTACTCGCCTTTTCTGGACCCCCTTTTCCCTTATGTTTAGCATATTAGTTTTGAGGCATTGAGACGTTCGTTCCGTTAGTTTGACGATTTTGAGACCTTTCGCCTCATTTTGTTTATCAATATTAAGACCTTTCGTGCCCTTTAAGCGTCGAATTTTTCTTGGCGAGCGATAGCGAGCCTCTAATTTTAGAAGGAACCGGCTGTCGGCCGGGACATTTTCCTACCGAAAAATGTACAAATTTATATTGAAAAGGTGTCTATAGGGGTTGTTTTTCTAAGCTTGATGGAGGTCTAGCGAGGAAACTCAAAAGTAAATAAATATATTAACCAAAAACTAAGCATTACCCCCTTAAAGAATCTATGAGAGGTTGAGAAGTATATTTTGAGAATTTGTACTCCACTGATTTCAAAAGATCCTCTCCAATTGGTATTCAAGCCTTTCTGTACCGGTGACGTCCTTTTCATCGTATTCTGGCAACTATTAGACGTATTTTATTCTGCTTAGGAGGGATGTCTATCAATTATTTAAAAGGCAACAGGGTATCTCAGTTCATTCTTTTAGCTACTGTATATCCTTCCTAAGCTTCATAAAATCGTCTATATGTAGCATGAACAAAATTATGGGTTAATCGTCATATAATAGCCAGAATATTATGAAAGAACTCATTATATACTGCAAAGGTTAATTGTGGATAAATGGAATATTATCTACATAGATAGGCTTCTTATTTGTTTTTATTATTTTCTGTGTTCATTAATGTATTTTTTTATTATTTTATTAGTGTCCACCCTAGACCTCCAACAAGCTTAAAAAACATCCATTAGATCCCCCTTCTAGATTAATTTGTACATTTGTCGGTATTTTTTTTTTTCTTCTTCAAAATTACAGGGTCACTATCGTTCGCCAGGACAAAAATCGACACCTAAATAGCACGAAAGGTCTTAATATTGACAAAGAAATGGGTCGAAAGGTCTTAAAATCGACAAACTAATGAGCCAAACGTCATAAAACCTGAAAACTAATGGGGCTAAACACGAGGAAGAAGGGGGACCAGAAAAACGGCCCATCTCCCCTTAAAAGAATACCCCCAAGACCACCCTTTGTGATAAATGTGTACATATTTCGGCAGAAAAATTCCCCGGACGAAGGCCATTTCCTCCAAATTTGCAGGCTCGCTATCACTCGCCAGGAAAAAAATCGACACTTACATGGCAGGAAAGGTCCTAAAATTTACAAAAGAAATGGGACAAAAGGTCTTAGAATAGCCAAACTAACGGGGCGACCGTCTTAAAATTTCAAAACTAATGGGCCTAAACATGAGGGAGAAGGACTAGATCCAGAACAAGTACAACCCCTAAGTTAGCTATAAAATGTTATAACCTAAATAGTCTTTCATGAGAAGGATATTGTTAGTTGTCTAGTATACCATGTTACAAATAAGTATGCCAAAAACTCTTGAGCATTACCCTCTATAACTCACAAACGACTACAGTAATCAAGCTAATATCTCTACCATTTGGGAAGGGTCAGCCAGAGAATAGGTGTGGAAATTTACAGCCCACTTGCTCTAACCCTTTTTGAGTTACAGAGGCTAAGGTACACGATTTCTGGACTACCTACTTGGAACAGGGCATAGGTCAGGTCAAGGGTCAGGTGTGGTGTGGTGGGTTTATGGGATGGTCGGAGTGAGTGCTATTATATGTATACCCTGTTCCAAATTAGTAGGCCAGAAATCCTAAACCCCAACCTCGATAACTGAGAAAGGGCTGAAGCAAATTGGCTGTATATTTCCACACCTATTCACTGGCTGTTCCTTCCTAAATGTTAGGCATATTAGCTCAATTACTACGGCCGTGTGTGGGTTATAGAGGTTAAGGGGTGACGGTTCATTTTTTGGTCGATTTTTTTCATTAATTTATTATATTTTTAGTTTCCTCCCTAGACTACCATCAAACTTTAAAAAATAACCCCAGGATCCCCCTTCAAGATATAGTTGTACATTTAACCCCAGGATCCCCCTTCAAGATATAGTTGTACATTTAACCCCAGGATCCCCCTTCAAGATATAGTTGTACATTTAACCCCAGGGTACCCGTGCAAGATATAGTTGTACATTTAACCCCAGGATCCCCCTTCAAGATATAGTTGTACATTTAACCCCAGGATCCCCCTTCAAGATATAGTTGTACATTTAACCCCAGGATCCCCCTTCAAGATATAGTTGTACATTTAACCCCAGGATCCCCCTTCAAGATATAGTTGTACATTTAACCCCAGGATCCCCCTTCAAGATATAGTTGTACATTTAACCCCAGGATCCCCCTTCTTCAAGATATAGTTGTACATTTTTCAGTAGAAAAATGTCCCAACCGAAGGCCGGTTTCTCCTAAATTACAGGCTCGCTTTCGCTCGCCAGGAATTATTCGACACCTAGATGACACGGAAACTCTTAATATTGATACAGAAAAGGGGTGAAAGGTCTTAAAATCGCCAAACTAATGGGCCGAACGTCATATAATCTGAAAACTAATAGGGCTAAACATAAGGAAGAAAGGGGACCAAAAAAACGACCCATCTCCTCTTAAGAGTTTCGGCCTACATTTGGAACATGGTATATAACTACTGTATAACATTATATTTGGAACATGGTATATAACTACTGTATAACATTATATTTGGAACATGGTATATAACTACTGTATAACATTATATTTGGAACATGGTATATAACTACTGTATAACATTATATTTGGAACATGGTATATAACTACTGTATAACATTATATTTGGAACATGGTATATAACTACTGTATAACATTATATTTGGAACATGGTATATAACTACTGTATAACATTATATTTGGAACATGGTATATAACTACTGTATAACATTATATTTGGAACATGGTATATAACTACTGTATAACATTATATTTGGAACATGGTATATAACTACTGTATAACATTATATTTGGAACATGGTATATAACTACTGTATAACATTATATTTGGAACATGGTATATAACTACTGTATAACATTATATTTGGAACATGGTATATAACTACTGTATAACATTATATTTGGAACATGGTATATAACTACTGTATAACATTATATTTTGTCGATATTGAATGTAAATACTTGTATGTTAAAAATTCACAATTTACAAGGTATTTGGCTGTAATCAAAACGTTATAGTAGCTGAGTATCTAAGATGGGAACAAGTTAATCTCCATCAGCTTAAGACATCCGTAGTTTATCATTAAACAAACTATAAGTTATCTAAAAGATCAAATAAGGAGTTGTATACTTAGCTTGCCATAAGTCGGATTATAAGTTAACTATAAGATCAGATAAGGCCTTGTTTTGTTTATCTGATCAAGAGAGAGGTTGTAAGTTAGCTAAAAGATCAGGTAAAGCCTTATTACCTTAGCTATTAATGAGAGGGGTGTTAAGTTAATAATTAAGGGGAGGTGTGGCAGAGTGGCCTTGTCACTGGACTGGAAATCCAATGGACCCGGATTCAAATCCCAATATGTCAATGGGAAGATATTATTGGGATGGAATTTGTGCTGTACCTAGTTTCAGTGCATTACCACAGCACACCGAAATGCCAAAACAAAATACTATTAAATAGCACTGTATGAATATTCCCATATTCACAATATGCTACACGGGGGCAATGCCTAGTGAGTTAATTGCTCAATAGGTGGCGTTCTGAGAGTGAGGGTCCGAGCCTGGGGGGTGAGACTGTGGGAGGGTCTGTACGCAGCCGCATATATATATAAATATATATATATATTTGTTTTGCTTTTTTAGGTAGGTTATCACCCCTGGTAGCCTATTTCTTCGTATTTCATAATTTTTGTTTTCGGTTAGTCTAGGCTATCATGCCTGGTGGCCTAGTTCTGCATACTTCAATTTTTAAATTTTCAGTTAGGCTATCACCGCTTGTGGCCTATTTCTGCGTACCGATATTTGATAATTTTTGTTTTCGTTTTTTGTTTTCGGTTATTTTTGTTTTCGGTTAGTCTAGGCCAGTGTTTCTCAACCTTTTTCTGGTCGTGGCCCCCTTCAATCCAATGCAAGTTCTTGTGGCCCCTCCATGCCAACTTTGAGTTCTTATCCCCCCCCCTCCCCCCCCTCATCCGTCCCTCACCTTAATACGCCTAGGGAAGTAGGTATATTAATGGTTCTAGTTTGAATAGTACCATGTACTCAAAACACTAACTTCAGGCATAAACCAAATAACAATATTAATTGGATAAATATTTTATTTGAATACTTATTTATTTACAAAAGGAATACAAAACAAGGAATACATGTAGGTACAATTGGCTCTATCTTGAAAGGTTTCAGTGGGATCCCTGTGACTGGTGCAGGGCTGCCAACTTGTCAATGTTTGGCTTGAAAGCTGTCAGAGAGAGACGTAAATCGACTCTTTTTTCTATGTCAAGGCGATTTCGAGTCTTTTTCTGTGGCCCCCCGTGGCCCCCCATTTTTCAAATTTGGCCTTGTGGCCCCTGAAAAAATCTCATGGCCCCCAAGGGGGCCATATGGCCCACGTTGAGAAACACTGGTCTAGGCTATCATCCCTGGTGGCCTATTTCTGCGTACTTCAATTTTTAAATTTTCAGTTAGGCTATCACCGCTGGTGGCCTATTTCTGCGTACCGGTATTTCATAATTTTTGTTTTCGGTTATTTTTGTTTTCGGTTAGGATAGGCTATCACCCCTCGTGGCCTATTTCTGTATAAAAATAAAAAATAAATCGGTTCGGCTATCACTGCGTATTTAAATTTAATTTTGTTTTGTTTTAATTTTCGGTTAGGCTATCACCGCTGATAACCTGTTTGTGCGTATTTCAATTGTTTTTGTTTTCGGTTAGGCCTATTTAAGTAAGTGAAGGACCTGAAGTGAGTGAAGTGTTTTTAAAGTGAGTTAAGTGTTCTTCTGCGTACCGATATTTTATCATTTTTGTTTTCGGTTATTTTTGTTTTCGGTTAGTCTAGGCTATCATCCCTGGTGGCCTATTTCTGCGTACAGTGGTCCCTTGCATTTGGCGATTTAATTAGTCTAGCCAAACCATCGCCAAAAGTGTATTTCGCCAAACGTAGATAGTACTTTAAATGAGAAAATTATCCATTAGTCTTTGACGAGGCCCGAGTTCACCCTTTTCAAACCACCCGGCATGCGCATCGTCGATCGCCGACACACTCGGCGCCGTCTGCTTACTCTGTTTTTGCTAGAAGACATAGGCCTAGCCTATATATCTCCACAAAGAAATTACCTAACCTAGGTTAGATGTATATCAGGCAGCAGAACTCATTGTTATCTTGTGAATAGTCTTATTGATAAGGAATAACCACATAACCTTAGCAACAAGTTGCTAAGTCACTAGCTAACCAGACCAAGAAATGGTCTAACCTAGCTTAGATAATTATATCAGGAGGCATAAATCACTTTTACCTTGTGAATGGTGAAGACTAGAATTTTCTATACCAACTGCTTTTCGATTGAGCAAAATAATGAAATTGGTTTGGATCCGTGGTCACTTCTTTGATTAACCCTTGTCTAGCGGGGTTTTTTGGGCTTATTTGGGCATATTCAGGCCCTCCTGAATGATCAATCAAGTATCTGCATGAAAAGAAATTTATTCAGCAAAAATCTAGGCGCTAAAAGCTTCAAAATGAGATCAGAACGAGCTACGTAGCACTCGTCGTTCTCACGCAGTGTTACCACTAACATGGGAGTTTAGCGTATAGCGGCATATTTTTTCCCACTACGCTCACTACTGGCAACGCTGCCGGCCTCTCGAGAACAGAGGGAACATAAGTCAGTGGGCGGCGGTAAGCCCTGGGTGTCAGACGTGTGGCCTGCTGCGCTCCCCGCCATTTGCACTCTATTTTAACCCTTTAAAAGCCTTAATAATGCTCCTAACTTGCTGCAAATTGGAGCCCGACTTAAGGCGGGCCCCGCCAGTTAAGGGTTAATTATCGATTGGGCCCCTGAGTCAGCTGATGCGAACGTGTGTGTTTGTGTTCGTGTGTCGCGGACTGTTCGGCACAATAAACAAAGCAAAACACAAGAGATATGAGGTTCACAAATCGGTTTGGTCAAGATTACTCTGTTAATATACGTTTATGAAATATACCTGGGATATTCTCGCTATCCAAGCAGCTCAGTTAGGGTTTTGAGAGTAGGCCTAAGCCTATCTATAGTCTAGCCTTGGCCTAAGAGTAACTCTCAATACGGCGCTCTACTGTAGCCTACATGAAACATTAACAGCAATAAAAAAGACAATAGATAATAGATAACAGATTTTATTTACCATGAATTATTTAGAGTTAGGCCTGGTGAGACGAGCTTGCGGGCGGTGCATTCTGGGCCGACGCCATTCCGTGACGTCAGCATTCTCGCCAAGTGTATTTGAAGCGCCAAATTCGGATTCTGGTACCATATCCAACCTATCGCCAATACTGTGTTTCGCCAAGCTGAAACCCGCCAAACGCGAGGGACCACTGTACTTCAATTTTTAAATTTTCAGTTCGGCTATCACCGCTGGTGGCCTATTTCTGCGTACCGGTATTTCATAGTTTTTGTTTTCGGTTATTTTTGTTTTCGGTTAGTCTAGGCTATCATCCCTGATGGCCTATTTCTGCGTACTTCAATTTTTAAATTTTCAGTTAGGCTATCACCGTGGTGACCAATTTCTGTGTACCGGTATTTCATAATTTTGTTTTCGGTTATTTTTGTTTTCGGTTAGGATAGGCTATCACCCCTGGTGGCGTATTTCTGTTTAAATAAAAATTAAATTGTTTTCGGTTCGGCTATCACTGCGTATTTAAATTTCATTTTGTTTTGATTTAATTTTCGGTTAGGCTATCACTGCTGATAACCTGTTTGTGCGTATTTCAATTTTTTTGTTTTCGGTTAGGCCTATTTAAGTAAGTGAAGTGACCAGAAGTGAGTGAAGTGTTTTTAAAGTGAGATAAGTGTTTTTAAAGTGAGTTGAGTGTTTTTAAACTGAGTTAAGTGTTTTTAAAGTGAGTGAAGTGATCTGAAGAAAGTGATCGTCACCATGCCTCGTGCCTGTACGAACTGCGCCGGTAGGTTTGGTGCTGCCATGTTTGCTCCTGCCGATCCACAAGTCTGCCGACTCTGCCAGCAACGAGAGGATTTGACAGCGAAATTGGATGAAGCCCACAACAAGATCAACGCCCTCGCCAGGAAGCTGGAATCACTCCAAGAGTTTGTAACACTCAACGTTGGAGTATCACTAACTCCAATTGTTTCAACTCCAGCATCTACCACTGCCCCAATGTCATCTGCCAACAATCCAACACCTGCAGTAGCCACTGCTGCAGATGCTTCTGATGAACCTGAGCCGACATCAAACCAGGACAGCCGCCCTGCTCACCTTAGTCTCTCCCCCACTCCTCGTGCAAGAAGCCTGCTGGCACGAACAGTACCAACCCCTCGCCCCCGTTCTAACCACTCCTCTCCCCAACCTGTACGCAGAGTCTCGCCACCACAGGTTTCCAGATTTACACCAGTGAGGAACGGTGCACGGCCAACGCAGAAAAGGTCTCGTCTACCAGTCACAATGTCAAACAGATTTGAGATCTTGGTAGAGATGGAAAACGAACCAGAAGAGACCAGGCTCGTTGGGGATTCCATCCTACGAGGACAGGTCGAAGAGTTCTGCGGTCCCAAATCGACGAAAAAGATTTTGCATCCCAGGAGCTGGACTGGACGACATTGTGGAAGCCTTCGAAGATACCACAAAGGATGCAAACGAAAATACCCTTTTTGTCATCCATGCTGGTTCAAATGACATCATGCGCACCAGATCCGAAGAGTTGATGGAGAAATATCGCAAGATGATCCAGCACTACAAAAACAAGTCAAGGAATATCATCATCTCAGGCATTCTCCCCAAGATCGACGCACCTGACAAATTCTACGACAAGGCCTTCAGCACAAATAGCCGACTAAAATATTTGTGTCTGAAGGAAGAAGTTGAATTCATCAACCTCTGGGATAATTTCTATAACCAGCCTACTCTGTTCCGCAAGGATGGCACTCATCTAAACCCTGTGGGTTCAGCACGCATGGGTCATCTCCTACACGAAGCAGTCCGCAGCCATGGATAAAAAAACGCCATCCGAGAAGAAGCAGCAGTGACATAAATCATCTAACGCCAAGCAAAAAACAGAGGCAACCGAGGACCACCAGCGATAAGGACCGAAGACAGCGAGGACCGAGGACAGCCATGAACATAAATGTAGATCCGACAAGAACCAAAAATATTATTAACACCTTAAGAGCGGATGGTGGAGTATATTTCACTGTGCCGCTCAGCGGGGGGGTTTTACCATAAATGGGGTTGTTTCCGTGCTCTTTTTCATGCATAAACAAGACCCAGAGCGTAATACAAGTATGTATCCCTCAAAGGGCGTAAATTGAGCTTTCCAATGACACCCGAACCATCCTTCTACGATCACTGGATGTCTTGCAACGATCGTGCAACCGAAGGGCAAAATCGCTAAAATACGGTAATTTCTTTATATAATTACGTATGTAGCGAGGGAGTGAGGGTGGATGTAAGTGGAGTACATCTCAGTTGGTCCACGGCGGCCGTGGCGAGCGGTCATGAGGTAACCCATGCTCCTCCCGTCGCTCGTCTCTCTCTCAGAGCCAATATTGCGCCAAAATTGCACACAGACTTACTGTAAGTCGGGCCCCGCCACATAGTCCAAATTTTTCGATACGGACTTAAGTCGGGCCCCGATAGACAAGGGTTAAAGAGCGTTCCGTGAGTTCTAAAATAACAAATTTAAAGGTTTTCTATACAAACGCTCATAGCATACGCAATAAATTTTCAGATTTAGAGGAGCTAGTGTTTACAGAAAATTATGATGTGATTGGCATAACAGAATCATGGCTCAATACAGAAGATAGAGACTTTTTAGCAGAATATTCACTTCCTGGTTATGTAATGTTTGAGTAAAGCCGAATAAATCGAAATGGAGGTGGCGTTTTACTTTATATCAAAGAAAGTCTTAACCCTACCCTCTTGTCAAAACCTCAAATTGTGAACGTCGACACATCTTTTGTGCTAATAAAGAATAATAAAGGTACAAAAATAATACTTGCGTTAATATACAGACCTCCAGCTCAATCAGTGCAAACTGACCAAGAAATTTACGAACAGATTGCAGATGTAAGTAACTCACAAGATACCGTAATTTTTGGCGACTTTAATTTACCTGTGACCAAGTGGGGCGATACTCTTACTTCACACTCCAGACATGACTTGTATACGAACTTGCAAGAGAGTTCGCTTTATCAATTTGTTTGAACGCCGACCCGTGGTAATAACATTCTTGACATTGTACTTGCAACAAAAAAATAATTAATAGAGAATTTGAATTTTGGTGATGAATTCAGTAACAGCGGCCATCGTACGATAACTTTCACTTTAAAGTTTACTAGTAACGAACCAAATAGTAGCATCGAAAAAGTCCCTAATTTCAAGAAAGCAAACTTTCATAAACTTAGAGCCATGTTTAACCCGTACAGCCCCAGCGACCCGTCTGACGCGTCGGCGATGTATGTAACACACAGCCCCAGAGACGCGCCTGGCGCGTCACCCTAATTGCGCCGACCGTAATCTCAGGTGTAGCCACTCAAGAGGGCTCAGATTTGTATGGGAACTGTGTACGTATACCACGCAACCGTGCCGATGGTTGAAAACTCTCAAAGTCTACGTGCGTGCGCGTGAGCGCGCAATAACCTGTTTTGGGGGGATAATTGCCTTCTATTTTTTACTCTTGTAAAATACGTTTTCGGGGGCTCTGTAGGACCATTTTTTAAGCTTTTTGAGCGGTTTTTCGTGGTTTTTCCTTCATTCCTAACCCATTCGCTATTGTTTCTGGAATAAAACAATTTTTTTGAAAACCGGCCGGGTTCTGGTGAACAAACATTACAAAACTAGCCGGGGCTGGACGGGTAAAAGAAACTGGCTGGAGGGAAGAGGATGTGTAGATCAGATTTTTACCCTGAATTGTGTTGTGGAGAAGTATCTGGAGAAGAAACAAAAGGTGTATGTTGCCTTTATGGACTTGGAGAAGGCCTATGACAGAGTGGATAGAGAAGGTTTGTGGAAAGTACTTAGAATATACGGAGTAGAGGGCAAGTTGCTGAAAGCAGTGAAGAGCATGTATGAGGGTGCAAAGGCGGCAGTACGTGTGGAGAGTGAGCAGAGCGAGTTCTTTAACCTGAATGTTGGTTTGAAACAGGTGTGTGTGATGTCCCTGTGGTTGTTTACTGTATATATGGATGGAGTCATGAAAGAAATACTATCAAGAGCAGTGGATGTTGGTGTATCGCTGAAAAGGGAGGGAATTGAGTGGAAGCTACCTATACTGCTGTTTGCGGATGATACAGTTCTGATGAGTGATAATGAATGGGAGTTGCAGGGTCTGGTAAATGAGTTTGGAACAGTGTGCGAAAAACGGAAGTTGAAGGTAAATGCGGGGAAGAGCAAGGTTATGGTCTTCGAAAAGGGTGAAGTCACAGAGTGTCAGGTGAAGCTGAACGGTCAGGCTATGGAGATCGTCAACTCTTTTAAGTATCTGGGCAGTGTGTTGAGTAAAGATGGGACTATGGATGAAGAAGTGCGGGAAAGGGTACAACAGGGGAAGAGGGTTGTAGGAACGCTAAAAGCAGTAACAAGAAATAGGGTGGTCAGTATGGAAGTGAAGAAGTCCTTGCATGACAGTGTGGTAATCCCGACACTGACTTACGGAAGCGAAGCATGGACGTTGGTTGAGAGACTCAGACCAAGAGTGAGAGCAGTGGAAATGAATTACTTAAGGAGTGCGTGCGGAGTTACATGGAGGGATAGACAGACTAATGAGGAAGTAAGAAGGAGGTGTGGTGTGGAGGTAGATGTGACTGGAAAGTGTGAAAAGGAACAACTTGAGATGGTTCGGCCATATGGAACGTATGGAAAGCGAGAGAATGACTAAGAGGGTGTACGAGAGCGAGGTGGAGGGACAGAGAGGGAGAGGTAGACCGAATGAGAGGTGGAAGGATGGAGCGAGGAAGTACATGAACGAAGGCGGTGCTGGTTGGGGGGAGGGGCGTCGACTGACTGGGGACAGAGGTGCATGGGGGCGGTTCGTTCGTGGCCACCCCTTCGGGGATCACGCCGTCAGGCAATAGATAGATAGATAGACTGGAGCTTTTTAATTAACAATAACGACATAAATACATCTTGGAAATTATTCGAAACCACTTACCTAAAAGCAGTGCAAGACTGCATACCATCGAAAATACGGCGTCCAGGCCATAATAATAAGCCCAAATGGTGGAATAAAGATATTTCAAACTGTCTGCTTGCTAAAATTTTTGCTAATGATTGATTAAAATCCTCACAAAATGAGAAAGAACGGGTGAAATTTGGGTAAATCTACAGTTATACTACCCCTCCCCCACTACCTCCCCCACTACCCCCCACCACCTCCCCCCTTCAAAACACGCCTTTTAGCGTGTTTTTGGATGGTTCAGTAGACGCGGAAACTGGAAAAAAACGTATTTTGATAAAAAATTATCACCAACCAGATACGAGTTTTTCAGGTAATTTGTTGTTGTTTTATATATTTTCTTTGATATACAGTGTTGTTTAATACCGAGGACCGTCGCATTTTATTATTTTTATTATTAGCCTAACCTAACCTAACTTAACCTAACCTAACCGAAAACTAACCTGTCTCGCGACCGGTCTAAACCCAGCTCACGTTCCCTGTGTATGGGAGCGCGACGGTCTAAACCCAGCTCACGTTCCCTGTTTATGGGTTCGCGAAGGTTTGTAATACTTCAATGTATCTATTACAAGTCAAATATACATTTCCGCGCATCATCAAACCATAATAAGTCTACTACTAATAATATTAACCCATTAGTACCAACAGAATAGCGACAAAATAGGGGTAGGATAACTGTAGATTTATCGAAATTTGTAGAGCTACGACGCAAAGCCAAAAAGTTAATTAAGCAAAGTAAAAAGACCCTAGAGTTACATATTGCGAATCAAAGTAAAACAAACCCCCCGAAAGAATTCTATAGTTATATCAGAAAGAAAAAAGTAGTTACTTCAACTGTTGGACCGTTAGTCGATGAAAATGGAGAATACACCAAAGACGAAGTACAAATGAGTAATGCCCTCAATACCTTCTTTGCATCAGTTTTTACAACAGAAGACCTCAGTGATATCCCTACACCATCGCCAATTCAGATTGATAATTCAGATGTTCTAAGCAATATCACCGTTACAGAGAGAGAAGTATTGAACTGTTTAGATAAACTCAAGGTAAATAAAACGCCTGGACCTGATACAATCTCGCCAAAGTTCTAAAGGAAGCTAAGGATGAGCCCTCCAAACCACTGACATTACTATTCAATAAATCCTTGCAGTCTGGAACTATGCCTGATCAGTGGAAGCTAGCCAACGTAACACCGATATTAAAAAAAGGCAGCAAATCCCTACCCAGTAACTATCGTCCAATTAGCTTAACCTCAGTTGTATGTAAAATGCTAGAAACGGTCATAAGAGACAGACTCGTAAATCACTAAGAGGAAAATAACATACTTAAAGATACTCAACACGGCTTTCGTAAAAAACGTTCCTGTTTAACAAACCTCTTAGACTTCTTCCACGATATCCTCAACCTCTACGATGAGATTAAGCTGTAGATATTATATACCTTGATTTTCAAAAGGCCTTTGACAAAGTTCCCCACAAACGTTTACTGCTAAAACTAAAAGCGCATGGAATACAAGACGGTGTGTTGAAATGGATAGAAACTTGGCTCAGCGACAGAAAGCAAAGAGTTGTCATAAACGGTAAGGCATCTAAATGAACCAATGTAAGTAGCGGGGTACCCCAGGGATCGGTACTAGGACCAATTATCTTTCTAATTTACATCAACGACATAGATGAGGGTCTCACCTGTTCAATCTCAAAATTTGCTGACGATACAAAAATTGCAAATAGCGTACTCTCAAAAGAACAAGTTGACGATATGCAACACAATCTAGATAAATTGTCATGTTGGGCCCAAATTTGGCAAATGAGTTTCAATGCGGATAAATGTAAAGTACTACATATCGGATAATTAATGAGAAAGCAAACTATTTGATGAATGGCACTCAGCTTAAGAATGTAAACAGAGAAACCGATCTGGGAGTAACAATATCGAGTAACCTAAATCCGAGTTAACAATGTTCAGAAGTTGTTAAGAAGGCAAACAAAATAATTGGCTTTATAGGCAGGTCATTTGAGCATAAATCCAAAGAAGTTATCCTAACCCTTTACAATTCCTTAGTCCGCCCTCTTCTGGAATACTGCGTTCAATCTTGGTGCCCTTATTACCAGAAAGATATAAACAAGCTAGAACGAGTTCAACGTAGAGTTACCAAAATGATACCTAGCCTAAAGAACAAACCATACAAAGAGCGTCTTAGAGAATTAAATCTATTTCCTTTAACCCAGCGCAGATTAAGAGGTGACTTAATTCAAGTGTTCAAAATCATCAAAGGCATCGACAATATGAACTGTAGTAAGTACTTCACTATCGACCAATCTAATTACACGCGGGGAAACGGTTGCAAAATTATTGGTAAATCTTTTAACTCGCACGAATCGAAGAATTTCTTCTTCAATCGAGTTGTCAACTTGTGGAATGGGCTTCCCCGAGACGTTATAGACTGCAGCACCGTTGATTCATTTAAACTCCGCCTAGACAAATATCTCGCATCAAACCCACGACTGACTGCGTTTGTAACTTTATTTTATCCTCCCCTCAATTACTAACCCATCTGTCCCCTACTAACTTCCTAATCCTGCCACGGACATTAGTTCCCTTTCCAATGTTCCCTTACCCACTCTAAACCACTGTTTGGACACTTGATCCTCAGTGTTTTGGAGGACAAGCAGCCTAGAGGGGTCACTGGACCTGTTGTTGCTTGATTTCCTTTGTACTTCCTTTGTACTTAGTACATACCTTACCCCCTGCGCATGCGTGGCCACTCCCACTGCCCAAAATGTACAAATAATATATTAGATTAGATTAACCTAACTTAACTTAACTTAACCCTTAATAGGCGGCGCACAACTTATGTCGTGTGAAATAAATTTGGACTAAGTGGCGGTTCACAACTTATGTCGTGCGCCATTTTCAGCACGTAATGTTGCTGAGAGAGAGAGCTGAGCGGTGTGAGGAGCCTAGCAACTGTATGACCGCTCACGACCACCGCAGTGGACCAACTGAGGTGACTCCCACCCTTCCCTCCCTTCTCTCACTCCCTACACAGGGAATTATGTAGGGAAATTACCTAATTACAGGGTTTTTGCACTCGTGTTGCACGATCGTTGCAAGAGAACCAGCGGTCGTACAAGGATGGTTCGGGTGTCATTGTAAAGCTCTGTTTACGCCCTTTCAGGGATAGATACTTGTTTTACGCTCTGGGTCTTATTTAGGCATGAAAATTATCACGTAAACAACCCTATTTAGGGTAAAAACACCCCGCTGGACGCTACGGTCCGCTAGACCGCCTAGCCCGCCAATAAGGTGTTACCCTAACCTAACCTAACCTAACCCTAATATAATATAATATAATATAATATAATATAATATAATATAACATAACACAAATAACAAAATAAAAATACAAAAATACACTAAATTTCGAGTGGGATCGAACACTGGATTTCTGGGTCTCAGGCGAGAGCTCTACTAACCGTGCTACAGAGCGACTTGGCAATTACGGTTTGAAGGGTATATTTAAACGCGGGAAACGGGGGACAGGGCCAAGGGAGGCTTACATTTCCGCGCACGCGCAGGGGGTAAGGTATAAGGCTGCGTACATCCCCTCCCGAGACTGTGAGGCGTAGGGGCGGAGCAGCTTCAGAGATGGAGTTGGGTTCGAGCCGTGAGTGGGTGCTTCGCATGTCTCACTCCCTAGGCTGGAACAAGACCTCACGGGCCTCACCATGTTCAGGGGTAGAGTGTAAAGGCTATCAGCCTATGCCCGAGAGGGAGTAGTTGGAATATAGAAAAAACAAAACAAAAAAACGTTAGCTAAAAGATCAGATAAGGCGTTGTTATCTTAGCTAATAATGAGAGGGTTGTTAAGTTACCTAAAAGATCAGATAAGGCGTTGTTACCTTAGCTAGTAATGAGATGGGTGTTAAGTTAGCTAAAATAATCAGATAAGGCGTTGTTACCTTAGCTAATCATAAATAGGATTGTAAGTTAGCTAAACGATCTAGTAAGGTACCTTAGCTAATCATAAGTAGGATTGTAAGTTCGCTAAAAGATCAGATAAGGCCTTGTCACTTCAGCTTATCGTGAGAGGGGTTGTTAGTTAGCTATAATTATTATGTTCTATCCAACAACCAACTCTACTCCTAAAATCGATTAATGAAATATTACAAACACATGTGGCAGTCCGTGGATTCGAACCCAGGACGCTCACACCGAATATCAACACCTTATGCATTACACCACGAAGGCAGTTAAAGAATGGTGGACACTGTCTACGATTTATTATGCAACTTCGAATCCTGCATATCAATCTAAGCATGTACACACATCCCAACTGCAACTCACGTAGGCTATGCATATGTGAATGGAAAGAGCAATTAATGGGGCCTTAACCACTAGGGAAGACCTCTCGATAAATTACTCCTGAACCAATATCAATTATTATGTTCTATCCAACAACCAACTCTACTCCTAAAATCGATTAATGAAATATTACAAACACATGTGGCAGTCCGTGGATTCGAACCCAGGACGCTCACACCGAATATCAACACCTTATGCATTACACCACGAAGGCAGTTAAAAGAATGGTGGACACTGTCTACGATTTATTATGCAACTTCGAATCCTGCATATCAATCTAAGCATGTACACACATCCCAACTGCAACTCACGTAGGCTATGCATATGTGAATGGAAAGAGCAATTAATGGGGCCTTAACCACTAGGGAAGACCTCTCGATAAACTACTCCTGAACCAATATAAATTATTTTGTTCTATCCAACAACCAACTCTACTCCTAAAATCGATTAATGAAATATTACAAACACATGTGGCAGTCCGTGGATTCGAACCCAGGACGCTCACACCGAATATCAACACCTTATGCATTACACCACGAAGGCAGTTAAAAGAATGGTGGACACTGCCTACGATTTATTATGCAACTTCGAATCCTGCATATCAATCTAAGCATGTACACACATCCCAACTGCAACTCACGTAGGCTATGCATATGTGAATGCAAAGAGCAATTAATGGGGCCTTAATATTAGGTAAGGAATCCTGCCAAGTATGTGATTTTCATTTATTGTTATTTAATTTGATTGATTGGTTTATTTATTTAAGTATTTATTTACGTATTTATTTATTTGTTTATTCTGGTATTCGTATATCCTATTTTATTTAAAGCTTTTCACCCCCCTCCCCATTTAGAGAACCAGCGTTGGCTACTGATAGGCTAAAGCTCAATTCCCAGGATTATATAAAGGTGTTCAAAGTATTAAATGCGTCAGAGAATTACATCATTGCTTCGGAATGTCAAAATATTGATCGAAATTCACCTTGAGCAACGGTACAGTCAGATTTAATAGTTCGCCGAATACCTAAACGAGAAATTACGTGAATACAAACACCATACAGTATGAGGAGGAGCACTTTATTGACAACGTTTCGCATATAGCTTCATTAGACCAATGAGAAACGTTGTCAATAAAGTGCTCCTCCTTGCATGGTGTTCATGTTAATTTTGTCTAGTTTTCGAAGCATGTTTTTATCGAGAAATTACTTAAAAGAAAGATAAATTAACATACATTTGGCACTTCTACGACGTGCAATAAATAGTAAATCTTCAAAGGAGGACTATCAACGAAAGGCGCTAATTACTGTTATCCCTTTCAATGCCAGTGACGATACTCTCATTAAATTCTAGTAACTATTTGACAATTTCTTTCAGCTTAGGAAGGACGTCTAACCATTAAAAGACTACAGACTATAGGCGCATTTACGCGTGCTTTTTATGGTCCTGGGTCGACCTGGGTGTACCCAGGTCGACCCAGGCCTGTTTCTGTTTTTGCGATTTTGAGACTGGTCTGAAATAAAGATCAAGAAAATTGAGCCTGAGTTTACCCAGGCTGGATTACGGCCCTCTGATTGGCTAAGGAATTTCAATATGGCTGCTTCAATAAAGAGGCACTGATAGAGGATGTTCTACTTTTGTTTTCTCTTTTCTGAATTTTACTATGGCATGCGAAAAATTATTTAAATACATGCAACATGAGATAAAAAAAACAATAACATATCAATGTGTTAGATATGGACAATGTATATCCCCTCAAAAACAATATTAACTAAATAAATCCTAGATCCCTACTAAACTTTTAAGATGGCATGGTCTGGGCAAAAAATCCATGATCTTGTGAAAAATCCAAGCACTCGCATCACTGGGGACGAGCTCTTCACCATACCCGACATTTTCCGCCATATTGTTTGTTGTCATAAATGACGTCAGCAATACAAAGGTCAACCCAGCCCAACTCGGTCCCCAGGGATGACTTTACCCAGGTACACCCAGTCCCAGATGACGTCACTGGCTCGCGAAAACATGCACTGGGACTGGGTCGACCCAGGTACTGTACACCTAGGTACAGGGACTCGGGAAAACTGAGCTGACCCAGGTATACCTGGGTGTACCTACGTTTTTGGTCTCGCGAAAATGCGCCTTATCTCAATTAATCCTCTTAGATACCACATATTTTTCTTAAGCTTCATAACATTTTCTAAATGTAGCTGAAATCCAATGAAGGATACTTCACCGGTACTGCAAGGGTTAGAAAATTCAGTGCTTCATAATTATACAGTAGATTACCAGGCAACTATTGCATCCATTAAAGGACTACAGGCTATCTCAAATCATCCCTTTAGATACCATTTATCTTTCCTATTCAATTTCCTATATCCTATCTTTCAATTCATCCTTTTAGATACCATTTATCTTTCCTAAGCTTCATAAAATCGTCTAAATGTAGCTCAAGGGTTAGAAAATACAGTGGTTCACGTAGCTTACCAGGCGACTATTGAATCCATTAAAAGACTACAGGTTATCTCAATTCATCTTTTTATTTACCTAAGCTTCATAAAATCGTCTAAATGTAGCCCAAGGGTTAAGAAATACAGTGGTTCACGTAGATTACCAGGCGACTATTGAATCCGGCTGCCATTTCGGGGTGAGGCAGCGAGAGAGACCCCACCGACAATTACCTATCGTCTTTAAAACCCACCTGACACCGGAGTCTCGTTCACACTGCAGTAAGCCTATAATAAGTATTTAACCCCGGGGGGATGGTTGTTTTTTCTGCCTCCCCTTTTCGCTCATGTTTAGCCCCATTAGTTTTGACATTTTAAGACGTTCGTTTCATCAGTTTGACGATTTTAAGACCATTCACACTATTTCTTTGTCAATACTAGGACATATTGCGCCCTTTAGGTGTCGATTTTTTTCCTGGCGAGCGATTGCGAGCCTATAATTTTATGAGGAATCGGCCTTTGGCCGGGAATTTTTTTACCGAAAAAATTACAAATTTATCTCGAAGGGGGGTCTTGAGTGTTTTTTTGTTAAGCTTAATAATAATAATAATAATAATAATAATAATAATAATAATATTTATTCAGTTAGCAATTTACAGAGTTGGTACCACATAGTATGTTACAAATATGACAAGTACCAGCTTTGCATAATTCCAACTAAGGATAGACCAATAAGGCCGTTAGGCGTATTTCCATTGGATATTAATGGATATCTAGCAAGGAAACTAAATAATAGATTAACATATACAACAGACCAAAGAATAAACAGTACCCCCTTAACACCCAACGTTATAACACCCCCAGTACTCCTAACATGAACAGGTTACTATACCCTGTTAATTATAAGTAGGCCACAAATCCTGAGTCCTAACCTCTCATAACTCAAAACGGATCGAGAGTAATCGAGCTAATATTTCTACCAATTAGGAAGAGTCGGCCAGGAAATATGTGTAGAAATTTACAGCTCACTTGTTCTAGCCCTTTTGAGTTACAGAGTTTAGGGGTCATGATTTCTGGCCTACTTATAATGAATACACTATAGCTCCGGCCTTATGTCACTCCGGCCTTGGCAACAAAACCCTTGTACAGTGGGGGTCTGGAGACGACACCACCCAGTTTGGAAGGTTAGATTGGCTAAGAATGTTTGGATCTACACCGGAAGGACTAGAGTGGCCAGAGTGATTAGTGACAAGTGGCTGGGAGGGGGGCCGGATTGACAAGGGGACGGAGTGACAAGGGGAAGGAGTGACAAGGGGCCAGAGTGACAAGGGGCCGGAGTGACAAGGGGCCGGAGTTACAAGGGGCCGGAATGACAAGGGGCCGAAGTGACAAGAGGCCAGAGTGACAAGGGGCCGAAGTGACTGTAAACCCTTCTATCCCTCCCTCCCCTCATCCCGTGTCACTTGAGGCCTCACCCACTCTAACACGGCATTCCTCGTTACCCTTGTTGGATCGATTATTGTGCTTTCTACTCGCCTCCCCCACTCGCTTTCTACTCGCCTCCACACCCAGGGCCAAAAATTCCAGCTTGATCCGTAGTTTCTTGTTCCTTCGTTTACCCTTTTGTCCCAATCAGGGGGTCAGAAATGTCAGGGGTTTAGTCTTCTCCTGCCAACTTGTATATTCTGTTTGTTTACCATTCTTTCTCGTGGACAATTGTAGTAGTACGTGTATCATTTAGTGTGCATTGTGAATACTGATAATTTCAAGTTTGTCCAACTTGACTCTTAAACAAAAATATATTGAATAAAATTAATACAAATAAAATGCGATAGAGGACTTGTAACGTCCGAGTCCTGAGTCTCCAAATCATTGCGTTATAGATTATGCTATAACTATGAATTAAGTACTGTAAGCACTTGGTAGCCCCCGTCCCCTAGTAGCCCCTAAGTACATAATTATGACAACCTTCTTAAAAATATGTTAGTATAGTGTACTGTAGTTAGTAAAGTTTAGTTACTGTAGTGTAGCGTGTCAGACACTGTCACTTCTGTTACTACTGTGTGTGTAAGTAACATATTTGTTCACTGTGATATTTATACTGGAAGCGCGTAAGTATTTCCCCCCTACAACTTGAGCCCCAAAATACACGAGGCATCCCCAAATAAGAAGTTAGTGTAGTGTGTGAGGGCGGGTGAGGCGAGAGTGGTAGTGGTGGAGGAGGTGGTAGTGGTGGCAGAAGGGGGCCTGCGCGGTGAGGCCTCAACCTCCCTCCCACCGCCTCACTCAAGGGAGGGGACGCCAGGTGAGCGGAAGTAGCTCACAGGTGACCACGTACGCCACCTACACCGCCTCAGGTAAGACACTGCTCTCTACAAAATTCTCCCTCGCGTGTTACCAAATGTATTCCTATAAAACCCTTTTCTGTCGTTCCCTACGCTGGACGACCCTCTGGTGACTAGCAGTTTGTCTAGTGCATGCTGTGACAAGTTGCCTTTGCTATGTGCTAAGTACACAAAGCATAACCCGTGATGAGGAGAAGTGAAGTGTTCACATTTCGTTTTTGTGTCCATTAATCGTGCCAGCTAACGGTAAATTAAAAGTAGAGACAGGTGAGTGGGAGAATGAGCAAGAGAGAGAGAGAGAGAGAACAGGTAAGAGCGCGCGGGTCGGGGTCGAGTTGGGAGGGTGTGGGTTGGCGATATCAATGATGCAGCAGCTCATACGCCCCTCGCCGGAATGTTCTATATCGCTCTCTGTCTCTCGTTCTTCGTTACTTTGACTCTCCGACACCCCGTAGATCATTAGCTCGTACTCTTGGTGATGTAATATCGACCCTGGTGCTGGGATGATGGATGAGAATGGGATAGTTTGGTGAATTGAGTGGGTGAGTGGCGCGGCGTGGTGGTCGTGGTGCAGTTAGGGAGGGTGGTTTGAAAGGTTCCGTTCAGTTATCCCTTTGACTCTTTTGCTCGTTTTCCACTTCAGTACTTTCTCCTCGGCCATTACTCTTCCAAGTACTCTGAACTCTGAAGGTTCTCTCTCACTCACACACTCACACTCTCTCTCTCTCCGTTTTCGTATTATAGACTACAATCGTTTAAGTTTATTTATTTATTTTTAACTACGGTATTTCAGTGTTAACCCTTAAAACATACGATGACGCAATTTTGTTTATGTTTTCTGGCTAGTATTATACTTTTTTTCAAATTAGGAAATGTGTGCGGAAGTCAATGGTTTAATTGGGATAGTCCTTTTTTCTATGTGTATGTAGTAGACAAAAGGCAAAGCTGCCTGTAACAAGCGTCTCTCCCTATATTGAAAGAGTGACGGTAATATATGTTTTGTGTTTCATTTGTTTGTGTATTGGAAAGAAGTTTGGTGTGCTTGTTTAGTGTAGTGAAATTAATGGGAGGAGCAGGTGTTTGTGAGAGCTAGCTGGATTACTCTCTGTGTAGGTGAGACGCAAACAGAAACAGAGAGGGAGGCCAGACAAATGAAACAGGGGTTCCAGCAACTCCTTATCACATTTACCCATATAATTCCCACAGACCCTTGCTAATCTGTATAAATTCGTCTACTGATAGTCAGAATAAACTCAAGATGCGTCCTAATCTTCTAAGGGTTAAAGAAAATCTAAAAGTTACATAATTGAATGAAGTGGGTTGATGTTTTAGTTATGTATACTGAAGAGTCTATGGGTTACGTAAAAACAATAATAATAATAATAATAATAATAATAATAATAATTATTATTATTATTATTATTATTATTATTATAATACAAACATTTAAAACAATTCGCTGTGGTATACAACGATTTGTATTAACCAATCATTCATGGTTTGCAACGTGAATAAGGTTGCACTCTAGAAGTGATGTATTCATTGAAATAAATGGACATCACCCTCCTGGTGGTGTAATGGTTAGAGTGTTTAAAAATCTGTGTGCGATAACCCAGGGTCGAATCCCGGTGAATCACATAATAAGCTTTCATTAATTTAATTTGGAGGTGTTTGGTGTTGTGGTGAAATTAATAAAAATATAGATTATTATAAACAAGAACGTAATATTTCAAGTGTAACCATATTTGGTCCTAGGGAACTCCTGTTGCGCTCCATTAGTTTGGAGCTTTAAAGACGCTTCACTCCATTAGTTTGGCGATAATGAGACGCTTCACCTCATTTAGGTGTCGATTGTTTTCTGACCAAGTGATAGCAAGCCTGTAACTTAGAAGTAATCGGCTTTCGGCCGGAACATTGTTATATAGAATAATGTACGAATTTTGCTTGAAGGGGGTCTGGGTGGGCAGTTTTAGCTTGGTGGTAGTCAGGGAAGGCGTGTTTGTTAGCCTAGAGGACAAACTAAACTACATTGCTCTAAAACGGCAGAAACAGGCAAAATCACCAATACTAATAAAATAAAGTTTTCATGGTAAACCCCACAAGAGGTCGGACCAAATAGTGTTAAGGGGACCCACCTCGCTTTGTTTTCTCTTTCTCTCCCTCTCTGCTTGGCTTGTATCTATTCGGCCCCATTCAGCCTTCTGTTTGAAGACGTTTACCCCCTTCAAGGTGTCAATATTTTCCTGGCGAGCGGGAGCGAGCCAGCATATATATATTTATGTTTTAACAGCAAGCTAAATTTGTACATTTTTCGATAGAAAAATTTCTCCGGCGAAGCCGGATTTCTCCATACAATGTTGGCTCGCTATCACTCGCCATGAAGAAATCGACACCTGGATGGGGATATACGTCTTAAAACAGTTGGCTGAATGGGGCCGAATGGATACAAGCCAGAGAAAGAGAGAAAAGGAGAGAAAGAGAAAAAAAGCCGGTGACCCCCCGTAATAGGCCCAACTGTGCAACTAACAGACATATCTAACCATTACCCTTTGATGACAGTGGGAGGGATGTCACCACCATTTATGACATTACGTGATCGTTTCCGGATTGTGTGTGTGTGTGTTCAACTGTAACCAAACTGGTAAATACAAAGGAGGGTCACCGGCTTATTGTATCTTTTTCTCCTTTTCTCTTTCTCTGGCTTGTATCCATTCGGCCCCATTCAGCCAACTGTTTTAAGACGTTTATCCCCATCCAGGTGTCGATTTATTCCTGGCGAGCGATAGCGAGCCAGCATTGTATGGAGAAATCCAGCTTTGCCGGAGAAATTTTCTATCGAATAATGTACAAATTTAGCTTGGTGTCAAAACAAAAATATATATATGCTGGCTCGCTACCGCTCGCCAGGAAAATATTGACACCTGGATGGGGGTAAACGTCTCAAAACAGTTGGCTGAATAGGACCAAATGGATAAAAGCCAAAGAGAGAGGGAGAGAAAGAGAAAAAAACGAGGTGGGCTCCCTTAAATAGATATAATATTTAAATAAGTTAGCATTATCTACATATATAATTTGTATTACAATCAAACATTTTGTGAAACACTGCTTTACTATTACCCATAAAGATTGTGATCCTATAATGTTATCTTATTACGGTAATAAAGTGAACTCGCTTTTTTTTATTAGGCCTAGTGTTATATGTTAAGGGGAGACTGACCGTTTGTTTGGTCTATTAATTCATTTATTCATATATATATTTTTTTAGTTTCCTCCCTAGACCTCCATCAAGCTTAGAAAAACACTCCCTAGACCTTCTTCAAGATAAATTTGTAAATTTTTCGGTAGAAAAATTTCCTGGCCGAAGGCCAGTTCCTCTTAAAATTGCAGGCTCGCTATCGCTCGCCAGGAAATAATCGACACCTAAATGGCACGAAAGGTCTTAAAATTGACAACGAAATGGGGCGAAAGGTGTTAAAATCGCCAAACTAATGGGCCGAACGTCTTATAATCTCAAAAGTAGTGGGGCTAAAGATTTGGGAGAAGGGGGTCATGAAAACGGTCTGCATTTTATTAGACTATCGATGGTTACATTAATTTCCATTTATCTAGTTTTAGTTGCAATATGATAAGCGTGGATTGACCTGGAACTTTTTGAGTGCCTGTACAACTCATGTCCTTCCCTATGGATAACACGATGAGCAAATTAAGGGGGTAGTGCTTGGTTTTTGGTCTATATATTTATATATTTTATTATTTTTTAGTTTCCTCGCTAGACCTCCATCAAGCTTAGAAAAACACCCCCTAGACCCCTTTTCAAGATATATTTGTAAATTTTTCGGTAGAAAAATGTCCCGGCCGAAAGCCGGTTCCTTCTAAAATTAGAGGCTCGCTATTGCTCGCCAGGAAAAATTCGACACCTAAATGGCATGAAAGGTTTTAATATTGACAAAAGAATGAGGCGAAAGGTCTCAAAATCGCCAAACTAACGGAACGAACGTCTTAAAACCTCAACATTAATATGCTAAACATGAGGGAGAAGGGGGTCCAGACAAAACGAGTACTACCCCCTTAATAACTATGCCCTGTTCATTATAGGTAGGCCAGAAATCCCGACCTCAATATCTCATAACTCAAAAATGAGTAGTGTAATCGAGCGAGTATCTCTACCATTTAGGAAGTCAGCCTGGGAATAGGTGTGGACATTTTCAGCTCATTTGCTCTAGCCCACTTTGAATTACAGAGGTTAGGGTTCGCGATTTCTGTAATTTATTATGATGAATAGACTATAGGCCTATATGATGAACTGGAGGGAGTAAAATTTATATAAAACTTTCTAACAAACGATATAAGTTCTAGAAATAAGTAACGCCCCGTTCGTAACATTACTCATCAATTACAAACCCCAATGCACTTGAATAAACTAATGAAAACATATGGTCCTCCCGGGATTCGAACTCGGGACACCACACCCAGAACATAAGCATCTAAACCATTACACCACCAACACAGTTACCAGAGAAGTAATGCCTCCAACCACTATTACCGATATTCCAATACTCCATCAATACCCGTAACGTGTACTGGCATCATTCATGTTTCGTGTCAACTAATGGTATTATTAGTAAATTGGTAGGATTGATTTGGTAGGAGAATGTTTCACTAAAGTTCTAACCAATATCCTTAACTCCCTTCGCGTATGGATCTGCACATGCGTATGTTGAGTTAATATTTATCACTATATAGTTCAATGCTTAAAGATTTTTTTTTGTTTTTAGTTTGCTCTCTAGACCTCCATCACTTTGAAATACACACACACAAACACACACACACACACACACAAACACACACACACACACTTTCAAGACCCCGTTCAGTTACATTTGTACATTATTCGGGTAGAAAAATATCCCGTTTAAAGACCGGTTTATCCCAAATTATAAGCTCTCTATAGCTCGCCATGAAGAAAAAAAATCGACACCAAAATGGCACGAAAACTCTTGTAATTGACACAAAGATAGGGTGAAATGTGTTAAAATCGCCATAAGGAGAACTCTTAAAACCTCAAAATAAATAAATAAATAATAAATAATTAATTATTAATTAATAATAACAAAACATTAACCCTCTAAGTACGCCGACTCTATTTTTACATATCATGGCTAACAATAAGGAACTTTATTCATTTTAGGAATGATTCTTGTATTCATAGTTCGGACGAAAATCCCAATTTACAACTTAAATCGGATGCCCTTTGGAAAACAGTGAAAACAAGCGTTCCTGTCACTCGATCTTAACTCCGGGGGGATGGTTCGCTTTTATGGTCCCCCTTCTCCCTCATGTTTAACCCCATTAGTTTTGAGATTTTAAGAAGTTTTTCAATTAGCTTGTGATTTAAGACCTTTCACCTCATTTCTTTGTTAATATTAGGACCTTTCGTGCCATTTACGTGTCGATTTTTCCTGGCAAGCGATAGCGAGCCTGTAATTTTAGGAAGAAGCGGCCTTCGGCCGTGACATTTTTCTACCGAAAAATGTACAAATTTATCTCGAAGGGGGTCTAATGTTTTTGTTAAGCTTGATGGAGGTTTAATGAGGAAACCATAATAAATAAATAAATACATAAATTACTAGTCCCCCCCCCCCCTCAAAAAAAAAAAAAACATTCCCCCTTAACTCTATCTGTGACCTAATTTCGGCAGCTTTGTTTGTTCACCATTATATTTATCTTCACGGGATCCTTGACTTAACCCTGTCAAGATCCAACACGTCGTTCTTTTCTGGCTGTTATTAGACGATTATATATATAGAAGTAGTTGGAATATAGAAGAAAAACAAAGATTAGGAAATGTACTATATATGGAAGTCATGGGCTTATTTGAGATAGTCTTGAGCCTTTTCATTCCCACAGATCCTTCCTAATCTGTATAAAATCGTCTAATGATAGCCACAATACACTGCTATAATGCGTCTAAATCTTCAAGGAGTTAAAATGGTTATGCAATATATTTTTTCACTCGGGGGATGATGACCCTTAGCACTTTTATTGGAGTGTGGTGTGGTGGAGCCAAACACAAGCCACACCGCTCAATTAAGGGGGGATGGGCGTATTTATTTGCTCATTTATATATTTGTGTATCATTGTTTTAGTTTCCTCCCTAGACCTCCATCAAACTTAACCCCCCCCCCCCCACCCCCACCCCCGCGACCCTCCTTCAAGATATATTTGTACACGTTTCGATGGAAAAATTACCCAGCCGAAGGCCGGTTCCTCTGAAATTACAGGCTCGCTATCGCTCGCCAGGAAAAAATCAACACCTAAATGACACGAAAAGTCTTAATATTGACAAAGAAAGGGAGTGAAAGGTCTTAAAATTGCCGAACTAATGGGCTGAATGTCATATAATCTAAAAACTAATTTGGCTAAACATAAGGAAGAAGGGGACCAGAAAAAACGACCCATCTCCCCTTAAGTAAGGATCTCTCAGAGTTAAGAGATTTAAGACAAATCCGAAGTGTTTGTGTTTAACCCATTCAGTACTGGGGATTTTTTTTTTTTTTATTCTGACAACGATTAGACGATTATATTCAACTAAGGAAAGACGTCTACCCGTTAAAAGACTACAGCCTATTTTAACTAATCCTTATAGCTACCGTTTATCCTTTCTAAACTTCATAAAATCGTCTAAATGTATCTATAATCAAACAAAAAAGACGTCGCCGGCACAGAAGGGGTTAAGTAAGGATCTCCCAGAGTTATGAGATCTAAAACAAAATCGAAGTATTTGTTTGTTAAGTATCTGATGATTAAAGGGAGATTTTTACCTAAGGGATATTTTTTCGAACCTCCTTCTCCCTCATGTATAGCTCCATTAACTTTGACATTTTAAGACGTTCGCCCCGTTGGTTTGGCAATTTTAAGACCTTTCGCCCAATTTCCGTCAATGTTAAGACCTTTCGTGAAATTTAGGTTTCGATATTTTCCTATCGAGCGATAGCGAGCTTGCAGTTTAGGAGGAACCGGCCTTCGGCCGGGAAATTTTTCTGCCGAAAAATGTACAAATTTATATCGAAAGGGGGTCTTGGGGGAATTTTGATAAAGCTTGATGGGGTCTAGGAAGTAAACTAAAAATCTCCCCTTAACATTTGCGATGCAAGATACACGTGTTCTGATTGGTCTACAAAAAATGAAGAAATGTTCTTCTTTTCATTATCTTACTTTGGCTTGTTCGCCGCGGCATTGTTGTAAAATATTCCTCAACATAAATACACAGACTTTCCAAAAAAGAACACTTCATATAAAAAAAGTAGAACTTATTGAACATTAGTCACATTGGAAATCCAGGCGCCACAGACTTATAATTATATATCCCTGTGTGGGTTGATTTGTTACTTGATCCAGGCGCCACAGACTTATAATTATATATCCCTGTGTGGGTTGATTTGTTACTTGATCCAGGCGCCACAGACTTATAATTATATATCCCTGTGTGGGTTGATTTGTTACTTAATCCAGGCGCCACAGACTTATAATTATATATCCCTGTGTGGGTTGATTTGTTACTTGATCCAGGCGCCACAGACTTATAATTATATATTCCTGTGGGGGTTGATTTGTTACTTGATCCAGGCGCCACAGACTTATAATTATATATCCCTGTGTGGGTTGATTTGTTACTTAATCCAGGCGCCACAGACTTATAATTATATATCCCTGTGTGGGTTGATTTGTTACTTGATCCAGGTGCCACAGACTTATAATTATATATCCCTGTGTGGGTTGATTTGTTACTTGATCCTGGCGCCACAGACTTATAATTATATATCCCTGTGTGGGTTGATTTGTTACTTAATCCAGGCGCCACAGACTTATAATTATATATCACTGTGTGGGTTGATTTGTTACTTGATCCAGGCGCCACAGACTTATAATTATATATCCCTGTGTGGGTTGATTTGTTACTTAATCCAGGCGCCACAGACTTATAATTATATATCCATATGTTGGTTGATTTGTTACTTGATCCAGGTGCCACAGACTTATAATTATATATCCCTGTGTGGGTTGATTTGTTACTTAATCCAGGCGCCACAGACTTATAATTATATATCCCTGTGTGGGTTGATTTGTTACTTAATCCAGGCGCCACAGACTTATAATTATATATCCCTGTGTGGGTTGATTTGTTACTTAATCCAGGCGCCACAGACTTATAATTATATATCCCTGTGTGGGTTGATTTGTTACTTAATCCAGGTGCCACAGACTTATAATTATATATCCCTGTGTGGGTTGATTTGTTACTTAATCCAGGCACCACAGACTTATAATTATATATCCATGTGTGGGTTGATTTGTTACTTAATTCAGGCGCCACAGACTTATAATTATATATCCCTGTGTCGGTTGATTTGTTACATAATCCAGGCGCCACCGACTTATAATTATATATCCCTGTGTGGGTTGATTTGTTACTTAATCCAGGCGCCACAGACTTATAATTATATATCCCTGTGTGGATTGATTTGTTACATAATCCAGGCGCCACAGACTTATAATTATATATCCCTGTGTGGGTTGATTTGTTACTTGATCCAGGCGCCACAGACTTATAATTATATATCCCTGTGTGGGTTGATTTGTTACTTGATCCCGGCGCCACAGACTTATAATTATATATCCCTGTGGGGGTTGATTTGTTACTTGATCCAGGCGCCACAGACTTATAATTATATATCCCTGTGTGGGTTGATTTGTTACTTGATCCAGGCGCCACAGACTTATAATTATATATCCCTGTGTGGGTTGATTTGTTACTTGATCCAGGCGCCACAGACTTATAATTATATATCCCTGTGTGGGTTGATTTGTTACTTGATCCAGGTGCCACAGACTTATAATTATATATCCCTGTGTGGGTTGATTTGTTACTTGATCCAGGCACCACAGACTTATAATTATATATCCCTGTGTGGGTTGATTTGTTACTTGATCCAGGTGCCACAGACTTATAATTATATATCCCTGTGTGGGTTGATTTGTTACTTGATCCAGGCGCCACAGACTTATAATTATATATCCCTGTGTGGGTTGATTTGTTACTTAATCCAGGCGCCACAGACTTATAATTTTATATCCCTGTGTGGGTTGATTTGTTACTTGATCCAGGCGCCACAGACTTATAATTATATATCCCTGTGTGGGTTGATTTGTTACTTGATCCAGGCGCCACAGACTTATAATTATATATCCCTGTGTAGGTTGATTTGTTACTTGATCCAGGCGCCACAGACTTATAATTATATATCCCTGTGGGGGTTGATTTGTTACTTAATCCAGGCGCCACAGACTTATAATTATATATCCCTGTGTGGGTTAATTTGTTACTTGATCCAGGCGCCACAGACTTATAATTATATATCCCTGTGTGGGTTGATTTGTTACTTAATCCAGGCGCCACAGACTTATAATTATATATCCCTGTGTGGGTTGATTTGTTACTTGATCCAGGCGCCACAGACTTATAATTATATATCCCTGTGTGGGTTGATTGTTACTTGATCCAGGCCACAGACTTATAATTATATATCCCTGTGTGGGTTGATTTGTTACTTAATCCAGGCGCCACAGACTTATAATTATATATCCCTGTGTGGGTTGATTTGTTACTTGATCCAGGCGCCACAGACTTATAATTATATCCCTGTGTGGGTTGATTTGTTACTTGATCCAGGCGCCACAGACTTATAATTATATATCCCTGTGTGGGTTGATTTGTTACTTAATCCAGGTGCCACAGACTTATAATTATATATCCCTGTGTGGGTTGATTTGTTACTTGATCCAGGTGCCACAGACTTATAATTATATATCCCTGTGTGGGTTGATTTGTTACTTGATCCAGGCGCCACAGACTTATAATTATATATCCCTATGTGGGTTGATTTGTTACTTAATCCAGGCGCCACAGACTTATAATTATATATCCCTGTGTGGGTTGATTTGTTACTTGATCCAGGCGCCACAGACTTATAATTATATATCCCTGTGTGGGTTGATTTGTTACTTGATCCAGGCGCCACAGACTTATAATTATGTATCCCTGTGTGGGTTGATTTGTTACTTAATCCAGGCACCACAGACTTATAATTATATATCCCTGTGGGGGTTGATTTGTTACTTGATCCAGGCGCCACAGACATA
Source organism: Paralithodes platypus (assembly GCA_032716605.1). Lineage (NCBI taxonomy): Eukaryota > Metazoa > Arthropoda > Malacostraca > Decapoda > Lithodidae > Paralithodes > Paralithodes platypus. Next base: position 20,323,260 of record CM064520.1, on the reverse strand, counting down.
TAATTATATATCCCTGTGTGGGTTGATTTGTTACTTAATCCAGGTGCCACAGACTTACAATTATATATCCCTGTGTGGGTTGATTTGTTACTTGATCCAGGTGCCACAGACTTATAATTATATATCCCTGTGTGGGTTGATTTGTTACTTGATCCAGGCACCACAGATTTATAATTATATATCCCTGTGTTGGTTGATTTGTTACTTAATCCAGGCGCCACAGACTTAAAATTATATATCCCTGTGTGGGTTGATTTGTTACTTGATCCAGGCGCCACAGACTTATAATTATATATCCCTGTGTGGGTTGATTTGTTACTTGATCCAGGCGCCACAGACTTATAATTATATATCCCTGTGTGGGTTGATTTGTTACTTAATCCAGGCGCCACAGACTTATAATTATATATCCCTGTGTGGGTTGATTTGTTACTTGATCCAGGCGCCACAGACTTATAATTATATATCCCTGTGTGGGTTGATTTGTTACTTGATCCAGGCGCCACAGACTTATAATTATATATCCCTATGAGGGTTGATTTGTTACTTAATCCAGGCGCCACAGACTTATAATTATATATCCCTGTGTGGGTTGATTTGTTACTTGATCCAGGCGCCACAGACTTATAATTATATATCCCTGTGTGGGTTGATTTGTTACTTGATCCAGGCGCCACACTTATAATTATATATACCTGTGTGGGTTGATTTGTTACTTAATCCAGGCGCCACAGACTTATAATTATATATCCTTGTGTGGGTTGATTTGTTACTTGATCCAGGTGCCACAGACTTATAATTATATATCCCTGTGTGGGTTGATTTGTTACTTAATCCAGGCGCCACAGACTTATAATTATATATCCCTGTGTGGGTTGATTTGTTACTTGATCCAGGCGCCACAGACTTATAATTATACATCCCTGTGTGGGTTGATTTGTTACTTAATCCAGGCACCACAGACTTATAATTATATATCCCTGTGTGGGTTGATTTGTTACTTAATCCAGGAGCCACAGACTTATAATTATATATCCCTGTGTGGGTTGATTTGTTACTTAATCCAGGCGTCACAGACTTATAATTATATATCCCTGTGTGGGTTGATATGTTACTTAATCCAAGCGCCACAGACTTATAATTATATATCCCTGTGTGGGTTGATATGTTACTTGATCCAGGCGCCACAGACTTATAATTATATATACCTGTGTGGGTTGATATGTTACTTAATCCAGGCGCCACAGACTTATAATTATATTTCCCTGTGTGGGTTGATTTGTTACTTAATCATATGTTAATCTTTTGGGCTATGTTGATTAATTATTAAGTACCCTCGTGAATATCGCTAAGATTGGGCTAATTACTCTCTCATCGATTTTGAGGGCCCCTTAATGGAGGTGCCGGAGTCATTAAACCTTAACTGAGAGTTAATCACCTATTGGAAGTATCTAATGAAGGCCGTTGCCATATTTCGTATAAATTCGTTCATTATGAGATTTTCACATACGTGTTAGAACACAACACATAAACACAAGCAAGAAGAGAAACATGCATCATAGAAAACATGACTATTTTCCATATATTATGTTTAAGGGGGGTCACCTGTTTTTTTGTTTGTCTCCTGTTCTCTCTTTCTCTGGCTCGTATCCATTCGGCCCCATTCAGCCAACTGTTTTAAGACGTTGATCCCCATCCAGATGTCGTTTTCTTCATGGCGAGCGATAGCAAGCCATCATTGTATGGGGAAATCCGGCTTCGCCGGAGATCGAAAAATTTACAAATTTAGCTTGCTGTCAAAACAAAAATATATATATGCTGGCTCGCTACCGCTCGCCAAGAAAATATTGACACCTTGATGGGGGTAAACACCTGAAAACAGTAGGCTGAATGGGGCCGAATAGATACAAGCCAAAGAGAGAGGTAGAGAAAGATAAAACAAAAAGTGACCCCCCCCCCCTTAAAGAGAAGTAGATAGTGACGTACACTGGTATCGTGAATGGGTAAGAAACAAAATATATAGGGATTGATTATAAGTTTGTTGGATTTGATTTCGTATATAATTATGTGTGTGTACTGCAAACGAATTTATCGATGTCTGAAGCTTTAGTTCCTTATAGCCCAAAACTCACAACTATTCATATGGGGCAGGTGATGTGTAGCTGGTGACATGCAACAGTTTACAGTTTTTATTGGTCGATTTATCTATTTATTTATTTATTTATTATGTTTGATTTTTTTGTTTTTGTTTTTTTTCCCTCCCAATATCGGCTGTATACCTCTGCCTTTATAATGCCGCCGCTAATAACCGGGTGCCCCTGATTATCCCCCCTCACCACCAGACTCCTCCTAAGCGGCCCGGGATCCCCATTATTCACCAGGGAACCCTCTACATACTGTAGGAGCGGAGACAATGTAATTAAGGCCAACCACCTCGGTTTTTTGTTTTGTTTTGATCTCTCTCTCTCCCTCTCTCTCTGGATTATATTCATTTGGCCCCATTCAGCCTACTGTTTTAAGACGTTTACCCACATGCAGGTGTCGATTTTTTGCCAGCATATTTTTTTAAATGTTTATGACAGCAGGCTAAATTTGTACATTTTTCGATAGACAACATTTCTCCGGCGAAGCCGGATTTCTCCATACAATAGTGGCTCGCTATCGCTCGCCAGGAAGAAATCGACACCTGGATAAGGGTAAACGTCTTAAACAGTAGGTTGAATGGAGCCGAATGGATACAAGCCAGAGAAAGAGAGAAAAGGAGAGAACAAAAGAAGGTGACTCCTCTTAAGATGCAAAGTAGCCGAGTGATTGAAGGCTGTTGGCAGAGGGCCGAGGTGTGTTATGTACCGGTACTCTACTGGGCATTGTGTTGAGGTTACAGGAGAATTCGCCCCGAAACCAAATCGCCCCGCTCTTGGACAACGAGTTCGCCCCGTTTATACCCCTCCCCCTTCCCCCCCCCCCCCCCTCCTACCACCACCCCTGGAGCTTATTACTTACTTCCATCCCTCCCCCAACCCTTGAGGTCTTCTGTAGTACAAAATTATGCAAAGAAGGAATTGAGGACATTACTCATGTGTACTCATTGGTTAGGTTAGGGTTAGGGTAGGGTAGGGTTAGGTTAGGTTAGGGTAAGGTTAGATTAGGTTAGGGTAAGGTTAGGATAGGTTAGGTTAGGTTAGCGAGATGAATAGAGGGGGAATTCTTCAGTACCCCTTTAGGGGGGAGGGGGGACATTAACGGGGCGAATTCGCGGCGGGGCGACTTCTCAAAGCGGGGCGAACTCGTTTCGGGGCGAATTCTCCAGTATTCTGTGTTGACCACTTGCGAGAGCCGTGGTGGTTGAGTGGTGAGCACGCTCACGTGTGAATCTGCAAGACCTGGGATCGAATCCCTGCCACGGCGGACATTTAGTGGGTGTGGTAGTACGTCCTAGCATGTTTCACAGCTCGCACCCAGTTAGGGAACATCCTGACGACGTATACAGACTAAACACACATAACAAAGCCACTCCAACAGCTTCCTCTCTCTCCAACTCCCCTTCTCCCCTCTCTACACGCTTCAGAAAAATAGGATAAGTAGAATGTAAATACGAGGTGCCGTTGTAAAGGCTTAGGGTCGGTTCACACCAAGCCTGGAACCAGACATATTCCGACACAAATTTACTCGATCGGTTACATTAGACAAAAAACGACATAGAGTAACCCGATGCATTACCTTACATTTTGGGTCAGCTTTTCAAACTGGCTCACCAGATTATGTCTGATAAAATCTGGTGTGGCAGTGTAAAATGCAAGCTCGTAATGTGAAGTTATTCCAATCATTTCCATGTCGATTTTTTCTGATATAAGTGATCGAACAAGTTTGCGTCGGAATATGTCTGGTTCCGAGGTTGGTGTGAACTGACCCTTATCCCTCAATACTTCATCTGATCCGATCTGATTCGGGCTATAAGGAAGTAAGAAGTTAAGACATCGATATTTTGCAGAGTTACCAGCTAAAATACGGTTGTAGTACATATATAAATACATAAAACCAAATTCATCCTACTTTCTATTCATCAGAAATCTATATTATTATTGCATTTCTGTTTTATATCGATGTTTACCGCTCCAACTTCCTTATAGCCTGAATCTTGCAAGTGGTCAATTGTCCGGATATGAACAGTCACTCACAAAAAATCGTGAATCCCCAATGTTTTACTTTATGCTATTATAAGTAGGTCTATCTGGATTGATTTGTTAATGGAACAGCCTATTCAATAGATAGTATATATAGTTTTGTAGTTGATGTAGAGAACATTATAGCAAGTTTGATCTCGCATTATTGCAAGGAATGTTTGCATTATTATCAGCAAGTAGACTGATCGTAGATAATATTGGAGACTGAAGTAGTATACAAATGTAATTCAGAATCTTACAGACACCAATTACCCGAAACAAATTACCAAATAATCGTTCGTGTAACACCGCCCATAAGGGGAGACTGGCCTTTTTTATTATTTGTTTTTTCTATTAATTAATGTATTCCTACATTTCTTAGTTTCCATGCTAGACCTCCATCAAGCTTAGAAAAGTATCAAGATAAATGTGTAAATTTTTTGGTAGAAACATGTCCCGGCCGAAGGCCGCTTCCTCTTAAAACTTCGCTCGCCAGGAAAAAATTCGACACCTAAATGGCACGAAAGACCTTAAAATTGACAATGAAATGGGGTGAAAGGTATTAAAATCGCCAAACTAATGGGCCGAACGTCATAAAATCTGAAAACAAATGGGGCTAAACACGAGAAAGAAGGGGGACCAGAAAAACGGCCTGAAATGGAACTTTGCAGTTAGGGGCCCAAAATCGAAGAACAAACCCCCAATTTCGAACTTCGAAACCGTGGAAATTTGATGTTTTCGCAGTTTCGAGGTTCGAACTTGGGGGTTCGTTCTCCGATTGTGGGTCCCTTACTGCAAAGCTCCATTGTCGTGTCTAGTCCAGATCTACTGTAGTCTATGCCTTACACTAGACTCTATTTTGGTTTAAGGAGGGATGGTTCGTTTTAATTGACCCCTTTCTCCCTCGTGTTTAGCCCCCATTAGTTTTCAGATTATAAGATGTTCGCCCCATTAGTTTATGACCTTTTGCCCCATTTCGTTGTCAATTTTAAGACTTTTCGTGCCATTTAGGTTTCGAGTTTTTCCTGGCGAGCGATAGCGAGCTTATAATTGTAATATGAATCGACCTTCGGCCGGGACATTTTGCTACCGAAAAATGGAAATATTTATCTTTATTTTTTTTTTATTTTTTTTTTTTTTAAGTTTGATGGAAGTCTAGTAAATTAAAAATAAATATATCAACCAAAAATAACCAGTATCCTCTTATCTTGGCAGGAATTTTAGTCCCTAATTAACAGCTGTCTCTCCACCATATTATTGACAAGTTTTATAAGTAACAACATAATTGGCTATACAGGCGTTGTAATATCCGAGTAATTAAGATAAAACCACTCAATATCTCGCCAGCTTAAAACAAATAGACTATAGTTTTGAAGTCAACACCTTCAATAAATTATGTACCGGCGACGTCTTCTTCATTATATTCTGACAAATATTAGGCGATTTTATTTAGCTTAGGAAGGAAATCTACCCAATAAAAGGCTAAAGACTATCTCAAGTAATCCTTATAGTTACCATATATACGCCTTCTTAAGCTTCATAAAGTCGTTTAAATGTAGCTGACATCAAATAAAAGAGACGTCGTCGGTACATAAGGGGTTAACATGGAGTATAGGAATAAAAGAGACGTCGTCGGTACATAAGGGGTTAACATGGAGTATAGGAATAGCTCTTGGTTTAGAAACAGCAGTATATATTCTGTTTCTTTTAAACTGACGGTAAATTGTAAAGTTCCCATCCAAATTCCTCAGTTATTTTGAAGATTATGTAGTATAATATGGTGCTAGTTATATAAACCTGGTCTTAATATGATGCAGATTATGTAGTATAATATGGTGCTAGTTATATAAACCTGGTCTTAATATGATGCAGATTATGTAGTATAATATGGTGCTAGTTATATAAACCTGGTCTTAATATGATGCAGATTATGTAGTATAATATGGTGCTAGTTATATAAACCTGGTCTTAATATGATGCAGATTATGTAGTATAATATGGTGCTAGTTATATAAACCTGGTCTTAATATGATGCAGATTATGTAGTATAATATGGTGCTAGTTATATAAACCTGGTCTTAATATGATGCAGAGACATTAGTTTTATATTTTTCCCTTAACCCCTTCTGTGATGACGATATCTTTTAAATTTCATGCTAGCTACATTTAGACAATTGTATGAAGCTTAGGAAGGATATAATATGGTAGCAACTAGGATGAATTGAGATAGTCTGTACCCATTTAATGGGTAGACATCCTTTCTAAGCTGAACAAAATCGTCTAATAGTTGCCAGAATAAAATAAAAAATACATCACTGGTACAGAAGGAGTTAAGTATCGTTAAAATAGCTGCTAAGGGATTCCATAATTATCCTCAGCTGAAAATAAACAGAGTATAGTTACATGTACTCTGTATCCCCAATATGGCGTCTTAGTATGAATGTGTCCCATCAATATGTTCATAATGTCGGGCTAATGCTTTCAGCGAAGGGATGCAATTCAATTTACGAAGATATATTGGCTTTATATGGTCACTTAAGGGAGTAGTGGTTATTGGCTTTATATGGTCACTTAAGGTATATTGGCTTTATATGGTCACTTAAGGGAGTAGTGGTTATTGGCTTTATATGGTCACTTAAGGGAGTAGTGGTTATTTGTTGATCTATTATTTCACCTTTCGCCCAATTTCTTTGTCAATATTAAGACCCTTCGTACCATTCATGTGTCTACTTTTTCCTGGCGAGCAATGTCAAGCCTGTAATATTAGGAGGAACCGGCCTTTGGCCGTGACATTTTTCTATCGATAAATGTACAGATTTATCTTGAAGGAGGTTTTTTTTTTTTTTTTTTTTTTTTTTTTTTAAAGCTTGGTGGAAATATAGCGAGAAAACTTAAATATATAACTAAATAGACCAAAGAATTCACCCTACCCCCTTAACATTTAGGGATAATCGTAATTCACTTTGTTATTAACGGCTTAGCAATATTTATCTTGGTCTTACTGCCTTTAATTATTTATGTTTTTTTCTGTGGCAGCTAATGAAAGTCTTCTTCAATTAACTTAACCATTGATATAATTATTATTATTATTATTTATTATTATAATTATTGTTGTTGTTGTTATTGGTGTTGTTGATGTAGCGTGTATTGTTGTTGTTATTGTTGTTCTTTTTGTTGCTGTTGTTGTTGTTGTTAATGTTATTGTTTTTGCTCCTGTTGTTGTTTTCTCGTCATTCTTGTCGTTATTCCACTGTTCTTCACCTCTTACTGTTGTCCACTTAGAGAGAGAGAGAGAGAGAGAGAGAGAGCAGCTCGTACACTAAGTTCTGGGAGGTCGCAGAATTAGATTTCATAGGGGAGAGTGTTACGGGAAGCAGATGAGACGGAGAGAGAGAGTGTGTGTGTGGGTGTGTGTGTGAGAGAGAGAGAGTGTGTGTATGAGTAAGAAAGAGGGAAACAGAGAGCGAACGAGAACGAGTGAGAGAGAGAGAGAGAGAATGGGGGAATCTGTCTGTCCGCATGTCTTGAGGCCAGCGAGCCATGAAATTATACCAAAGTTTAGTGACCAGTTGTGGAAAAGATGTAGCTCTCCCGTTGGTTATTGTTAGGGGGATGTTTTTAGTTTGTTCCCTAGACCTCCATCAAGCTTAAAGTTGCACTCCCTAGACCCCCTTTCAAGATAAATATGTACATTTTTCGATAGAAAAATGTTTTGGCCGAAGGCTGGTTCCTCTTCACCTCTTAAATTACAGGTTCGCTATCGCTCGCCAAGAAAAAATCGACACCTCAATGGCATAAAGTCTTAAAATTTACATTAATGGGGCGAAAGTTCTTAAAATCGCCAAACAAATGGGGCGAACGTCTTAAAATCCCAAAAGCAATAGGGTTAAACATGGGGAAGAAAGGGGTCCAGAAAATAATCCCTTGAATGGATATCTGCCCCTAAGAAGACCTCCCGCTAGAGAGGAGAACTTATTTACCACGTCTTCTGGGCCTGGGTTCAACAACATCCATTCATGCTTAACCCTTTCAGCATCATGCCGTAATCTGTATCCTATTCTGGTTACCATTAGACGATTTTCTTCCGCTTATAATCTACCTCTAGGACTCAAAGTGGTAAATACGATCTTAGTAAACCCTTTGAATAAAATAGATCCTTCTTAACCCCTTCAGCACCATGACGCCTTTTTACCTTTGACTCTGGCTAAAATTAGAAGCTTTTATGCAGTTTAAGAAGGATCTATGTTATTTAAGAGAGTTTATTGAGATGGTACTTACCCATTTGATTCCTAGAGGTAGATTATAAGCTAAAGGAAATCTTCTAATGGTAACCAGAATATGATAAGAGTTACGTCATGGTGGTGAAGGGTTTAAATGGCACAAAATAGTCTACTACTGCCAGAATAAAAGGAAAACGAGCGTCATAGTATTGAAGGGGTTAACATTTCAATTGACAACAGCACTATCACAATCGTAAATTCCCTATTCATCAACAAAATGGTAAAGCAATGGGATGTTTAAGATCCTATAGTCCGTTCATTATAAGTAGGCCAAAATTCGTGACCACTAAGCTCTATATCTTAGGAAAAATGGGTGGAGCAAATGGGCTATAAAAGAACCACACTTATTCCTTGGCTGACACTTCTCAAATGGTAGAAATATTAGCTCGATTACTCTAGTCGTTTATGAGTTACAGAGGTTAGTGGTCAGACGTTTGGCCTACCTATAATAAACGGACTATAGTGAGTGGATAATGAATCGCGGATCAATCGGATTAAGGGGGGATGGTTCACTTTTTTGTCGATGTTTTATTTATTTATTTTTTATTTTATTTTTTATTTTTTATTATGTTTCTAGTTTCCTCCCTAGACCTCCATCAAACTATATAAACAAACATCCATTAGATCCCCCTTCTAGATTAATTTGTAAATTTTCCGTTAGAAAAATGTCCTGGCCGAAGGCCGGTTCTTCCAAATTTGCAGGTCTATATTGTCATTGATAAGGAAATGGGGCGGTAGGTCTTAAAATCGACAAACTAATAGGTCAAAAATCTTATAATCTGAAAACTAATGGGGCTAAACATGAGGGAGAAGGGGATCTAGGAAAAAAAAATCCCCATCTCCCCTTAATTTATGTAACCTTCGCCTTTACCAGCTATCACGGTGGCCAATCCTGTAGTGAATCCGCTCCCTACAGGTGATACTCGGAAACACACAATTATGAATGTTTGTAAATATATATAAACTCACGAAAACAAATTAACCCTTTCCCTATGCTATCATCAGGCGATGTTGATCATATTAGGAAACGCTTGTGTGAATGGAGGGTTAAGGGGAGATTTCCACTTGGGGGAGTTTTTTCTGGACCCCTTTCTCCCTAATGCTTTTGAGATATTAAGACGTTTGCCCCATTAGTTTGGTGATTTTAAAAACTTTCGCCCCATTTCTGTCAATTTTAAGATATTTCGTACCATTTGTGTCGATTATTTCCTGGCAAGCGATAGCGAGCCTGTAATTTAAGAGGAACCGGCCTTCAACCGGCCTGTAAACAAACTAAAACCTCCCCTTAATTCAAATAGTGTTTGCCCATTGTATTCCTAGAGATCCTTCTTAGACTGAACAAAATATTAACATGGGGTCTTCTTAAGGTCGTTGCACACTGACACGACAGCCCCTTCAAGACTGGCACGAACACCCACAACACATACAAATCCTGTGTCTTGCCGAATTTACTAGAGATCACTGCGAAAATGGCTGGCATCGTTAGAGTATTATCTCTACCGTATCTCTTCCACACGACTTGATAAGACTCTAGCGATGCCGATACGGTGGAGAAACGAATGCTACGAAGAAGATAGGAAAAGTCGTGCGAAGGGTACACGACTAGTCCACGGAAAAGATACGACCCAAATGACTGCGATACAACTCAGAAGAATCGTATCGACGCCGTAAGACGTGCAACCGGATTGAGGCTAGACGCGCGGTTGCCAACTCGACCGTGGCCAATTTTCCGCACAGAAGAGATATGGTCCGCACGGCAGGCTTACGCACCAGATGACGTTGATACGGACCATACGTCTTTGATACGGACCACACGATTGTGATACGGCGAGTTTGTGATGGAGACCAGACTCAGACAATTTTTTACAGTTGCCGGGGGATTCCCACGAACTTTTGAACAGCTCAAAATCTTGTATCGACCCCCGATACGTCACTTGGACCGTGAAAGTCACCCATGGCTAATGACCGATATCCACGATTATGTTGCCGATTCGCCGTATCAGGCTGAAATTTCGAGCCTGGAGGGGCTTTCGTGTCAGTGTGCAACGACCTTTATGTATTATTCTTGCCAACATTTGCCGATTTCACTCAGCTTAGGAGGGACCTCTAACAATGAAAAGTGTAAAAATATATCACAAATATCCCTATAATTCCCGAAGACCACTTCTAAGCATAATAATATTGTCCAATAATATCATGAAATAATTCGTTAAGGTATACTGCAAGGGATAAAATGGATACCGATGCCACATGTGGAGAAATACTTATGACAACGTTTTATTATTATATATATATATTTTTTTTTTATTATTATTATTATACTAACTGACCTGGAAGTATTATATGCCAAAATAATTGAAGTACAGTTGGCCAAATAAGTGATTTCGCGGCACCATGTATATTTCGATCAATAATTGGTATCAGCACTATCTAAGCTTTAATTCATCGTTTCGAGTGAGATATACAAACATGTTCCTATCTATACACACCCTAGTCAACATCCGACAGACATTAATACAGCACACAGAGAGTAAAACGTAATGACAGCGGCTACACGACTTATTTGGCCAACTGTACAGGGAAGGACTGAGGATCAAGCAATAATTATCTATCTATCTATCTATCTACAGTATCTATATGCTCAGGCCCAATCCCCATTTTGGGGGTAGCCGACTCAAGACAGAGCAAGAACAGGGAAAACACAAAAACAACATAAAACAAAAAATAAACACAGATAAAAAACACAAACTCTCACACATCCAGGTCAGCCAGGAGAAGACCCAGAGACCAGGGTTACCAAGGTCGCTCCAGCACTCCCCCGGCCCCTGACCACCAGGAGAGGTTCCGATCTCGGCAGGCAGACATGCAGCGGATCCAAAGCGACAAGCCCTCCCACCACACTTCCAGGCACACCCTTCATATTAATCGTCTCCCCGGGCCAGGCGCCTGATGGACTATTATCTAGTCCAACTTGCGCCCGACCCCTTACTCCAAATGACCACGTGTTCACTCAACTATTCACAAGCATTCTCCATTCACTCCTGTCCACCACCACATCCCCTGCCTGATCTATAGTCATTCCTCTATCATCCAAAGCCTTTCTTACACAGTCTCTCCATCTCAATGGGGGTCTTCCTGCCCTTCTATCTCCCCTTGTACCTGACTCACATATTCTCTTTGTAAGCCTTTCATCTCCCATTTGTTCAACATGACCATACCAGCTCAGCACCCTTCTGTCCACTCTGGCTGACAAATGTTCCTGCTGCCCCACTCTCCTACGTATCTCTTCATTTCTCAATCTGTCTCTACGAGTAACTCCACACATACTCCTCAAGCAGCTCATCTCCATCACATCCAGCCCTCTTTTCTCCTTTTTCTTCAGAGCCCATGTCTCAGCCCCATACATCACTGTTGGCACAACAATTCCTTGATACAGTGCACTTTTTACTTTCACTCCGAGATTTCTCGTCTTCCACATACTTCCCATTGCTCCGAAAACCTTCCTTCCTTCACACACTCTCTGTTTTACCTCCTCTTCCATACCTCCACTCCTGCTTATTGTTCCTCCTAGATATTTAAAACACTCTACTTGTTCCAATATTTCCCCATCCAGCCTCACATCTAGATTCACCCTATGCTCTCCCCTATTACACACCATTACTTTACTTTTATTGACGTTCACCTTCAGTTTCCTCCTTCCACAAACCACACCAAACTCTTTGACTACCCGCTGCAGTTTCTCATCAGAATCCGCCACCAATCAGCGAACAGCAACTGATTCAACTCCCAATCTCTACCATTCTTTCCTACTAAACCCAATCCTCTTCCCATAGTTCTCCTTTTCACCTCCCTCACCACACCATCCATAAACATATTAAACAGCCATGGTGACATTACACAACCCTGTCGCAAACCTACCTTTACCTCAAACCATTCACTCAACTCACCATTTCCTACTCTCACACATGCTCTGCTCCCTTCATAAAAACTCTTAACTGCTTCTAACAAATTTCCTCCAATTTCATAAATCCTTAACACCTTCCACATTGCTTCACGGTCCACACGATCATATGCTTTTTCCAAGTCCATAATATCTCCTTATGCTTCTCTAAATACTTCTCGCATAACTGTCTTACTGCAAACATCTGATCCACGCACCCTCTTCCCCTCCTAAAACCGCACTGTTCTTCTCCTATTGCAACTTCCGTACACTTTATTATCCTCTCTATCAATAATTATCTAACCACATAAAAACGAAAAGTATATAAATGCTATAACTTATCATAGGTTAGAGATACAGATTAGTTGTGCAAGTAAGTGTGAATTATTCTAAACAAATAACTTATCATTAGGTCATGGCTAATTGGTAGGAAACAGAGAGTCAGCATAAATGGTACCAAGTCAGAGTGGGGAGCAGTCAAAAGTGGTGTCCCCCAGGGATCGGTATTAGGTCCCCTGTTGTTTCTTATATACATAAATGACCTAGATTTAGGTATAACTAGTAGGATAAGTAAATTCGCAGACGATACTAAAATGGGGAGATCAATTGATTCAGATAGCGATATAGAGTGCCTCCAAAGGGATCTAGATACCTTACATGAATGGTCAGTAAATTGGCAGATGAAGTTTAACATTGACAAATGCAAGGTATTAAAGATAGGGAAGATGCAAACAAATGTTAAATATAAACTAGCTAATTTAGAATTAGAAAATTCAGACTGCGAGAAAGATCTAGGTGTGTTTGTTAGCAATGATTTGAAGCCTAGAAAACAGTGTATAAGCGTTCGTAATAAGGCAAACAGGATTCTCGGGTTCATCTCTAGGAGTGTGAGTAACAGAACTGCTGATGTTATCTTAAAACTTTACTTGTCATTAGTGAGACCCCATATGGATTATGCTGTCCAATTTTGGTGTCCTTATTACAGAATGGACATAGATTCATTGGAGAGAATTCAGCGTAGAATGACAAAAATGATCCATAATATTAGAAATTTTCCGTATGAAGAAAGGTTGAAGAAATTAGGTTTACATTCGTTAGAGAGACGCAGAGTTAGAGGGGATATGATAGAGGTGTTCAAGTGGGTTAGTGGGATTAACAAAGGGGACATGACAAATGTACTAAAGCTCAGTGATAGCGAAAGAACTCGTACCAATGGTTTCAAATTAGATAAATTTCGTTTCAGAAAAGATATAGGCAAATATTGGTTTGGTAACAGAGTTGTAGATGGGTGGAATAGGCTACCAAGTGATATAGTGGGATCAAGAACGATAGGGAGCTTTAAGAAAAAATTGGATAAGCATATGGACGAGAAGGGTTGGGTGTGAAGGGGGATCAGCCGGGTTGGGCCAATCAGCGCTCTGCAGACCCCCGTAATCCTGCGTTAATCTCTAACCGGTTTGGTAAGATGATCCTCAGGGTATTAGAGTGTTGAGCCTATAATTGGGCTTTGTAATTGGGGTTGTGTGGGACAGGGATCTGCCTTGCTTAGGCCAATCGGCTTTCTGCAGACTCCCATTTTCTTATGTTCTTATGTTATCATAGGTTAAGAGATACAGATTATACTCTGTTTCATTTCATCTGACGGTAAATTGAAACCCCTATCAGTTAATGTCTCGATACTTAATGGAAAAATATGAAAGTACTATGTATCTGCATCATATAAAGTCAAAGTATAAATAATTCACGCCATAATACACTACAAAATCTTCAAAATAACCGAAATCCTGATGGGAACTTTGCAATTTACCGCTAGTTGCAAAGAAACAGAGTAAAGTTAAGTTATGCAAGTAAGTATGGATTATTCTAAAACATTGCTATCTTCTCCTCAGACATCTATACAGTATAATTATGTGATATAAGGTCCCGTTACCGTGTGTTGTTAATAGAGTCCTCCACCTCCACACGCTCATATCCAAGTCTCTGTGATGTTGTGGAGATGCCTTCAGGCCCATGTTTGTTAAGGGGGCCCACCTCCTTATTTATTTTTATTTGTTTACTCTCTCTGGGTTGTATCCATTCGGCCTCATTCAGCATACCGTTTTAAGACGTTTATCCCCATAAAGGTGTAGATTTTTTCCTAGCGAGTGATAGTGAGCCGAATGGATACAAGCCAGAGAAAGAGAGAAAAGGAGAGAAAAAATGCAAGTCGCCCCCGTTAAGTAGATAAAAGGAAGGCATAGAGAGAAAGAGTGTAAGCGGAGACATATCTAGGGAGAATTAACCCTCTGAGGGTCATGCCGCGCTGTCAGGGTTTAGTCTGGCTAGCATTACACGAATTTATTCAGCTTAGGGAGAACTTGTGAGAGTTAAAAAGAGTTCATTCAGATAGTACTTACCCCTTTGCCTCCAATACATCCTTCCGTAATAGCATAAAATCGTCTAATGCTAATCAAAATAAAATGTCATAATGCGTCTTGGATCCTGAAGGGGTTAAGAACTTGTGATATATTTATGAGTGTAGAGCAAATTGTTAGTCATTCTGTATGTACGATAATATATTGCTTGATGTTTAGAGAAATTCATTATCAACTCTGTGTAAGCAGAGTTTGGTATCGACCCCCGTATAGTGGGTACCACCCCAAAAAAAAATCTGTTGTTGTCGTCCGTCTGGTCCCGAAACTCCTCCTAGACCGTTAGACTAGACGGATTTTCACCAAATTTCACACGAACATTTGTTGCGTAAATGCGAACGTCAGTCAAAAAAGATTTTTTGAAGTTATGCAATAGTTATGATTTTAGGTCCAAAATATGGTTTTACCCCCCCCCCTTCCCGGACTCCCCCCCCCCCCCCCCCCCCTCCTCCCCCCCTCAGCTACGATGGCGTTCTTGGGGCGAAAACATTTCGCTCCGCATTTGCTAGGTTAAGTTAGTTTAGTTGGCATTAGAAGTGATGGTAGTAATAGTGGGATTGATGGTGATAGTAGTGATGATGGCGATAATAGTAGTGATGATGGTTGTAGTTGTATTGATGATGATGATGACAGTAGTAGATATGATGGTGACAGTAGTAGATATGATGGTGACTGTACTAGTAGTAGTGATGATAGTCATAATAGTAGTGATGATGGTGACAAGTACAAAGGAGTACAAAGGAAATCAAGCAAAAACAGATCTAGGCTGCTTGTCCTCCAAAACACTGGGGATCAAGTGTCCAAACAGTGGTTTAGAGTGGGTAAGGGAACATTGGAAAGGGAATTACTGCCCTGGAACTAATGTCCGTAGCAGGATTAGGAAATTAGTAGGGGACAGATGGGTTAGTAACTGAGGGGGGGATAAAATAAAGTTATTCATTTACAAACGCAGTCAGTCGCGGGTTTGATGCGAGATATTTGTCTAGGCGGAGTTTAAATGAATCAACGGTGCTGCAGTCTATGACGTCTCGGGGAAGCCCATTCCACAAGTTGACAACTCGATTGAAGAAGAAATTCTTAGATTCGTGAGTTAAAAGATTTACCAATAATTTTGCAACCGTTTCCCCGCGTGTAAGTAGATTGGTCGATAGTGAAGTACTTACTACAGTTCATAATATTATTGTCGATGCCTTTGATGATTTTGAACACTTGAATTAAGTCACCTCTTAATCTGCGCTGGGTTAAAGGAAATAGATTTAATTCTCTAAGACGCTCTTCATATGGTTTGTTTTTTAAGCTAGGTATCATTTTGGTAACTCTACGTTGAACTCTTTCTACTGTAGCTTGTTTATATCTTTTTGGTAATAAGGGCACCAGGATTGAACGCAGTTTTCCAGAAGAGGACGGACTAAGGAATTGTAAAGAGTTAGGATAACTTCTTTGGATTATGCTCGAATGACCTGCCTATAAAGCCAATTATTTTGTTTGCCTTCTTAACAACTTCTGAACATTGTTGACTCGGTTTTAGGTTACTCGATATTGTTACTCCCAGATCGGTTTCTCTGTTTACATTCTTAAGCTGAGTGCCATTCATCGAATAGTTTGCTTTATCATTTAGTTATCCCATATGTAGTACTTTACATTTATCCGCATTGAAACTCATTTGCCAAATTTGGGCCCAACATGACAATTTATCTAGATTGTGTTGCATATCGTCAACTTGTTCTTTTGAGAGTACGCTATTTGCAATTTTTGTATCGTCAGCAAATTTTGAGATTGTACAGGTGAGACCCTCATCTATGTCGTTGATGTAAATTAGAAAGAGAATTGGTCCTAGTACCGATCCCTGGGGTACCCCGCTACTTACATTGGTCCATTTAGATGCCTTACCGTTTATGACTACTCTTTGCTTTCTGTCGCTGAGCCAATTTTCTATCCATTTCAACACACCGTCTTGTATTCCATGCGCTTTTAGTTTTAGCAGTAAACGTTTGTGGGGAAATTTGTCAAAGGCCTTTGGAAAATCAAGTGCTATAATATCTACAGCTTTACTCTCATCGTAGAGGTTGAGGATATCGTGGAAGAAGTCTAAGAGGTTTGTTAAACAGGAACGTTTTTTACGAAAGCCGTGTTGAGTATCTTTAAGTATGTTATTTTCCTCTAAGTGATTTACGAGTCTGTCTCTTATGACCGTTTCTAGCATTTTACATACAACTGAGGCTAAGCTAATTGGACGATAGTTACTGGGTAGGGATTTGCTGCCCTTTTTTAATATTGGTGTTACGTTGGCTAGCTTCCACTGATCAGGCATAGTTCCAGACTGCAAGGATTTATTGAATAGTAATGTCAGTGGTTTGGAGAGCTTATCCTTAGCTTCCTTTAGAACTCTAGGCGAGATTGTATCAGGTCCAGGCGTTTTATTTACCTTGAGTTTATCTAAACAATTCAATACTTCTCTCTCTGTAACGGTGATATTGCTTAGAACATCTGAATTATCAATCTGAATCGGCGAATGTGTAGGGATATCACCGAGGTCTTCTGTTGTAAAAACTGATGCAAAGAAGGTATTGAAGCGGCTCGCTTGGTGTAGTGACTAGCGTCTCGGACTTCCACCCAGAAGGCCCGGGTTCGCGCCCACGCTCGGCGCATTAAAGATTTTTCACAAGCACTGAGTCGTTACCATCCCTCATGAGCAAAGGGATGGGGTAGTAGTACAGGACCCCAATGGAAATACGCCAAATCGGCCTTATTGAGCTATCCTTAGCTAGCTTAGCATGCGCTAGCTTTAGGAACTATTATTATTATTATTATTGAGGGCATTACTCATTTGTACTTCGTCTTTGGTGTATTCTCCATTTTCATCGACTAACGGTCCAACAGTTGAAGTAACAACTTTTTTCTTTCTGATATAACTATAGAATTATTTCGGGTTTGTTTTACTTTGATTCGCAATATGTAACTCTAAGGTCTTTTTACTTTGCTTAATTAACTTTTTGGCTTTGCGTCGTAGCTCTACAAATTTCACCCGTTCTTCGTAATTTTGTGAGGATTTTAATCTATCATTAGCAAAAATGTTAGCAAGTAGGCTGTTTGAAATATCTTTATTCCACCATTTGGGCTTATAATTATGGCCTGGACGCCGTATTTTTTATGGTATGCAGTCTTGCACTGCTTTTAGGTAAGTGGTTTCGAATAACTTCCAAGATGTATTTATGTCGTTATTGTTAATTAAAAAGCTCCAGTCAGTTTCTTTAAACATAGCTCTAAGTTTATGGAAGTTTGCTTTCTTGAAATTAGGGACTTTTTCGATGCTACTATTTGGTTCGTCACTAGTAAACTTTAAAGTGAAAGTTATCGTACGATGGTAGCTGTTACTGAATTCATCACCAACATTCAAATTCTATATTAATTCTTCTTTTGTTGCAAGTACAATGTCAAGAACGTTATTACCACGGGTCGGTCGGCGTTCGAACAAATTGATAAAGCGAACTCTCTTGCAAGTTCGTATGCAAGTCATGTCCGGAGTGTGAAGTAAGAGTATCGCCCCACTTGGTCACAGGTAAATTAAAGTCGCCAAAAATTACGGTATCTTGTGAGTTACTTACATCTGCAATTTGTTCATAAATTTCTCGGTCAGTTTGCACTGATTGAGCTGGAGGTCTGTATATTAACGCAAGTATTATTTTTGTACCTTTATTATTCTTTATTAGCACAAAAGATGTGTCGACGTTCACAATTTGAGGTTTTGACAAGTAATGATGATAGTTGTAGTGATAATGATAACAGTAGTGATGATGGTAGTGACGATGGTGTGAGTATTAGTGATGATGGTGAGTAGTAGTGATGATGGTGAAAGTTTTAGTGATGATGACAATAGTTGTGGATGAAGATCATAGTAATGGTGATGATGGCAGTAGTAGTGATGATGGTGATTGGATGCATGATGGTAATACTTGTGACAGTAGTAATGATGATGGTTATAGTAGTAGTGATAATGTTAACAGTAGTAATGATGATTGTAAGATGGTGGTGATGATAGTAGTAATGATGGTTGATAGTTGTAGTATCAATGATGATAGTAGTGATTAAGATGGTAGTGACAATGGTGACAGTAGTAGTGATGATTGTAATTGTAGTAGTGATGATGATCATAGTAATGGTGATGATGACAGTAGTCGTGATTATTGTGGCAGTTGTAGTGATGATGGCAGTAGTAGTGATGATTGTGATTGATGATGGTATTAATTGTGATGATGGTAACCGATCGCAGAGTTGGGTACGCCGTTTGATTTTGGGCAAAACGGCACGTCTATTTAATTTAATTGGGTGTTTTTGTTTGATCTAATCTACCTTGTAATAGTTCCTGTGCAGTTGTAGACATGCATCAAATACATATGGTGGAGAGATCTGACTTAACCCATTCTGTACCGGGACATCAGTTTCAAAAGGGCCTCCAGCAATTCACAGGCTTAAAACTATCTCACTTAACATTATTTACAACCACAGATCCTTCTTAAGCTGCACAAAATCCTCTAAATATAGCTAGAATAAATTTAAAAAGACGTCGCCGGTACAGAAGGGGTTAATTTGTCCACTACCAAGGCTTTATATTCTCTACTATAATCGTCCGTGGATGGCTTAACCCTACTTAGGCTTATTGGCCCCATATGGGCCAAAAAATATGCGTAAAACAGATTTTTCGCGAATATTTCACGGCCGGAGGCCGATGGCAAGAAATTTTGAAGACGAGCAGTCAGTCCGCATCGTCCTACGACTGGGAGAGGGTGTGAGCCGCCGCTCTCTCTCCTCCCCTTTCCTGTACCAACCGGTCCGGTCACCATATGGGGTCCATAATCCCAAATGTGTACTACAAATTTCCCCTTCCTATCAAACTTTTTTTTAGCCCCAGAGTTCTGCCTTGTTGTCACCCAAGACCCTCAGCCATCCCCTCCACGGCCCTGCAACCAAATTAATCCAGCTTATGTAATGTATGAAATATGCCTCACTTGTTTTGACCCCTTTTTTCACTACTCTTTTTTTTTTTTTTTTTTTTTTCAGACTTAATATTTACAGTAGTGTAATTTTCTCTCAACATAATATTAAGTATTTATTGTAGTTTCTATTGGTAACAAGATATTTAAAATCCATCAATTAGTTTTTGGGTGAGAGCCGTTTAAAGTCCCGTAACCATATGGGGCCACATTGCTAATTACGTCACACTTCTGGGAAATTACCTGAGCAGGGTAAGGGTGTAGTACTCGCTTTCTCTGGACTCCCTTCTCCCTCATGTTTAGCATATTAGTGTTGAGGTTTTAAGACGTTCGTTCAGTTAGTTTGGTGATGTTGAGACCTTTCACCTCATTTTGTTATCAATATTAAGACCTTTTGTGCCCTTTAGGTGTCGATTTTGTTCCGGGCGAGCGATAGCGAGCCTCTAATTTTAGAAGGAATCGGCCTTCGGCCGGGAAATTTTTCTACCGAAAAATGTACCAATTTATCTTGAAAGGGGGTCTAGGGGGTGTTTTTCTAAGCCTGATAGAGGTCTAGCGAGGAAACTCAAAAATAAATAAATAAATAAATATATAGACCAAAAACCAAGTACTACCCCCTTAACCTACTTCTGACAACATATAGGCAACTTCCTTTCATCATGGAATTATATTTCTATCTACCTCAATGGTATTACTTCCTCCTAGTAGAAGAGGAACACGTTAAAGAAGAAGGGATGAGAGTGTAGCTGTGGGCCACAGGGGGATAGTGGTGTAAAGGTTGAAGTACATATAGGAGACCAGAGAACGGTAGAAACATATGTGCTGGCTGTGTGTTTGTGGTTATTTGTACCTAAGGATTCTTTCTCTCTCTCTCTCTCTCTCTCTCTCTATATATATATATATATATATATATATATATATATATATATATATATATATTCTTTAATACATACGAGGTTGAAAGAAATGGCAATTTCTGCGTTGGAAATTTTATTATTCAAGGTTTCCAGGTCTCTGATGAGTTTTCGCTGGGTGGCAGGAAGTAGATGAATGAGGTTAGCAAAATTCATGGTGGTACAGGGTTACATAAATGTAGCACTTGTGAATCCTCGAAGGAGGAGATACGGGCGCTATATAAGTAACCAGAAGATTATTATTATTATTATATGATGATACAGGATATACGACGACGCGTTTCACTGGACAACCAGCATTATCAAGTAAGGATAGAATGATATAAAAGGTAAACAGGAAGGGTATAATTGTATAGAGGGTGGAGGATCAGAGGAGGCGAAAATCAGGGGGCAAAAGTCTGCTATTGGTGGAGGGGTATTCTAGGAGTGTTAGAGAGAGATCCGCGTCACGCAGGCGCACTGGATGCAAGAAGGTGGTGGTCGATTGGCGGGCTCGAAGCTGATTGGCTGCGTGTCGAGGGGCGTGGCCTAAGTTGCGTAGTACGTGTGGCGCCGGCAGAAGACGAAGATGAAGGAGGTAGCGCGGGGGGCTGCGTCAAGGGCACCGGGGGGCGAGGGGGGGCGTTAGGCCCTGTAGGCCAAAAGGCACTATCCTACAGGGCCTAACGCCCCCCCTCGCCCCCCGGTGCCCTTGACACAGCCCCCCGCGCTACCTCCTTCAGCTTCGTCTTCTGCCGGCGCCACACGTACTACGCAACTTAGGCCACGCAGCCAATCAGCTTCGACCCCGCCAACCGACCACCACCTTCCCGCATCCAGTGCGCCTGCGTGACGCGGATCTCTCTCTAACACTCCTAGAATACCCCTCCACCAATAGCAGACTTTTGCCCCCTGATTTTCGCCTCCTCTGATCCTCCACCCTCTTTATATACCCTTCCTGTTTACCTTTTATATCATTCTATCCTTACTTGATAATGCTGGTTGTCCAGTGAAACGCGTCGTATATCCTGTATCATCATGTACATTAATGTAACCCTGTACCACCATGAATTTTGCTAACCTCATTCATCTACTTCCTGCCACCCAGCGAAAACTCATCAGAGACCTGGAAACCTTGAATAATAAAATTTCCAACGCAGAAATTGCCATTTCTTTCTACCTCGTATCTATTAAAGAATATATATATATATATATATATATATATATATATATATATATATATATATATATATATATATACTGGTATATATATATATATATATATATATATATATATATATATATATATATATATATATATATAAATATATATATATATGTACAGTATATATATACAGTATATATATATATATATATATATATATATATATATATATATATATATATATATATATATGTATATATATATATACAGTATATATATATATTTCATCTATTTATCAATCTATTCATCTATTTATCATAGTAACGGGGAAGTAAGGTCAAAAGAATGTAAGAAAGTGGAGAGGTGTGCCACAGGGGGGTTATGGGGCTAAGGTTGAAGTGCACAGGAGAGGAGAACACAAATATAGCAAGAAATGGGAGGCGTAGAGAATTGGTGAGGTGCTAAGGCTGTCTGGCGTGAATGGAGGTTAAATATCGACATACGGGGACAAATGTAGAGATTAGTTGTAGAATAATCATCATGCGAAACAAAAACACCACAGCCGAGAGAGAGAGAAAGGGAGCGAGAGAGAGAGGGAGGGAGGGGGTGGGAGGTGAGTGAGAGAGGGAGAGAGAGAACATCCCAGTACAAGTCTCCGGATCTTAGTTATCGTTGTTTCTCGTTGTTTGTGGTTTATGATTAACATTAAATAAATATGATATCTGACTGGAGAAATAAATAGATAACTAAAATGAAGTAAAATTAGACTATTCCAGGATAGTTTAGTCTATTGAAGTGATGCCTATTGATGTTGTTTGTTTCTTCAGTTTTTTTTCTTCAATATTTTGACGCCTTTTTCCATATTATCCTAACATTATACTATTTATTGGGATTAGAAATAAAGTTGTGGTTAAATGGAAGAGTTTGTGCTCCATTCGATCCCCAGACGTCCTTCCTTAGCTGAATAAAGTGGTCCACGGTCGGCCAAAATCGTATAATGAAAGAGTTAACCCCTTCAATACACACAACGTCTTATTCATACCATTCTTGCCAACATTAAGGGAGCCCACCTCGCTTTTTTTCTCTTTCTCATCCTCTCTTTGGCTTGTATCCATTCGGCCCCATTCAGCCTACTGTTTTAAGACGTTTACCCCCATCCAGGTGTCAATATTTTCTTGGCGAGCGGTAGCGAGCCAGCATATATATATTTTTGTTTTGACAGCAAGCTAAATGTGTACATTTTTCGATAGAAAAAATTCTCCGGCGAAGCTGGATTTCTCCATACAATGCTGGATGGCTATTGCTCGCCAGGAAGAAATCTACACCTGGATGGGGATAAACGTCTTAAAACAGTTGGCTGAATGGGGCCGAATGGATACAAGCCAGGGAAAGAGAGAAAAGGAGAGAGAGATAAAAAAAAAACGGTGACCCCCCTTAAGCGATTTTATACGGCTTAGAATGTACAGTGGCGGTCATTAGGGCTGGTACATGCAAATCTAAGGTGTCTTGGGCTGAATCGAATAGTCTTGCTATATTAAGACGATTCTTTGCAGCTTACGAAGGAGCTGTGGTAGGCAAAAGGGTTGATTGGGATAGGTCGAAGCCTTATACAGTAATTGCTAGAGATTCATTCTAAACTAAATCGATTAGTAGCAGCCAGAATGATACACAAATAATGTCGCCCCTACAGAAGCCCACGACTACCTTTAAGGGAGCCCACCTTGTTTCTGTTTCTCTTTCTCTCCCTCTCTTTGGCTTGTATCCATTCGGCCCCATTCAGTCTACCGTTTTAAGACGTTTACCCCCATCCAGGTGTCAATATTTTCCTGGCGAGCGGTAGCGAGCCAGCATATACTGTATATATTTTTTTTGACAGCAAGCTAAATTTGTACATTTTTCGATAGAAAAATGTCTCCGGCGAAGCCGGATTTACGGTCGGAAGCCGGTCGTACCAACCGCTGTGGACCACACTCCCTGAGGCTTCAAAATGCTGCTTAGAGCTGGTTTTGTGCCGCTGCAATAAAGGCTGTAAAAACCGATGCAAGTGCAAGAAGGCTAATCTGCAATGCAGTGGACTGTGTGCTTGTGATGGAGACTGCGAGTAGACACAGACTACCAGTAGACAGAGATTGAGATATTAGCCTAGCTTAGAATGTGGAAATGCAAAGTTGCATTGTCTGTAAATGTGTTGACTTCTTGATCCAGAGAGAGCCAGTACACTTGCCCTCAGAAACTCTTATCGTTACAGACTTGTACTTGTGATGTTTTCCAAAGTTAGTAGTTACCATGCGCAGTTACCAAGAAAGTTACTTAATCCATTATTTTATTGTACTGTACTGATGTATGTGTGAACCATGTGTATGTGTCCTGGTAACATGGTAGTATACAGTAAACCATTGCAGCTTGAAAATCAAGTCTGCAATAAATTGATTACATTTCCTGGGTTTATCATTAGCCTACCACGATTATCGATTCCCTTTTCAAATTAGAGTAAAGTATCTATTCTATAATAAACTTTTATTGACCGTAAAGCCATTGAATGTGATGAATATCATTTGACTCATGTTCTCCAATAATAGGTACTTTTCAGCGAAATTTTTCAAAAGAGCAGGCATTCACAAATCAAATAATGGCTTTTTTATCGAAAATACTTGCTCATAATATTTGGATGCGTTTTTTCCATGGTCAGTGTACTGAATTTTACACGTTACTTAGATCTAACAGAAAGACAATAACAAAAAAAGAAAATATAGCCCATTTCGCTAGAGTAGAATGGCGGCCATTTTGGAAAATGGCCGCCGTAGCTGTCCAAGGCACAATCTCGGGTGGCTCCATATCTAGAATTGTTCGGAATACATATTTCTACATGTGTACCAATTTTGGTGTTTTTATGAAAAAATTAACAATTGATATGAAATATGGGACTACGCTGCAGGACTATAAAGCGCATCGTAAATAACGTTGTGGTGCAAGATGCGAAGGTGTTTTATTCCTTTCTGTAATGGTGACATTCTTTTCAGTATTTGTTGGCAACTATTAGACGATTTTATTCTCCTTAGGGAGGATGTCTACCCATTAAAAGGCAACAGACTATCTCAATTATTTATCATTGCTGCCATATATCCTTCCTAAGCTTCATAAAATCGTCTAAATGTAGCTAGAATATTATTAAAGTGACGTCGCCGGTATAGAAGGGGTTATCAATAATGTAGGTGTTCTCGAGGATAGCCAACCCAAGTACATTCAAGCCACTTATCAGCCAAGTAAATTATATACACAACAAAGCCACTCCAACAGCTTCCTCTCGCTCTCTCTCTCTCTCTCTCTCTCTCTCTCTCTCTCTCTCTCTCTCTCTCTCTCTCTCTCTCTCTCCAACACCCCTTCTCCCCTCTCAACACTCTTCGAAAAGTAGATACAAGGTGCTGTTTTATAGGCTTATCCCTCAATACCTTTACCTGACCCCACCTGAACTAATTTCTCCATATCCTTTGCCAATTCAGAAACATTATTACATAGCTACTAGCTAAAGTAAAATATAATACGATCTACATATCACAAGTCAAAAACAAAATAAATAAATAGATATATATATATATAATAAAATCCAACAAGCAGTAAATATACGTTATGAATAAACTTGAATAGAGCAAACAAAACAATTCTATGCCTCGCTAAACAAAACATAAAATCTTATAACTTGCATAAAATCTGCATTATAGATCGCCGTAAGTGAAGGAGGGTTATATAAATCTATATATCTATAACCCAAAGCATAAACTCGAACAAGCAATTAATCTAGGTCATAGATCGCTTTAAGAGTTTAAGTGGAGCAAACAAAATAATTAATTTAACCTACTAGTAGGGGAGCCCACTGGAGTTCATGTACACTTTTGGGAACGAAAGGTTTGATACTGTTGATCGGTTGCTACTAATATGGGAATTAAAAAAACTCATTTCTTAAGTTCAGCATTCCTGGGGTTTAGAGGGGGCAGGCCCCCAAGGCGCGCGCCTTGGACTTCTTGAATCTTTCAGCATCTTCCACACACTCTGAGATGAAATCATCATGCTTTTCTCTGCCTTTGCTATCAATGTTAAGTAATGACTCAGAGATTTCAGCAGTAGCTGCTTTACCTGTCTGAATGTTAACAAGAAACTCTGATTTTACAGTGAATGGATTGGCAAAGTCTTGGTCGATTGTCCTTAGCAATTTTCTGAGGTCCTTGTTGTCGCGTGCGATACGGCTTGGAGTTAGCTCTGCCTGCATGTCACCAGCTTTACTCATTCCAGCCATTTCAAGCAATGCACTTATGAAAGCAGCTCTGGCACCTTTGGTAGCACTCCGTCGGAGATGGGCAGTGAAGTTGTTGGTGGAATCGGTGTAGCCTGTCATCCTTGATGCAGCATCTGCATTAATGGTTTGCTCAAGAGTCAAATCTACTGGAACTCTGCTGAACTGATTTTCTGTTCTTCGGATACTGAACAGTCCAGCGATTAGCATTTCTTTTAGGCCTGGATGTGTGGAAGGTAGATTCATCAGATCAAGTTGATGCTTTGACATCCACCTGGCATAATTTGGTCGATTGGTCCCGAAGAAGATGTCAACTGCCTGAGTAAGTGTCCATGTGTACAGGTTGACATCACACTCTCTGACTGCTCTGTCGATGATGTGGTACAGGTTGATTCTATTTATGTACTGCATGTAAAATCTGGCAGTTGGACCATGGGTTCCATCCAGTGTTGACTGAGAGTAACTAATATATTCATCAAATAGCATGTTGAATTCTAATGTGGTACACAGCTGATTCCTGCTCTCCTTGTTGTCTGATGCTGAGGATTTTAGGATATCACTGAGAGAGTCCACTTCATCTTGGTGCTCCCTGCAGAATTCGTGGAAGTGTAGTATCTGAAAGGCAAGCGCTAGCATTGGGTGCAAGCGTTTGCATCGGTTGAAATTCTTGCACTCCAAGAAACCTTTTAGTGACCCTGATGCGAGGACTTCAGCTTCAACTAGCATTTCCGGCATTCCAGACTCCTTGATGAGCTTTCCAATAGCTCTAAATAGGCACATCTGTACATGGAACACCCCAAACATGATGAATATGTTGTCAAACCTTGGTTGCTCAGTCAGCTGTATCTTTATGGCCCTTTTGATTAGGTTAGGTTAGGTTAGGCAGAGAATAGAAACATGCCAGTGAATGTCATTGTTAACTTATGAACTTTGGACATGTTACGTAAAGTCATCTACCAACACAAGTTTCAACTTTGTTCTCCAAACTGTGACTGGTACGCTTTTGGGCCCTCAACAAGAACTTTCTTACATAAAAACGCCTGATAATATTGCTTCTTAAGTTGCTAATTTCTATTTAGTTATGCAAAAGATATGATCAAAGTAAAATATAGCATTGTTCTCCAAGTTGCTAATATAATCTATTTTAGGGCTATTGGCACCATAATTCACCCTTCTTAAACAAAAACGCCAGAGAAGATATTTTCTTAAGTTATGCATTTAGGATAAGTAATGTAAGGTCATTCACCAGTATGAGTTTCAACCTTGTTCTCGAAAATGTAATTGAAAACCTATTGAACCCTCCAAAAGAACCCTTCTTAAATGGAAACCCCTCTGACAATATTGTTTCTTAAGGTGGTTATTTCAAATTAGGGATGCAAAAAGTATAAACAATATGGAATTCAGCATTGTTCTCCGAAATGTAATTATAACCTATGTTTGACCCTTCCTGACCCTAACTGACCTTTCTTAAGCAAAAATGCCAGGGAATATATGTTCTTAAGTTATGTATTTAGGATAAGTAATGTAAGGTCATTCACCAGTATGAGTTTCAACCTTGTTCTCGAAAGTGTAATTGAAAACCTATTGAACCTTCCAAAAGAACCCTTCTTAAATGGAAACCCCTGACATTTTGTTTTCTTAAGTTGCATATTTCACTTCAGTTGTATAATGGTACTGATCCATGTTAATTTCAGCCTTGTTCTCCAAAGTGTAAATAAAGGCCTATTTTGGGGGGTGCTTGGGGGCCTGCCCCCTCTAAACCCCAGGAATGCTGAACTTAAGAAATGGGTTTTCTTCATTCCCATAATAGTAGCAACCGATCAACAGTATCAAACCTTTCGTTCCCAAAAGTGTAAATGAACTCCAGTGGGCTCCCTAACTATACTTCGCCAAAGCAAAACACCAAGAAGCAAACAATTTGGGTTACGATTTGCCTTGACCCTATTTAACCGAGGGGGCTCTTTTTAGACCTCCCATGTAACTTAAATGAAATCGGCCTTCGGCCGGGACATTTCTCTATCGAAAAAAATTACAAATATTGTTTCAAGGAGGTTCTGGGTGGAAATACTTTAGTTTGAAGGATATCTGGGAAGGCATTTTAGTTGGCCTAGGTCACAACCTAAATACATTGCTCGGAAATGTCCAAATATAGCAAAATCTTCAATAAGGATTAACAAAAATATCATAATAACCCCCAAGACGTCGGAGCAGATAGTGTTAGGTAGAGCAAGCCAAATAATTCATCTAACCTACTGGGCCGTTCGAACCAAGACGCATAATGTGACGCAGCCGTGACGTGTTTCAAGGCCGCCAAATATTGAAAGGCCATTACAACTCGATTATCGATAGGTGGCTACTGATTCATCCATTATTGCGAGGAAGGGGGATTGAACACTGGAGGAATTTATGTGCAATCATGTTCAATAGTCCTTTACCGATTAACCACAGGATAGCTTGCTACTGACTCACCCATTATAGCAAGGGAGGGGTATTGAACGTTGGTGGAATTTATGGCAAGTCACGTTCAATATAGTCCTGTAGCGATTGACCACAGGATAGCTTGCAACTGACCACTTGCGAGTTTCAGGCTATGGGGAAGTTGGAGCCGTAAACATCGCTATTAAACAGAATTGTAATATTATAGGTTTCTGAGGGGAAAAAGTATGTTGCTTTGGGTTTCATGTATTCATAAATGTACCACAACCGTATTTTAGCTGGTAATTCTGAAAAATATCGATGCCTATACAGCTTCAACTTTCTTATAGACCAATGTTCGCAAGTGTTCATTTGATTAAGGGGGTAGGGTTTACTTTTTGATTTATTTATTAATTATTGTATTTATTAGTTCCCTCGCTAGACCTCCATCAAGCCTTAAAAAAAAAAAAAAAAAATGGAACGAAAGGTCCTACTATTGACAAAGAAACCCCCCCTACCCTACCCTACAAAAAATATTTGGGGGGTAACCCACCTGACCACCCTACCCCTCCTTGCTCCCCCACCCCCCACCCCAGCCTTCCCATCCTTGCTCCCCCCCCCCCCCCCCCACACTCCAACCTTCCCATCCTTGCTCCCCCCCCCCCCCACCCCTCCCCTACCTACCCTAACTAACCTAACCTAACCTAACTTACCTAACCTAACCTAAGGTTTTAAAATCGCCAAACTGATGGAACAAACGTCTTATTATCTGAAAACTAATCATGAAGGAGAAGGAGAGCCAGAATAAAAAAACAACCATCTCCCGTGAATCCATTATCATTGCAAGGGGGGGGGGAGAGAGAGATTGAACGTTGGTGAAATGTATGGTCAGTCACGTTCAATAGTCCCGTACCGATTGTCCACTTGCGAGTTTCCGACTATTGTTGGAGTTGTATATATCGATAGTAAGCAGACTGACCAGCTAAGAATTAAAGGGAGGTAGTTCATATATCTCGGCAGGCAGACATGCAGCGGAGCCAAAGCCACAAGCCCTCCCACCACACTTCCAGGCACACCCTTCATATTAATCGTCCCCCCGGGCCAGGCGCCTGATGGACTATTATCTAGTCGAACTTGCGCCCGACCCCTTACTCCAAATGACCATGTCTGCCTGCCGAGATCGGAACCTCTCCGGGTGGTCAGGGGCAGGGGGAGTGCTGGAGCGACCTTGGTAACCCTGGTCTCTGGGTCTTCTCCTGGGTGACCTGGATGTGTGTGAGTTTGTGTTTTTATCTGTGTTTATTTTTTGTTTTATGTTGTTTTTGTGTTTTCCCTGTTCTTGCTCTGTCTTGAGTCGGTTACCTCCAAAATGGGGATTGGGCCTGAACATATAGATAGATAGATAGTTCATATATAAATACATCAAACAAAATTCTCCCTCAAGTTTAGCCCCTTTAGTTTTCAGATATTAAAACGTTCAGTCTATTATTTTGGCGATTTTAAGACCTTTAACCCTATTTCTTTGTCAATATTAAGACCTTTCGTGCCATTTGGGTGTCGATTTTCTCCTGGCAAGCGATAGGAGTCTCTAATTTAAGAGGAACGGCCTTCGGCCTGGATATTTTTCTACTGAAAAATGTACAATTTTATCTAGAAGAAGGATCTTGGGGATTTGTTTTAAGCTTAATGGAGGTCTAGGGAAGAAACTAAAATAATAATAAATAGATAAACATATGGACCAATAATAAAGCCTTCCCCTTAACTGATAAACATATGGACCAATAATAAAGCCTTCCCCTTAACTGATAAACATATGGACCAATAATAAAGCCTTCCCCTTAACTGATAAACATATGGACCAATAATAAAGCCTTCCCCCTTAACTGATAAACATATGGACCAATAATAAAGCCTTCCCCTTAACTGATAAACATATGGACCAATAATAAAGCCTTCCCCCTTAACTGATAAACATATGGACCAATAATAAAGCCTTCCCCTTAACTGATAAACATATGGACCAATAATAAAGCCTTCCCCTTAACTGATAAACATATGGACCAATAATAAAGCCTTCCCCTTAACTGATAAACATATGGACCAATAATAAAGCTTTCCCCCTTAACTGATAAACATATGGACCAATAATAAAGCCTTCCCCCTTAACTGATAAACATATGGACCAATAATAAAGCCTTCCCCCTTAACTGATAAACATATGGACCAATAATAAAGCCTTCCCCCTTAACTGATAAACATATGGACCAATAATAAAGCCTTCCCCCTTAACTGATAAACATATGGACCAATAATAAAGCCTTCCCCTTAACTGATAAACATATGGACCAATAATAAAGCCTTCCCCTTAACTGATAAACATATGGACCAATAATAAAGCCTTCCCCCTTAACTGATAAACATATGGACCAATAATAAAGCCTTCCCCCTTAACTGATAAACATATGGACCAATAATAAAGCCTTCCCCCTTAACTGATAAACATATGGACCAATAATAAAGCCTTCCCCTTAACTGATAAACATATGGACCAATAATAAAGCCTTCCCCCTTAACTGATAAACATATGGACCAATAATAAAGCCTTCCCCCTTAACTGATAAACATATGGACCAATAATAAAGCCTTCCCCTTAACTGATAAACATATGGACCAATAATAAAGCCTTCCCCCTTAACTGATAAACATATGGACCAATAATAAAGCCTTCCCCCTTAACTGATAAACATATGGACCAACAATAAAGCCTCACCCCTTAACTGATAAACATATGGACCAATAATAAAGCCTTCCCCTTAACTGATAAACATATGGACCAATAATAAAGCCTTCCCCCTTAACTGATAAACATATGGACCAATAATAAAGCCTTCCCCCTTAACTGATAAACATATGGACCAATAATAAAGCCTTCCCCCTTAACTGATAAACATATGGACCAATAATAAAGCCTTCCCCCTTAACTGATAAACATATGGACCAACAATAAAGCCTTCCCCCTTAACTGATATAATTGAGCCCTTGCGAGTATTGGTCTATAAGGAAGTTGGAGCTGTGGCCATCAATATTTAGCAGAATTATCAGCTAAAATACAGTCATAATACATATGTAAATACAGTCATAATACATATGTAAATCTATAAAA
Organism: Paralithodes platypus; assembly: GCA_032716605.1. Lineage (NCBI taxonomy): Eukaryota > Metazoa > Arthropoda > Malacostraca > Decapoda > Lithodidae > Paralithodes > Paralithodes platypus. Next base: position 20,291,551 of record CM064520.1, on the reverse strand, counting down.
CCAAATTAATCCATCTTTTTATCCATCAGAGACCCACATTATTATCGCATTTCTCTTTAATATCAATGTTCACGGCTCCAACTTCTTTATAGCCTGAAACTCGCAAGTGGTCAATTGGAAGTAGATAACCAGACTCCAGTATTATCGACCAATAACTGTGTGGTGTGGCACGGTCGTTAATTGACCACTTGCGAGTTTCGTTCTCTAAGGAAGTTGGAGCCGTGAGCATCGATATTAAACAGATATGCAATAATAATGTACGTTTGTGATGGATAAATGGTATGTTGAATTGGGCTTTATGTATTTATAAATGTACTACGACCGTATTTTAGCTGTAAATGTTGTTAAATATCGTTGTCTACAGCTCCAACTTCCTTATAGAACGAAACTCGCAAGTCGGCAATTAGCCCTTTCAATCCGGTTATCAATTATGTTGTTTCTTTTTGTTTATTTTGCTAAGCTTGGAAAGTACCTTATGTAGTCCAGCAGTTTAGCATTCATTGGCATGTCTAATGTAAATGTGATATTTAACACGTGACCCGTTCTTATTAACCCATTGAGTACCAGGGACGTCCTTGATATAATATTCTGGCAACTATTAGACGATTTTATTCAGCTTAGGAAAGACCTCCAGCAATAATAAGGCTTCAAACTATTTCAACCAACTCTTCTAACTACCACAGATCCTTCCTAAGCTGCATAATATGGTCTAAATATAGCTAGAATAAAATATAAAACATGTCTCTGGTACTCAAAGGGTTAGATAATGTGAATATATTACCTTAGGGAAGTTTGTGCTAGGTGGTAATTGAAATTGACAAAAAACCCTCTTAAGGGATGCTGCCTCGCTGTTTTCTCTTTCTCTCCTTCTCTCTTTGGCTGGTATCCATTCGACCCCATTCAGCCTACTGTTTTAAGACGTTTACCCCCATTCAGGTGTAAACATTTTCCTGGCGAGCGGCAGCGAGCCAGCATATATTTATTTCTTTGTTTTGACAGAAAGCTAAATTTGTACATTTTTCGATAGAAAAATGTTTCCGGCGAAGCCGGATTTCTCCAGACAATGCTGGCTCGCTATCGCTCGCCAGGAAGAAATCGACACCTAGATAGGGATAAACGTCTTAAAACAGTTGGCTGAATGGGGCCGAATGGATACAAGCCAGGGAAAGAGAGAAAAGGAGAGAAAGATCAAGAAAAAAAAATGTGACCCCACTTAAAACTGGAGTTCGATTCCTGGTTTACCTCGGGAAAAATAATATCAGAGATTATTCTGTGTTCTTGTCAAATGGCGGGGAATTTTGTGGAGTAACTCAAGTGCTATTGCCACTTATTTGTGATTCTATTCTGGCTAACATCAGATAATCTAATTCAGCTTAGGAAGGACATCTCGTGGTCAGAGCAATGGAACAGGACCATAGTAACCCCCTCAATGCAATTACGAGTACTAATCTAATTGTTGGTACCATTAAACAAGCTTAAGAGGGTGGTAGTCGCATTTTATGGACCCCCTTCTCCCTCATGTTTAACATATTAGTTTTGAAATTCTAAGACGTTCATTCCATTAGTTTAGCGATTTTGAGAATTTCACCCCATTTCTTTGTCAATAATAATACTTTTAGTCCCATTTAGCTGTCGATTTTTCCTCTCGAGCATTAGAGAGACTTTAATTTTGGAAGGAATCGGCCTTCGGCCGGGACATTTTTCTACCGAAACATGTACAAATTTATCTTGAAAGGGGGTCTAGGGGATGTATTTCTAAGCTTGATGGAGGTCTAGCAAGGAATCTCAAAAATAAATTAATAAATATATAATATACATAGACCAAAAAAAAACAAGCACTACCCCCTTAATGTATTTAGGAAAGACGTATCGTAGCCCAGAGGCAATAATGGTCAATATATATCCTGCAACAATGATATATTCCAAAACGAACGAACGATGGCTAGAGTAAAGTAGGAGAGTAGAGAGTTTTGGATAGAGGAATACCCAAAGTAATCAATTCATGCTTATATTTATTCTGACTGACACAGAGCAAGTTTAGTCATTCATATAAACTGTTCGACTATGATCGGGGTGTTATTATGACTGACACTGAGCAAGTTTAGTCATTCATATAAACTGTTCGACTATGATCGGGGGTGTTATTATGACTGACACTGAGCAAGTTTAGTCATTCATATAAACTGTTCGACTATGATCGGGGGTGTTATTATGACTGACACTGAGCAAGTTTAGTCATTCATATAAACTGTTCGACTATGATCGGGGGTGTTATTATGACTGACACTGAGCAAGTTTAGTCATTCATATAAACTGTTCGACTATGATCGGGGGTGTTATTATGACTGACACTGAGCAAGTTTAGTCATTCATATAAACTGTTCGACTATGATCGGGGGTGTTATTATGACTGACACTGATCAAGTTTAGTCATTCATATAAACTGTTCGACTATGATCGGGGGTGTTATTATGACTGACACTGAGCAAGTTTAGTCATTCATATAAACTGTTCGACTATGATCGGGGGTGTTATTATGACTGACACTGAGCAAGTTTAGTCATTCATATAAACTGTTCGACTATGATCGGGGGTGTTATTATGACGTAAATATATTTTTGAAATGCAGGTAAATATATGGTTCTAATATGATCACAAAAAATAATACTAACATTACTTTGTCATTTCAATATTTTTTCATCGAATATCATCGTTGTTAAACTGTCTAGTAGTAGACATTTATTAAGGGGCTAGTGGCTGTTTTTATGGTCTATAAATTCATTTTATTCTTTTATTTTTTAGTTTCCTCGCTTGACCTCCCTCAAACTTAGAAAAAAACCCACTAGAATCCCTCCTCAAAATAAATTTGTACATTTTCGGTAGAAAAATGTCCCGGCCGAAGGCCAGTTACTCTGATAATTACAGGTTCGCTATCGCTCGCCAGGAAAAAATCGACACCTAAATGGCACGATAGGTCTTAAAATTGCCAACGAAATGGAGCTAAAGGTGTTAAAATCGCCAAACTATTGGGCTGAACGTCTTAAAATCTCAAAACTAATGGTACTAAGCACGAGGGAGAAGGGGAACCAGAAAAACGTCCCATCTCCCCTTAAGAGTTATTTTTTAACCGTTCAGTTCAAATCACAGCACTCGGGAGAATATTAAGGGCGATGATCATCCATATACAATATTAATCCCTACTGTACCGGCAACGTCTATTTTCATTATATTCTGGAAACTATTTGACGATTTTATTCAGAGTAAAAAGAGCCTCCAGCATTTAACAGGTTTCGAACTATCTCACTTAACTCTTTTTACTACCACAGATCCTTCTTAAACTGCATAACATCGTCTAAATATAGCTAGAATAATACTAAGAAAATGTCACAGAAGGGGTTAATTACAGAGTAGTTTAGTGAAGTACGATCCTGATTAATATCAACAGTTATTTTATTCTGGCTAACATTAGACGGTTATATTCAGTTCAGGGGGGAAATATCTTAGTCAGAGAGTTCCCACTAAAGATAAAGGCCAATGCATTTAGATATAACAAATCACCTGAATCCATTTATATGTTATTAATTATAACACTTGCATTCATTCGAAAGTTAGTTTCTAAGCAGTAATCACTACATGACAAAATGTGGTGATGGGCTGGTCTATCAGAGTGAGAGCTGAGCATTCTCTGCCATACCCATAGCTTACTCTGGCTGTTTCTTTTACTTATATATCTTCTAGATCTCAAGTGACGGCGTCTTTTCCGTGGATTGACCTCCCTACTGCCAACCTAGAAGTTGGCAGATTGGGAGCCAAAGCGTCACATTTTTCCCTTGCCCCTCAACTTTCCCTTCATAATTGCTGAGGGGCACAGGGCCTTGGGTGGGGTTTTGGTTTCCCGGGCGTTTCCGCACCCTCCTCAGCTCCCTGCCTTGGAGTGGCTTCGGTCACCCGGGCTTTGTTAGTGGTAAGCAAGGAGGGTTTTGTGGGGGCGTTCGTTTATGGCCTTGGCCTTGCTCGAGACCTTGGGGCTGTTCGGCCAGACAGCCTGGGGAACAACAACAACAACAACATGACAAAATTATGAGTATTGGATGTATTGGATGTATTGGATGTTTAAGCACTCCTAATACTTTGTGATCAATTTATGATATCATCAACATTCAAGTATAACCATTAAATCTGACTTATACATAAATATCATATGCTATGCTTAAATGGCGCATATGAATCATGTGTATATAATTGTGTTCCTTATAATCAATATAAAGAGGTTTGCTAACATTGCGTATTAGCATGCTATTTAAGGGGAGATGGGGCTCTTTTCTAGACCCCTTTCTCCCTCGTGTTTAGCCCCATTAGTTTTGAGATTATAAGACGTTCAGCTTAGTTTGGCGATTTTAACACCTTTCCCTCCATTTCGTTGTCAATGTTAAGACCTATCGTGTCACAGGCGATCTTGTAATTATAAGAGGAACCGGCCTTTGGCCGGGGCATTTTTTTTACCGAAAAATTAACAAATTTATCTTGATGGGGGGGGGGGGTCTAGGGGGTGTCTTTCTAAGTTTGAGGGAGGTCTAGCGAGGAAAACAAAAAATATATGAATACATGAATTAATAGACCAAAAAAAACAGCCACTAGCCCCTTAAAATGAGGGTGTAAACTTGCATGTCCTGTAATGAATTTACGGACCAAACTATCATTTTGTGTAATAATTAGGAATAAGTTAATTATTTTTCAGAACGCTTGAGCGATTCAATTCCCATATTCACTCATTTCCAATTGATTGTGGCAGCACCCAGAGAATTGACCACTTGCGAGTTGCAGGCTATATGGAAGTTGGAGCTATAAGTATCGACATTAAGCAGAATTAACAAGTAAAATACGCTCGTAGTACATTTATAAATACACAAAACCAAACTAATTATACTTCCTATCAATCAGAATTCGACATTATTAATGCATTTCTGTTCTTTATCGATATGTACAGCTCCAACTTCCTTATAGCCTGAAACTCGCAAGTGGTCAATTAATGAATTGTCTATAAAATATTCATAGATATAAATAATGTTTCGTATGCGATGTCGTTTATCTCTTTTTGTTCTTTGTTCTGGCTACCATTGGGCGATTTGACTCAGATTATGAGGCCCTCTGGGAGTCGAAGAGATAACGTCTATTTCAATTAAGGGGGGATGGGCGTATTTATTTCCTCATGTATATATATTTTTATATTGTTTTTAGTTTCCTCCCCAGACCTCCTTCAAGGTTTAAAAAAGAAACAAGACCCTCCTTCAGGATAAATGTGTACATTTTTCGATAGAAAAATGTCCCCCTCTTATACTACAGGCTCGCTATCGCTCGCCACGAGAATATCGACACCTAACTGACACGAAAAGTCTTAATATTGATATTTTTTAATATTTCATAATATTTCATTAATCTAGTTTAGGAGTAACGTCAGTTGGTGGAGTAAATATATTAATATTGACAAAGAAATGGTGCGAAAGGTCTTAAAATCGCCAAACTAATGGGCCGAACGTCATAAAATCTTAAAACTATTGGGGCTAAACATAAGGAAGAAGGAGGACCAGCAAAACGACCCATCTCCCCTTAACCCTCTGGCTCGTACAAGGCCTCCCTAAACTGAATAATATCGTCTACTAAAAGCCAAATAAAAGGGAAATCATGTCATCGTCCACGGAAAGAGTTAATGTGTTTTCCATTATTTATATATATATATATATATATATATATATATATATATATATATATATATATATATATATATTCTTAACCTTTTGAGTACCAGCGGCGTGTGTTATATTGTATTCTACTGTATCTACATTTAGACGATCTTCTGCAGCTCAGGAAGGATCTGCGGTAGTTAAAAGATTTGGCTGAGATAGTTGGAAGCCTTTTCAATTGCTAGAGGTCCTCCCTAAGCTGATTAAATTCGTCTAATAGTTGCCAGAATATGATGAAAATGAAGTCCCTGGTACTCAAGGGGTTAAATTCACATTTCTACTAAGTTAAACATACGCTAAAGTTGAGGGGGATAGACAGGTTGGGAAGGTGAGAGGTCTCTTACGAGGGGGTATAGGGTTCTTCTGGACCCCTTCTCCCTTATGTTTAGCCCGATTAGTTTTGAAATGTTAAGACGTTCGCCCCATGAGATTGGTGATTTTAAAACCTTTCACCCTATTTCTTTGTCAATATTAAGACCTTTCGTGCTATTTATGTGTCGATATTTCTGGCAAGCGAAAGCGAGCCTGTCATTTATAAAGAAACGGCCTTCGGCCGGGACATTTTTCTACCGAAAAATTTACAAATATGTCTCGCAGGGGGATTTTTTGTTTTGTTTAAGCTGATGAAAGTCTGAGAAGGAAACTAGAATAATAATATATACAAAATATACAGCTAAATCATTATATATATACCCTAGCCCACTTAAGGTGAGGCTGATGGACTGTTGAAGTTAAGGGGAGATGGGTCGTTTTTCTGGTCCCCTTTCTCCCTCGTGTTAAGCCCCATTTGTTTTGAGATTATAAGACGTTCGGCCCATTAGTTTGGCGATTTTAACACCTTTTGCCCAATTTCGTTGTCAGTGTTAAGACCTTTCGTGCCATTTACGTGTCGATTATTTCCTGGCGAGCGATAGCGAGCCTGTAATTTTAAGAGGAACCGGCCTTCGGCCGTACAAATCTATCTTGAAGGGGAGTCTAGGGGGTGTTTGATGGAGGTCTAGCGAGAAAACTAAGAAATAAAGGAATAAATGAATTAATAGAAACAAAATAGGTCTGTCTCTCATTAAGAGAGGGAAGTAAAGGAGGAAAGAGAGAGCAAAGTAGAAGAGTAACAGGTGGAGGCTGGCATCAACATAATTCACTATATTATGCTTAACTGCTACATCACATTCGTCTGGCATATGGCCTTTAATGTTTGTATTTGTGTAAGCGCGCGTGTGTGTAGGCGTACGAATGTGTGCTTGCTAATCTTTTGTGTGTCTGGTGTTTGCTTATGTGTGTGTGAGTTTGCTTGTGTGTGTGTGTTTGCTTGTGTGTGTGTGTGTCTGTGCTTGCTTGCTTATGTGTGAGTTTGCTTGTGTGTGTGTGTGTGTGTGTGCGTGTGAATCTGCATCTATTTGTGGGAGTGTTTATACCAGGGTCCAGAGAATATATTCTCTGGACCCTGGTTTATACTGTGTTGTGTCTTCCCGTATAATGTGTTTGTATATGTGTGCTTGCGCGTGAGTCTGTCTGTCTGTCCTATAAGCTTTTTCCGTGTTATCCCAGCCTGTCTTTCTATATGTTTCTGTAATGCCCTGTAACCGAAAATCATTGTACCCGAAAAGCCCGCAACCCCAACTACCCGAGTTGATGTCTGGGATAACGTAAAATAGTCGTTGATGGCGAAGTCTAATAAAAAACCCTCACGTGAATCACCACCAGACTAGCACCTGTTCTTTCAAGGAGAACTAAGGTTGTTATCCTATTGTACGTCCGTGGTAGTACAATAGGTTAGCGCGCGGGTCGGTAAAAACCCCGCGCCAGGTATCTCAAAAGTTGGGGAGTTTTCGGGAGGGTTAAATTCCTTTAGTATACCCAGCATTTCAGTTTCTGTGTGTATGTGGGAATGAGGGAGTAGGGTCTGTCTGCTCTGTCTATTTGTGCTATCAGATTGTGTTTGCTTGCTTCTTCTCCCCGTCGGTTTGCCTGGCTCTGTGCTGTCTATTCTATCTGTCCTGTATGTCCATGTGTCAGTCCACCAAGCCATATACGCAACCTTTCAATCCTCCTACTAAAGCTGCTAGCACCTTTTCCCTCAACATTTATCCTCAACACTGGTCTGACAGCTTATGAGGTCAACATATAAAATATTTCGGGTACCTAAATCTAGTTTCAGTTACCAGTGCAAAATGCTCCACAAATGTTGCCATCGAATGTTGACTATAAAAGCTCCTGAGTGGTACCGGCTTAACCATGTCAATACTCGTCGTCCGTCTGTGTTTCTGTCTATCCTATGTATCTCTTTGTTCAGAAGGCCATATGCAAGATTTGTTAATATTAATCCTATCCATATCACCACACGTCGATCTTCTATCTATCCAAGCTGTTTGTCTGTCTATCCAGCTGACCACATACTTGCATCTCTAACTCTCCTAACCATATCACCCCCAGTCGTTCCCCTGTTTTTCTGTCTAACCAATCTGTCTGTCTGTCTGTCTGTCCAACCCTAGCGCTAACCTCTGACCCTCTTTCTAACCCAACCTGCACGCGTCATCTATCTTTCCGTCTAGCATATCATTTATTTGTCCCTCTTAAAGGAAGACTTTTAGTTTGCTTCCTAGGACACCCCCCAAAAAATACCCCAAAGACCCCCTTTGAAATATATTTGTAAATTTTTGATAGAAAAATTTCCCGGTTCCTCCTAAATTACAGGCTCGCTATCGCTCGCCATGAATAAATCGACACCTAAATGGCACACAAGGTCTTAAAATTGACATGAATTTGGCGAAATGTCTTAAAACCCCCAAACTAAAGGGGCGAACGTCTTAAAATCTCAAAACTAATGGGGGTAACCATGAGGGAGAAGGAGGTTCGAAAAAAATCCCATAAGTGAAAATCTCCCCGTAACCTGTTAAGGTGGGTCACCGACTTTTTTATCTTTTATCTCTCCCTTTCTCTCTTTCCCTGGCTTGTATCCATTCGGCCCAATTCGGCCAACTGTTTTAAGACGTTTATCACCATCCAGGTGTCGATTTCTTCCTGGCGAGCGATAGCAAGCCAGCATTGTGTGGAAAAATCCGGCTTCGCCGGAGAAATGTCTATCGAAAAATTTACAAATTTAGCTTTCTGTCAAAACAAAAAGATATATATATACTGACTCGCTACCGCTCGCTAGGAAAATATTGACACCTGAATGGGGGTAAACGTCTTAAAACAGTAGGTTGAATGGGGCCGAATGGATACAAGCCAAAGAGAGAGGGAGAGAAAGAGAAAAAAAGCGAAGTGGGCTCCCTTAACCATATCATCACCCACGCCTCATCCGTGTGGCTGTTTGTCTGGCTATCTCAGTTTCTATCCATCTATACCCTGTTCCAAATAGGTGGTCTAGAAATCGTGAAACCTTAACCTCTGAAACTCAAAAAGGGTCTAGAAATCATGAAACCCTAACCTCTGAAACTCAAAAAGGTCTGGAGCAAATGGACTGTACATTTCCACACCTATTCACTGGTTGACCCTTCCCAATAGGTAGAAATCTGAGCTTGATTACTATAGACGTTGGGGAGTTATAGAGGTTAATGTTCAAGAGTGTTGGCCTACTTATTTGGAACAGGGTACAGTAGGCCACACACATAACTCACTAACCCTCCCCCCCCCCCCCACCACCACATCACCACGCATCATTCCTCTGTCTTTCTGTCTTTACAAACTGTCTGTTTTGTCTTTATGGCTTTCTGTCTGTCTGTCTTCCTGTCTCCCTGTCTTTCTGTCTTTCCAAACTGTCTGTCTGTTTTTCTGTTTTTTGTTGTTGTCTTTGTCTTTATGTCTTCCTGTCTTCTCTGTCTTTTTGTCTTTCTGTCTTTATCTTTCTATCTTTCTGTCTTTATCTTTCTATCTTTCTGTCTGTCTATCTTTATGTCTTTCTGTCTTCCTAAATTTCTGTCTTTCTATCTTTCTGTCTTTCTGTCTTTGTCTTTATATCTTTCTGTGTCTGTTTTTCTATATTCCTGTCTTTCTGTCTCTCTGTCTTTCTGTCTTTCTATCTTTCTGTCTTCCTGTCTTTCTGTCTTGCTATCTTTCTGTCTTTCTGTCTTCCTGTCTTGCTGTCCTTCTGTCTTTGGTGGTCAATCTGTCCCTCCATCAGGCCATGAATTATAGCCGATCCTCTGACCCTCCCCCTGAGTATGTATTATGGATATTAAGGGGGAGGTATAGTTTCTTTTTATGGACACCCTTCTCTTTCATGTTTAGCCCCATTAGTTTTTTGAGAATTTAAGACGTTTTAAGGTTATAAAATCGACAAACTAATGGGGCATTAGTTTGTCGAATTTAAAACCTTTAGTTCCATTTATTTATCAATATCAAGACCTTTCGTGCCAGTTAGGTGTCAATTTCTTTCCTTGTGAGCGATAGCGAGCCTGCAATTTTGGAAGAACCGGCCTTCGGCCAGGACATTTTCCTACCGAAAAATGGACGAATTTATTTCGAAGGGGGCTTTTGAGGACAATTTATTCAGCTTGATGGAGGTCTAGGGAGAAAACTAAAATAATAGATGAATAAATACATGAATACATAACTGCCCAAATAAACCCTATACCCCTAACCCTGACCACACTATGTCTATATTTTTGTCTACCCTATCTGATCTTCCAGTAGACCATTATATATTGTACAATTGGCCACATTATATTAAATACACTCCATGATTTTTTATATGGTAGTAAAATTAATGTGATTGACTTACAAGATTAATTCGCTACAAAACCATTACTTGATCGTATCAAGTAATGGGACTACTGACAGCAAACTCTTCTCTGAATCCTACTATTATCTCTATCCTCAGTTTCAAGCCAAAGGTGGATGATGCGTATACGTACTCAACAATCTTGCTTTCTCTCGTGTTCCCAACTTTGATTCTTCTAAATTCTCAACTCACTGGTTAAAGCTTTCTTGTTACTCTCAAACTAAATATTTCTGCGCTGTTTATCTCTCCCCTAATTCTATCGTCAATCCAAAATTCTTTGACTATCTAACTTCTAAAGTGGAACACATTCTATCTATCTCTCCTTTCGCAGATATCTACATCCTAGGAGATTTCAACCTTCACCACCGTCAATGGCTCTCCTCTGTTTCCACTGACCAACCTGGTGAACAAGCCTTCATATTTTCTATCCTAAATGACCTAGAGCAGTTAGTCCAGCAACCCACCCGTATCCCGGATCGCTTTGGAGATCGGCCTAACATTCTTGACTTATTTCTAACCTCTAAGCCTTCTGCTTATACTGTAAATCTTTTCTCTCCTATGGGTTCCTCTGACCATAAACTTAACTCTGTCACCTGTCCTATCTCTTCAGTACGGCCACCCGATCCTCCTAGACGGCGGCGCTTGTGGCACTTTGGCGCTGCCGACTTGGAGGCTCTTCGGCAGTATATCTTGGATTTCCCATGGAATGACTTTTGCTTTCGTGACCAGGGACCCTCGGAGAGTGCTGAACGCATTACCGGGGTAATCCTCTCAGGCATGGAAGCATACATTCCATTTTCTTTCTCTCAGTCTAATGCAAACAAATCTTGGTTTATTCACACTTGCTCTACTGCTGTCCGCAATAAGGAGGAAGCATTCATATCATACCGTCTCTTTCAAACTCAAGAATCTCATACTTCCTATGTTTCTGCCCGGAATCAAGCCAAATCTGTTCTTCGCCTCGCCAAACATTCTTCTTTCATCAATAATAAATGCACTGAACTATCCAAATCTAGCTATTTCCAAGCCTTCTGGCATCTAGCCAAAAACCTCTTCAACAATTTTTCTTCTTCGTCTTTTCCTCCTCTTTTCCACTCTGATGGCACCACCGTCACTTCTTCCTCTGACAAAGCTGAACTCTACGCTAACACTTTCGCTAAAAATCCACTTTGGATGATTCCGTGCTATTCCTCCCTCTCCATCCCTCTCTCTCCTACTTATGCCTAATATCATAATCTCTTCCAAGGATGTATTTTCCACCCTCTCTGGGCTTAATACTAAGAAGGTGTACGGACCGTACAGTGTTCCTCCTGTTGTACTCAAGATCTGTGCTTCCGTGCTGACTCCCTGCCTAGGCAAACTTTTTCGTCTCTGTCTCTCCTCTAACATCTTTCCCTCTTGCTGGAAGTTTGCTCTCATGCAACCTGTCCCAAAGAAGGGTGACCGCTCTCAACCCTCCAACTATCGTCCAATTGCTCTCATTTCTTGCATCTCTAAAGCTTTTGAAACTATACTTGCCTAAAAATTTCTTAAGCATTTATCTTCCCATAACCTACTCTCAGACCGCCAGTATGGCTTCCTTAAGGACTGCTCTACTGGTGATTTTCTTTCTTATCTTACTAACTCTTGGTCATCCTCCATCCGGGACTTCGGTGAGACTTTTTCTGTTGTGCTAGACATATCGAAGGCCTTCGATAGAGTCTGGCACAAATCCCTTATTTCCAAACTACCCTCCTGCAGTTTCTATCCCTCCATCTGTGCCTTTGTCTCTAATTTCCTTTCTGGCCATTCCATAGCTGCGGTTGTGGACGGCCACCGTTCACTTCCTCAACCTATCAACTCCGGCATTCCTCAGGGTTTTGTCCTATATCCAATTTTCTTCCTTTTCTTCATTAACGACCTTCTCAACTGCACCTCCAGCCCCATTCACTCATATGCTGACGACGCTACATTACACTATTCAACTAGACTTCCTCAACAACATACATAGCAAAAACTCAAAAACTCACGTAATGAAGCCATACAACACTTACCTTCTGATTTAATGATTTTTTCTAATTAGGGCAGAGGAAACCTTGTCGCCTTTAATGCTTCCAAAACCCAATTTTTCCATCTATCTACCCGTCGAGAACTCCCAGAAGACTATCCCTTATACTTCAACCAAACAAAAATCAACCCTTCATCCTCTCTCAGTATTCTTGGTGTCTCTTTTTCTTCTGCTCTCTCTTCGAAGGACCATATTACCAGTCTTGCTAAGGCAGCCTCCTAGAAGCTGGGTATGCTCAACCGCCTCAAGGCGCTCTTTATAAGGGCACAGTGTGTCCATGCATAGAATATTGTTCACACGTGTGGGGAGGATCCTCTCACACATCACTTCTAGATAAAGTAAAAGAGAAATCTTTCCATCTCACGTCCAGTCATCAATCCTCTGCAGTCTCTCTCTCTTCTCCGCAATGTTGCATCTCTCTCACTATTCTACCACTATTACAATAATCAGTGTTCCTCAGAGCTCTCTCAGTGTATACCACCCCCTCGTCATAGAACACGTAGTACTCATCTTGCAACACAATCCCACCCCCACTCTGTGCAACTCTCCAACCCAAGAGTGAAACTTTACTCTCAGTCTTTCTTCTATTCAACAGCTGAGCTCTGGAACTCTCTCCCAGAATCAGTCATTCCTTCTTCCTATGACTTAAATTGCTTCAAACTCCGTGTGTCCCGGCATTTTGGCTCGAACGTACCTTGATTTTGACCCTGTCACTCTCTCAAATCTGGGGGAGGCACTCGATACAGGCAGTTCTACCTTTTGTCTCCCTCTCGCACATAGAAAAAATAAATAAACTACTGCACTACTATTTAAACTTTCAATTCAATCATGCTGTTTGTCCTTCCATACATAAAATCACGAGTGCATCCATATTAATACGGCCAGCTGTACGGTAGCGGTAATAAGTCATGTTAGTAGGGTCATTTGCTTGGAATCCGTGACCATTTTGTTCCTACCTTTTTCTCTCGATGGATTTGACAACCTGAACCATTTTAAAGGAAAATTAGCTCCTATGCCCCTCTGAAAAATTACGGCTAACTCTGCTAGAGCCCAATATTGAAAATGGCCGCCAACGCCATCTTGAAAAACATGAAATGAAATATCTCTGGCATCAGATGAGCTACAAGGACGAATGAGGTGTCCTTTTTCACTAATTCTGGCATTACAAATCCACTGGAATGGTTATTGTATTGTATTGTATTGTATATTGTATTGTTATTGTATTGTATTATACTAATTGTACATACTAATCTGCCACTTCACTGTCACTATAAAGATAAAGTAAATGATTCACTGTATGATTCACTGTATGAGCCACTATCAGAATCACTGTCCTCACTTTCGCTGCTATCATCACTGTTGTTCTCTGCCTGCGGTGTATATCTAATATTACTTTTTTACTGTTTCAGATGGATCGCATGCCCATCTGATGAAAATCGCCGACTTGTGAAGTGACCGAAATAATGGATAATAGAAGAGAGAGTGAAGAGTTACCAGACAAGACATTAAATGAATACGAATGCATTTTACTCTGTGGTAAGCGATGTACCGCAGATGATCGTTTGGAAAACATTACACCTGAGAAGTGGGAATCCATCCGGGAAAAGTCTTTACAATGGAAAGAACTTGATAAGTTTCAACATATACATGAAAATGTGGATTGGGAGAAGGGACCAAAGGGTCACCACATGCATAGCACTTGTTACGCATCATTATCCAGCAAGCGCAAGCTCTCTCAAGCCGTAAAACGCAAACACAAATCCGAGGAACGTCTTGAAAGAGATGAAGCATCAGATCAAGACCCTTCCCCAGAGGCCAGTGCACCTAAAAAGCTCCGCTCCAGTATGGGTGTCCTTCACGATAAGACTCTATGTGTGTGGTGCATGAAAGGGGCATACAAGAGTAGTGATCGTGACAAGCAGATTTTACTCCTATCAACAGTAGATGCCTGGACTAAATTCAAGTTACATACTGTCCGTCTGGAAGATGAGGTCATGAGATTGAGACTTGACACTCTGATTGCATCCATCCCAGATAGTCAAACAGTATTTGGGTTGGAAATCCGCTACCATCGTGCGTGCTGGCGCAAATATGTAAGCGACCACAAGCCCCTTTCAGATGAAAGCACTCAACATCTGCAGCGTGTAAACCTCCGAGAGGCCCAAGCTCTCTTCTTTCATCATATTCGTCAAGTCATCTTCAAAGACCATGAAATTCGCACACTGCAAGGCCTGCTGCAGGACTATAAGCGCATTATCTCAAATAACGGACATAACTCAGTAGTAAAATCCAGCTACTTAAAGGAAATTCTCGTCAATGAATTTGGGGAAGACATCGGATTTCATGAACGCATTCAAAAGAATGTGAGTGAACTGGTATATGATACAACAGCAGCAGGTACATACATCGAGGCGGCAATATCTTCATTGGGTGTCAGCAATGATCAGTTGGTGATGAATGTTGCGGCACGACTCAAAGAGCAAGTCATCAGGACAAATATTATTCCCTGGCTCCCATATATACACGAGTTGGAGAGAGAAGAAGACCTCAGTGAGCTCCTGCTGAAGCTGCTCACATGGCTGAAACACCCAAATAAGTCTGCAATTGATGACAGTCCATCCGTCCGATCGATTGCATCTATCCTCACAAGCTACATCACTGGAAAATGCACTGCATTTGAGATAAATCTCTCTGTCTTGCTACATTGACTGACCAAGAGTAGGGAGATAGTCGACATAATGCACAAAGATGGACTGGGCATCAGTTACAATGACGTACTTATGCTGCGAGATTTTTGGGTGGTCAATGACCTCAAGTGCTCATCTGATTGCCCCTTCGAACTAGCTGAGGGTAAGCCTGCTATCGCTATAGTCGACAACGATGACTTCAAGAGCGACACACTAACCGGTGCTGGCCAGTCACACCGCACTAATGTCATGTTTGTGCAGCCAGAATCATTTGATAAAGAACTTCCTTCCGAGAATCACGAGGATAGACCAGTTCCCGGTGCCAACTTTGCATCAAACCTCTCGACAACTCTCAAAGAGCTCGGAAGTGAAATGCAAAAAGTCAACCCATACAAGACAGCGAAGCGTGGGGAACCACCTCTCAGGAAGCCACCAGCTGATCAAAGTACTCCTCCTCCTGACACATCGGTGCAAAGAATTCGTGGTGTGATCCATGCATTGGCCAGGGCGCAAGATGACCGAACGAGACCTAAGCCAGAAGAACAGGCTGTGCCTGGGTTTTCAGGGTTTCACGCCAGCATGTCAAATGCAGATGAGAAGAGTCGAGTAATATACCACATGACCTATCCCAACCCACCCAGTAAGACAATTCTCAATGATGTGATGTGTAAGCTTGCAAAATCAATCGAAGAAAAAGAGATGCCTTTTGCAATAATTGTTGGTGATGATCCTGTCTACGTGCTCATGGTAGAGTTGAAAAGTGAGAATGCTGAGCTGTTCAGCAAAATCTTACCATTCATGGCACCCTTCCACATCCAAATGTCGTTCATCTACACTATATACAAGAGGTTTAAGGGATCTGGCATCTCAGATGTGTTGGTGGCAGCTGGTGTTATAGCAAATGGGTCTGTTGATCAGGCCCTTCGTGGAAAACATGTTAAGCGTGGGGTTCGCTGCTTGCGACTATTCTACGAGACTCTGGTCCACCATGTCATAGACAAACGTTTGGAAGATTCCCCTCTATCTGAAGAAGTAAAGGCATCCCTTGCCAAGCTTCGACATCCGATTGATGGTCAGGAACTTGCAGATGAACATGCAGAGCTAGAGAGAAATGCTGAGCTGAAGGACCTCGTTGATGCTCTCTTCAAGGACTTTGAGGGTGCCCCACAAGCAGAATACTGGATGTCATTCATGGAAATGGTTTAGGTTCTAACTCAAAATATCCATGCAATCAGAACAAGCAACTGGACTGAGTTCAAGTCCTCACTCAAGCTCATGCTTCCTTTGATGCAAATCTATGATAATGACAAGTATGGTCGGCATCTCCCCGATTTCACCGCAGTGCTTGATACCCTTCCTGTCGATCAGGCTGCATTCATGGAGAGTGGTATGTTTGCACTGTCAATGACAGGAAAACCATATTCGAGTGTCGCCCTCGACATATGGATAGAGTCAACAATGAATAAGGGCTCTAAGCTGAAGTCTGGTTGGTTGGCCATTCTGAACAATGAAAAGCAGCTCCTTTCAAACACTCGGAATGTGAATAACCCAGCCCCCACTTCCCCCATCCATACCACTCCCTACAAATCCGCAGGCAGAGAACAACAGTGATGATAGCAGCGAAAGCGAGGACAGTGATTCTGATAGTGGCTCATACAGTGAATCATGTAGTGACAGTGAAGTGGCAGATTAGTATGTACAATTAGTATAATACAATACAGTAACAATACAATATACAATACAATACAATACAATAACCATTCCAGTGGATTTGTAATGCCAGAATTAGTGAAAAAGGACACCTCATTCGTCCTTGTAGCTCATCTGACGCCAGAGATATTACATTTCATGTTTTTCAAGATGGCGTTGGCGGCCATTTTGAATATTGGGCTCTAGCAGAGTTAGCCGTCATTTTTCAGAGGGACATAGGAGCTAATTTTCCTTTAAAATGGTTCAGGTTGTCAAATCCATCGAGAGAAAAAGGTAGGAACAAAATGGTCACGGATTCCAAGCAAATGACCCTACTATGTCTCAGCTGTCATTAAGTTTGGATCGCTCTGTACTGTAATACTGTCTGTCAGATGTTGAATAGGGGGGGTAAGTGTAGGAATATGTTTGTATATCTCACTCGAAATGAAGAAATCATGCTTAGATATTGCTGATACCCATTATTGATTACAATATACTTGTGCAGAGACATCACATATTTGGCCGACTGTACATATTCCTGTGATTAACGTAACCCTTTTACCTCGTCTCCCCAACGGTGTCGTCCTAACCTCACCTTATGTTGTCCTAACCCCACCTTCTGTTGTCCTAACCTCACATTCTGTTGTCCTAACCCCACCTTCTGTTGTCCTTACCCCACCTTCTGTTGTCCTAACCCCACCTTCTGTCGTCCTAACCCCACCTTCTGTTGTTCTTACCCCACCTTCTGTTGTCCTAACCCCACCTTCTGTTGTCCTAACCCCACCTTATGTTGTCCTTTCCCCACCTTATGTTGTCCTAACCCCACCTTCTGTCGTCCTAACCCCACCTTCTGTTGTTCTTACCCCACCTTCTGTTGTCCTAACCCCACCTTCTGTCGTCCTAACCTCACCTTATGTTGTCCTAACCCCACCTTATTTTGTCCTAACCCCACCTCCTGTCGTCCTAACCCCATCTTCTGTTGTCCTTACCCCACCTTCTGTTGTCCTAACCCCACCTTCTGTTGTCCTAACCCCACCTTCTGTTGTCCTTACCCCACCTTCTGTTGTCCTAACCCCACCTTCTGCTGTCATAACCCCACCTTATGTTGTCCTAACCCCACCGTCTGTCATCCTAACCCCACCTTCTGTTGTCCTTACCCCACCTTCTGTTGTCATAACCCCACCTTATGTTGTCCTAACCCCACCTTCTGTTGTCATAACCCCACCTTATGTTGTCCTAACCCCACCTTCTGTCATCCTAACCCCACCTTCTGTTGTCCTAACCCCACCTTCTGTTGTACTAACCCCACCTTCTGTCATCCTAACCCCACCTTCTTTCGTCCTAACCCCATCTTCTGTCGTCCTAACCTCACCTCCAGGACCCACCCCTTCATTTCAACACGGTAAAAATAACTGATACCTTCTGTCGTCCTAACCTCACCTCCAGAACCCACCCCTTCATTTCAACACGGTAAAAATAACTGGATTTCCGCCGGCCCCCCCCCCCCCCCCCGCCCTTCCTTCAAGCCCAGCACCTCGTAGTCCCACATCTTTCATTCAGGAGAGTAAACGCCTTGAATTATTAGCGAGGCGCCCCAAGAGAAGCGGGGAGTTGCCAAGAGACGCATTTCACCGCCGCTCCCCCACCACCCGAGAGATCCGGGAGTAACAGAGAGTGGCCAGTTTTTTTTTCTTCGGACGCCATTTTAGTGCCTCAATAATCAAACAACAGGAGTGCCGTTGTAAAGACTTATCCCTCAATACCTTCACCTTCACCTGAGGATTGTTGCTGTTGTTGTTGTAGTTCCCCAGACTGGTTGGCCGAGCAGTCCCGAGTCAGGTAGACCGAATCCATCCAGATGCTCGGGCCTAGGGTGAGATGAGCTCTGAGAGGGCAGCGGGGGAGGGGATCACCAGCCCATGGGCTTGCACCCCCTGGCCAATGCACCTGAGGGTTATATTTTATTGTTGATCATGTAAAGTGTATATCAAGAGGTGAACCTATGTATCCTATGCCAATGTTTCCCAATGTAGCTTATGGGTATGTATATATTAAATAATGAAGAGAGGAAAATATCTCCAGGGATACCAAAATAGCGGAGGTTGGTCGATCTCTATGACTGGTAGGATCTCTAGTCCCACCGCCCTAGAGATCCTATAGTAACAGAGATCGGCCAACCACCGCCATCCATATTGGTGCCACTGGTGTTCCTAGCCTCTCTTTACACACAAATATATTCATTACTATTGGCAGATGATTTTATTCGGTTAGGAAGTACCTCTAGAATTATAATGGGTTAACTCCTTCAGCACGATGACGCCTCTCTACCTTTGATTCTGGCTAAGATTAGGCAATTTTATGCAGTTTTAAGAAGGCCCTGTGGTATTCAGAGAGTTTATAGAGATCTCTAACTAGGTTAGCTACAATAACTACCTGAACTCGCCAAATCCAACCCAAGTCCAACCTCCCTCAAACTTAGAAATACACTCCCTCAAGATAAATGTGTACATTTTTCGGTAGAAAAAAATATCCCGGCTCAAGGCCGGTTTCTCTTATAATTACAAGCTCGCTATCGTTCGCAGGAAAATAATCGACACCTAAATGGCACGATAGGTGTTAAAATTGACAACGAAAAGAAGCTAAAGGTGTTACAATCGCCAAACTAATGGGCCGAACGTCTTCAAATCTGAAAACATGAGGGAGAAGGGTGACCAGAAAACCGACCTATCTCCCCTTAACTAGGTTAGCTGCAAAAAAATAAAATACTTTAACTGACCAAATCCAAACCGTAAGGTACTCTATAATGCATGTCAAGGCTCAATGTGTGCACCGACATAATCCAAACCGTAAGGTACTCTATAATGCATGTCAAGGCTCAATGTGTGCACCGACATAATCCAAACCGTAAGGTACTCTATAATGCATGTCAAGGCTCAATGTGTGCACCGACATAATAGACAAATGATAAAACGAAATAAGCATTAACCCTTGGAAGATTATGCGCATATTGACAGTTTATTCAGGCCATCATTAGTCGATTTTATGCAATTTAGGCAGGATCGGTGGGAATTATAAGGGTAAAGACTGTTTAAATCTACCCTCTGACTTCCATATACCCTTCCTTATCTGCATAAAATCGTCCAATAATAACCAGAAAAAGAAAGGGGCTACTTAATCGTATCTTCTAAGGGTTAATCCGAGGCCGCTTTGGATCGCAGCCTGAATGACAGTACGTCTCCCTGTCGTCCCCTTCATTCCTCTCTCTGTTTTGCCTTCCCAGGGTTAATGGGGTAGTGTACAAACTAATGGGGCTAAACATGAGGGAGAAGGGGTCTAGGAAAAAAAAATACCTCCCCTTAATACACTTTGTGTGGGTGGGTGGCGTTTGTGTGTGTAGGCGTGGGGTGTATCAGTGGGTGGTGGCATTAGGTGGGAGGAGGGGGAGGGTGGTGGTGTAGTTATATATGAGGTGTGTGTGTACTGGGTGTGTGTGTCGTAACCCTAGCGATAGTACCACAGCTGTTATTGATCACAGGGGTTGAGCGGGACAGATTGTACGCTCTCGTCGTGTTTCCACCTTGATTCCCCAGCTACGGAAGAGTTGCTGCAGAGAAAACGAATCACAACCAAACCTCCACCTTACCTAACACCTACCTCTCTCTCTCTCTCTCTCTCTCTCTCTCTCTCTCTCTCTCTCTCTCTCTCTCTCTCTCTCTCTCTCTCTCTCTCTCTCTCTCTCTCTCTCTCTCTCTCTCTCTCTCTCTCTCTCTCTCTCTCTCTATCTATCTGTCTATCTATATCTTATTATGGATTATGGCTACTAGGATTGTAAACCCCTATGAACCTTGCCAAGACTGAGGAGGCAGGAACCCTGTCCAATGACTATATGACATCAAGGGAAGAACTAGCCTACTACTATACCCCGTGTCTTTCCTGCTGACGGTATATTGTCATGTCCATCTAGTGATTACTCTGCTATTACGTGAATTTTATATCGAAATAAGCTGTTGATTATGAACACTTGGTATTAATATGACGAGGAGATATAGCTGTTTCCTATTTTGCTATTAAGTATCGATAAATCAGCTGCAGAAGAATTCAAGTTACCGCCAGTTGAAATTAAACCGACTATAGTGACTAAGGAGGATTTCTAGCACGTCAGGTTTATTTGAGCTACTGTACTATATGCTAAAATATCAAACTGACCGAGCATAGCCCCCTGTGGATCTCAAATTACTACCATTAATAGTATTACTACTACTACTACTACTACTACTACTACTACTACTACTACTATTACTACTACTACTACTACTACTACTAATAATAATAATAATAATAATAATAATAATAATAATAATAATAATAATAATATAATAATAATAATAAGAAAAATAATAATAATAATAATAATAATAATAATAATAATAATTATAATAATAATAACAATAAATAAGCACATCCTAAGTAACCAAATAAACGATATGGAGGGGAGCCGAATCAAAGGCAATCACGACATTATGGTAGTGTATTGTAGGATAAATATATTGGCTTGAGTATCGTAACCCGGACGATAATTCCACGAGTGTTATTGATCACGGCTTTAAGGGGAGATGGGTTGTTTTTATTTTATTATTGTTTTATCTTTTTAGATTATTTTAGTTTTCTCCTTAGACCTCCATCAACCTGGAAAAAACACCCATTAGACCCCCTTCAAGATAAATTTGTACATTATTCAGTAGAAAAATGTCCCGGCCAAAGGCCAGTTACTCATAAAATTACAGGCTCGCTATCGCTCGCCAGGAAAAAATCTACACCAAAATGGCACGAAAGGTCTTCATATTGACAAAGAAATTGGGTGAAAAATCTTAAAATAGCCAAAATAATAGGGTGAACGTCTTATAATCTCAAAACCAATGGGGCTAAAGACGAGGGACAAGGGGGCCAGAAACCCCGGCCTATCCCCCCTTAACAGGAGAATCATAATATTAAACTGTCGCCCTTGTTATGACCTTGCTGTAGTATTCCATCCTTTCCCTCGGCCATTAATGGGAGATGGGTCGGTTTTCTGCCCACCTCTTCTTCCTCGTGTTTAGCCCCATTAGTTTTCTGATTTTATGACGTTCGGCCTGTTGATTTGGCGATTTTAAGACCATTCGCCCCATTTCTTTGTCAATATTAACACTTTTCGTGTCATTTAGGTGTCGATATTTTCCTAGCAAGCGAGAGCGAGCCTGTAATTTTAGGAGGAACGGCCTGTTCCTCCAGTTCGGCCAGGACATTTTTCTACCAAAAAATTTAAACATTTATCTTGAAGGGGGTGATTTTTTAAGCTTGATGGAGGTCTAGGGAAGAAACTAAACAAACAAAAATAATATGTAAATAAAATTAACGACCAAATTATAACCCCTACCCCCCTAAAAATTCCACATCTTACCTTAGCTACGACTTATAAGAGGAACTCATTTTCAGTTATAGGATTAACCCCTTCTGTACCAGCGACGTTTTTTATATATTATTTTAACTGTATTTAGATGATTGTGTGTAGCTTAAGAAGGATATGCGGTAGTAAACAGGGTTAAGTGAGATAGTTTGAAGCCTGTTAATTGATGGAGGCCCTTTCTAAACTAACTAAAATCGTCTAATAGTTGCTAGAGTATAATGAAAAGGACGTCACCGGTACAGAAGGGATTATTACGGTTCCTATGGCATATTTCGGGGTGTCGGTGCCGTTTTTCATTGAGCACAGCTTCTAAGTGGGACTATAGATATCATTGGTGGAATTAATACGGGATGTGTATCATATCCACAGCATTCATTCCAGCTCTGACACATTGGTTACGTCTTCGAACTAGCATTAATTTCCTTCTGTGTCTATGTCATTGTAGAGTGTGATGAGAGACTGGCTGACCGAAAGAGCTTATACACTGTAGACCGTTCAAGCTATAATTACTGTCTATATTTACGGTATTACAGAATATGAGGAGAGACTTGAGGTCCGAGGGAGATAATACTGTAGACCGTTCTAGCACTATGCGTCTTCTATATTTACATTATTGCAGAGAGAGTGAGAGGAAAGACTAGCGGAACAAGAGAGATAATACTAAAGACCGTTACAGCTATAATTACCTTCTATATTTACATTATTGTAGAGTGTGAGGACCGAGAGTGATAATACTGTAGATGTCGTTCGAGCAGTAATTACCTTCTATATTATATTACGTTAATACAGAGTGTGAGGAGACTGGAGGCATGAGAGAGATATACTACTATAACCCGTAGCAGTAATTATCTTCTATATTATATTACGTTAATACAGAGTGTGAGGAGACTGGAGGCATGAGAGAGATATACTACTACTATAACCCGTAGCAGTAATTATCTTCTATATTATATTACGTTAATACAGAGTGTGAGGAGACTGGAGGCATGAGAGAGATATACTACTATAACCCGTAGCAGTAATTATCTTCTATATTATATTACGTTAATACAGTGTGAGGAGACTGGAGGCATGAGAGAGATATACTACTATAACCCGTAGCAGTAATTATCTTCTATATTATATTACGTTAATACAGTGTGAGGAGACTGGAGGCATGAGAGAGATATACTACTATAACCCGTAGCAGTAATTATCTTCTATATTTACATCATTGCAGAGTGTGTGAGAGAAGAGACTGGCGGAACAACACCGTAGACCGTTCCATCACTATAGTCTAATTATTTCCAGCTGGAGGTAAATTGCTATGTTACTATCTTGGTTACTCAGCCATTACGTACATTTTGTAGCGAAATGTGTTGGTAATTATGAATACTTGGCATTAACACGACGCAGAGACATAGTAGTTTCATGTTTCCCGTGAAGTACCGAGAAATCAGTTGCTAAGGGATTCAATTTACCATCAGCTGAAATATAACCGAGTATAATTGTCTAATATATTTACATGATTGCAGTGTGTGTGAGAGGAGAGACTGGCGACCCGAGATAACACCGTAGCTACCGTTCTGGTCATCATGCCTACACTGCCATTATCAGGTCGTGGTGGTGGTGGTGGAGGTGGAGGAGTGGTGGGGACTCTACTGCTGGCTACGGTCATGGTGGGTACATTTATCTTAAGGGGGGTGACATTTTTTTTTTGTCTCTCTCTCTTTTTCTCTCTGTCACAAACTTTAAACAAAATATGCTGGCTCGCTACCGCTCGCCAGGAAAAAAATCGACATCTGGATAGGAGTAAACGTCTTAAAACAGTAGGCTGAATGGGGCCGAATAAATACAAGCCAGAGAAAGAGAGAAAAGGAGATACAAAAAAGCCTGTGAACCCCCTTTAATAATTTAATGTATTAATTTCACTCCACACACCAAACACCTCCCAAAGAAATTAATGAAAGCATGTGATCCTACCGGCATTCGAACCTGGGTTACCACATACAGATTTTAAACACTAACCATTGCACCATTGCACCCTATTTGGTCATAGGGAGCTATTTTTCGATCTACTCTCTTCCATTAGTTTCATGATTCTAAGATGTTTCACCCCATAAGTTTGGCGATAATAAGACGCTTCACCTTATTCAGGTGTTGATTATTTTTTTCTAGGGAACGATAGCGAGCCTGTAACTTAGAAACATGTTTCTATCGAAAAGTGTACACATTTAGCTGAAAGGGGTTGGGCAGTTTATAGTTTGAAGGAAGTCTGGGAAGGTTCTTTTGTTAGCCTGGGGGACAAACTCGAAAATGGCACAGCAAATAGAATCCTCAATATTAAATAAACAAAACATCATAATAGCCCACAAAACGTCGTACCAGATAGTGTTAAGGCTGACCTAAGATCAATACCAGTGAGCAGAAACCAAAGCTCCTGGAAGGCGTGAAGGAAATAGAGCATATAAACCCGCCCGTGGAATTATTGAGAGGACACAAGGAAGCAGAGACGAGAATGTCAGGACAGGGCGCTGCTCTATTTTCTGACACCCTCTTCTGGCCGACATTAAAGGTAAGTCATGTCTCGGCACAATAAGTGATGTCTCGGCACCAAGTATATGTTGATCAATAATTGGTTATCGGCCATTATCTAAACACGATTTATGCGTTTCGTGTAAGATATACAAACATGTTCCTACACTTACCCACCCATTATTCCTCATGTTTAGCCCCATTAGTTTTCATATTTTAAGACGATTGGTCCAATAGTCTGGCGATCTTAAGACCTTTCGCCCCATTGCTTTGTCAATATTAAGACTTCGTGTCAATTAGGTGTCGAATTTTTTCCTGGCGAGCGATAGCGAACCTGTAATTTAAGAGGAACCGGCCTTCGACCGGGACATGTTTGTATCGAAAAATGTACAAAATCATCTTGGAGGGCCTTGGGGGGGGGTTAAGTTTGATGGAGGTCTAGGGAGTAAATTAAAACATAATAAAAAGATACATAAATGAGTCAATAAATACGCCCATCCCCCCTTAATACAGCACAGAGCCAGCCAAACGTAATGCCAGCTACCGTACAGTCACAAACAATACTTCCCCGATAATGTTGCTCATAACCAGAGTAGCTTAACCCCTTCAGCACAATAACCCATATTAACCTGGCTTTATGGATAACATTCGGCGATTTTATACAGTTTAAGAAGGACCTATGTTATTCAGAGGGTTTATTCAGATCGTGTTTACCCCTTTGATTCCTAGAGATAGATTACAAGCTAAAGAATAATATATAATGGTAACCAAAACATATTTTGGTTACCATTAGATATTATTCTTTAATAAGATGGGTTAAGAGGAGGGGTTCGGTTTATTTGTTCATGTAGCCTATATATTTATATATTATGTTCTTAGCTTCCTCCCTACACTTCCATCAAGCTTAACAAAAAACAAAAAAACAAAATACCCCCAGCCCCCGTTCAAGATACATTTGTAAATTTTTCGTTAGAAAAATAACCCGGCCGAAGGCCAATTTTTCCTAAATTGCAGGCTCGCTATCGCTCGCCAGGAAAATTGACACCTAAGTGGCACGAAAGGTCTTAATATTGACAAATAAATGGAGTGAAAGGTTTTATAATCACCAAGCAAATGGGGCTGACGTCTTAAGAGCTCAAAACCAATGGGGTTAAACATGAACGAGAAGGGGCTCTAGAAATAGCCAATACGCCCCCTTAACCCTTTCACGTTTTTATGACGCAGAGGTTGCCAGATTAGAAATAAAAAATTGAGTTCTCTCACTCTTATAATTACTTCTCCAAAATTAGTTTTCTGCCCACAGCTGACTTAAAGACAACTGCAGAGGTTGAAGTAACTAAACTAAAGGTTTCTAAATACCCCTGATGGTAACAAAGGCTTTAAAGTATCCGTAATAGGCTCAAAATTGCGTCATATGCGTGAAAGGGTTAAGTTACCCTCAGTGTTCCTTGACAGTGTCCATGCCTTTCAAATAGCTTGTGCATATAGACTGTTATTTAAGGGGAGGCTTTTAGTTTCCTCTCTAAACCTCCATCAAGCTTAAACAAATATCCCTAAGACCCCCCTTCGAGATAAATGTGTACATTTTTTGGTAAAATAATGTCCAGGTCGAAGGCCGATTCCCGTTTAAATTACATGCTCGCTTTCGCTCACCAGGACTAAATCGTCACCTAAATGGCACGAAAGGAGCTGAAATTGACACAAATGAGGCGAAAGGTATTACAATCGCCAAAATAGTAGGGCGAACTTTATTAAAACCTCAAAACTAATGAGGCTAAGCATTAGGGAGAGGGGCGTCCAGAAAAATAACCCAAGGGAAAAGCTCCCGTTAAAGTATGTCGGTATATCTGTATAGAAATAGATAACTCCAACATGTACTTTACAGATCAAAAGACTAGTGTAACCCTCTGAAGATTGTGACGCATTTTGACAGTTTATGTTGGCTATCATTAGACGGTTGTATACAGTTTAAGAAGGATATGTGGGAAATATAAGGGTAAAGGCTGTCTCAATTAACCCTCTGACTTCCATATACCCTTCCTAATCTGAATAAAATCCTCTAATAATAGCCGGAAAACAGGCAAGATATGCGTATTGGATCTTGAAAGGGTTAAGGTTGTATACTTGACTTGCCATATGATAAACAGTGTACGCATGATTAGCAACACTATACCCTGTTTCAAGTAAGTAGGCCAAAACTCTTGAACATTAACCTCTAGACCTCACAAACGACTAGAGTATTCGAGCTACTATTTCTACCAGCTGGGAAGGGTTAGCCAAGGAATAGGTGTGGGAATTTACAGCCCATTTCCTCTAGCCCTTTTTGAGTTACATAGGTTAGGGTTCACAGTTTCCGGCCTACCAATTTGGAACAGGGTATAGCAGGATTAAGTAACACCCCGTTCTTAACATTAAGGGGGCCCACCTCGCTTTTTTCTCTTTCTCTCCCTCTCTCTTTGGTTTGTATCCATTCGGCCCCATTCAGCCTACTGTTTTAAGACGTTTACCCTCATCCAGGTGTCAATATTTTCTTGGCGAGCGGTAGCGAGCCAGCATATATATATTTTTGTTTTGACAAAAAAAAATCTCCGGCGAAGCCGGATTTCTCCATACAATGCTGGCTCGCTATCGCTCGCCAGGAAGAAATCGACACCTGGATGGGGAAAAACGTCTTAAAACAGTTGGCTGAATGGGGCCGAATGGATACAAGCCAGGGAAAGAGAGAAAAGGAGAGAAAGATAAAAAATTAAACGGTGACTCCC
The DNA here is from genome assembly GCA_032716605.1 of Paralithodes platypus. Lineage (NCBI taxonomy): Eukaryota > Metazoa > Arthropoda > Malacostraca > Decapoda > Lithodidae > Paralithodes > Paralithodes platypus. The sequence goes on along the minus strand of CM064520.1, from coordinate 20,263,945 downwards.
CTTAATCATCAACTACTAACCCCAATACACTTGAATAAACTAATATCAAAGTAGCGCTTGACCAGACGGGCTACGTGTGGCCAACTGTACAGATGGTCAGAACTAGACACCCTCCGCCATATTGGTGCCACTGGGGGGAGGGGGGGGGGGGGTTAGTATCCTCGTTCTACACTCAAATAAGTCCAGGCCCTTAAAGGGGGGTAATGGTTAGTCCAGGCCCTTAAAGGGGGGTAATGGTTAGTCCAGGCCCTTAAAGGGGGGTAATGGTTAGTCCAGGCCCTTAAAGGGGGGTAATGGTTAGTCCAGGCCCTTAAAGGGGGGTAATGGTTAGTCCAGGCCCTTAAAGGGGGGTAATGGTTAGTCCAGGCCCTTAAAGGGGGGTAATGGTTAGTCCAGGCCCTTAAAGGGGGGTAATGGTTAGTTTTGGGTCATATTTTATATATTCATTCTTATGTTTTTGAGTTTCCTCGCTAGACCTCCATCAAGCTTATAAAAACATTCCCTAGACCCCCCCTTCAAGATAAATTTGTACATTTTTCGGTAGAAAAATTTCCCGGCCGAAAGCCGGCTCTTCTTAAAATTACAGGCACGCTATCGCTCGCCAGGAAAAATTCGACACCTAAATGGCACGAAAGGTCTTAAAATTGACAAAGAAATGGGGCAAAAGTTGGTAAATTCAAAACTATTGGGCTATTCATGAGGGAGATGCGGGTCCAGAAAAAAATATATTTCCCCTTAATACACATTCGACTATACAGGTACAGAATATATAGCTTGGTCTTTGAATCTAAATTATCATCATCATCAGCCTATTATGGCCCACTGCAGGGGTCGGCCTATCCCCCAAGGGGACGATGACAGCCTCTGTACCTCACCACGGTGGCTTAGTCCCCGGCTTGGCAACGTTGAATGTATTATGAAAAGTGCATGTTGAATGTTGCTGTACCGTTGGAGTGGCTATGGATGGGAATATAGTATGTAACCAGTGTAATCAGCGCGCCCATGCTGATCAGGTGCTATCATATACATTTGTACATGCAACACTGGTCTACCGCACCTTTAATGTCCGCCAGTGCAACTATGGGTATGGAAAGCCATGCCCGTAGGTCAATAAACCTTAAGCGCTATGGCCGGGCAACGATTCCAGAATCCTCCAATCACAATGCAAGTGCTGCACCACTTACCAACACTGGCTCATGATTAATAATAATATATCACGCCGTTGTTGCATAATTACAACACCAACATGGCGGCCAGAGAAAAACATGGCCCTCTCTACGGGATAACAACTCAGAACTGGATTGCATAAAATACCTCTCTCTCTACGGGATCCCAACTCAGAACTGGATTGCATAAAATATATCCACCTCCGGGTCAAGGGGTGAGAGAGGTGGAGTGAGTGGGTTCGAATCCTGGGCTGGAGTAGAGTGACTGTAGTAAGAGAGAGCATCCATCTGTTCCCTTGGGCGCCATTTTGGAATGGTTATTTTCGAACAGGGGAGTGATTTTGTTGTATTATTCTTAGTAGTAGTAGTATTTTATATATATATATATATATATATACACACGTGTATACATTTATTTGTTTTTATTTGTTTATTTATTTATTTTTGTATTTAATTTATTATATATATTTATTTTTTATTTTAGCCTATATCCAAAGACCTAACTATGTATCCTTTACCGTTATGGCGGTGTCACACGAGCGATTTTTCCGTCAATGTTTATGGGCAATTGTGGTCTGATAGTTACTGAATTAAAGTCCTCTATTATTTCAGTCTATTTATACCATCTACCCTCAGTCTGGTTGCCGATTATACTGTGAAAATACCCGGAAATAATGCCAGAAAAAAAACTTGCTCATAGAAAATTGCCCGACAAAGCGCTCCAGTGACATCGCCTTTATTTTCGAATGTTTATTATAGGTATGGATATATTTGAATGTTAAGGGGGGATGAGCGTCTTTATTGGCTCATTTATGTACCTTTTTACTATTTGTTTTGGTTTCCTCCGTTGACCTCCATCAAGCTTATAGAAACATCCGCCCAAGACAAAGATAAATTTATACATTTTTCGATAGAAATATATCCCGGCCGAAGACCGGTTCCTCTTAAATTACAGGCTCGCTTTCGCTTGCCAGGAAAAAATCGACACCTAAATTACATGAAAAGTCTAATTATTTACAAAGAAATGGGACGAAAGGCCTTAAATTGCCAAAATAATGGGCCAATTGTCTTAAAATCTGAAACCTATTCATAGCCTCCGATAGTGCAGTTGGAATGAATGTACATCCTAAGATTGGTATGCAGGATTCGAAACTGTCTTCGTGGCGCAATGCATAAGTGTGTTGATTTTCGGTGTGAGCGTCCTGGGTTCGAATCCCCGGACTGCCACATGTGTTTGTTAATTTCATTAATCGAGTTTAGGAGTAAAGTTGGTTGCTGGAGAGAACATAATAATTAACTCTGGTTCAAGAGTAGTTTATAGAGAGGCCTTCCCTAGGGTTAAGCGCCCCATTAATTACTCTTTCCATTCACCTATTCATAGCCTCCGATAGTGCAGTTGGAATGAATGTACATGCTAAGATTGGTATGCAGGATTCGAAACTGCATAATAAATCGTAGGCTTGTGCAGCATTCTTTAACTGGCTTCGTGGCGCAATGCATAAGTGTGTTGTTTACATAGTGGCTCTAGGCTGGAGGAAACCTGTACAGTTGAACAAATAAACTATATGTGTGTCGAAATATCAGTTCAAAGAATCGTGGAATATATTTTTGGATCAGTTTTGGCCAAATAAGAACTAAGAGAGGAAGGAAGGGAGAGGGAAGGGAGAGGGCTGAACATGGAGATATATAATGGACTAAATAACGAACGTAAACATATATATTGGACTGAGTAAGAGGGAAGGGGTGGAAGTAGTGGAGCTGATTGAAAGGAAAAGGAAGGACTCAAAGGGTAAATACGATCTCAATAAACCTTCTGAATAACATGATACCTTCTTAAACTGCATAGATATATCGTCTAATTTAGGAAGGGGTAAATAGAGAGAGAGTGAGAGAGAGGAAGAACTGAGGGAAAGGATGGAAGAGCGAGGGGAATGAAGGGAGGAAGAGAGAGTGGAAGGAAGGGGTAAGAAGATAGAGAGAGAGGAAGAAGTGAAGGGAAAGATGAAAGAGCGAAGAGAAGGAAGGGAGAGAAAGGGAGAGAGAAATATAACTGAGGGGAAGGGTGGAAGAGAGAGAGAGAGGGGGGGGGAACTGAGGGAAAAGGTGGAAGAGAGAGAGAGGGGGGGAACTGAAGGAAAGGGTGGAAGAGAGAGAGAGGGGGGAACTGAGCGAAAGGGTGGAAGAGAGAGAGAGAGGGGGGGACTGAGGGAAAGGGTAGGAAAGAGAGAGGGGAACTGAGGGAAAGGGTGAAGAGAGAGAGAGAGACCATGAGGGAAAGGGAACAGAAAGTGAGCGAAAGATGAAGAGAGAGAGAGAGAGAGAGGACTGAGGGAAAGGGTGGAAGAGAGAGAGAGAGGGGGGGAACTGAGGGAAAGGGTGGAAGAGAGAGAGAGAAAGGGGTGCTGAGGGAAAGGGTGGAAGAGAGAGAGAGGGGGGACATGAGGGAAAGGGTGGAACAGAGAGGGGGGGAACTGAGCGAAAGGGTGGAAGAGAGAGAGAGAGGGGAACTGAAGGAAAGGGTGGAAGAGAGAGAGAGGGGGGGAACTGAGGGAAAGGGTGGAAGAGAGAGAGAGGGGAACTGAGGGAAAGGGTGGAAGAGAGAGAGAGAGGGGGGAACTGAGGGAAAGGATGGAAGAGAGAGAGAGAGAGGGGGGGGGGAACTGAGGGAAAGGGTGAAAGAGAGAGAGAGAGGGGGGGATCTGAGGGAAAGGGTAGAAGAGAGAGAGAGAGGGGAACGGAGCGAAAGGGTGGCAGAGAGAGAGAGAGGGGGGGGGAACTGAGGGAAAGGGTGGAAGAGAGAGAGGGGGGGGAACTGAAGGAAAGGGTGGAAGAGAGAGAGAGAGAGGGGGGAACTGAGGGAAAGGGTGGAAGAAAGAGAGAGGGGGAACTGAGGGAAAGAGTGGAAGAGAGAGAGGGGGGGGGAACTGAGGAAAGGGTGGAAGAGAGAGATGGGGGGGGGAACGAGGGAAAGGGTGGACGAGAGAGAGAGAGAGGGGGGAACTGGGGGAAAGGGTGGAAGAGAGAGAGAGGGGGGGGGGAACTGAAGGAAAGGTGGAAGAGAGAGAGAGAGGGGGGAACTGAGGGAAAGGGTGGAAGAGAGAGAGAGAGAGGGGGGAACTGAGGGAAAGGGTGGAAGAGAGAGAGAGTGAACTGAAGGAAATGGTGGAAGAGAGAGAGAGAGAGGGGGAGGGGGAACTGAGGGAAAGGGTGGAAGAGAGAGAGAGAGAGGGAACTGAAGGAAAGGGTGGAAGAGAGAGAGGGGGGGGAACTGAGGGAAAGAGTGGAAGAGAGAGAGAGAGAGGGGGAACTGAAGGAAAGGGGGGGAGAGAGGAGGGGAACTGAGGGAAAGGGTGGGAAAGAGAGAGAGGGGGGGGAACTGAGGGAAAGGGTGAAGAGAGAGAGAGAGGGGGGAACTGAGGAAAGGGTGAAAGGGAGAGAGAGGGGGGGGAACTGAGGGAAAGGGTGAAAGAGAGAGAGAGGGGAACTGAGGGAAAGGGTGTGAAAGAGAGAGAGAGAGGGGGGGAACTGAGGGAAAGGGTGAAAGAGAGAGAGAGAGGGGGGGGGGGGAACTGAGGAAAGGGTGAAAGAGAGAGAGAGGGGGGGGGAAACTGAGGGAAAGGGTGAAAGAGAGAGAGGGGGGGGAACTGAGGGAAAGGGTGAAAGAGAGAGAGAGAGGGGGGGGAACTGAGGGAAAGGGTGAAAGAGAGAGAGAGAGGGGGGGGGAACTGAAGGAAAGGGTGAAAGAGAGAGAGAGAGGGGGGGGGGGAACTGAGGGAAAGGGTGAAAGAGAGAGAGAGGGGGGGGGGAACTGAGGGAAAGGGTGAAAGAGAGAGAGAGAGGGGGGGGGGGGAACTGAGGGAAAGGGTGAAAGAGAGAGAGAGAGGGGGCAACTGAGGGAAAGAGTGGAAGAGAGAGGGTTAATATAGAGGGGAAGGGAGGAGGGGTTGCGGTACCTGAGGGGATGCAAGGAAACACTAACATGGTTTTCTTGCCCACCGCGTTCCCTGCCTCCCTGACTTATTGTTTACACTCTCTCTCTCTCTCTCTCTGTTATCTGTTATCTGTTTTAAAAATCGTCACCTGTAAGTGGCACCGATTGGTCCGATTAGCGTGTCGCTCATTGGTAATTTGTGTAGGGTTTTTTCCCCTAGATAGGTTGCCCGCCAAGGCTATCGAGTCCCATCCACCCGGAAACACCCCTTTCAGATACCAGGGGGACAGCTATCACCAGAGACAACCCTATTACAAGGGGACCACACCCCTTTTAGATACCAGGGGGACAGCTATCACCAGAGACACCCCTCTTACAGGGGAACCACACCCCTTTCAGATACTAGGGGGACAGCTATAACCAGAGACACCCCTATAAAGGGGGACCGCGGGTCGCCTAACACCATAGACAACCCTAACCTATAGGGGAAGAGTGGAGGAGATGTACCAAAACTCTTCTGGGGAGCCCAGGGACCCTGACTCAAACATCAGGGGGATGAGGATGTAGACTGTGCCTTTTCAGGGCTGGGGACTAGTCAGCGCAGGAAAAGGACCTTGAAGCCCCTGCAATCCGAACTGTGTGTGTCTGTGTGTGGTGTATGTGAATTAATTAACCTGTGCTTGCTTATTATATCCCCCGATCCCCTCATCTCTTGCTGCCTCCTCCCTATTTACCTGTTATACCTGTCTACCCACCTTTTATCCCTACCTATGTCTCTACTTATCTTCACCCTCTATATCTCCCTCTTCCTCTCTGCCTTATTTATCTATTTCCTTCTTTCGTTTCCTTCTCTCCACTGCTTCCATACCTATCTTCACCTACAGTACATCTCCCACTTCCTTTCTATCTCTCTCCTTTACTTCCTCTCCTGCTTTCCCCTTTTTCTCTTTACCCGTCTCTCTCTCTCTCCCCCCTTCTATATTTTCCCATGTGAAGGGGGTGAGAGGGGAATTTTTTTCACGAAGCCAGTGTCCCTCTGTAGAATATGGAAAAGTTCGTCACCACCTTTTTTTGTTTTCTATCTTTTTTCCTAATCGTCCCTTTTCTTTAATTCCCCCCCTCCCCCCCCCCCCCCCTTTCTTTTCTTGTCTCACTATGCCTTGATCATCCAACCTTTCTTACTGTGCTTTCCTGCCTATGTCTTCCTTTCTTTCAGCCTCTAGTTAAGTTCTCAATCATATCCCTAATATTATCTTATCCCTTTCCTGTTCCCAAAAGATCTTCCTCAATCCCACATTCCTATTCGTGTATTTCTCCCTCTTCTTCCCCTTTTATTATTATATATATATATACGGTATATATATTTGTTTGTCATTATAGCTTCACCATCCAACATTTGTTTTCTACCTATTATTTCCCTTTTTTCATTCCTCTGATAATTTTCCCCCAATCATTCTCTCACCCTTCTCCTTTCTCATCCATTCTTTTCTTTCAATCCTGCATTTATATTCGTATATTCCTCCTCTGTGTTCCCCTTTCGTTCTACATCTGTGTCATTATCCTATGTATTTGACTGTGCATTTCTACATATTCTTAATTTACCATACCTCACTTTATAGGCCTTTATCATATCCTCTCCTTCCCTTATTTTTTCCTCCCCCGTTATGCTTTCCTCTTTGCATGTTCCTGTCTATTCTCGCCTGTTCGCCATCATGTTGCCTATTGTCTTTGCTACCCATCTAATCTTATGCCTTCCAATATGCAGTACGGATATCTTTACCTATCTGCCTAGCCTACTTATCTAAACGTGTTTTTATATATATTTTATTGTTATTATTATTTGTATTTTGCATTTCTCTCTCTAACTCTCATCGCTGTTTTATCTGTGCCACCCGCTCATTCCCCTTCTCGTACTAGACCTAATTTCAGCTTCTTCACCCTTTGAGAACTATACAAAAAAAAATACAGTTTACTCTGGCTATCATTAGACGCTATTACGCAGCTTAAGAAAGATCTTTGGAAGATAAAAGGGTAAAGACTGGTCCAATCAACCCTCGTACTTCTATATACCCTTCCTACTCTGAGTAAAATTGTATAATGATAGCCAGAATAAACTGTCTAACCGCGTCATAAACCTAAAGAGGTTAATTGTCTGCCTATTTTATCATTCTCGTTAAGTATATAATTATGTGTTTCTCCATAGGCCTGGCGTCTCTTTGGCAATTGACAACGTGAGAGTTCCACATCTGTCTGTCAATTAATACACCCACACACCCACATATATATACAATATACTCTATCAACTATATATATATATCTATTTATTAACTGTCTATCTAGCTAACCTACTGTAGGTCACCTTCACTCTCTCCTTTCACCTGTCTGTCATCCTCAGCCTATTGCCCACCCCATGCTCAACATATTGATATCCCTAGCTCGACCTATTACCCTGTTGTACAGTTGGCCAAGTAAGTCGTGTCGCCGCTATAATTACGTTTTGCTCGCTGTATGCTTTATTAATGCCTGTCAGATGTTGAATAGGGTGTGTAAAGATAGGAACATGTTTGTATATCTCACTCAAAACGATGAAGTAATGCTTAGATAGTGTTGATACCAATTATTGATCGAAATATAGGCTACTTGGTGCCGCGACATCACTTATTTGGCCGACTGTACAGTACACTACCTCCATTTTCCATTCTTAAATACATAACATGTTTATCTTTCATATTTAGTACTATATTATTTCCGATAATGGATCTACATACCTAAATCAGAAAACTGCATGTTATTATTCTTTGACTTCCGCTTGCCTGAGCAAATGCCTTGGGCTACTTGAGGCTCAGAGGCCGAATATTGTACACTGGAATCTCAATAAGGTAAATGCTTCAGACTACTGTGCTTTATTTTATCTGATGGTAAACTGTCATCGCCATCTTGATCAATCAGGCATTGCAAATATTTAATATCAGAATGTACTGTTTATTATGAAAATCTGGCATTAACGTGATGTAGAGACGCAGTAGTTTCATATTTGCCATAACATATAGAAAAAATCAGCGACTAAATAAAATTCGACAGAAAATGGAGATTAATTAAATGTGATAATACTGAGGAGATTTCCACTTGAGGGCGTTTTTTCTGGGCCCCTTTCTCTCTCGTGTTTAGCCCCATTGATTTTGAGATTTTAAGACGTTCGACCGATCAGTTTGGCGATTTTAAGAACTTTCGCTCCATTTCTGTCAATTTTAAGACCTTTCATGTCATTTAGATGTCGATTTTTTTTCCTGGCGAGCGATAGTGAGCCTGTATTTTCTGAGGAATCCGCCTTCGGCCGGGACATTTTTTACCATACAAATTCTTGAAAGGTGGTGTAATTATATGCTTGATGGAGATCTAGGGAACAAACTAAAAACCTCCCCTTAACACCAATGACGATAGTCAGGATGTGGGTTGGTTTATTAGTAATATCTTTGTGTGTGTGTGTGTGTTCACTAGTTTATTCACCTAGTCGTAGCATACAGGATTTAAGCTAGGCTCGTGTTGTCCCGTTTCCAATTCTATTTTTATCCATTTTTTTCTTTAAAAGTATGGATACTTATTGCTCTCACCACCTCCCCCTCCAAACTATGCCATGTGTGTTTGTTTTGTTTTGTTTTTTTTCTATGTGAATGAGGGAGACAAAAGGCAGAACTGCCTGTAGCGAGTGCCTCCCCCAGAGTTGAAAGAGTGACAGGGCCAAAATCAAGAGACGTTCGAGCTAAAATGCCTGGACACACGGAGTTTGAAGCAATTTAAGTCATAGGAAGAGGAAAAGACTGATTCTGGGAGAGAGTTCCAGAGCTCAGCAGTTGAATAGAAGAAAGCCTGAGAATAGCGTTTCACTCTTGGGTTGGAGAATTGCACAGAGTAGGGGTGGGATTGTGTTGCAAGACAAGTACTACGTACCATACCATACGTAGAGGAGGTGGTATACACTGGGAAAGCTCCGAGGAACACTGATTATTGTAGTAGCGATAGAATAGCGAGAGATGCAACATTGCGGGGGAGAGAGAGAGATTGCAAAGGCTTTCCTCTCTACTTTGTCTAGGAGTGTGGTGTGAGAGGATCCTTCCCACACATGTGAACGATACTCAATACAAGGGCGAACTGTGCCCCTGTAAAGGAGGCTGCCTTAGCAAGACTGGTAATATGGTCCTTCCAAGTGGGAGCAGAAGAAAAAGAGACACTGAGAATATTGAGAGAAGATGAAGGATTGATTCTTGTATTGTTGAAGAATAGGGATAGTCCTCTGGAGGTTCCGGACGGGTAGTAAGATGGAGAAATTGGGTCTTGGAAGCATTAAATGCAACAAGGTTTTCTCTACCCAAATTGGAAATAGTAGCTAGATCAGAAGATAAGTGTGCTATGGCTTCATTATGTTTGCTTTTGAGGGACTGCTGGCTGGGGCGTTCTGGAAAACTAATCGAGTAGTGTAAGGTAGAGTCATCTGAGTATGAATGGATAGGACTGGATGTACAGTTGAGAAGATAATTTTTTTAAATTAGAAAGAGAATAGGAGATAGGACAGAACGCTGAGGAACACCGGAGTTGATAGGATGAAGAAGTGAGCGATGGCCATCCACAACCGCAGCTATGGAATGGCCGGAAAGGAAGTTAGAGACAAAGGCACAGATGGAGGGATAGAAACCCTAGGAGGGTAGTTTAAAAATTAAAGATTTGTGCCAGACTCTATCGAAGGCCTTCGATATATCTAGTGCAATAGAAAAAGTATTACTGAAGTCCCGAAAGGAGGATGACCAAGAGTTAATAAGATGTGAAAGAAGATCACCAGTAGAGCACCCTTAAGGAAGCCATACTGGCGATCTGAGAGCAGATTATGAAAAAAAAAGAAATGCTTAAGAAATTTGGAAGCAAGAATAATTTCAAAAACTTTAGAGATACAGGAGATGAGAGCAATTGGACGATAGTTGGAGGGTTGAGAGCGTTCACCCTTCTTTGGGACAGGTTGAATGAGAGCAAACTTCCAGCAAGAAGGTAAGACGTTAGAGGAGAGACAGAGACGAAATAATTTGCCTAGGCAGGGGGGTCAGCACGGAAGCATAGTTTTTGAGTACAACAGGAGGAACACCGTCCGGACCGTACGCCTTCTTAGTATTAAGCCCAGAAAGGGTAGAAAGTACATCTTTAGATGAGATTAGGATATTAGGCATAAGTAGGAGAGAAGGGGGTGGAGAGGGAGAAATAGCACCGGAACCATCCAAGGTGTAGTTACTAGCTAAGGTTTGAGCGAAGAGTTCAGCTTTGTCAGAGGAGAGATGGTGTTCGACTGAGTAAAAATTAGAGGAAAGGCCGCGAATATTGCAAAAGTTGATTGTAAGAGTGACAGGCCGTGGTCCAGAGCATTTAGAGGGGTCATCAGGGGAAGGTCGGGCAGGTGTGGGGGCATTTATGGTCTACCCCCCCCCCCCCCCCCCCCTGGATGTCCCCCCGGGGACTCCGAGGCTGGGCCTGTGTTCATCATCTTTGAATATTATTTTGTGTGGAAGGAGGAAGTGTGGTGTGCATGTTAAGTGTAGTGAAGTAGATAGGAGGAGGTGTTTGTGAGAGCTGGCTGGACTACTCTCAGTGTAAGTGAGGCACAAAGGGGATCAGTAAGAGAGGCCAAGCAAGTGTGTGTGTGTGTGTGCGGGTGTGTGTGTATGTGTTTTGTGTTTTGTTTTATTCCGCCATTAATAATAAAATATAAAGGTGCATGTAAAAAGATGCATGTATAGGCCTACTAACTAATGTAACGTATGTATGCAGTAGGCCTATGTGCGTCTTTATGTAAGTAGAACTCACATGAACTCCATTTACGAGGCAGTTTGTCATGTTTGGCAGTCGGTTTGATTCCAGCTACCGGTAATTCCAGCTACCGGTAATTCCAGCTACCGGTAATTCCAGCTACCGGTAATTCCAGCTACCGGTAATTCCAGCTACCGGTAATTCCAGCTACCGGTAATTCCAGCTACCGGTAATTCCAGCTACCGGTAATTTGAATTGCTTGGCAACTAATTTATCAATAAATAATGGGAAAATAAGAAACTGCTATGTCTCCGAGTCATAAGTATGCAAATTTTTCACAATTTACTTATTTCGGCAAAAACTAAAACTTCGTAATAGCTAAATAATGAAGACGGGACATGGCAATTTACCGTCAGATGAAATAAAACAGGGTATAGTAATCAACGAATATGCTATTAGTTAGATAATTAGTCTCGCATCAGTGATTAAGGGAGCCCACCTCGCTTTTTTTTCTCTTTCTCTCCCTCTTTCTTTGGCTTGTATCCATTCGGCCCCATTCAGCCTACTGTTTTAAGACGCTTACCCCCATCCAGGTGTCAATATTTTCCTGGCGAACGGTAGCGAGCCAGCATATATATATTTTTGTTTTACAGCAAGCTATATTTGTACATTTTTCGATAGAAAAATGTCTCCGGCGAAGCCGGATTTCTCCATACAATGCTGGCTCGCTATCGCTCGCCAGGAAACAAAATCGACACCTGGATGGGAATAAACGTCTTAAAACAGTTGGCTGAATGGGGCCAAATGGATGCAAGTCATAGAAAGAGAGAAAATAGAGAGAGATAAAAAAAGCCGGTGACCCCCCTTAATTGAATATATACCTTTACATGACCACAAATTTCCGTCAAAAGTCATACCCTGAGAACGGAAATACGTCAAAGCTATTCATACTCCGATCCATAATGCTAAGTATACCTAAGGAATATAGGAGAACACCAGTATCTGCAACATGCCTACTGACCCAACGAGGCAGATCCTTTTTCACTCCTCGACCCTATGACCTTCTACCCGAGCACAGCGAGTGTGTGTTACTCTCTCTCTCTCTCTCTCTCTCTCTCTCTCTCTCTCTCTCTCTGGACGACATTGTGGAAGCCTTCGAAGATACCACAAAAGATGCAAATGAAAATACCCTTTTTGTCATCCATGCTGGTTCAAATGACGTCATGCGCACCAGATCCGAAGAGTTGATGGAGAAATATCGCAAGATGATCCAGCACTACAAAAACAAGTCAAGGAATATCATCATCTCAGGCATTCTCCCCAAGATCGACGCACCTGACAAATTCTACGACAAGGCCTTCAGCACAAATAGCCGACTAAAATATTTGTGTCTGAGGGAAGAAGTTGAATTCATCAACCTCTGGGACAACTTCTACAACCAGCCTACTCTGTTCCGCAAGGATGGCACTCATCTAAACCCTGTGGGTTCAGCACGCACGTCTCCTACACGAAGCAGCCCGCAGCCATGGATCAAAAAACGCCATCCGAGAAGAAGCAGCAGTGACATAAATCATCCAACGCCAAGCAAAAAACAGAGGCAACCGAGGACCACCAGCGATAAGGACCGAAGACAGCAAGGACCGAGGACAGCCTTAAACATAAATGTAGATCCGACAAGAACCAAAAATATTATTAAAGAGCGTTCCGTGAGTTCTAAAATAACAAATTTAAAGGTTTTCTATGCAAACGCTCGTAGCATACGCAATAAATTTTCAGATTTAGAGGAGCTAGTGTTTACAGAAAATTATGATGTGATTGGCATAACAGAATCTTGGCTCAATACAGAAGATAGAGACCTTTTAGCAGAGTATTCACTTCCCGGTTATGTAATGTTTGAGAAAAGCCGAATAAATCGAAATGGAGGTGGCGTTTTACTTTATATCAAAGAAAGTCTTAACCCTACCCTCTTGTCAAAACCTCAAATTGTGAACGTCGACACATCTTTTGTGCTAACAAAGAATAATAAAGGTACAAAAATAATACTTGCATTAATATACAGACCTCCAGCTCAATCAGTGCAAACTGACCGAGAAATTTACAAACAAATTGCAGATGTAAGTAACTCACAAGATACCGTAATTTTTGGAGACTTTAATTTACCTGTGACCAAGTGGGGCGATACTCTTACTTCACACACCGGACATGACTTGTATACGAACTTGCAAGAGAGTTCGCTTTATCAATTTGTTCGAACGCCGACCCGTGGTAATAACGTTCTTGACATTGTACTTGCAACAAAAGAAGAATTAATAGAGAATTTGAATGTTGGTGATGAATTCAGTAACAGCGACCATCGTACGATAACTTTCACTTTAAAGCTTACTATTAACGAACCAAATAGTAGCATCGAAAAAGTCCCTAATTTCAAGAAAGCAAACTTCCATAAACTTAGAGCTATGTTTAAAGAAACTGACTGGAGCTTTTTAATTAACAATAACGACATAAATACATCTTGGAAGTTATTCGAAACCACTTACCTAAAAGCAGTGCAAGACTGCATACCATCGAAAATACGGTGTCCAGGCCATAATAATAAGCCCAAATGGTGGAACAAAGATATTTCAAACTGCCTGCTTGCTAAAAAATTTGCTAATTAAAATCCTCACAAAATGACGAAGAACGGGTGAAATTTGTAGAGCTACGACGCAAAGCCAAAAAGTTAATTAAGCAAAGTAAAAAGACCTTAGAGTTACATATTGCGAATCAAAGTAAAACAAACCCGAAAGAATACTATAGTTATATCAGAAAGAAAAAAGTAGTTACTTCAACTGTTGGACCGTTAGTCGATGAAAATGGAGAATACACCAAAGACGAAGTACAAATGAGTAATGCCCTCAATACCTTCTTTGCATCAGTTTTTACAACAGAAGACCTCAGTGATATCCCTACACCATCGCCGATTCAGATTGATAATTCAGATGTTCTAAGCAATATCACCGTTACAGAGAGAGAAGTATTGAATTGTTTAGATAAACTCAAGGTAAATAAAACGCCTGGACCTGATACAATCTCGCCTAGAGTTCTAAAGAAGCTAATGATGAGCACTCCAAACTACTGACATTACTATTCAATAAATCCTTGCAGTCTGGAACTATGCCTGATCAGTGGAAGCTAGCCAACATAACACCGATATTCAAAAAAGGCAGCAAATCCCTACCCAGTAACTATCGTCCAATTAGCTTAACCTCAGTTGTATGTAAAATGCTAGAAACGGTCATAAGAGACAGACTCGTAAATCACTTAGAGGAAAATAACATAGATACTCAGCACCTCTTTCGCTTTCGTAAAAAACGTTCCTGTTTAACAAACCTCTTAGACTTCTTCCACGATATCCTCAACCTCTACGATGAGAGTAAAGCTGTAGATATTATATACCTTGATTTTCAAAAGGCCTTTGACAAAGTTCCCCACAAACGTTTACTGCTAAAACTAAAAGCGCATGGAATACAAGACGGTGTGTTGAAATGGATAGAAAATTGGCTCAGCGACAGAAAGCAAAGAGTAGTCATAAACGGTAAGGCATCTAAATGGACCAATGTAAGTAGCGGGGTACCCCAGGGATCGGTACTAGGTCCAATTCTCTTTCTAATTTACATCAACGACATAGATGAGGGTCTCACCTGTACAATCTCAAAATTTGCTGACGATACAAAAATTGCAAATAGCGTACTCTCAAAAGAACAAGTTGACGATATGCAACACAATCTAGATAAATTGTCATGTTGGGCCCAAATTTGGCAAATGAGTTTCAATGCGGATAAATGTAAAGTACTACATATCGGATACCTAAATGAGAAAGCAAACTATTCGATGAATGGCACTCAGCTTAAGAATGTAAACAGAGAAACCGATCTGGGAGTAACAATATCGAGTAACCTAAAACCGAGTCAACAATGTTCAGAAGTTGTTAAGAAGGCAAACAAAATAATTGGCTTTATAGGCAGGTCATTTGAGCATAAATCCAAAGAAGTTATCCTAACCCTTTACAATTCCTTAGTCCGCCCTCTTCTGGAATACTGCATTCAATCCTGGTGCCCTTATTACCAAAAAGATATAAACAAGCTAGAACGAGTTCAACGTAGAGTTACCAAAATGATACCTAGCCTAAAGAACAAACCATACGAAGAGCGTCTTAGAGAATTAAATCTATTTCCTTTAACCCAGCGCAGATTAAGAGGTGACTTAATTCAAGTGTTCAAAATCATCAAAGGCATCGACAATATGGACTGTAGTAAGTACTTCACTATCGACCAATCTAATTACACGCGGGGAAAGCGGGGAAACGGTTGCAAAATTATTGGTAAATCTTTTAACTCACACGAATCTAAGAATTTCTTCTTCAATCGAGTTGTCAACTTGTGGAATGGGCTTCCCCGAAACGTTATAGACTGCATCACCGTTGATTCATTTAAACTCCGCCTAGACAAATATCTCGCATCAAACCCGCGACTGACTGCGTTTGTAAATGAATAACTTTATTTTATCCCCCCCTCAGTTACTAACCCATCTGTCCCCTACTAACTTCCTAATCCTACCACGGACATTAGTTCCAGGGCAGTAATTCCCTTTCCAATGTTCCCTTACCCACTCTAAACCACTGTTTGGACACTTGATCCTCAGTGTTTTGGAGGACAAGCAACCTAGAAGGGTCACTAGATCTGTTGTTGCTTGATTTCCTTTGTACTCCTTTGTACTCTCTCTCTCTCATTTATATTTTCATAGTTTTTATTATTTATGGGTGTTTTGTTTATTAGTTTAAGTAATATGTTTATATATGATTTTATGTTTTGGGATGTACTCTCAACTGACGTGCTTGTGGTGCGTGCGGGAGGAAGTGTTGCCAAGTAGGTCTCTCTCTCTCCCTCTCTCTCTCTCTCTCTCTCTCACTCTCTCTCTCTCTCTCTCTCTCTCTCTCTCTCTGCGCTTCAATAGACCCTTGGCATAACAGTACCAGGGGCAGGAAGTTTATTTACACAAGTTAAGTTTTCACAGTGGTATGACGTGCGTGCTGAGGTGTGTAATTAATATATGTGTGTGTCTGTGGGTGGGTGTGAGTGTGCCTGTGTGTGTGTGACTGTGTATGTGCGTGTGTGACTGTGTGTATGTGAGAGAGAGAGAGAGAGGTTGTGATAGAGATAATAAGGGTTAAGCCAGACTAACAGTGTTGGTATAGGGACGGGCCGGTATAAGGAGCGGCGCCTTAGGATTAACTATTTATATGGGGCTCATTGATTACCGGGCCTGGCTGAGGGACACTTGGCGTAATAACCTTTATTTACTGCCCCACTGAGTCGATACATTTCAATATCATAATTGTTTGTGATTCAATTATTTAGGTACAATTGGGCACAAAATATCAATGTCTTGGCTATGAGCAACTTGGGCCTATTTCACTAATCATAGCATCGATGCAGACAGTACTGGTTCTTGAGAAAAGAGTCCAAGATAACCTAGTTCACAGGAACGCGTCACAGCAACTTGCTCAATGTGTGCCAGAGAGAGAGAGATGGTGTGAGAGAGAGAGAGAGAGAGATAGGAGGGGAGAGTGAGCGAGAAGGGTGGGGGAGTGAGAGAGAGAGAGAGGGGGGGGGGGGAAGAGTGAGAGAGGGGGGGAGAGTGAGAGAGAGATGAGGCAGTTTTATATTCTCTGTGATCGTGTGAAAACGTTAGAAATAGTAGTGGGTGAACGAAAAGAAGGAATTAGATTACGGAAATTTCAAGACACTACTAAAAAAGGCAAGCAAATAATACAGGACAGACGGAAGGATAAATAGACACTCAAATACAGACAGACAGACAGGTAGACATAGAGGAAGGGAGATGAATATAAGAATGCTAAAATCAGGGTCCATGTGTATAATAGACCTTGGCTAAAATTAACTCCGAAAAATTAACAGAATAAATAAAAACCACCTAAGAAGGAGCGCACTATATTGATATTATTTCGCGAAGTTACCTGAAGAGTTAAGCTATCTGGGAAACGTCAACAAAGTGTTCCGCCTCAAATGTTTTGTTTATTCATGAATAACAAAATAGTGGACAAAAACAGGTTAACCAATAATGTATTGGTGACGTCTTTGTGTTATTTTTATGTTATTTGTTTGTATTCTAGCTATATTTAGACGATATTTGCAGCATAAGAGGGAGCTGTTGTAGTAAAATTATTAATTAAGATAGTTCGAAGCCTGTTAATTGCTGCAGTCTCTTTTGAACTTGAATAAAATCGTCTATAAGTAGCCAGCATAAAATGAAAAGGACGGGACTGGTACTGAACGGGTTAAAGGGGCTGTCACACGAACAGTTCTTGTGGCTAATGTCTTTGGAGTCAAATAGGCAAGGGTTTTTACTTTTCTTCATAGCGTAGATTTAATCATGGGAACCCAAACATGCGCGGTCTTAATATTGACATAGAAATGGGGTTAAGGTCTTAAAATCGACAAACTAATAGGGCTAACATCTAAAAATCTGACAACTAATGGGACTAAACATGAGGGAGAAGGTGGTCTAGAAAAATATACCCATCTCCCCCATTAACACAAATATGTCCTAGTGACCCGGTACTTGACTATAATATTATGTAAAACCAGGTTACACATTAACCACTTCAGTACGAGTGACGCCATTATTCCTTATAGTTTGGCTATAATTAGACGATTATATGCAGCTTAGGAAGGAAATCTAGTTACCAGATAGGTGTATTATTTCTCCGTTAATTAATTGAATATCATAAATCCGTCCTAAACAGATGAAAATCGTCTAATTATAGCTAGAATAAAAATAATAATAACTCGTCCGTATTCCCCCCATAAAACTACACGCATGATACTTCCTTATAAATATGACGGTAATGAAGGGCAATATACACAATCCAAACAAGAATCAAAACTGGAAATAAATTAGATATCAGAGAAATAGAAGCACATAGAAGAAAAACAACTATCAAGCAATTGGATATTTTTTTTTTTTTTTTTTGTTAAGCGTAGGTGTAAAGTTCAAGGTAGTTGTGAAATCGTAGCGGGTAAAAATAACGTTATATGAAAAAAAAAAAAGGAATAGAAAAAGATGAAAAGGCCAAACGAGGAGAAGCAAAGGAAAGCGTGGGTAGGTGAAAAGGCCAAAGTAAGTGAACAATCGTAGCAGGTCAAAATAAAGTAATATATAGAAAAAAGTAAATAATACAAAATAAAAATAAACAAAAAATAATAAAAGACAAATTGAGAGAGAATGAGGGAGCCAGAGGAAAGGCCTTAATGAGGGTGGGGAAGCGAAATGGAGTAGGTCTGTGTGAGAGAGAGAGAGAGAGAGAGTGTGTGTGCGTGTGAGAGTGAGGGAGAGTAAGTGAGAGAGAGAGAGAGAAAGAATGAGAGATAGAGATATGTGGCTACAAAATTATGTGAGTTATTCTGCAAGTGAGTAAGAAAATGGGTGTTATTAATTGTCTGGATTTTAAACCATTATGATGGATTATATAATAATTATGTACTCTAATGATAATTTAAATTATTTATGCTATCCTCTTCTTATGTAGGAATCACCATTATTTAATTCTGACTGCTGTTAATTAAAATGAATTCAACATCATACTTCACTACACTAAACAAGCATACCACACTTCTCTCTGCCACAAAACAATAATCACTCTCTCAACTCTAGGGGAGGCACTTGTCACAGGCAGCTCTGCCTTTTGTCTCTCTCATCCACATAGAAAAAATACACTCCTATTTTATATAGTTTCTGACTCAAATACTCCAATGATTTCTTATTCAAACCTTTCCGTACCTTAGACAAACACTTCTTTTAAATCCTGTTCCAATATCAATCTTGTTATCCATTGGACTCGACTCTAATGAACAACTAGCATCTTGAAATATTAGTATTACCTCTATAATTAATTAATGCTAAGATACCAGCCCTCGTTATTAATGCTAAGATACCAGCCCTCGTTATTAGATGTGGAGGAGTGAGGGCTGCGTAAACTATACTGTATGTATGGATGCCTTAAAACTGCTAAAGGGAGAGGTATTGGAGTGAGTAGTCGAATTAGATTTTCACACATTATTGTATTTAGGGTACAAAGTACAAAGGAAATCAAGCAACAACAGATCTAGTGACCCTTCTAGGCTGCTTGTCCTCCAAAACACTGAGGATCAAGTGTCCAAACAGTGGTTTAGAGTGGGTAAGGGAACATTGGAAAGGGA
Organism: Paralithodes platypus; assembly: GCA_032716605.1. Taxonomy (NCBI): domain Eukaryota; kingdom Metazoa; phylum Arthropoda; class Malacostraca; order Decapoda; family Lithodidae; genus Paralithodes; species Paralithodes platypus. The sequence goes on along the minus strand of CM064520.1, from coordinate 20,244,803 downwards.
ACTACTGCCCTAGAACTAATGACCGTGGCAGGATTAGGAAGTTAGTAGGGGACAGATGGGTTAGTAACTGAGGGGGGGGATAAAATAAAGTTATTCATTTACAAACGCAGTCAGTCGCGGGTTTGATGCGAGATATTTGTCTAAGCGGAGTTTAAATTAATCAACGGTGCTGCAGTCTATAACGTCTCGGGGAAGCCCATTCCACAAGTTGACAACTCGATTGAAGAAGAAATTCTTAAATTCGTGCGAGTTAAAAGATTTACCAATAATTTTGCAACCGTTTCCCCGCGTGTAATTAGATTGGTCGATAGTGAAGTACTTACTACAGTTCATATTGTTATGCCTTTGATGATTTTGAACACTTGAATTAAGTCACCTCTTAATCTGCGCTGGGTTAAAGGAAATAGATTTAATTCTCTAAGACGCTCTTCGTATGGTTTGTTCTTTAGGCTAGGTATAATTTTGGTAACTCTACGTTGAACTCGTTCTAGCTTGTTTATATCTTTTTGGTAATAAGGGCACCAGGATTGAACGCAGTATTCCAGAAGAGGGCGGACTAAGGAATTGTAAAAGGTTAGGATAACTTCTTTGGATTTATGCTCAAATGACCTGCCTATAAAGCCAATTATTTTGTTTGCCTTCTTAACAACTTCTGAACATTGTTGACTCGGTTTTAGGTTACTCGATATTGTTACTCCCAGATCAGTTTCTCTGTTTACATTCTTAAGCTGAGTGCCATTCATCGAATAGTTTGCTTTCTCATTTAGGTATCCGACATGTAGTACTTTACATTTATCCGCATTGAAACTCATTTGCCAAATTTGGGCCCAACATGATAATTTATCTAGATTGTGTTGCATATCGTCAATTTGTTCTTTTGAGAGTACGCTATTTGCAATTTTTGTATCATCAGCAAATTTTGAGATTGTACAGGTGAGACCCTCATCTATGTCGTTGATGTAAATTAGAAAGAGAATTGGTCCTAGTACCGATCCCTGGGGTACCCCGCTACTTACATTGGTCCATTTAGATGCCTTACCGTTTATGACTACCCTTTGCTTTCTGTTGCTGAGCCAATTTTCTATCCATTTCAACACACCGTCTTGTATTCCATGCGCTTTTAGTTTTAGCAGTAAACGTTTGTGGGGAACTTTGTCAAAGGCCTTTTGAAAATCAAGGTATATAATATCTACAACTTTACTCTCATCGTAGAGGTTGAGGATATCGTGGAAGAAGTCTAAGAGGTTTGTTAAACAGGAACGTTTTTTACGAAAGCCGTGTTGAGTATCTTTAAGTATGTTATTTTCCTCTAAGTGATTTACGAGTCTGTTTCGTATGACCGTTTCTAGCATTTTACATACAACTGAGGTTAAGCTAATTGGACGATAGTTACTGGGTAGGGATTTGCTGCCTTTTTTGAATATCGGTGTTATGTTGGCTAGCTTCCACTGATCAGGCATAGTTCCAGACTGCAAGGATTTATTGAATAGTAATGTCAGTGGTTTGGAGAGCTCATCCTTAGCTTCCTTTAGAACTCTAGGCGAGATTGTATCAGGTCCTGGCGTTTTATTTACCTTGAGTTTATCTAAACAATTCAATACTTCTCTCTCTGTAACGGTGATATTGCTTAGAACATCTGAATTATCAATCTGAATCGGCGATGGTGTAGGGATATCACTGAGGTCTTCTGTTGTAAAAACTGATGCAAAGAAGGTATTGAGGGCATTACTCATTTGTACTTCGTCTTTGGTGTATTCTCCATTTTCATCGACTAACGGTCCAACAGTTGAAGTAACTACTTTTTCTTTCTGATATAACTATAGAATTCTTTCGGGTTTGTTTTACTTTGATTCGCAATATGTAACTCTAAGGTCTTTTTACTTTGCTTAATTAACTTTTTGGCTTTGCGTCGTAGCTCTACAAATTTCACCCGTTCTTCGTCATTTTGTGAGGATTTTAATCTATCATTAGCAAATTTTTTAGCAAGCAGGCAGTTTGAAATATCTTTATTCCACCATTTGGGCTTATTATTATGGCCTGGACGCCGTATTTTCGATGGTATGCAGTCTTGCACTGCTTTTAGGTAAGTGGTTTCGAATAACTTCCAAGATGTATTTATGTCGTTATTGTTAATTAAAAAGCTCCAGTCAGTTTCTTTAAACATAGCTCTAAGTTTATGGAAGTTTGCTTTCTTGAAATTAGGGGCTTTTTCGATGCTACTATTTGGTTCGTTAATAGTAAACTTTAAAGTGAAAGTTATCGTACGATGGTCGCTGTTACTTAATTCATCACCAACATTCAAATTCTCTATCAATTCTTCTTTTGTTGCAAGTACAATGTCAAGAACGTTATTACCACGGGTCGGCGTTCGAACAAATTGATAAAGCGAACTCTCTTGCAAGTTCGTATACAAGTCATGTCCGGAGTGTGAAGTAAGAGTATCGCCCCACTTGGTCACAGGTAAATTAAAGTCGCCAAAAATTACGGTATCTTGTGAGTTACTTACATCTGCAATTTGTTCGTAAATTTCTCGGTCAGTTTGCACTGATTGAGCTGGAGGTCTGTATATTAACGCAAGTATTATTTGTACCTTTATTATTCTTTATTAGCACAAAAGATGTGTCGACGTTCACAATTTGAGGTTTTGACACGAGGGTCGGGTTAAGACTTTCTTTGATATAAAATAAAACGCCACCTCCATTTTTATTTATTCGGCTGTTCTCAAACATTACATAACCGGGAAGTGAATACTCTGCTAAAAAGTCTCTATCTTCTGTATTGAGCCAAGATTCTGTTATGCCAATCACATAATTTTCTGTAAACACTAGTTCCTCTAAATCTGAAAATTTATTGCGTATGCATACGAGCGTTTGCATAGAAAACCTTTAAAGTTGCGGTTTTAGAACTCACAGAACGTTCTTTCATCGAATTTTTGGTTCTTGTCGGATCTACATTTACATTCATGGCTGTCCTCGGTCCTCGGTCGTTATCCCTGGCGGTTTTGAATTTGGGTCGTGTTGGTGGAGCTTTATCCAAATTCGCGGTTCTTGACGGATTAGTATTTAATTCCTTTGTAGGTTGCCGTCCTCGCTGTCTTCGGTCCTCCTTCCTGGTTGTCCTGTGCCGTGTCGATTTCTTCTCCGAAAATCCTTCACCGCATCGTTGAGAAGACGCCCAAAACGTGCTGCTCCCACCTGGTTCAGATGAACTCCATCGTCCGAAAACAAATAGTCATCGTAGTAGAAATTGTCCCAGGTGTCGACGAATCCCACGTTCTCCTTCCTGCAGAGGTTTGCTAGACAACTAGTGAACAGAGATATAGGGCATAAGATTCCCAACATGACATAATAATAAAATATCAGGCAGTTTATTTACCTGGGGTTCACCTTAAGGAGGTTACCCGTAGCAAGGTCAAATGGTACCAAGTAGGTATTCACTTTATCTTATATACCTGTACAAATCAGAACTAGGACAATAATATATACACGATATAATTATACAGAATTGGACAAAGAAGATATATGTTAAATAATCAAGAATGATGCTCGTGTGTGGTTAGAATGAACGGGGATTTCTAGCTGGACTCGAAGAAGATACAAGGTGAGGCAGAGTTTAGCTATCTTTGAGTAGGCAGTGGCTAGATGGCCGAGTGGTCATTCCGGCATGTGACAATATACTCATAAGATGGCGATATTAATTCTGATAGTGTACTGAAGGCAGTGGTGGGCACAGCTAACCGAAAAGTTAGCTGAGATAACCGATAATCAGCTAACTTAGAACGTTAGCTTCGATAACGCTGAATCGCTAAGTTGCTAAAGAAATTAGTGGAAGCTAACGATAACAGTTAACAGCTAATTATTATCATATGAATTTAGCAATGGTTTGATTTTTCCCTCTTAAAACCTTAAACACAAACCTAGAAAGCTAAAACTATGATATGCATTAGGTTGTAGTTGTAGTTTATTGCTTAGACACAGCTTTCCAAAACGTAGGCTAGAAGAATCATAGAATGCCAAGATCAGATGATTAATGAATGTGCATGTGCATCCTTTTGTACATAAATCATTAAATGAACAAATTAAATAAACATTAGCTTACAATCAAATTTATCTGCATACATTAATACAAGACTGTTCAGTATTACTACTGTATCACAATATTTACGGACACTGTTAATCAAAATTAAATTCAATATATTAGCCAGTACCGGTAGCTAAAATTAAAATATAATGTTTCTCTCGTGAGTTATGTGTACAACAGTGTCTGTATGCAATATCATAAGAACGATAATATATTACTAGATTGTAAATAATAACAAAAATATAGTAATTATGATTGATTATTTATGATTATGACTTATTACTCATGAGCCATAACTCATGAGCTATGTACCTACACTTATTACTCATGAGCCATAACTCATGAGCTATGTACCTACACTTTTGTCAAATAGAGTTTTTTTTATTGAGTTAGAAAACTTAGATAGGCATAGACAATAGAACAAAATCAATAAGCTTAACCCCTAAAGTTAAGTAGATCATAGGCTAAAGAAAAATCATCTATTAATAACTAGAATATAATGCAAATTACATCATGGTGCTGAAGGGGTTAATAGTTATAATAATCTTAAGTATTAATTATTGTTAATCAACAATTAACTCAAATGTATTTGAGACTGTGGTTGCCTGGGAAACAAATTTATGTTCTAATATAGGAACTTATATAACAATAAATAAATACAAATATATACCCAAATAGATCTATGGTAACATTATGAAAATGTAAATGTTGTAGTTTTTCTGTAGCGAATTTCTCAAGTCGGCGCTAGGCTCACGACACGTTGTGACGTTCATGTCATAACATGACTCATGAGTCTTGTATTGTGTACCGTATATGTGAATATGACGTGATATAGTCAGTGTAATACTACTAGTTCTGAGAGTGAGGGTCCGAGCCTGGGGAGTGAGACTGTGAAGCGCAGAGGCGAACCAGCTTCAGAGATGGAGTTGGGTTCGTGCCGTGAATAGGTGCTTCGCATGTCTCACTCCCTAGGCTGGAACAAGACCTCACGGGCCTCACCGTGTTCAGCGGTAGAGTGTAAAGGCTATCAGCCTATGCCCGAGAGGGAGTAGTTGGAATATAGAAAAAACAAAAAACAAAAAAAAAACAATGTTACAATTACATACTCACATAAATATGTGTAAGTTTAGGGTTTGCAAACGTTTTTTACCAATACACTTTTTTTTTACCAGCGAATGCACATTAGCTGATTAGCTGACTTACAGTTAGCGGCAGTAAATTTATCGGAAGCTAATAAGTCCGCTAACGATTTTCAAAGTTAGCTTAAAAGCTAACCAGCTAACAAAATATTTAGCTTCGCTATTAGCTGTTAGCTGATTAGCAGAAATCGTGCCCACCACTGACTGAAGGTTTGACTTGGAATTACGACTAATCGAATGCAAGTTACCTGAAGAGAGGATCTGATAGACAGACCACGGATAATCTCAGCAGTGAGGCTGACCGAGATAAGAAAGTATTTTTATGTCCAACAAACGAATGGCTTCGGCAGTGAAACTGACCGAGGAACCAGAAGATATTTAATACTCCTTATTTTCTACCACACTAAGACTTTGGGCTTTGGAGCACCTAGGGAGGTGTTTGACACTCAGCTCAGGAGGAAGTGTGAGATACCTTTCCTAACCTGGTCTGAGTACATGTTCACTCCTTAGGTCTTCCTAGGCCTGGGTTGGCTACTTGGAAATAGGGCACCCTTTGCCCTCCCTAGCATTGACATAGGTCCTTGTCGTTCCGGTGATGGGGGGAGGGGGGATAACAATGGTAGGGCCTTTAGTATTTGTTTACGTATCCCCTCCACGTCCACTCTACAGGTGATGCTCCTTCCTGATTGGCGGGGTTGACCTAGCCGTCGGCCACCCCTGGGTCGGCTGGTGGTGGTGACGTCACTCCTGTAGATATGGGGCCGTATGACCGTCCGCTGGTACTCATAGAAGTAGTTCCTGCTCGGTGTTGGTGGGGGTTGGTATACCTGTCTTCGGGGGACTTTTCTATATTTAATATTCATCATTGACGATATTGCCTATTAGTATAATAGTCTCCATTCAACATCCCACGTCAGCATTTTTAATCTACCGCGCGGAAGTATCAAGGAGGACTCATCATAAGTGCACGCTTAATTCCCTTATGGAATCGTCATTATGATTGGGTACCCTACAGAAAAAACTCTGTAAAAAATAAAAAATAAAAAACAACTTAATATCTGTTATCATATGACCTTCCATATGTGGATTTCTTGTGGTTTGCTACCCCGACCCCAGGCCCTCTAGCGGCCATCTCGTCCTTCCTACTTCCGCGGCCATCCTAGCAACACGGGTTTCGCTGTGCTCCGCTTTCATTGTTCGTTCCAGCACTTTCTAGTGAGTCCTTGCTCATTTGTATACACCTGCGTTGTAGTAACAAGGTTCAGATTAGCTAGCAATGGCTACCCCATTGGTATGTCCGCAGGAAGTGTGTAAATTAGGGTACTATTGTAACAGGCGCCTACGTATCCCAGGATCTTCGCGCCACGTGTGTTATTTTATGTTGTGTTTGCGCCTTTACTTTTTGATACATAGCTAGGAGGCTACCATTCTACAATTTATGCTGCAGACCGTCATTATTGAGGCAGTGGCATATATTTTATTATACTATTTAGCAAATGCTCTGGTCTAAGAGTGACTGCACATCGTGCTCCACCTGCCAGGGTTCGTAATTTGCTTTTAGGCCCCTATCGTGGGCCTCCCCTCGTCTGTGTGCTGTGGCTGGGTCTTCGGAGCGTCGTCGGCTGAGCTGTGCTTCGGACCTCCTGGTCAGCCTGGTTAGGGGTCTCCAGTCTAGGCTACAGGTAAATTTAGGATTCTGAATTCTCTGTACTTATTTTTTGCCTTGTTGTGCCCCTAGTGATGGACATGTGTGCTTGCATGCATGGGGGTTTGGGAAATGTCCCTATATTTATATATATATATGTATAAAATTGTGTGCAGTGGGTTTTGGAGGAGGGAGCTGTGCTTTTGTCTCCCCTCTCTAAAATTTTGGTTGTTTTCTCCGGCGGCCTCTTGCAGCAGGGCCTAGGTTACCCGTCTTCAAAATGGGTAGGGAACAACCAAATGTCCCGGCGTGATATGGCTGAACCACATCCATTCCGGCGGAAGTGCAAATTCCTACGGCAGAGTCAGAGGAGTTATATCACAATCATGTAAACCAAGTATTGAATCATGTGCACAACCTAGGGTTCAAGGTGAACTTGGCGAAGTCTCCCCTTGTTCCCACAAGGAATATTCAGTGGATAGGGCTGGTCTGGGACACCACCAATCTAACTCTTACTCAGAGTGTGGATAATCTGAGCAGATTTCGCAGGAAACTGTTCCTTTTTCTCCACTGTCTGAATACAACCAGGAAATCGTGGGATTCCCTGATCGGCTCTCTCAACTGGATCCAATTAACTGTGAAGTTGGGCCGGTCGAAAGTAAAGAGATTAACCTTGGAAGGCAACAAAGTTTTTCCTCTCTCGCCGGAGAAGAAATTATGGCCAATTCCTCCATTAATCCACAGCTTGCTATCGGTCTGGGCCAAGCCGGATATGCTTTACTCAATAATGACATGGGTTTCTCCCCCACCTATGATATGGGTAGACACAGATGCTTCAGGGGCTCTAGGTTGGGGTTATCAGTCGAATCTAGGCCATCAAGGGCAAGGCACTTGGCCCCCCGACACTCTTTGTCATATCAACAAGCAAGAGCTTTTAGTTCCTCTCTTTTTCCTACAAGATCATGGGATGTCTTTGCAAGAAAACTCAATAGCGTTCCGTATGGACAACCTAACTGCAGTCCATTGTCTTCAGATGCAGGGCTCAGCGAGGTCTCGAGAGTTTCTAAAATTATCAGAACAGTTTTTTGCCCTAGCCGAATCGCTGGGCATTCAGCAGCATATCTCCCCGGCGTGTCGAACGTCTGGGCAGACGCTCTGTCTCGGAGGCGGAGCAACCTAGTAGCATGGGCTATCAAACAAACCATCTTCGACAAGCTGATTGTAGAGCCTTACCGTCCACAAGTGGATCTGTTCGCATCCGAGGAGAATCGCAGACTCCCTCTCTTCCTAACTCGCCGAGGGGTAACCCCGGCGGGGGGGACCAGATGCATTGCTGGAGGATTGGAACAAGTGGACTTCAACTTATCTTTTTCCTCCACCAGATTCTGTACTAATATGCAGAGTGATTCACAAACTGAGGGGTTGCCGGGGCTTAGTCTCGATGATCGCGCCGTTATGGCCGGCTCAGGCATGGTACCACCAATTGCGGGAATGGTGCAAGACCCCGGTGTCGCTCCTGGTCTCCGCATTCCACTTAGAGATGATTGGTAACCTTCAGACCTTGCTCAGTTTTGCCTTATGGACATTTACGAGGGAAAATGGTTAGCTAAATTTAGGGAAAGTGTTACAAATAAACTTTTGAACCAATATACTATGTCTACCAGGAGACAATACCAGTCACATTGGAAAACTTTTACGACCTGGATTGTAGAGTCAGGACAAACAGATGCCTCGGGAGCCTTGATTTTCAAATACCTAGATTATCTATTTGAGCACAAAAAATCTTCAGTAATCACTTTAATAAATCACTTGTCTGCCATCAGGTCTCCCTTTTTTGATCTCACAGGCCTTTCCATACCGCAGGCGGAGGAGAAACGTTTTATGAGGGCGTATTTCAAACTGTGCCCACCACCCAGTCAGCTCATGCCCACATGGTCACTTGACAAAGCCTTATCATTACTTCAGTCGCGTAAATATAATAATACGCCGGATTTTTATTCACTCTTGAAGAAGGCTGTATTCCTCATGGCTCTCGCCACTGGAAATAGGGTGTCTGAGCTGGCGGCGATGAGCAACGAACCTAATTGCCTTAGGTTTGGGAGGCTACACGATCATGTACAAATCGCTCTAGATAAACCAAAGCCTACCTGTGTAGCTTTACGACAACGGGTCCAGTAGGTTATGTTCTATTATGTAAGTTGTGTTTAAAAGGAGGGGGGGGGGGTGCGGAATAGCCCATACCCCGTTAAGTCCCCGTCCGCCGGAGACTGTGATAAATCACGAGCTGTGATCAAACTGGTTATACAGTTCAAGATATTTTATTTTTATGTTAAGATTAAGTAAAAATCTAGCATAAGTTGCAACTATGCAGTTTTACCAAATTGTACAAACAGAGTATATTGTCCAAATAGTTTTAAGGGAGAACGAAAATTCTGCAGAATTATAGTTCGATCTAAGGGAACACATGCGTGTCCCCACAAAGTATCATGCATAGACCTTGAAGTGAGATCTGGTCATGAGTAAGCAGACTTTCTTGATGTCACGCACTGCTTGCAATCTTTTGTAATTTTTTATATATTGTTTGCATACAATAAAACTTAAAAAAATGTATATGGATTATTTGTCACCTGAGGTTAAGGATATTGTCACGAATGTCCCCCTTCAGTCTTGGTATTCAGGCCCTCCCAACCATCCCACTTCCCATTCGTTGATTTCTATAGTTTGATCTTGGTATGTCAATGAAGGACGAGATGGCCGCTAGAGGGCCTGGGGTCGGGGTAGCAAACCACAAGAAATCCACATATGGAAAGTCATATGATAACAGATATTAAGTTATTTTTTATTTTTTATTTTTTACAGAGTTTTTTCTGTAGGGTACCCAATCATAATGACGATTCCATAAGGGAATTAAGCGTGCACTTATGATGAGTCCTCCTTGATACTTCCGCGCGATAGATTCAAAATGCTGACGCGGGATGTTGAATGGAGACTATTATGCTAATAGGCAATATCGTCAATGATCACGGGGCCCTTCTAAATATTAGGTTTTCTTTACTTCCCTCCGGGAATCAAACCTATAATTTACCCCCTTCTGCTTGAGAGAGAATGGTTGAAGGACGGGCTTCGTTATTATGAGGCCCCAATGGTGGACGATGCCTCTGGTGATTCTGGTGCCGTACGGTGTCGATGCCCCTAGCTGTAGGTGTGTGTCAGGTTCTGGTGTGGAGGTCGGCTGGGGGCGCCCTGATATTTCCTGAGGTCTGTGGATGGCTGGTTACCGTGGGCGGCTTCAGTTTCCCTCGGTATAACAAAATTTAATGTCAATTTGTCAATTCGTCTCGTTCCTTTGAATAAAGTTGATTTTCGTGATTTTGAATTTCATGAATGTGTACAGTCATGGTTAGCAATGTCTGGTCAAATTTTGGAGGTACAATTATGATACACTGGCGAACAATTTTGAAAAACCGCTTAAGGTGAGGTGTCGCTTTATTAAACCCCCTTCTCTCTCATGTTTAGACACCTTTGTTTTGAGATTATAAGACGTTCGCCCTATTATTTTGGTGATTCTAAGACTTTTCACCCCATTTCTTTGTCAATATTAGGACCTTTTCTGCCATTTAGCTGTCGATTATTTTCCTGGCTAGCGATAGCGAGCCTGTATTTTTAGGAGCAATCGGCCTTCGGCCAGGACATTTTTCAACCGAAAAATTTACAAATTTATCTTGAAGGGGGGTCTAGGACCCTAGGTGGTTTGTTTTTAAGCTTGATGGACGTCTAATGAGGAAACAAAAATAAAAAATTAAAATTTAAATAAAAAAATCTATACATAATTAAACCGACCAGAACTATAAACCCTAACGGCATAAACCACACCGACTGTATTGCTGGGATTCACATAGGTTGCCCTCTCTGTCTTGTATTGCTGGGATTCACATAGGTTGCCCTCTCTGTCTTGTATTTTGCTCATTCGGAGATGTCTAGGTATTCTTGATCGCGACTGTACATTACCATATTTTTGCACCCCTCTCTATAGCACCCTCAGAACTTATACTCATCAATGCCAATTATTACAATATAGCATCTTCTTCCTTGTGTTAAATGTACCGCAACTAAAAGCTTGCTCATTATTACTCTCATGCTCATCTTTGCTGTACAATACATTATAACGGTATTTATGGGTTATTCCTAAAAATTCTAGTATTCTATGGCTTCTATAGAATTTGAGAATTTGTATTATGGTCTTAAGGGTAGACGGTTGGTTTTCCTGGCCCCACCTCTTCTTCAGGTTTAGCCCCATTCGTTTTTTTAAGAAATTCGGCACGTTAGTTTGGTGATTTTAAGACTTTTCACCACATTTTCTTTGTCAATATTCAGACCTTTCGTGACATTTAG
>CM064520.1:20073547-20228547 GCA_032716605.1 Paralithodes platypus | reverse complement strand
ATTTTATGATCTGCAAACATTTAGCCTAAAACATGAACCAAAAATGTCAAGAGGAGCCCTAAAGGATATGCTCCAGATGTTCGCCGTTCACTCGAAGGCATTGTTGCATGCGGCGTGCAAAGTTGTTGATAACGCGTGCACATTCCTCCTGGGTGATCGCCTGAATCTTCTCAGTGATGGCTGCCTTCAATGCAGCAATGGTGCGAGGGTTACCCTGGTAAATGTTGTCCGTGAGGAATCCTCAGAGGAAGAAATCTGGGGGGTTCAGGTCAGGCAAGTGAGGTGCCCACTCCACTTCAGCTTTGCGGCTGACGAGACGCTCCCCAAACTTTTCACGGAGCCAGGCCATGGTGACATTAGCAGCGCCATCCTGCTGGAACCACTGTTCCTCCTCATCAAGGTCCTCACACCCCTCGAGCTCTCGCCAGAACTGCTCAAGCACTGGAACGTAACGCTCTTTTGTCACTGTCACTGCGTTACCTCGATCATCTTCGAAGAAGAATGGTCCAATGGTGCCATGCTTGGAAATGGCGATCCATGCCGTACACTTTTTTTAATGCAGAGGGCGTCCAACGACACTGTGAGGGTACTCGCTTCCTCTAAACACCCAGTTCTTGGAGTTAACGTGAGCATTCAAGAGGAAGTGGGCTTCATCCGAAAACCAGACATCATTCAAGAATTCCTCGTCATCGTCGATCTTCTGCGAAACCACTGGCACATGGCTACCCCCTTTTCCATATCAGCCTGGGTCAGTTGGTGCTTCATCTGGATCCGGTAGGGATAAAGTTTGAGTTCTTTAACCAGAATGCTAACCAGAATGCGCCGAACATAATTATGACACAGAGATTCCAAGTTCTTGGCTCCTGCGCCGCAGAGATTTGTTCAGACTCTGGCCGACTGACTCTTGAACCCTGGTGACATTCTCGGGTGTTCGGATTGTTATCGAAGGCCCAGATGGTGAGGACCCCTTTACCCTACGATCTTCACAAGTGCCATGAGCTTCAAAGTTCTTGACCAACTTGAAAATCTGACTCCTGTTTGGAAATGTGTTGAAATTGAACTTCCTTCTGTATCTTGCTTGAACAATCTTGAAAGACTTAGTTTCGTAATATGTCGTCACACGAAAGATTTTCTGCTCCATCGACCGAGGCATGATTTTTTTCAAAATGTTAACTATTTCCCTGCAAGAATCTGAAAAGAGAAAGAGAATACATTCAGTAGGGAAGATTTGAGAGGCCGCCGCTTTGTTTCAACAATTGTAAAACACCTTGTATACCCAATTATTATACAGTATATACCGTTAAAAGATATAGCCCATCTTCCCGTCTTAAACTCGTATTACCTTCCCCCCCCCCCCCCCACCCTCCCCTCCCCCAACCCCTAGGCAGATCTGGTCTCATCCTCTCAAGTTATATTCTATTTAACTCAATTTCCTTCCATCTGGTGTGGCAGCCGTTCCATCTCCTCCTCCGTGCTCCCTAACCCCCTCTTCCTCCTCAGCTCCCTCCCTCGGTCACTACATATTCGTAAGTCATCACATTCGCACACACGCATACGTACACTATCGGCTATCAGTTACCTTCCGCGTGTCAGCTATCATCATATAATTCTTCGCCTCACCATTAAGGGGGGTCACCGGCTTTTTGTTTTATCTTTCTCTCCTGTTATCTCTTTCCCTGGCTTGTATCCATTTGGCCCCATTCAGCCAACTGTTTTAAGACGTTTATCCCCATCCAGGTGTCGATTTCTTCCTGGCGAGCGATAGCCGGTATTATATGGAGAAATCCGGCTTCACCGGAGAAATTTTTCTATCGATAAATGTACAAATTTAGCTTGTCAAAACAAAAATATGTATATGCTGGCTCTCTACCGCTCGTCAGGAAAATATTAACTCCTGAATGGGGATAAACGTCTTAAAACAGTAGGCTGAATGGGGCCGAATGGAAAAAAGCCAAAGAGAGAGGGAGAGAAAGAGAAAAAAAGCGAGATGGGCCCCCTTAAATCATCACCACACACAACCCTACCCAGCACACAACCCTACCCAGCACACAACCCTACCCAGCACACAACCCTACCCAGCACACAACCCTACCCAGCACACAACCCTACCACCCAGCACACAACCCTACCCAGCACACAACCCTACCCAGCACACAACCCTACCCAGCACACAACCCTACCCAGCACACAACCCTACCCAGCACACAACCCTACCCAGTACACAACCCTACCCAGCACACAACCCTAGCCAGCACACAACCCTACCCAGCACACAACCCTACCCAGCACACAACCCTACCCAGTACACAACCCTACCCAGCACACAACCCTACACACCATCCAATCATTACATTCGCACACACGGATACGTACCCTATCAGCAGCCAATCACCTTCCTCGTGTCAACCATCATCAACATAATTATAATTCCTTGCCTCATCATTAACCCTTTCAGTACCGGTGTTGTCCTTTTAACTTGATGATTGCTACTATTAGACGATTTTCTTCAGTTTAAAAAGGGCCTTCAGCAATTAATAGGCTTCGAACTAGCTCACTTAACCCTTTTTGCTACCACTCTCACGTACTACCTTGAATTTTATTCTCTGTCACTCTTTCAACTTTGGGGGAGACATTTGTTACAGGCAGCTTTGCCTTTTGTCTCCTTCACTAACATAACAACAAAAAACACAGATCCATCTTCAGCTGCACAAAATCGTCTAGATATAGCAGGATTAAATGAAAAAGACGTCTGGGTACAGATGGTGGTTAAATCACCATCACCACAATCATAACCCTATTCACCACACCACCACCATCACCACAGAGAGCTATACCACGCCCATAACCTCTCTCTCTCACACCCACCCTTATGTACCTTTCCCCCCTCCCCCCCCCCCTCCTATGGTCCTGGGGTTACGTAAAAGGGGGGAGGAGAGAAATGGGGGATGCAAGGGGCTGAAACCAACGTGCAGAGGCAAAGACAGAGAGAGAGAGAGAGATAGACAAAGGGACAGCATAAAGACGGAATAACAGACACACATGCAGAGAGAGAGAGAGAGAGTGAGTGGGAGAGAAAGTGAGTGAGTGGGAGAGAGAGAGAGTGAAAATGTGTGTGTGAGTGAATATGTGTGTGTGTGTGCGTGTTCATGTGTGTTGTGTAATATGTCCCCTCTCCCACTGCTCCCTGAACAGGTGTGTGTCCAACCAGCTCTTGCACACAGAAACCAAACTATAAAAACAAAAATCGTCTCTCTCATCTAAACAATATACGTCACCATTCGTCTTTCTAATCTAAACAAAAAATTTCATCATTCATCTTTCTAATCTAAACAAAGCACGTCATCATTCATCTTTCTAATCTAAACAAAGCACGTCATCATTCATCTTTCTAATCTAAACAAAGCACGTCATCATTCATCTTTCTAATCTAAACAAAGCACGTCATCATTCATCTTTCTAATCTAAACAAAGCACGTCATCATTCATCTTTCTAATCTAAACAAAGCACGTCATCATTCATCTTTCTAATCTAAACAAAGCACGTCATCATTCATCTTTCTAATCTAAACAAAGCACGTCATCATTCATCTTTCTAATCTAAACAAAGCACGTCATCATTCATCTTTCTAATCTAAACAGAGCACGTCATCATTCATCTTTCTATTCTAAACAAAGCACGTCATCATTCATCTTTCTATTCTAAACAAAAAAAACGTCCTTATTTGTCTTTCTAATATAAACAAAGCACGTCGTCATTTATCTTTCTCATTATAGGCAACACTAGATTCGCCACTAAAATAGTGTCTAAATAATGTATTGTAATTGTAAGGAAAGCAATACAAATTTAAAGTCAATCATGTGTCTAGGTATACGTAATAATACCAAAGTCGTCACTGCAATACTGGTTTGTCTAAATCAACGCTAAGAAAAAAGACAAAGAACGTCAGTAATTCGTCCTGTTAACCCCTTCACCACCATTACGCAATTTCCATCATATTCTGGTTACCATTAAACTATTTTCTTTGGCTTGTAATCTACCTATAGGACTCAAATGGGTAAATACGATCTCAATAAACCCTCGTAGTAACATAGGTCCTTCTTAAGCTGCATATGATCATCTCAGTTTAGCCAGAATCAAAGGTAAATTGGCGTCATGGTGCTGAGGGAGTTAAGGGGGGTCACCGACTGTGTTTATCTTTCTCTCCTTTTCTCTCTTTCCCTGGCGTGTATCCATTCGGCCCCATTCAGCCAACTGTTTTAAGACGTTTATCCCCATCCAGGTGTCGATTTCTTCCTGGCGAGCGATAGCGAGCCAGCATTGTATGGAGAAATCCGGCTTCGCCGGAGAGATTTTTCTATCGAAAAATGTACAGATTTAGCTTGCTGTCAAAACAAAAATATCTATATGCTGGCTCGCTACCGCTCGCCAGGAAAATATTGACACCTGGATGGGGGTAAACGTCTTAAAACAGTAGGCCGAATGGTGCCGAATGGATACAAGCCAAAGAGAGAGGGAGAAAAAGAGAAAACAGGTGGGCCCCCTTAAGCGTCATCAACACTAAATTCGCTGCAATAATAACTCATAAACCAAGTGGATTACACAATTGCTATCATTTACAATGCAGTCAATAATTCGCTTTGCTAAACGTTTAACAACATTTACCCTATCATTTGCATAAATACCTGCCCTAAAGCTCCCCGTAGAAAGAACTATAACCAGGACAACTTTGTATTTTCCGAAAGTCATTAACTCAAATGTTCAGCACGTATACAGGTGATTAGTACAGCAGATAGCGGAGACATCAATATATTTGTCTGTGTTTTGATAAAGCTAATATAAAGATACAATTATGACTGTTTATAAACTTCCTCTGGCTATACTTATTATAATTATTATTGTGTTTTATATATTTATCTATTTATTTAATTATTTGTTTATATATTATTTTAGTTTTTACTTAACATTGCTTAAATTATACCTCAACACCTTTCTCTTGCCTAAGACATGCGTTTACCTTATAACCAAGAACATAATTGACTGCTGAAACTGTTCGTGCGCTCCCAGTTAGTTTATTAAACATGTTTTGTTTATGTGTGTGTGTGTGTGTGTGGTTTTGTTTTGTTTTTGTTTTTTGTTTTTTTACGGCTGCATTTGCCATTACACATCCGTGACTGAAATCTAGTGAATCAACTATATTGATCTTTACGATCGTTGTAAATGACAATGCTTCCCAACACTAGAAACATTTTAGGAAACAGAAGGCTACACTTCATTGATTTTAGCATAGCAAAAAGTTTAGTCCATTAGCAGCTCATTTATCAATAATTAATGAAAAAATACGCAACTGATATGTCAGTATATAAAATTAATGCCAAGTTTAGACAATTGACAACATATTTAGCCATAAAGAAAAACGTCGTATTGGCTGAGTAATTAAGATGGAGATAAGTCAGTTTCTCGCCAGCTATACAGTAAATATAGATATGTTATGTATGTTTCGCTTTAGATATCGTTTAGGTGGCGCTAAATCTGAAAATGGTGCGAAATAATTAATGAGTTTCACTAAAGCAAATCCGGGATAGACTGGAATAAAAGCGGAAGTTGGCGTTGTTCTTGCTACATGTTCAGTCACTCAGAAAAGTTAGTAGACCTCCTGTGTTTTTCATTATGCTATTATGGCCATCGGGATTTAATGATACATAGCAAATACTTTATAATACTGTATGCAAAATTACACAAATAATTCAGCTTACATACATATACTAGGACGGGGACTGGACAATTCAACCAGTGTCAAATTATCCAATATTGTTAAGTTAGGTTTGGTTAGGTAAAGTTAGGTTAGGTCTTTATTTTGGTACTGGTTGTTTTGGCACTGGTTGAGAGCTACTGGTTGAAAGGGTCTACTGGTTGAATTGTCTAGTCACCATGCACATGTTTGTAAGGTGATTTATGATAATAATGTTGTATATACGAGTATTATCAAATCAAATCGAATATAGAACTTCTTATAAAGTAATGCACAATGTCCATCCATAAATAAATCCCGATGACTGTATTTTCACAAAGGAGAACTTGAGAGACCCTAGAAACCACACTTGCACAAAAATAAACTTGAGAGGACCACAATCTTTCGTGAGTGACTGTACCTCCCCTGCTGTTATGAGAGGGTTGGTTGGTGGTGACGTCATGGGTAGGTTTGGACCATGGATCAGGCCGAAGGGGGGATATTAAATAGTATCTTGTTGGTAGCCTCAAACCCCTGGCAGATCTATTTAGCTTGCTATTGTTCACACACACTCACACAAACACACACACACACACACACACACACAAACACACACACACACACACATTACTGTTCTTGCTGAAGTAGTTGTTATTGACACCATTATTGTTGTTTTTATATAGCTCTTGTTTTTCTTGTTGTTAAAATGAGTATCCATTTTTTGCAGAGTGGAAGCAGCGAAGTACTACTAGTCCACGAGACAGGAAGTGTGGGCGGAGGGGGCGGCGAGGGGGGCGGGGGTGGAGGGGGGTCATGGGGGTACTCTCTCCTCCCCTCCACCTTCCCCCTCACCTGGGACCAAGCTAGGGCGGCCTGTGAAGCCAGTCCCGGGGCCATGCTCGCCAGAGGTCAGTATGTTTTTTTATTTTTATTTTTATTTATTTTTTCCTATGTGAGTGAGAGAGACAAAAGGCAGAACTGCCTGTAGCGATTGCCTCCCCCAGAGTTGAAAGAGTGACAGGGCCAAAATCAAGGGACGTTAGAGCCAAAATGCCTGGACACACGGAATTTGAAGCAATTTAAGTCATAGGAAGAGGGAAAGACTGATTCTGGGAGAGAGTTCCAGAGCTCAGCAGTTGAATAGAAGAAAGACTGAGAATAGTGTTTCACTCTTGGGTTGGAGAGTTGCACAGAGTAGGGGTGGGATTGTGTTGCAAGACGGGTACTATGTACCCTACGTAGAGGAGGAGATATACACTGGGAAAGCTCTGAGGAACACTGATTATTGTAGTAGCGAGAGAGATGCAACATTGCGGCGAAGAGAGAGAGATTGCAGAGAGTTGGTGAGTGGACGGGAGTTAATGATACGAAAGGCTTCCCTTTCTACTTTGTCTAGGAGTGCAGTTTGAGAGGATCCTCCCCACACATGTGAACAATACTCAATACAAGGCTGCACTGTGCCCCTGTACAGAGCCAGAAGCTGCGCAGGGGTAAAGAACCCTTTGGGCGGTTGAGCACACCCAGCTTCTGGGAGGCTGCCATAGCAAGACTGGTAATATGATCCTTCCAAGTGAGAGCAGAAGAAAAGGAGACACCGAGAATATTGAGAGAAGATGAAGGATTGATTTTTGTATTGTTGAAGTGTAAGGGATAGTCCGCTGGAAGTTCCGAAAGGGTAGTAAGATGGAGAAATTGGGTTTTGGAAGCATTAAAGGTAACAAGGTTTCTCTGCCCCAATTGGAAATAGTAGTTATATCAGAAGATAAGTGTTGCATGGCTTCATTACGTTTGTTTTTGAGGGATTGCTGGCTGGGCCGTTCAGGAAAACTAATTGAGTAGTAGTTAAGTGGTGATGGGTGTTTTTTTCTAGACCCCCTTCTCCCTCATGTTTAGCTCCATTAGTTTTCAGATTTTCAGATGTTTGTCCCATTAGTTTGTCGATTTTAAGACCTTTCACCTCATTTTTTTGTCAATATTAAGACTTTTCGTGTCATTTAGGTGTCGATTTTGTTCCTGGCGAACGATAGTGAGCCTGTAATTTTGGAACAACCGGCTTTCGGCCGGGACATTTTTCTGCCGAAAAATTTACAAATTACTTTTGAAGGGGGATATAATGGATGTTTTTTTTAAGTGTGATGGAGGTCTAGGGAGGAAACTAAGACAATAATAAATATATGAAATAATCGACCAAAAAATAAACCTTTCCCATTAACCCTTTTATTCTGGCTACCATTAGACGATTTTATGCGATTTAGGAAAGGATCTCTATAGGTCAGAGGGGTTCAATATAACCACTTTATTCTGGTTACAAAATGTCCATCATATTCTGGTTACCTTTAGTTCATAATGTACCTCTACGACTCAAATGAGTAAATACGATTTCAATACACCCTCTTATTAATATAGGTCCTTCTTAAACTGCATACAATCATCTAATTTTAGCCAGAATCAAAGGTAAAAGGCGTCATGGTTCTGAAAGGGTTAACCATTATATTCTGGTTATCATTAAACGATTTTATGTGATTTGGGAAGGATCTCTAGGAGTCAAAGGGGTAAAAACTATTTCAACTAACTCGCTAGCTCCCACAAATTCTTCCTAAGCTGAACAAAATTGTCTAATAATTTGCAGAACATAGTTAAGAGGACGTCCTTGGTACAGAAGGGGTTAACAACTTGGCTACGAGAAGTCTGTGTTGTACTTAATTTTGGTTAACATTAGACGATTCTACTAAAAATGGGGTCACGTTCCTTAAAGGGAAGTTTTTAGTTTGTTCCCTAGACCTCCATCAAGCTACAAATTACACCCCCTGGACCCCCTTTCAAGATAAGTTTGTACATTTTTCGGTAGAAAAGTGTCCCGGCCGAAGGCCGGTTTCTTATAAAGTACAGTCTCGCTATCGTTCGCCAGGAAAAAATCGATTCCTAAATGGCAGGAAAGGTCCTAAAATTGACAGAAATGGGGCGAAAGCACTTAAAATCACCAAACTAATTGGGCGAACTTCTTAAAACCTCAAAAGCAATGGAGCTAAACATGAGGGAGAAAGGGGTGCAGAAAAAAAAAACTCAAGTGGAAATCTGCCCGACAAATTGGCTACGATATACTGTATATACAATATATCCCACGTTAGCCAGAAGTCAGTACTGGACGTTATTCTGGCTAACATTAGACGATTCTACTAAGATTGGGGTCATGAGTATTTTAGCCACTTACCAAACGAGAGATCTATTCTGACGTTAACCCCTTCTGTAACGGCGACGTCTTTTTCATTTTATTCTAGCTATATTTAGAGGATTGTGTGCAGTTTAAGAAGAATCTGTGGTAGTAGAAATGGTTAAGTGAGATAGTTCGAATCCTGTTAATTGCCCGAGGCCCCTTTAAAACTGAATAAAATCGTCTAATAGTAGCCAAAATAAAGCTAAAAAGACGGTGCTGTATAACTGTCTTCGTAGCGCAATGGATAAATGCACTGAATTTCGGTGTGGGCATCCTAGGTTCGAATCCCTGGACTGCCACATGTATTTGTTGATTTCGTTAATTGAGTTTAGGAGTAAAGTCGGTTGGTGGAGGTAACATAATAAAAGGGGTTAATAAAAATGCTTAGTGTTAGCCAGAAGGTAACGGAAGATGGTTGTATGGTGGATATGGTTGTATGGTGGATATGGTTGTATTAATTGGTGTTGTTTTACGTTGTTTTAAAGCCTTGGACGATGACGTGGCTTTCTTTAGTTAAGGGGGTAGGGCTTATCTTTTGGTCTATTTTTATTTGCATTAATATTATTTATTATTATTTTTTATTCCTCGCTAGACCTACATCAAGCTTAACCCCCCCCCCCCCACCCCCAGACCTCCCTTCGAGATCAATTTGTACATTTTTCGGTAGAAAAATGTCCCAGCCGAATGCCGGTTCCTCCTAAAATTACAGGCTCGTTATCGATCGCCAGGAAAAATCGACACCCAAATGGCACTAATGGTCTTAGTACTGACAAAGAAATGGGTCGAAAGGTCTTAAAATCACTAAAATAATGGAGCAAACGTCTTATAATCTTAAAACTAATGGGGCTAAACATGAAGGAGAAGGGGGTCCATAAAAAGCAACACTCTCTCCCTTAATATGTGAGCCTTATGTGAGCCAGCATGAATGAAAAAAACACACCCATGATAGTCAAAGGGCTATGGACTAGTGGCATGTGTGTGTGTGTGTGTATTCATATATTCATATATTCATAATTCATATTGTAGTTGACAGGAATTGAGTTTTTGGCCTATATTGTCCCGCTTCCTAGACATTATCATCAATGACGATTATCTATCTCCTTGCTCAAGGGAGATGATAACCACCGGCTATGTCTGAGAAAACCTTCACCAACCTGAGCGAAATTTGTCCCGATTCCGCTAGGTGGCAGGCGGGAACGGTACCACTGAGCTAGCCGCGCGGCTGTGTGTGTGTGTGTGTGGTGCAAAATGCCTTATGTATTTATACTGCATGTTTACGAATTCTCAGCCTTATCTTGATCTTTGTCATAACATTGAAGCATACTAGGGAAAGAGAGAAACAGAGTTACATAAAGATACACAGACTGCACAGACCTTGATGTCCCTACTAGGCAGTCCGGACTTCATTTTAACATGGTATTTGCTACAAAGTGGAAGATAAACGAAAGAAAGAGAGAGAGAGAGAGAGAACGAGAGAGAGAGAGAGAAAGAGAGCGAGTTAGAGGTAGGCAGATTTATGCACTCTTAACCTCTTTGGCACTGAATCATTTCAATGTTGACGCGTTTCTTTCTTGTACTGTAGATGTATTATTAGCTTTGCTCCCCCTGATTGACTCACTCTTTCCTATCGACTAATCCCTTCCCTGTGTTGGGTGACTCAATCTCTGGACTATTTTCTTGCTTCTCCAGGCTTGACGCACATTTTAAATCAATGGTTATTCACGTCCTAATGACTCTTTTCTGACTACTAACCGACTCACACATTTTACTTACTAATGCTATTTTTGTTTTCATCTTAACTCTTTCAGTATTTGATATCACGTGTTTTCATTATACGCTGGCTATCAATAAACGATTGTATGCAAATTGGGAAAGATCCCTAGGAATCAATGGGGTGAACAATATCTCGGTCTATCATTTTGCTCCCACGGACCCTCTCTAAGCTTAATCAAATCGTCTAACCATAACTAGACTTAGGCAATAACAACGTCTTATTTACTGAAAGGATTAATATAATTCTAACTGAGACCAGAGACGTTAAATCAATTAAGAGTTATATCTCGAAGTTAAATGGGTAACAAAAAAACAACAACACAAACATGGAAACGTTAGTGATTACGATTCATCTCTCGAAGTTAACGGGTAAAAAAAAAACATGGACGTCACAAGAGATAATTATATAATATAAGAGTATACATATGAGGGTAAACTAGCAACACAATTACCTATTTCGGCTGATGAAAAAGGTTAATTGCTTCTTCATTATGTACCTAAATCAATAACCCTTAGGTATAATCAAGCCCGGGGGTGCTAATTAAGTTTGTTGAGTTTAACTAATTACACCGTGTACCCTGGTGTGCCGGCCGTGATTACACAACTTACACAAGTCCAGATTACCTAGCCCCGTTGTAATGATTTCCACTTGATTTGTACAGGTGGGGTATTGTCCTTGTGTGCACTCTCTCTCTCTCCTACTTTGCTATCCTTACCTTCCACTTTGTAGCAAATTCTATGTTAGCATTAATTCCAGACTGCTTACTAGGGACCGCAGGGTCTGTACAGTCTGTGTATCTACGTAACTCGATGTAACTCGTTGCTATCTCTACTAGGATTAAATACTGGCCACCTCGCAGGGATTGTAAGATCTGTGTGGCCAGTGTATCTATGTAAATATATGTACCTCTCTCTCTCTCGGCTTTGGTATCCTTTTCTTCTACTTTCCCTTACTCTGGGTTTTGCTATCTCTATTAGTATTAAGGCTTGGCCACCTCGTTGGTATCGTAAGATATGTGTAGACAGTATATATATATATATATATATATATATATATATATATATATATATATATATATATATATATATATATATATATATATATATATATATATATATATATATATATATATATATATATATATATATATATATACAGTATATATATATATATATATATATATATATATATATATATATATATATATATATATATATATATATATATATATATATATATATATATATATATATATATATTGTTACGAATCTGGACCTGTTGTTTAGAGACGGTATACGAAAATAATTACTAATGGAAATGCACCTGGTCTCTCTACCAAACAACACCACGACGCAACAGGTAAGAGCACTATGAACGCTTCCAGGCTCTTCTCAGGGCTTTAAGGTGCACACTGCCCTGCTCCTATTCTAAATAATAAGTAGAACAGAAATAATCATGTAACTTACTAGCTACGAGAACTCGAAACCAACACCGGGATTAGCAATGGTGGGTTGGATAATCAAAATAGTTAAATACATAGGCTACCAGCAGACATCAAAGAAAGAAGAGTGCAGGTGTAGGCCTACTTCGAGCATAAACAGGCTATGCGCGCCCGCCGCCCTCGACAGTACTAAACCGAGCGCAAACCAGCCAACGGTAATCCACTCTCAACCCAAGAGAGTTGCACATAATAATATTGCATACATATAATGAACTAACAATACAAGGCAGTGTCCTAATATGACTACTAACCTCGGGGTGATATTAGTAGAAGCAGGTTGCCCTGACCACCTCTAATATCACACCAATATATCCTGCTTCAACCTGGGCCCCCCAGTGAGTTACCGCCCAAACAATGAACTCTTAGAGTCCACCTCCCACACTCACTTAACTATGGGGGGGGGGTCCACACTGAAGCTGGATTCCTAATAATAAACACTCCGTTGCCTCAGTTCGAAACCCGAGATAGGGAACACACAAGTGCTGGGGCAGAACCGTCAAGGTTGTTACCGGCTCCTAAGCACGAACACTGGGAAAAATATGTAGGGGTTATGGATGTGTGTGTGTGGACTGTCTATGGGATTAACAGTGCTTATTAGTAAGGACCCCGGCAAACCTCCCAGCTCCTCCCCATCACGAATTGCGACGTAGCCACCGGAGGTACAGAATATAGATAACAAAGGGAAAGATACTAAAATGCTGATCAGAGGAAAAGAATAATTTAAAGAAATGAATGTCTAGGATTCTCTGTTAATTACGTTACGTTACTATTATGCAAGCAACAAGGAAAATTAAACAGGGGCCGACTGGGGTGCCACAAGAGAGAGCTACCACCACCTATACTGTCTGGCCGCCCACGAGAGAATGATGAGGCCTGGCCCTGGCGAAGCAGCCGAAGCTGGCGGGAGCCAGGCTCAAACTAAGGGGGGATTGCAAGATATCACCACACGATATGATAACACTAAGAAACTTCACAAGAATAACTTATACTAAAGTATTCCTGTGTTAACAAATCAACTAAAACAGTGTGGCAGAGAAAATAAAGTACATCTTGATATTGCAACACAACTAAACTTGCAATGGTCACGTAATTAATTAAACCCGTGTTGCTTAGCGAGAGAGCAACACTACCTCCACCTCCCCCCCTGCGAGGAAGCAACATTCCTTCCTCCACTTCCTCCCTTACCCAGCAACACCCAGCCTGCAAATTACAGCGTGCCACTAAAACACAACTTCATATACGAACCTAGTAACACTCTCTTGGCTCATTCTACACAAATGTTTATTGAGACAAAAATGCTTAGAGATACGGCAAAACTAGTCATGAGTAATTGGAAGGGTATCTGAGAGAAACTCACAATACCAGGTATTTCTAATAGACTTGGCACAGCTGCTGTCAGAATTCAGGCGCCACTAGAGTCTGGCTACTCCTAAAAGACCCTGGTCATTGTGACACCCTCACATGGGGGGGGGGGGAGTTTTGGAGCTTTGAAACAAAACTTTCATCATTAGTTTACAACTGTAAAATATGTACATTGACAGTCTTTTGTATTTTTACATTTTATAGATTTTTTTTAACATGAGTAAATATGACTTACTAACTAAATAGCCTCGTGCTCTCCTATCATTCCTCAGAGGACTCACGGGACAAACAGTCTGCCAGGACATTATCAACACCACGGATGTGCCTAACATCGAGATGATATTCTTGCAACATCAAACTCCAGCGAGTAAGTCTCTGGTTTTTGTCCTTGAGCCTATTAACCCTCTCACATCCTTATGACGCAGAGGTTGCCAGATTAGCAATAAGAAATAGATTACTCTCACTCTTATAATTACTTCTCCAAAATTAGTTTTCTGCCCACAGCTAACTCAAAGACAACTGCAGAGTTTGAAGTAAATAAACTAAAGGTTTATATATACCACGGAAGGTAACAAAGGCTTTAAAGTATCCCTAATAGGCTCAAAAATTGAGTCAGGACGTGAGAGGGTTAAGAAACTGCAGAGGATGATGGTCAGAGTAGATTCTGAGCACGGGCCCATATGGTGGCAAATAAACAGCGAAATGGTGTAAACTCAAAATAATAGCTAGCAACTCCCTTTCGATCACAGAATAATTCTTTTGTGCTCGGTTAAACTTTTTCGAAAAGTAGGAAATGGGGTGCTCAACATCATCTCCGAACTCTTGCATCAACACAGAGCCGGCACCCACATCGCTCGCGTCTACTGCCAAGACGAAAGGCCTGTTGAAATCTGGGACACGTAATATAGGATGGCAACAGAGGAGGCTTTTGACATCTTTGAAAGCCTGCTCACACTCTGTTGTCCATTTAAATGGTTTGTTCTTTTGTAGCAAATTTGTCAATGGGGCAAGCACGGTGGAATATCCTTTGATGAACCGGCGATAATAGCCTATCATGCCAAGGAAACGTTGTACGGCTTTCCCATTATGAGGCGCTCGGAAACTCTGGACAGCCTCCACCTTCGCCCAAGGGAGACAGACCCGGCCGTGGCCAACAACACAACCCTGATACTGCACTCGAGCCTGCACGAACTCGCACTTTGCCAGGTTGACCACTAAACCAGCCTCAGACAACTTCCAGAAAAGCTCACCCACATTGGCCAAATGGTCGGTCCAATTTGTGTCATAAACAACAACATCATCTATGTAGACTAAACAATTGGGGACATCATGCACAACCCTGTCCATTAACCGCTGAAATGTGGCGGGAGCATTCTTCAAGCCGTAAGGCATTACCTGGCACTGATACACTCCTCCACCCACCACAAAACTAGCGATTTTCTTGGCACGTTCTGTTAGTGGGACTTGCCAATAGCCTTTAACTAAGTCCACTTTTGTGATGAACGTGGCTGCCCCAATCTTGTCTACCGAGTCATCAACTCTCGGTAAAGGGTAGGTATCTGTCTTGGAGAGTAAATTTACTTTGCAAGGTGGTAATTTTATAGGCTTGTTCTCTCCCACATCGATGTTATGCACCGCCCAAGATGTCAAACCTGGTGCATTCCCGAACACGTGAGGATAAGCCCACAAGGTAGTAAACATCTCCTCAACCCTTTCCGGAGGTAAATGGGTCAATTTCTCCCGCAGGGCCAGGTACCCGTTCTCGGCCCATGTCCCAGCCGGCACAGCCTCACCTGGGAAAAGCTCCCTCTCCTCCTCCTGCTCCTCCTTCATGCCTTCTACAACCAGGACAGGGCAACGAGACACGGCATCCTGGTCCCTGGGACCGGAGAATTGGGGAGAGTGCAGAGGGGGTTGAGAGGCACTGCAGGAGCCTTGCCTGGCGTTCCCACAGTGCATGAACCGCTAGCCCCGGGACCCGGGTTATCCAACCACCATCCACCAGGCCCGGGCTCACCCTGCACCTCCGACTCCAACTCTCCAGACAATAACCTAGGCAAGAAATTGACCGTATCTGACTCAACTTTTCCCACTGACCCGTTCTGAGCAGATACAGTAGCACAAACTGCCTCAGACAACTCCCCGTTAACACCAGCAGGTGACTGATCGGCGCCCAGGCAACTCTCTCGGCTAGCCCCTTTAGGTGACATCGCCTGTGTGCCCGCCGCACGACAGTACCTCTTCAACATGTTAATATGGCAGAGCTGATGGGTCTTATGTCTGTCTGGATTACTCTCCCCGACCTTAGAAAACAAGTGTGTATAAAGCATCACTCTGCGGCGCCTCACCAATCTCCCCCGGTGCCACGGTGGTAAGATTAGGTATAGCCTCCAAGTCGGTCTGATTCGATGATACAGGATCAACCGGTCCTCCCATAGGGACCCAATTGCTCCCTTCAGTATCACCTCTGGCACCGGGTGAAACGAGTGAGGAGCTTTCCGCTGAGCCTTCCTCCTCGTCCTGCACACCCTCGGCACCCTGCAGATCAGTCGAATCTATGGGTGATGCAGATTCATTACTGTACATCCCCTCGATCAGATCTATCTCCTCCCCTAACAATTCCTCCGGCTGTACAACCTGGGCCATAGATCTCATTGCCCTCACACACCGGAAACAAATCGGAAGGCAGGTTCTTAGCCTCCTGGTTCCTCTCCTCCGGCTGTACCTGCTCCGACACTACTACCGGAGGTGGAAAGACTCTACTCCCTGCCATATCTGCTCCCAAGCAGAAAATCAATCCCCTCCACAGGTAATGTGTCCACGACCGCTACCTTCGCCGTCACCGTGACTACAGGACACCTAAGATGAACAGGAACGAGGCTATAACAGGCCTCAGTGTTTACATCTCGACATAACACAAACTCGTCAGATTTTATCGGCTTCCCCGTCAAGTTCAAACACATGGACTGCTTAGCTCCCGAATCCCTAAGAACCTTGACTGGATACACCTTTCCACACAGCTCTACTTCACCCTCATGAACGAAAGCCTGGCACCAAGCGAGCGAGGCTTCTGGACCTGCAATGGTACCTAGTTGAGACACTTTGTTGGGGGCAGGCTGTGCCACGGCCGTTGGCACCCCATGCTTCACCCTTCGGTCTGCCTCCAACCTCGGTAACAAAGATTCATCCCATCCTCCCTGGATACCAACCACTAACGACACAGGCTTAGCAAGCACTGCAGAAGACTTTGCCTGGGGACAGTTTGGTTTAATATGTCCGGTCTGTTTACACCCATAACACCTAACAACACTGGAATCAGGTCGGGCTGAATTTGGTAATTTTGGTTTGTTTCCACCGTTATTATTACATGTGGGACCAGGGCCACTATTACTGCACCCTCCGCTTCCACCTGCTCGGTACTTCTCGTCACGTGCAGTCGTGGGGGGGGGGGGCATATCTGGCACGATCAGTAAAACCCTTGGTTGCCAACACTCGATCGTCAACCCACACGGCAGCATCAGACAGCTTGCCAGGGCGCTTCTCACGGATGTTTTGGCAAATCTCATTGTCGACATTGTTGGTAAAGTGTTCTAGCAGGAAAAGCTCAATTGCCTCATTTAAATTAGTTACATTTTCACTCAAAAGCCAACGAGACAAACAATCACGGAGGTACTTAGCAAACTCAACATGAGTATGATTAGGCTTCTTCCTTGCATTACGAAATTTAAGGCGATAGGCTTCTGGTCTGAGTTCATAAGCCTTAAGGGTAGCCTGCTTTAAATTATCATACTCTACTAAGTCCTCCACTGACATCCTATCATATGCTTCCAGCGCTTTTCCCTTGAGAACATTTGCCACCAATGTCGCCCAGCGTTCCCGTGGCCACTCTAATTCCCGTGCTTTCTTTTCAAATCGCTGGAACCATTCAGTGACTTTTTCCTCGTCAAAAGCGGGAACGAGCTTCAGGCTACTAGACAACTTTAACTCGCTAGATTCCTCCCTGTGTACCGTGCCCACTTGTCCCCTTGTGTACCTACCCCCATCTACCTTAACTTTGGTTCTTTGTAACTCCATTGTCATTCTCTGTGTTTCTAACCTCTCCTGCATCTCTCTCTCTTTCTCTTCTCTTTTCTCCTGCATTTCTCTCTCTTCTCAGTTCTCCTGCATTTCCAATTTCTTCAATTCTAGTTGTACTAGAGCATCACTCGATAGCCCTACCGGGGCAAAAGTAGGGGGTGGTGTAGGAACATAAGCGGTACGGTAACGTGGCTGAATCGTAGAAAGTCCGGCTGGGATAAATGGGGGGGGGGGGAGGTGTAACCTGGTTCTGTGCCACCCAGCCAGTGGCAGAAGTAGAGTGTAAAGGATAAAAATTGGGTTGAGTAAGTTGGGGCACACCAAGGGGCACGTCAGCCAGCAACGGGGGATTAACAGTAGGACATGTAAACTGGGAAGACGTTATGCTCTCATTAACCCTCTCACGACCATATGACGCAGAGGTTGCCAGATTAGCAATAAGAAATAGAGTTCTCTCACTCTTATAATTACCTCTCTAAAATTAGTTTTCTGACCACAGCTAACTCAAAGACAACTGCAGAAGTTAAAGTAACTAAACTAAAGGTTTCTAAACACCCCTGATGGTAACAAAGGCTCTAAAGTATTCCTAATAGGCTCAAAAGTGCATCAAGAACGTGAGAGGGTTAAAAGGACTGGGTGTGCGCGGCGGAGAGCATGCAGGAAAGATATAGCCTCCTGCCGGCACAGTTGTTGTCTCAGCCTCCTCTCTAACATCATAATAATACTGCCATATATACTGCTGACATGCTTCCCCCGTGGTAAGAAGAGACCCCTCTACTCCCAACACTGATACTATCAACCTCAATTCCTCCACCCTTCTTAACTGCATCTGTGCCCATTCTGGAGAACTCTGAAGGAACACTCTCGCATCCTCCTCACTGGTGATATGCAACGGCACGACACTCTCCCCCTCCTCTCTTGCTTGTTGTTCAGACATAATAAAATAAAATGCTAGACGCCTATGCTAAAAAAAAAACCTCTGATCAAACTAAATCTTATTAATACTGCTGGTGCTATTCTGATTATCCTAGTAGGCAAGGTCGCCACTGTTACGAATCTGGACCTCAGTTGTTTAGAGACGGTATACGAAAATAATGACTAATGCAAATGCACCTTGTCTCTCTACTGTTACGAACTGGCACTCGGGTACACAAGGGCTCTCAATCTGGACTCGAATACGGCTCGCTGCCACAACGGAAACACACGATCCCAACCCCTGAGTACTGCCAGCCGAACAAAAAACACCAATACCCTCCAGAGTTCAATCTGCTATAACGGGGTATACAAGAACTCGGTACTAGTGTTCAACAACAGACTAATAAAGAGACAGGAATTATCTAGTCTGGTCAACAATCAAACAATGAAGTAAGAAACAACAACACCAAAGAATAGTGTTGGCCGAAGCCGAAGTAATCCACCCTTGACTATGAACTTAAGAAGTCCTCCACCCACTACTTCGGATCGGCACTATTACGTTACGTTAATTAATAGTCCTTAAGCATCGAGCAAGGAATCTTCTGAAAAAAGTTAGATGCTTCTCGGATGCTCGTAAGAAGTACGTATCGGATTTTGAACAGTAATTCAATAAGCAAAAACACTGGCAATTAAATACTATTAAAGGCTTAAATTGGCATAAGAATAATTAAAAGAATATGCAATAGTAAATGGCAAACATTAAAAAGAAGTACTCCGCAAATGCAACGGCAATAGCCTACTCGGATTGTGCTCGTGGGCCACTAATCACTAAAGTAGCCAAGCTTGCAACACATGAAATCAATAGTGCATAAACAATATCATACATAAGGAAAGCTTCAATACTATTCTGTATCTACTAATCGAGTAAAGTCTAGCTGGGGTACTGTGGGCAAAAGGTAGCAGTGACTGAGCAAAAACGGCTTGTAGCCTAGCGAAGTCCTCACGACTGTTTAAAGTATTACGTTAAAACTAACAAGTGCACTTTGAGAAATCCAGATCCCTTGTATCTGGTTTTCTCCCGGCTCCTTGACAAAGTAAAAACAAACTGTTAATAAAATACAGGGTGGTTAGGCTCTTGCCCTCACGCACTGTAAATTATAAACTCAACACAGTCAGCCGCGAAGACAACCTAGGCTTCACTGAACCGAAACGAGTATGCAGGTTTATCGCTTAACCACTGCATCAAACAACAACTCGTAACACAGAAAAGCCTTACCCCAGTCTAGCATTACCTAGGCCAGCAGAAAACAGGAATAATAATAATAACACACAGGGAAATGCATATACAAGTGCAACAAACATAAATCAATCCTATTCTAAGTTAACCCTTCCAAAATAGGCTATCTAATAGGCAAGTATCTCGTGAGAACTCAAGCGATAATACGTTGGCTGACTAGCTCTGCACCAACGGGACCATGGAAGTTAAACAGGGCAGGGAAAAGAGGAGATAAGAATGTAAGGTAGTAGAGAAAGTTCCCATCAGTCAGAAGAATATATATAGTTAGCAAGGGAAATGAGAAGTCGCTCTGCCTAATGAGTTCTGATGAAAAAATGGCTAGACTTCCCTTTTATACCCGGCCCTCTAGTGAGCCCAACGTGAACTACTAAGGACCGCCCACTGACAACCATTACGTAATTTCTCTCTCTCCTCTGGGATACACAAAGGCTCCCCTAGCACTGAGGGAGGGAGGAATGCGAGTGAGTTAGGCCCACCTCCCGCCTGGCGCACCCACTGACCCCAACTGTGGCTGTTTCTCTTCCCATCATTACAAATAAGTTTTACACACAATACTTATAACTAATGATATAAAATAGAACTCGTTGACTCAGATGAAAACAAAATACATATTCATAATACTTATAGTACAACGGCTCACATGAACTAAGTTAGGAAACTCTACATAGACTACAGCCAAAGTTCCTGCCCTGACGATCCTAGCGAGAGTGGGGCATGACTAGGCGTTCTGTACAGCATGCTCACACGTGGACATGCGTCACACCTCCCCCAAGATTTTACTCGCTCAACCCTGAGCTAAAATCTGACAAACACAGAACCCCATCAAGCCCCTCACACCCAGCGACCGCATGGCACTAAAACAAAGCTGAGTTTATCACCAAAACACATCTTATTATTAAAAAAAAATCACATTTTATAACTCCTCCCAACAATAGCAAAAAGACACAATATCATGCTCCCAGAGCGAGCTTACAGCAGCTCAGCCGTTTGATAGTTCGTGGACTACTCAAACTCTATAGGCTATGACAAACTTATACGATTACCTATATCAAAAGAAAGAGTTTTTATATGATTTTTATATTTTAATATGTTTTTCCCGGCTGCACTATAAGGGCAGCCTATTTTCCTCCACTCAAACCCACACACCTGTGATAGCCTACGACTGATCATCCACCCTTGATAAACAATCCGCGATCACATTGTCACATCCAGCAATATGACGGATGTCCAGGTTATACTCCTGCAACATCAAAGACCACCTGGTCAGTCTCATATTGCGATTGTGAAATTGATTCAGGAATCTCAAAGGGTGATGATCAGTGTAGATAACCACGACTGGGCCATAGGCTGGAACATACACCTCGAAGTGCCTGAGCGACAGCACAATCGCCAGTAATTCCTTTTCTATTGTAGAATAGTTCTTTTGTGCAGCATTGAACTTCTTAGAAAAGAAACTTACTGGGTGTTCCACACCTTCATTGTCTGTCTGTAGCAAGACGGCACCAGCCCCTACACCACTAGCATCTGTTGCCAGCTGAAAAGGCCTGTTAAAGTCTGGGGCCCTGAGTATCGGGTGAGTACATAGCAAATGTTTCACCAAAGTGAAAGCCTTTTCACACTCAGGTGCCCACAAAAACTTTTTGTCTTTAGATAACAAATCTGTGAGAGGTGCCAACACCGTTGAGTAACCTTTTATGAAGCGTCTGTAGTAGCCTATCATACCCAAGAATCTCATAATCTGCTTCTTGGTTGTTGGGTGCGGAAATTTATTGATAGCCTGTACCTTGTTCTGAGGAGGGCACACCTGTCCCCTTCCCACTACAAACCCAAGGTACTGCACAGTGGCTTTTACGAAGTCACACTTTGCCAAATTTACTACCAGACCTGCTTCACTAAGTTTCCGGAACAAGGTCTCAAGGTGCTCACAATGGCTCTCAAAGTCGTCATCATAAATGATTACATCGTCCAAATATACGGTGCAATTTGGAATGTCCTTTACAATTTCATTCATCAGGTTCTGAAACGTTGCTGGTGCATTCTTAAGTCCGTAAGGCATAACATTGCACCGGTAGGTACTCCCGTCCACAACAAAACCACATACCTCTTTAGCACGCTCGGACAAAGGTACTTGCCAGTAACCTTTTACTAAATCTACTTTAGACAAAAAACGAGCATTACCAATTTTGTCAACACTATCATCAACCCGAGGAAGAGGATATGGGTTAGTTGGAGTCAAACCGTTTAACCTACGGAAATCAATACAAAAGCGTACCTTGCCATCTGGCTTAGGCTGCAGTGTTACGGGGGAAGTCCACTTAACTGTGCCTTTCTCTATCAACCCTCTACCGAGCATATACTCCAACTCATCCCTCAGAGCTGGTAGTTTTATGGGGGGCACACGGTACGGGATTGACTTAAAGGGTATATGGTCCCCCACGTCAACATCATGCATAGCCTGAGTAGTGAGGCCTGGGTGTTCAGCAAATACAGTGGGGTATGAACCGAACAACTGACGGATAGCATCAAACTGCGGCTCAGGCAAATGAGCTATAGCCTCGTCAGCCCTTAGGCTCGAGTTCCCCGCCCACTGATCCGCTGAAACATGTTGATCCCAGCTATCCTCCTCCGAAGCTTGACTGTCCCCCTCTCCTTCTCCACCACGGCCGCAACAAGCCAACACAGGGACAGTGAGAGGCTCAGAGGGGCGCCTCACATACTCTTTAATAAGGTTCACGTGACATAACTGGTTCTTTTTCCTCCTGTCTGGAGTGGCAACAAGGTAATCTAAGTCTGAAATTTTGTCTACAATTTTATAAGGTCCAGTGTACTTCGCAGAGAGGGGGTTACCAACCAAAGGCAACAAAATTAATACCTCTTGTCCTACAGTGAACTTCCGGAGCCTCACTTTGCGATCATACCTGTCCTTCATCAAAGCTTGTGATTCTGTCAAATTTCTACCTGCCATCTCCAGACTCTTAAGCATGCGCTCACGGCTTTCAAGCACATACTTTAATAATGGACAAGGCTGCACAGTCCCCTCCCAAATTTCTTTCAGCATGTTAAGGGGGCCCCTGACACGGTGTCCAAAAATCAGCTCGTTTGGACTAAATCCCAGGCTCTCACCAGGTACCTCCCGAGCAGCAAACAGCACATAAGGCAATCCAAGATCCCAATCCATACCGTTGTCAGCACAATAACACCTGAGCATGCTTTTAAGTGTAGCATGCCACCGCTCAAGCACCCCTTGACTCTCAGGGTGATACGCTGACGATACTACTGCTCGTATCCCATGCTGTTGCATTGTTTGCTTGAACATGTTGGAGGTGAAATTAGATCCCTGATCAGACTGAATCTCCTCCGGGTACCCGTACCTTGAGAAGTACCACAACAAGTTACTGACTACCGTCTTAGCCATTCCATTTTTCATAGGGTATGCATCGGGGTATCTAGTGGCAACATCCATTATGGTTAACAAAAATTTATTTCCAGCCTTAGTGGGAGGGAGTGGACCAACCATGTCAACAATAATTTTACTAAAGGGTGGCCCAATCACAGGAATAGGGTGTAACGGAGCCTTAGGAATAACTTGGTTCGGTTTCCCGACACGTTGACAAATATCACATGAGTTTATCCATGACTGCACATGAGACTTCATCCCCGGCCACCAAAACAATTTCCCCAAAGCCGCCACCGTTTTCTTGGCACCCAAATGTCCTGATAATGGAGAATCATGAGCCAACCTAAGCAAACTTTCCCTGCAGCCCTCTGGCACGACCAGCTGGTCAACTGTACCTGATCCGCCCTCCCAGTTCCTTTTAGGATCTTGATATCGGTGGTATAAAATTCCATTAACGAAAAAAAATCCCCTGCCTTTGCATCCCTATCTTCTTCTAACTCCACAGCCCCATTGGTACACTGCAAAACCTCTGGATCCTCTAATTGCAACTTTCGAATGTCTGGGGGAGCCAACATGTCTAACTGCTTGGTCAACAACTCATGCCCTCCCCCAACATCCAACTTAGACATCCGGTTTTCTCGCTGCAGGTAACGGTGCTGTCTCTGAGTCTCTGCCTCCTCCACTACTTTATCAACTGTGTTAGGCACTGGAGTTACAACAGACTCGGTCAAAGGTCCTGCTATTGGGTCTTTTGGGAGAGCCACTGGTTCTAAACTCTTCAAACTTTTCCCAGCCTTCCGCTTCTCCTTAATTCCCTTCCTCCGCTGTTCTGTGGCCTGGGAAATAGGCTGTGATACCTTAAATGCTTGGGAACGAGTTACCACACATGCCATCTGTTGGCGTTGACAACTCACTACCCACTCTTGTTCCTCCCTACTCACGTCGGCCGGCCTCTCGGCAACGACTAAGGGTGGAACTTCTAAAGTAGGCACCGCAAAGTCGTTGCCGAGAAGAAGGTCGACGCCCTCCACTGGCAATTTCTCAACGATCCCAACATCTAAGTCCTTAATCACACCATCAACTTCCAGCTCCACACGAACCAACGGGTATGACCTGGTCGCATTAATACCCTGAACAACAACCACCCGTGCCGCATTAATTGGTTGCCCCGTGAAATTCTTCAAAAGTGTCTGTGAAGCTCCAGTATCACGCAAAACTTCCACCTTATGCTGGCAACCCGCCCAACTTACCCTACCGGTCCCTCTATGGGCGCAAAAGACATCACGGACAGGGGACGAGCCTTCCTGAGTCTTATACATAGCCTGTGACCCTGCCGCTGGCAAACTACCCTGGGTAAATCCAGACGACATTTCAGCCACACCTATGCTGCGCACCAAAGACACGGCTGCAGTTGGCGGCTTACTAGGACAAGATTTTGCATAATGCCCCTTCTTTCTACAATGAAAACATTCCACTTCCCCTATCGGTCTATTCCGATAAGGGGCGTTGTTCTGACCCTTCTGTAATGGGACGGCTGTAGTCTTTGGTTCAGTCCTGGTATCTTGGCTTTTAAACTGAGGTTTATATCTATAGTGATTGTCCTGAGCTCGAGGGTTTGGAGTATCGCGCCCCTTGGGAACTGCATCAACACACTTTACAGATTCACATCCCCTGATTAGCGACAACCTGAGGTCAGCCATCTCAGCTGCCTCTTGAAGAGTTCTTGGGTTCTTTTCTTTAATATTTAAAGTCATTTCTGCACCAGTACACTTATAAAACTGCTCGAGCAGAAACAGCTCAGTCAACTGTTCTGCCGTCTCAGCTTTCTCAGAACGTGTCCAGTTTTTAAGTGCATCTTTTAAGTCCCGGGCATGTTCAAGAAAGGTCGCCTCCCTAGTCTTTGTAACACCCCGAAACTTCAATCGATATGTTTCCGGTTGCAACTCGTATGCCCGTAGGACAGCTCTCTTCAATTCTGGGTAGTCAATGCAAGACTCTAAAGGCAGTGCATCATAAGCCTTCAGACCCTTACCCGTAAGTCTTGAGGAGACTAGAGCTGCCCACTTCTCTTCAGGCCAATTATGCTCCCTACACTTCTTCTCAAAACGATTAAAAAATTCTGTGACTTCAGTTTCACTAAATACCGGCACCAATTTGACTAAGTGGGCCAAGGACTGTTCTCTTACTTGGCCCTCACGGCCCATCCGAGTCCCTGTCGACTCTGCACGAGTCTTATCTAAATCTAATTTAGCACAATATTTCTCTGAGTCGTACCTAAGCTCAGCCTCATGCCTCCTGGTCTCATCCTCCTGCCTCCTAACCTCAATCTCATGCCTCCTAGTCTCATTCTCCTGCTTCCTAGCCTCAATCTTAGCAAGCTCAAGTCTAAATACCATATCTGGAGACAGGCAGGAAGAGGGAGCTGCCACTACTGAAGGAGGGGGGGCAAAAACTGGGGAACCACCACGTGCACCACCCGAGGGCACTCCAATCTGCCAATTCTCATCCCTCTGTGGGAGAGTGCTAACCTCCGGTAACTGAGTGGACGGCACTGTGGGAGTCGAGTGAGAGGGGATCTGGGGGGGAACCCCCCCAAACGCCCTCTCCTCCGAAACCCCATGTCGCCCACGCAACACCCAGGAAATCAGCTCCCCCTTGGACATCCCTGCTACATTGGAAATGCCCAAAACCTTGGCTATCAGGTGCAAGCCACAAACATCCACCCCAGTCAGCCTCTCCTCCGTCACGTGGTACCGCTTACTCACAAAAACTCTAGCATCCTCCTCACTGGTTACTAACGGCACACCTTCAAATGACATCTCTCGCTCATCGTCAGTGCTAATGCACGACATACTGAAGTCCACAAAAAAATTCTCGAGACAAAAGTGTTAAACTTCCTATGCAAGCACTAATTACTAAATTAACTGGAGTCTCTTAAATGCTTTACTAATTGCCATACAAAAAAATAATCTTCAATATGCACGCTAAAATACAAACAAACAAATGTTGTACAACTCTGCAAAAATGTATACTGTTCACAAAATCCTAAGCAAGGTCGCCATTTGTTACGAACTGGCACTCGGGTACACAAGGGCTCTCAATCTGGACTCGAATACGGCTCGCTGCCACAACGGAAACACACGATCCCAAC
The DNA here is from genome assembly GCA_032716605.1 of Paralithodes platypus. Taxonomy (NCBI): domain Eukaryota; kingdom Metazoa; phylum Arthropoda; class Malacostraca; order Decapoda; family Lithodidae; genus Paralithodes; species Paralithodes platypus. The sequence continues at coordinate 20,202,130 of CM064520.1, read as the reverse complement.
CCCTGAGTACTGCCAGCCGAACAAAAAACACCAATACCCTCCAGAGTTCAATCTGCTATAACGGGGTATACAAGAACTCGGTACTAGTGTTCAACAACAGACTAATAAAGAGACAGGAATTATCTAGTCTGGTCAACAATCAAACAATGAAGTAAGAAACAACAACACCAAAGAATAGTGTTGGCCAAAGCCAAAGTAATCCACCCTTGACTATGAACTTAAGAAGTCCAACACCCTCTACTTCGGATCGGCACTATTACGTTACGTTAATTAATAGTCCTTAACCCTTAATTAGCGGCGAGCAACATAAGTCGAGTTAAATAAAGCTGGACTATGTGGCGGCGCTCGACATAGGTCGAGTGGCAATTTCAGCACGTAATGTGGCTGAGAGAGAGAGACAAGTGGTGGCAGGAGACTAGCGAGCGTATGACTGCTCCAGACCACCGCGGCGAACCTACTGACACAAATCTCAGCTCCCTCCTCCCTCTCTCACTCGCTACATACTCAATTATGTACCGAAACTACCGAATTACCTGCTTTTTGCACTCGCGTTGCACGGTTATTGCAAGAAAACTATCCATCATACAAGGATCGTTATGGTGTCATTCGAAAGCTCTGTTTATGCCCTTTCAGGGATAGGTACTTGTTTTACGTTCTGGGTCTTATTTAGGCATGAAAATGATCACGTAAACAGCCCTATTTTGGCTAAAAACACCCCGCTGTGCGGTACATATAAATAAACCGCATAGGCCGCTCGTAAGGTGTTAAGCATCGAGCAAGGAATCTTCTGAAAAAAGTTAGATGCTTCTCGGATGCTCGTAAGAAGTACGTATCGGATTTTGAACAGTAATTCAATAAGCAAAAACACTGGCAATTAAATACTATTAAAGGCTTAAATTGGCATAAGAATAATTAAAAGAATATGCAATAGTAAATGGCAAACATTAAAAAGAAGTACTCCGCAAATGCAACGGCAATAGCCTACTCGGATTGTGGTCGTGGGCCACTAATCACTAAAGTAGCCAAGCTTGCAACACATGAAATCAATAGTGCATAAACAATATCATACATAAGGAAAGCTTCAATACTATTCTGTATCTACTAATCGAGTAAAGTCTAGCTGGGGTACTGTGGGCAAAAGGTAGCAGTGACTGAGCAAAAACGGCTTGTAGCCTAGCGAAGTCCTCACGACTGTTTAAAGTATTACGTTAAAACTAACAAGTGCACTTTGAGAAATCCAGATCCCTTGTATCTGGTTTTCTCCCGGCTCCTTGACAAAGTAAAAACAAACTGTTAATAAAATACAGGGTGGATAGGCTCTTGCCCTCACGCACTGTAAATTATAAACTCAACACAGTCAGCCGCGAAGACAACCTAGGCTTCACTGAACCGAAACGAGTATGCAGGTTTATCGCTTAACCACTGCATCAAACAACAACTCGTAACACAGAAAAGCCTTACCCCAGTCTAGCATTACCTAGGCCAGCAGAAAACAGGAATAATAATAATAACACACAGGGAAATGCATATACAAGTGCAACAAACATAAATCAATCCTATTCTAAGTTAACCCTTCCAAAATAGGCTATCTAATAGGCAAGTATCTCGTGAGAACTCAAGCGATAATACGTTGGCTGACTAGCTCTGCACCAACGGGACAATGGAAGTTAAACAGGGCAGGGAAAAGAGGAGATAAGAATGTAAGGTAGTAGAGAAAGTTCCCATCAGTCAGAAGAATATATATAGTTAGCAAGGGAAATGAGAAGTCGCTCTGCCTAATGAGTTCTGATGAAAAAATGGCTAGACTTCCCTTTTATACCCGGCCCTCTAGTGAGCCCAACGTGAACTACTAAGGACCGCCCACTGACAACCATTACGTAATTTCTCTCTCTCCTCTGGGATACACAAAGGCTCCCCTAGCACTGAGGGAGGGAGGAATGCGAGTGAGTTAGGCCCACCTCCCGCCTGGCGCACCCACTGACCCCCAACTGTGGCTGTTTCTCTTCCCATCATTACAAATAAGTTTTACACACAATACTAATAACTAATGATATAAAATAGAACTCGTTGACTCAGATGAAAACAAAATACATATTCATAATACTTATAGTACAACGGCTCACATGAACTAAGTTAGGAAACTGAAACTCTACATAGACTACAGCCAAAGTTCCTGCCCTGACGATCCTAGCGAGAGTGGGGCATGACTAGGCGTTCTGTACAGCATGCTCACACGTGGACATGCGTCACACTACCAAACAACACCACGACGCAACAGGTAAGAGCACTTTGAATGCTTCCAGGCTCTTCTCAGGGCTTAAGGTGCACACTGCCCTGCTCCTATTCTAAATAATAAGTAGAACAGAAATAATCATGCAACTTACTAGCTACGAGAACTCGAAACCAACACCGGGATTAGCAATGCTGGGTTGGATAATCAAAATAGTTAAATACATAGGCTACCAGCAGACATCAACGAAAAAAAGAGTGCAGGTGTACTTCGAGCAGAACAGGCTATGCGCGCCCTCGACAGTACTAAACCGTGTGCAAACCAGCCAACGGTAATCCACTCTCAACCCAAGAGAGTTGCACATAATAATATTGCATACATATAATGAACTAACAATACAAGGCAGTGTCCTAATATGACTTAGAGTCCACCTCCCACACTCACTTAACTATGGGGGGGGGGGGGTCCAGACTGACGCTGGATTCCTAATTAATATTAAACACTCCGTTGCCTCAGTCCAAAACCCGAGATAGGGAACACACAAGTGCTGGGGCAGAACCGTTAAGGTTGTTACCGGCTCCTAAGCACGAACACTGGGAAAAATATGTTGGGGTTATGGATGTGTGTGTATGTGGACTGTCTATGGGATTAACAGTGCTTATTAGTAAGGACCCCGGCAAACCTCCCAGCTCCTCCCCATCACGAATTGCGACGTAGCCACCGGAGGTACAGAATATAGATAACAAAGGGAAAGATACTAAAATGCTGATCAGAGGAAAAGAATAATTAAAAGAAATTAATGTCTAGGATTCTCTGTTAATTACGTTACGTTACTATTATGCAAGCAAGGAAAATTAAACAGGGGCCGACTGGGGTGCCACAAGAGAGAGCTACCACCACCTATACTGTCTGGCCGCCCACGAGAGAATGATGAGGCCTGGCCCTGGTGAAGCTGGCGGGAGCCAGGCTCAAACTAAGGGGGGGTTGCAAAATATCACCACACGATATGATAACACTAAGAAACTTCACAAGAATAACTTATACTAAAGTATTCCTGTGTTAACAAATTAACTGAAACAGTGTGGCAGAGAAAATAAAGTACATCTTGATATTGCAACACAACTAAACTTGCAATGGTCACGTAATTAATTATACTTGTGTTGCTTAGCGAGAGAGCAACACTACCTCTACCTCCCCCCCTGCGAGGAAGCAACATTCCTTCCTCCACTTCCTCCCTTACCCAGCAACACCCAGCCTGCAAATTACAGCGTTGCCACTAAAACACAACTTCATATACGAACCTAGTAACACTCTCTTGGCTCATTCTACACAAATGTTTATTGAGACAAAAATGCTTAGAGATACGGCAAAACTAGTCATGAGTAATTGGAAGGGTATCGGAGAGAAACTCACAATACCAGGTATTTCTAATAGACTTGGCACAGCTGCTGTCAGAAGTCAGGCGCCACTAGAGTCTGGCTACTCCTAAAGACCCTGGTCATTGTGACAATATATATATATATATATATATATATATATATATATATATATATCATATTCTTGTTGATAGCCTTTGTAACCCATGATGCGAGTTTGTTTCCGTGCCCTATGCATGTTTTATTCGAAATATACCGGTATATACGTTATCCTTTTCAGCTCTTTTCAGTTGTCGAAGCATGATTATACTTATATTTGTTTTCTCATCAATCACTAGTTCGCTACACTTCCCATATACACACATCCCTTATACCATATCCCCCCCCCCCCCCCCCCCGTACCTCATTTATGCATATAACTCGCTATCTATCTATCTATCTATCTATTTATTTATCTTGAAAATGAAGCAAAGGCAATTGATATTGAAATTAATCCCAGTAAGTCCGTCTGTATGTATTTTAAGTACAAAAACGATAATGTCAAGGATCCGATTTTATATTTATATGAAAGTAAGTTAGAAGTTGTACAAGAATGTAGATATCTTGGCTTTGTGATAGATTGAAATTAACATAATGACAAAGACATAATAAGATGTAGGAATAAGTTTTATAACGAATTCAATTGCCTTTTGCGGAAATTGTCTAGCGTTAGCTGTAATGTATTTAGTAAATTATTCCAGAGTTATTGTATGAGTTTTTATGGATCAGAATTGTGGTTCTGTAATAGGAAATGTTATGTCCCATTGAAACAATTTGCAATAGGCTTCCATAAAGCAATAAAGAAAATGATGAAGCTAAGATACTGGGAGAGCAACCATAAGGCATTTCACCTTGCAGGACTAATGACGTTTAATCATTTTATAAATTGGCAGAGAATCAGGTTTAGTTATAAAATAATTAGTAATCCCTGCAAATATTAAAGAAAATGCCTGGTATTGTCCGAGGATCTGTTCCTGGATAACGAAGCCAAGTCTGTACTACTTTCAGAGTATAACATTGAAAGCATGATGGAAAATGACATAGATGCCATTAAGTCACGGATACTGTATGTTCAAAATAATGAACCCACCTTGCGGTAGGATGAAATTGTATACACTATATATGTATAATGTTACCATGTAACATTTCATGGAATAAAGAATTAACTAACTAACTATCTATCTATCTATCTATCTATCTATAATATCTAACTAACTAGCTAGCTAGTTAGCTTACTAATTAACTAACTTACCTGTAACCTAACTAATACCTGAAAGACTCAAAATAATATAAAAAACTAACTAAATAACTAACTAACCAGCTAACTAACCAATTAGCTAACTATATATCTATATATCTATCTATATATATATCTATGATAACTAACTAACTAATTAACTAACTAAATAGCTAACTAACTAACTAACTAACTAACCAACTAACAAACCAATTATCTATCTATTTATCTATCTATCTATCTATCTATATATATATATATATATATATATATATATATATATATATACTGTATATACCCATCTATCTGTCTAACCAACCAACCAACCAACCAACCAACCAAGCAACTAACCTAACTAACCAATTATCCATCTATCTATCCATCTATCTATAACCTCGTCTCTCTCCGTGTATACAGTGGAGGGATGGCAGGCGGAGGCGGCGGTGGCGGAGTACCTGAAGAAAGAGGTCCACTTCACCGATCCCGTGTGGCTGGCAAACCGACAAACCCTACCGGAAGTGTGAGTATCCGGGGCTACCACTTCTTAAAATGTATATATGGATTTGTGATTTTTTTTAAATATTGTGTTTTATTAGCTATTTGTCTGTCTGTCTATCTGTCTATCTATCTATCTATCTAACTATTTATCTATCTATCTATCTATCTATCTATCTATCTATCTATATATCTATCTTTCTATCTGTCTATATATCTATCTATCTACCTACAGGAGTAGGTCCACTTGACCAACCCCGTGTGGCTGGCCAACAGACAAACTCTACCGGAAGTGTTCGTATCCGGGGTTACCACTTCTGAAATTATATATGGATTTTTTGTATTATAATTATGCGTTGTTAACTATTGGTCTGTGCGTCATTATATCAATCTATGTGTTATCTATATACCTATCTGTCTGTATTGGGGAGATTGTAGGCACCAATCGAGCAGGGCAAAACCCAGGGGAGGCAACATAGACGTATGAACAAAAATTGCTTGAACTCTTGTTTCATTTGCCTGGCTTTCCCCACTCTTTCTGTTTGTGCCTCACCTACACAGAGAGTAATCCAGCTAACTCTCACAAACCCCTTCTCTTCCTATTAATTTCACTACACTTAACAAGCACACCACACTTCTTTCCAAAGCACCGAAATTACCTCTAACGTACCTTGATATTGGCTCTCTATCACTCCTTCAACCTTGGGGGAGACACTTGTTACATGCAGCTTTGCCATTTATCTCCTCGCATATGGAAAACAAATATATCTATCTATCCATCTATCTACCTATCTACTTTATGTATATATATATATATATATATATATATATGTGTATGTTTGTACCTATCTATCTATCTATCTATCTATCTTTCTATCTATCTATCTATCTAGTTATCTAGCTAGCTAGCTAGCTAGCTAGCTATCAATCAATCTATCTATCTATCTAGTCTTCTCAAATGCTACATGTATCTATGTTATATTGTTTCTGTTATATAAGCTATTAATATATTTTAGTAAAATATTCCCCTAGTACGAAAATCCAGCGTAAGCGCTTCTGATTTAATAGATCTGTATTTTAGAAGGCATAAGTACATTTGATCAGGTAACATGTGAAGGTTGTAACTTGTGGGAGGAATTCAATAATATCAGATGAAATGAGGGGAATATCCTTTATGGTGAGCATTATTAATCTAACCCTACCATAGATAATATGAGGTGTGGATGCCGTAGCTTATGATGGAAGGTACTCTAATAACAATAATAACAATAAACATACTCAACAACTATAACAATGATATCAATTAAAAAAAACAATAATACCAATAACATTACTCTAATAACAATACGATCTGGAGGGGGTGGCGACCATAGCTTAATGTGGGAGGTACTCTAGGATACATGCAATATTAGTTAAAGTTTGGGGACTAGAAATTAGGGTGGACACAGGGAGAGAGAGAGAGAGATTAGTACTATAAATTAGGGTGGAAAGAGAGAGAGGGAGAGATAGAGAGTTTATGACTATAAATTATGGTGGAGAGAGAGAGAGAGAGGGGGGGGGGCTAAAGCAGGCAAAACTCACATCCCACTGAACTGAAGGGGAATATAGAGGAACTTCACACACACCTCCTCCCTATACTGTGCGTCGAGCTATGTATCGGTGTGGAGGGACTGTCATTTAACCCATTCTGTGCCGGCTACGTCTTTTTAATTATATCCTAGCTATATTTCTATTGTTCTATGCAGCTTAAGAAGGATATGTGGTAGTAAAAAGGGGTAAGTGAGATAGCTCGAAGCCTGTTAATTGATGGAAGACCTAGATAAACTGACTAAAATCGTCTGATAGTAGCCAGAATAAAGTTAAACGGACGCTCGCCGGTACAGAAAGGGTTACCGGCGGCCTCTACTTTGATATTGATTTTGATCCCGAGTAGCCCCCGTCAGTCTACTCACTCCGCCCGGATTGACGTGCTCGGATCAACTGCGGATCACTCGTATTTAAGGGAGAGGTAGTCGCTTTTACTGGATATATTACTAATATTTAGCATATTAGTTTTGAAATTTTAAGACGTTCATTCCGTTAGTTTGGAGATTTTGAACCATTTCGCCCCATTTCTTCGTCAATATTAAGACCTTTCGTGTCATTTAGGTGTCTATTTATTCCTGGCGAGCGATAGCGAGCCTGTCATTTTAGAAGGAATTGGCCTTCGGCCGGGACATTTTTCTACCGAAAAATTTACAAATTTATCTTAAAAAGGGGGTGTAGGTTTTTTTTTTTAAGCTTGATGGAGGCCTAGCGAGGAAGCTCACAAATACATTAATAAATAAATACATAGGCCAAAAACAAAGCAGTACCCCCTTAAGGTACATTTGGTCCTTTGGGTTTACTGTATATACATTGACTTCTACTGGCTTTACAGTTTGCTTCTACTGCCTACCACATCGGCTTCATCTGGCATTCCATATCAGTATTAAGGGCAGATTTCCACTTGAGGGACTTTTTTCTGGACCCCTTTCTCCCTCATGTTTAACCCCATTGTTTTTGAGATTAGAAGACGTTTACCTCATTAGTTTGGCGATTTTATGAACTTTTGCCCCATTTTTGTAAATTTTAAGACCTTTTGTGCCATTTAGGTGTCGCTTGTTTTCCTGGCGAGCGATAGCGAGCCTGTAATTTAGGAGGAATCGGCCTTCAATCGGGATATTTTTCTACCGAAAAATGTACAAATATATCTTGAAAGGGGGTCTAGGGGGTGTAATCTTAAGCTTGATGGAGGTCTATAGAACAAACTAATAACCTCCCCTTAAAGCCATCCATTTTCGATTTACCATTCATTCATAACTATTTTTCTCTGTTTTGCAGCTATCGTTTGACATTTTATATTTTGTGTATATACATATTTTATTTACTGCAATCCAACATATGTTATTAAAAACGATACTCACATTACGTTTCCATTGGTATCCGTATTTCTATTACTGGCAGCCACATACTTCTACCAATTCTCGCAGGGCGGGTGCCCAACCCCGAAAGGGGTTGAAATAGGGGAGCTATCCCCTCGCCAAAGGCGGCTTTCTAGGGCCTTCCTAGCTGATGCTGAGAGGATTGGGTTCTAGTCATGTGGTGATGGGCTGGTCTATCGGAGTGAGAACTGAGCGATCTCTGCCATACCCATAGCTTACTCTGACTGTTCCTTTTACTTATATATTTTCTAAATCTCAAGTGACGGCGTCTCTTCCGTGGATTGACCTCCCAATCTACCAAGATTGGAAGCCAAAGCGTCACATTTTTCCTTTGCCCCTCAACTTTCTCTTCATAATTGCTGAGGGGCATAAGGCTCTGGGTGGGGCTTTGGTTTCTCGGGCGTTTACGCACCCTCCTCAGCTCCCCGCCATGGAGTGGCTTTGGTCACCCAGGCTTTATTGTGGTCGGCAGGGAGGGTACTGTGGGGGCGCTCGGTTATGGCCTTGGCCTTGCTCGGGGCCTTGGGGCTGTTCGGCCAGGCAGCTTGGGGAATGACAACAACAACAACAACCAATTCTCGCAAGTCTGTGTCTACTGGATCAGCCACTGGGTGTAAATATTAACAGCCCTTGAAATATAACCATGTCCTTGATTTTGTATATGTACTATTTTCACTTCGTTCTAACTCTGAAGACTGCTTCTAAATGTTGAAACTGGATACATAGCACACACTCAGACACATACACACACACACATTAATTAAATAGTGGAAACAGAATCATAGAAGATGATACAGAAATTGCGGAAGAACTAAATAGAAATTTTGCATCAGTATTTACAAAAGAAGGAGAATTCATTGCACCAGAAACCAATGAGATAGGTATAGAGGAAATGCCGGAAGTCACATTGAACAGAGAAGAGCTCATAGACAAAATGAGTAAGGTGGATCCAAACAAAGCCGCCGGACCGGACGGAGTATCAGGCTGGATTATTAAAGAAAATGCCAAGGAACTGAGTATACCAATATATGATATAATGACCAAATCATTGGACACGGGGATAGTACCTACAGAATGGAAAAGAGCAAACATTATTCCTATATTTAAGGGAGGAAGCAGAGATAAACCACTGAATTATAGACCTGTATCACTATTGAGCATCCTCATGAAGATTCTGGAAGGATTAATAAGGGACAAATGGGTGAACTACCTGGAATCCAAAAGATTAATTACTGGTCGACAATTTGGATTCAGAGGAGGCAGATCATGTGTAAGCAACTTGTTGAGTTTTTACTCTAGAGTAATAAACACAGTGGACCAGAGGGAAGGATGGGTAGACTGTGCCTACCTAGACTTTAAAAAGGCATTTGACAAAGTTCCACACAAGAGATTGCTGTGGAAATTAAAACGAGGGAAAAGTAGGAGACAAACTGCTGAAATGGATGGAGAGCTACCTTAGCGAAAGACAGATGAGAACAACAGTAAGGGGGAAATCGTCAAACTGGACTCAAATTACGAGTGGAGTACCACAAGGATCTGTCCTAGCCCCAATCATGTTTTAAATATTTGTAAATGACTTACCTGAGGGACTAACAAGCTAAATGAGCATGTTTGCGCACGATGCTAAGCTGCTTAAAACGATCAGAACCCAGGAGGATTGCCTTGAGCTCCAATCAGATTTGCAAAAGATCCATGAATGGAGCATCAAATGGAATATGGAGTTCAATGCAGGAAAATGTAAGACTCTAGAAATGGGTAAAAGCAAGTACAGACCTAGAAAAGATTATAAACTAGGAAACGAAGTGATTCCCAAAGCAGAAAAAGAAAAAGACTTGGGGATAGAATTTAAGGATAACATGTCTCCGGAAAGCCACGTAAATAAGATAGTGAGAGAATCACTAGCACTATTGGCAAATATCAGGATATCTTTCAATTATCTTAATGAAAGCACCATGAAACAAATAATAACTGCAATAATAAGACCCAGGATGGAATATGCATCTGTAGTGTGGTCCCCTCACATGAAGAAACATATCCACAAAATTGAGAGGGTACAGAGAGCAGCTACGAGGATGATCCCAGGTTTGGAAAATTTGGAGTACCAAGAGAGGCTCGAGAGATTGAATCTACCTACACTGGAACAGAGAAGGAAACGAAGACAGCAAATTCAGATATACAAATGTGTTAGAGGTATTGACAAAATCGACCGAGAAAACTTCATAGAGAGGGATGGAGGTGAGAGAACAAGAGGTCACAGCTACAAACTGAAAGTGCCTAATAGTAAATCTGATCTGAAAAGTAAAAGATTTCCTACCAACTCGATTAGTGGGTGGAACAAATTGCCAGCCGAAGTAGTGTCTGCACCATCAGTGCATAGTTTCAAAGCACGGTATGACAAACATATCTTAGGAGGCGGGAATTAAAGAGCATGCTCACTCCCGCAAATACAACTAGTGTAAGTACAACTAGTGTAAGTACACACACACACATACACTCACACACACACACACACACACACACACACACACACAACACAACACAGCACATGCACATTTTTACCCCCACACATACACCTAAGTACAAAATCTCCCTCAGCCTCACCTGCCTCTACTTTGAACCGCATACATTCACACCTGTAATCCTTATAACATTCACAGCAACATGTGTACATACTTACACATGTACACTCTCAGACCAACACTTCCGCATACACAGCCAAAATGTTTTAGGATAGCTATACGACTTAGTAAGTTGTGACATTATTTGTATTAATTTATTCATTATTATTGTTTTTACTTTTTGTGTTCATATATCACAGTGTATACTGTATATTGATGTCGTGTATTCCTGTTGTGTGTGTGTGTGTCATAATAATAATATAATAAATATCGGTTTATTGTTCATTGCAGCCCTGAGGCTGAAAGTCTACAGAGTTTTTCTTAAACCTAGGTACAATACAATACTTATTCTACCTTAACTGCGAGGTCTCATGTGACCTTTGGCTACCGTGAGGTACTTGGCTTCCCACCAAGTACATACGTAGGCTACATGCACTTTGTATTGGTGAGAAGATGTGTAGGCTAACACAGGCTGATGGCAGCTTGTTTAAGGAGGAACCACGATACAATTATCTCCGTCGCTATGGCCGAAAAAACCTTTAGGATTCTGGTGGATTCGAACCCTTGCGCCCACAGTCAGCGCGAGACCACCGTACAGCACCTTAGTATGGCAGTATATTGGGGTCACCTGCTCCACGGAGCCTAGCTACCTCCGCGGAGGGTCCGAGGTCCACGTAATTTTAGAGATGGAGTATGAAATTTGAATATTTAAGTTAATTACTCGGTTTTGATACATAAACAAGTGTATAAAATTACAAATTATGTTATTTTCATGCATTAAAGTAGAAAAGATTACTAATCAATAATATATATAATGGTGAAAATAGCGTTTAGCGTACGTCGTCTGCCGAGTCTTCGCCATGTAAACAAAAGATTTGGGCAATGACTTATTGACTTTATTATGATCTAAAACACATACTCCTCCCATATTAGTGCAAAGGAACTTTGGTCAATATTTACGAGCCACACCACAGCTGGGATCTCATTTATAATGGTAGTTTTGGGTTCCTATCATTTTATGCTTCATTGCTATATAATTTTTATCCACCGGAAAATATTTTTTGGGTGGCTTTTTTTTTTTTTTTTTTTAGCATTAACCTAACCAAAAAACCTAACCTAACCTAACCAAAAAGCCTAACCTAACCTAACCTAATAGCCCCCAAATACATCTAGGTTAGGTTAGGTTAGGTTTTTTGGTTAGGTTAATGCAAACAAATAAAAATAAATCAATAAAGCCAAGATTTTTTTTTTTTTATGCATGAAGATAAAATAATATGTAATTTGATACACTTGTTTATGTATTAAAACCGAGTAATTAACTTAAATATTCAAATTTCATACTCAATCTCTAAAATTACGTGGACCTCGGACCCTCCGCGGAAGCAGGTAGGCTCCGTAGAGCAGGTGACCCCAATATACTGCCATACCATAGACCACAGGACCATAGCAACCCGTATATGTACAAAGGAGTACAAAGGAACCCTCTAGGCTGCTTGTCCTCCAAAACACTGAGGATCAAGTGTCCAAACAGTGGTCTAGAGTGGGTAAGGGAAAATTGGAAAGGGAACTACTGCCCTGAAACTAATGTCCGTGGCAGGATTAGGAAGTTAGTAGGGGACAGATGGGTTAGTAACATAACACAGTTATAAGTGATCTTTCGTATATCTGGGAAAAAGATAATAACGTCTTAGTAATATATATACGCAATAATCCTTGATGAATCTGAGGGGGGAATAAAATAAAGTTATTCATTTACAAACGCAGTCAGTCGCGGGTTTGATGCAAGATGTTTGTCTAGGCGAAATTTAAAAGAATCAACGGTGCTGCAGTCAATGACGTCTCGGGGAAGCCCATTCCACAAGTTGACAACTCGGGCACCAGGATTGAACGCAGTATTCCAGAAGAGGGCGGACTAAGGAATTGTAAAGAGTTAAGATAACTTCTTTGGATTTATGCTCAAATGGCCTGCCTATAAAGCCAATTATTTTGCTTGCCTTCTTAATGACTTTTGAACATTGTTGACTCGGTTTTAGGTTACTCGATATTGTTACTCCCATATCGGTTCCTCTGTCTACAGTCTTAATCTGAGTGCCATTCATCGAATAGTTTGCTTTCTCATTTCGGTATCCAATATGCAGTACTTTACATTTATCCGCATTGAAATTCGTTTGCCAAATTTGGGCCCAACGTGACAACTTATCTAGATTGTGTTGCATATCGTCAACTTGTTCTTTTGAGAGTACGCTATTTGCAATTTTTGTATCGTCAGCAAACTTTGAGATTGTACAGGTGAGACCCTCATCTATGTCGTTGATGTAAATTAGAAAGATAATGGTCCTAGTACCGATCCCTGGAGTACCCCGCTACTTACATTGGTCCATTTAGATGCCTTACCGTTTATTACTACTCTTTGCTTTCTGTCGCTGAGCCAATTTCTATCCATTTCAACACACCGTCTTGTACTCCATGCGCTTTTAGTTTTAGCAGTAAACGTTTGTGGGGAACTTTGTCAAAGGCCTTTTGAAAATCAAGGTATATAATATCTATAGCTTTACTCTCATCAAAGAGGTTGAGGATATCGTGAAAGAAGTCTAAGAGACTTGTTAAGCTGGAGCGTTTGTTACGAAAGCCAGCCGTGTTGATTATCTTTAAGTATGATATTTCCTCCAAGTGATTTACGAGTCTGTCTCTTATGAGCGTTTCTAGCATTTTACATACACCTGAGGTTAAGCTAATTGGACGATAGTTACTGGGTAGGGACTTGCTGCCTTTTTTTAATATCGTTTTTACATTGGCTAGCTTCCACTGATCAGGCATAGTTCCAGACTGCAAAGATTTATTGAATAGCAATATCAGTGGTTTGGCGAGCTCATCCCTAGCTTCCTTTAGAACTCTAGGTGAGATTGTATTTATTTATTTACCTTGAGTTTATCTAAACAATTCAATACTTCTCTCTCTGTAACGGTGATATTGCTTAGAACATCAGAATTATCTATCTGAATCGGCGATGCTGTAGGGATATCAGTGAGGTCTTCTGTTGTAAAAACTGATGCAAAGAAGTTATTGAGGGCATTACTCATTTGTACTTCGTCTTTGGTGTATTCTCCATTTTCATCGACTAACTGTCCAACAGTTGAAGTAACTACTCTCTTCTTTCTGATATAACTATAGAAATTCTTTCGGGTTTGTTTTACTATGATTCGCAACATGTAACTCCTGGGTCTCTTTACTTTGTTTAATTAACTTTTTGGCTTTGCGTCGTAGTTCTACAAATTTCACCCGTTCTTTGTCATTTTGTGAGGATTTTAATCTATCATTAGCAAGCGGACAGTTTGAAATATCTTTATTCCACTATTTGGGCTTATCATTATGGCCTGTACGACGTATTTTCGATGGTATGCAGTCTTGTACTGCTTTTAGGTAAGTGTTTGCGAATGATTCCCAAGATGTATTTATGTCGTTATTGTTAATTAGAAAGCTCCAGTCAGTTTCTTTAAACATTGCTTACGAAAGTTTGCTTGCTTGAAATTAGGGACTTTCTCGATGCTGCTATTTGGTTCGTTACTAGTAAACTTTAAACTGAAAATTATCGTACGATGGTCACTGTTACTGAATTCATCACCGACATTCAAATTCTCTATCAATTCTTCTTTTGTTGAAAGTACAAGGTCAAGGACATTATTTCCACGGGTTGGAGATCTTACAAATTAATATAGCGAACTCTCTTGCAAGTTTGCATACATGTCTTGTCCAGAGTGTGAAGTAATACTATCTCCCCACTTGGTCACAGGTAAATTGAAGTCGCCAAAAATTACAGTATCTTGCGAGTTACTTAAGTCTGACTTAAGTCTGCAATTTGCTCATAAATTTCTCGGTCAATTTGCACTGATTGAGCTGGAGGTTTGTATATTAGTGCAAGTATTATTTGTGTATCTTTATTATTCTTTGTTAGCACAAAAGATGTGTCGACGTTCACAATTTGAGGTTTTGACAAGAGGGACGGGTTAAGACTTTCTTTGATAAAAAATAAAACTCCACCTCCATTTCTATTAATTCGGATTTTCTCAAACATTACATAATCGGGAAGTGAATACTCTGCTAAAAAGTCTCTGTCTTCTGTATTGAGCCATAGAAAACATTTAAAGTTTTGCATTTGGAATTCACGGAACGCTCTTTATTCAAATTCTTGGTTATGCTCGGATCTACATTTATGTACCTGTCTGCCCTCAGCCCTCGATCCTCGTCCCTGGTTTTCCTTGGCCCTCGGTGTCCTCGATCATTGTCCCAAGTGATCCTCGGTCCTCGCTGTCCTCGATCATTGTCTCTGGTGGTCCTCCGTTCTCGCTGTCCTGTATCGTCGTCCCTGGTAGTTCTCGGTCCTGGATCGTCGCCCCTGGTTGTCCTTGGGCCTCGAACCTCGTCGCTGGTGGTCCTTGGTTGGCTCTGCTTTTTCTCCGAAAATCTTTTACTGCGTAGTGAAGCAGGCGGCCAAATCTTGCTGCTCCCACCTGGTTAAGATGGACTCCATCTGCTACAAACAGATGATCTTCACGGTAGAAGTCATTCTAGGTATTAATACATCCAACGTTTCCCTCCCTGCAAAGGTCAGCCAGACGACGATTTACGCTAGTGGCTATATTGAAGAATCGGCTCTTTACACCGATCCTAGGGACGATCCCTGATATGATGACTCTGTGTGACTTTTCCTTATACTTCTGAATCGGCTTCCAGTACTTCAGCGTGAGGTCTTCCAATCGTGTGTGTGTGTGTGTGTGCAGGCAGTGTTTCCCAGTGGGGCCACCCATGGTCTTATAGGCTTAGGCTACGCTTTCCAGTGGGAAACTTCTGTATTTGTATAATAATAATAATAATAATAATAATAATAATAATAATAATAATAATAATAATAATAATAGGTTGAATTGTTAGATCAAAACTAAATCCAAAGTTTCATTAGGCTATTTGCGCACATGTGTACGCTATTTTTACATAATTACTTTACCCAAGTAGTGATTATCTCGTTTAATGTCGATGTAGATTAACGCATAATTGCCCCAGATAACACAGACCTCTAGCAAATACGAGCATAACACACACGAACAAACACACACACACACACACACACACATATACACATACACACACACACACACACATACACACACACACACACACACACACACACACAGATACAGACATAAAGACACACACACACTAGAGCAGTTAGTTCAGCAACCCACCTGTATCCCGGATCGCCTCGGAGATCGGCCCAACATTCTTGACTTGTTTCTAACTTCTAACCCTTCTTCTTATACTGTCGATCTTTTCTCTCCTTTGGGCTCCTTCGACCATAAACTTATCTCTGTCACCTGTCCTATCTCTCTAGTACGTCCACCCGATCCTCCTAGCCGGCAGCGCTTGTGGCACTTTGGCGCTGCCGACTGGGAGGCTCTCCGGCAGTACTTCTTTGATTTCCCATGGAATGATTTCTGCTTCCATGGCCGGGGACCCTCGGAGGGTGCTGAACGCATAACCGAGGTAATCCTATCGGGCATGGAAGCATACATTCCATTCTCTTTCTCTCAGACTAATGATAAAAAATCTTGGTTTACTCACACCAGTGCCTGTTCTACTGCTGTCCGCAATAAGGAGGAAGCATTCAAACGGTACCGACGCCTTAAAACTCAAGACTCATTCTTCTTATGTTTCTGCCCGGAATCAAGCCAAATCTGTTCTTTGACTTGCCAAGCACTCTTTCATCAATAATAAAAACACTGAACTATCCAACTCTAGCTCTTCCCAAGCTTTCTGGCATCTAGCCAAAAACCTCTCCAACAATTTCGCTTCCTCGTCTTTCCCTCCCCTTTCCCACTCTGATGGCACAACCATCACTTCTTCCTCTGACAAAGCTAAACTCTTCGCTCAAACTTTTGCTAGAAACTCCACCTTGGATGATTCCGGTGCTATTCCTCCCTCTCCACCCTCCTCTCTCTTACTTATGCCTAATATCCTAATCTCTTCTAAAGATGTACTTTCTACCCTCTCTGGGCTTAATACTAATAAGGTGTACGGTCCGGACGGTGTTCCTCCTGTTGTACTCAAAAACTGTGCTTCCGTGCTGACTCCCTGCCTAGGCAAACTCTTTCGTCTCTGTTTATCCTCTAACGTCTTCCCTTCATGCTGGAAGTTTGCTCTCATTCAACCTGTCCCAAAGAAGGGTGACCGCTCTCAACCCTCCAACTATCGTCCAATTGCTCTCATTTCTTGTATTTCTAAAGTTTTTGAAACAATTCTTGCTTCCAAATTTCTTAAGCATTTCTCTTCTCATAATCTTCTCTCAGATCGCCAGTATGGCTTCCTTAACCCTTCTTTGGCGGCGCGCAACTTATGTCGTGTGAAATAAATATGGACTAAGTGGCGGTTCACAACTTATGTCGTGTGCCATTTTTACCACGCAATGTTGCTGAGAGAGAGAGATGAGTGGTGGGAGGAGCGTAGCAAGCGTATGACTGCTCCAGACCACCGCGGCGGACCTACTGACATGAATCCCACCCTCCTCCACCCTCTCGCACTCGCTACACAGGGAATTATGTAGGGAAAGTACCTAATTACATGGTTTTTGCACTTGTGTTGCGGGATCGTTGCAAGAGAACCAGTGGTCGTACAAGGATGGTTGGGGTGTCATTGGAAAGCTCTGTTTATGCCCTTTCAGGGATAGATACTTGTTTTATGCTCTGGGTCTTATTTAGGAATGAAAATGATCATGTAAACAACCCTATTTAGGGTAAAAACACCCCGCTGGGCGGTACATATAAATTACCGCCTAGGCCGCTCGTAAGGTGTTAAGGGTCGCTCTACTGGTGATCTTCTTTCATATCTTACTAACTCTTGGTCATCCTCCTTTCACGACTTCGGTGAGACTTTTTCTATTGCACTAGACATATCGAAAGCCTTCGATAGAGTCTGGCACAAATCTTTAATTTCTTAACTACCCTCCTTCGGTTTCTATCCCTCCATCTGTGCCTTTGTCTCTAATTTCCTCTCCGGCCGTTCCATAGCTGCGGTTGTGGACGGCCATCGCTCACTTCCTCACCCTATAAACTCCGGTGTTCCTCAGGGCTCTGTCCTATCTCCTATTCTCTTTCTAATTTTTATAAATGACCTTCTCAACTGTACCAAACTCCCATCCATTCATACGCAGACAACTCTATCTTACACTACTCCATTAGTATTTCAGAACGCCCAAGCCAGCAATTTCTCAACGACAAACGACAAACGACAAACGGAATGAAGCCATAGAATACTTAAATTCTGATCTAACTACTATCTCCAATTGGGGCAGAGAAAACCTTGTTACCTTTAATGCTTCCAAAACCCAATTTCTCCATCTATCTACCCGTAAGGAACTCACTGCGGACTATCCCTTATTCTTCAACAATACAAAAATCAATCCTTCATCTTCTCTCAATATTCTTGGTGTCTCTTTTTCTTCTGCTCTCAGTTGGAAGGATCATATTACCAGTCTTGCTAAGGCAGCCTCCCAGAAGCTGGGTGTGCTCAACCGCCTTAGGGGGTTCTTTACCCCTGCACAGCTTCTTGCTCTGTACAGGGGCATAGTGCGTCCTTGTATTGAGTATTGTTCACATGTGTGGGGAGGTTTCTCTCACACCGCTCTCCTAAACAAAATTGAAAGGAAGGCCTTTCGTATCATTAACTCCCGTCCACTCACCAACTCTCTGCAAACTCTCTCTCTTCGCCGCAATGTTGCATCTCTCTCGCTATTCTATCGCTACTATAATAATCAAGTTTCCTCAGAGCTTTCCCAGTGTATACCACCTCCTTTACGTGGGGCACGTGGTACCCGTCTTGCAACACAATCCCACCCCTACTCTGTGCAACTCTCCAACCCAAGAGTGAAACATTACTCTCAGTCTTTCTTCTATTCAACAGCTGAGCTCTGGAACTCTCTCCCAGAATCAGTCTTTCCCTCTTCCTATGACTTAAATTGCTTCAAACTCCGTGTGTCCAGGCATTTTGGCTCGATCGTCCCTTGATTTTGGCCCTGTCACTCTTTCAACTTTGGGGGAGGCACTCGCTGTAGGCAGTTCTGCCTTTTGCCTCCCTCACTCACATAGAAAAAAAAAACACACATAATATATATATATATACCGGTATATATATATATATATATATATATATATATATATATATATATATATATATATATATATATATATATTTTCTTTAATACATACGAGGTTGAAAGAAATGGCAATTTCTGCGTTGGAAATTTTATTATTCAAAGTTTCCAGGTCTCTGATGAGTTTTCGCTGGGTGGCAGGAAGTAGATGAAGGAGATGAGCAAAATTCATGGTGGTACAGGGTTACATAAATGTACATGATGATACAGGATATACGACGCGTTTCACTGGACAACCAGCATTATCAAGTAAGGAAGGAATGATATAAAAGGTAAACAGGAAGGGTATATATAGAGGGTGGAGGATCAGAGGAGGCGAAAATCAGGGGGCAAAAGTCTGCTAGTCATAGCAGATTTTTGCCCCCTGATTTTCGCCTCCTCTGATCCTCCACCCTCCTCTATATATACCCTTCCTGTTTACCTTTTATATCATTCCTTCCTTACTTGATAATGCTGGTTGTCCAGTGAAACGCGTCGTATATCCTGTATCATCATGTACATTTATGTAACCCTGTACCACCATGAATTTTGCTCATCTCCTTCATCTACTTCCTGCCACCCAGCGAAAACTCATCAGAGACCTGGAAACTTTGAATAATAACATTTCCAACGCAGAAATTGCCATTTCTTTCAACCTCGTATGTATTAAAGAAAATTTATTACCTGGCTTTACTAACATATATATATATATATATATATATATATATATATATATATATATATATATATATATATATATATATATATATATATATATATATATATATATATATATATATATATATATATATATACCGGTATATATATATATATATATATTATACATATATATATATATATATATATATATATACACACAAACGCAAACAAACAAACACTATCAAATAATGTACTATCCCATAACCCCCCTCCCCCCCCCTCACACAAACTGACACATTAACCTCTCCCCCCCCCCCCCCCCGCACACTGACACATTAACCTCTCCCCCCCCCCCCCCCACACTGACACATTTACCTCCCCCTCCCCCCCCCCCCACACACGCACACACACACACACTTTTCCACGGTAATACCCACTGAAGTAAATCTCCGGATCAGATAAAGTGCGTCCATCGGTGACACCACGATCTCCGTCCCTCACAATTAACACTTGCAATAACCAGGTATGTGGGGGGAGGGGGATATGTTCTTGTTTCTGTTAATAGTATACGATTTTGTACAACATAGAATGAATCTCAACAATCTACGTAACAAATATTATCCCAATTATCTCACAAATGAACGTAATTAAATCTACAGTAGTACCTATTAACCCACAAGTCAAAGGGATCAAACCTAGCTAATTAACCCACAAAGTAAAAGGATCAAATATAGCCCACTTAACCCACAAAGCAAAGGGGTTAGATTGAGCCCAACTAACCCACAATCAAATATATTAATTATATCCCTTTTAACACATAAGTCAAAGCAATCAAATCTAGCCAAATTAACCCGCAAATCCTTTTTGAACCTAATCGTCTTGAAATCGTTTGATAATGAAATTGAAGAATTCTGCTTGGTTTATATCAGAGAATCTCTCTCTCTCTCTCTCTCTCTCTCTCTCTCTCTCTCTCTCTCTCTCTCTCTCTCTCTCTCTCTCTCTCTCTCTCTCTAAATAAATAAATTTTTCTCATTCGCTTTAATAAGTTGCGCAAACCCAATGTTTAATTTATATATTTTAATCACAATAATATTTGTATTAGACTATGATGATATTGCAAGAGTCTGAATACTATAATCTAAGTCTATCTAAATAGTATAATGGCATAAGCAGTATAATTTTATATCTACCTGAATGGCAGAGCATACGTTCTAAATAGTATATCATAAACCAAACCGCTACACACAGTAAGAAGGAAAACTAATGTGAGTGAATGTTTAAAAACCGAGTACAAGGCAGGAGACGAGGGGAGGGGAATATGGGATCTGGATGCACCCCCCAGACCAGGTGTACTCCTGACATTCTCAAACTTATAAAGAATCCTCCCTAGCCCATCCAATATAAACATACTAACATAATATATACATATACTGTATATATATACTGTATAATATTGTATATATATATATATATATATATATATATATATACAGTATAATAATACTGTATATACCGGTATATATACTGTATTATACCGTTAGCCTACTACACTTACGAGAATACCTCAAGTGTCCTCTCATCTAGAGGTGATTGTTGTTGTTTTTTCTGCTTTTTCTTGTTTATTTATTTATTTGTTATCAGCTGATTAATTTTACCAAAGGAAATCAAGCAACAACAGGTCCAGCGACCCCTCAAGGCTGATTGCCCTCCAAAACACTGATTTATTTGGCTTACTATATATGGTTTTATTTCAGCTGACGGTATATTGAATCACTTTGCAACTGATTTTTCGATAATTAATAGAAATAATTTGCCACGTTTTCATAATTAACAACATATTCTGCGACCAAATATTGCACTTAGCCGAGCAAGCAGGATGGGGACATAGCAAGTTGTCGTCAGCTAAAAATAGGAAAATTACAATAAAACAAAAAATATATGAAACAGACTATGATCTATTTTACCTACTGGTATATCTGGCCAACTGAACTAAGAGTAAAGGAGAACACTAAGCCCGCGGAAGACCCAGACCGCCAGAAAGAACTGTTGAGGTATACGTCACAGCCGAGGTTCCTCTTTAAGGGGGGGGATGGGCGTATTTATTTCGTCATTTATGTATATTTTGATCATTGATTTTAGTTTCCTCCCTAGACCTCCATCAAGTTTTAAAAAAAAATACTCCCTTAGACCCTGCTTCAAGATAAATGTGTACATTTTTCGATAGAAAACTGTCCCGGCCGAAGGCCGTTTTCTCTTAAATTACAAGCTCGCTATCGCTCGCCAGGAAATAAATCGACACTTGAATTACATGAAAAGTCATAATATTGACAAAGAAATGGGGCGAAAAGTCTTATAATCGCCAAAGTAATGGGCCGAACGTCATAAAATCTGAAAACTAATGGGGTTAAACACGAGGAAGAAGGAGGACCCAAAAAACGAGCCATCTCCCTTTCACTCACCCGCCCCAGGCCAATTCTCAGACCAGATTTGTTTTGTGAATTTTTCGGGATACGAGTCGCCCCTCCACGGCAGGTCTCCTCAAGATCTACATAGAGGAGAGGGGTGGAGAGCGACGGAAGGCTGAACCGTTGGCTTCTTCGTGGTATAGGCAGTTCTAGGTAAAACTAGTGAAGATATTTGATGCACGAGTGTGTATAATATATCTCTATAAGCCGAATTGTTTATGCTGGAATTAGGGTTGCTGAGAGGGATTGGTGTTAGGTAGTGACCTTTTAGATATGTTTTGTGAGTATAGGATCTCTAGTGTTAAGGGAGCTCAGACGGTATTGTGCAGCATAATTTACTGGTTCGGCTCAATGATTTAAGGAGGGGGTTTGATTTGCTCTCTTAACCTCTATCAAACTTTAAAAAACACCCACAAGACCCCCCTTCGATATAAATTTGTACATTTTTCGGTAGAAAAATTTCCCGGCCAAAGGCCGATTCCTCTTCATATACAGGCTCGCTATCGCAGGAAAAATTCGACACCTAAATGGCACGAAAGGTCTTAATATTGGAAAAGAAATGGGGCAAAAGGTCTGAAAACGCCAAACTAATGGGGCGAATGTTTTGAAATCTCATAACTAATAGGGCCCAACATGAGGGAAGAAGAGGACTCGAAAAAATAACTGCGTCCCCTTACGGAGCCACATCTTGAGTCTTGGGTTACATACTCATACATATTATACTCTACATGGCCACGAAACAGGAGCATAAAGGTATATATGGAACACGTGTATGGTTGGCCACAAGCAGTTGTATCCACTCTGTGATTTTAAGTATAGAAATAAAAACACCATGATTGGTTATAAAGAATAATTTGATAAATTACCATATAAGTTAACTAATGTATTGATTATACGATTTTTTTGTTTTCATTAGTTGGGCGACAATAAGACGCTTCACCCGTTGTTTTCCTCCTTAGCGAGCGACAGCAATCGTGTAACTTTAAACAAAAATCGAACTTCGGCCGGCACATTTTTCTATCGAAAAATGAAAACATTTAGCTTGAAGGGGGCTTTGGGTGGTAATTTTTTAGTTTGAAAGAATTCTTGGAAGGCATTTTTGATAGGCTAGGGGACAAACTGAAATACATTTGCTCGAAATTGGGGAAAACAATAAAACAAGCAAAATCCTCAACAATATTATAATTAAAGAAAGTAAACAAGAGGTCGCATCAGATAGTGCTAATAGTCTCTCTCTCTTATTTATATTTGCATTCGATTATATTTCTTTTATATCCATTCCCACTTTTTTTTATTTCTTATCGCTTCCTTTCCCTTCTCTTGCTTTCCTTCTCGGTTCTCTCCATTTCCCCTTATTCTTTCTTTTCGCTTTCCTTTCCTTCCCTTATCTAATCTGCTTTGTTTTTCACTCCGTTCTCCCTTTTCCTTTCTATTCGCTTCTCTTCCTATTCGTTTCTTTCTATTCCCTCTTTTTTTGCTTCCCCTCTTATTCGTTTCTCTTCATTCCCATGTTTTTTCTGTTTGCGCTTCCCTTCCTATTCGTTTCTCTCCATTCCCCCTTTTCCATTCTTGCTCCTTCCCTTCCTATTCGTTTCTCTCCATTGCCCCTTTTCCATTCTTCTCCCTTCCCTTCCTATGCGTTTCTCTCCATTCTCCCTGTTCCTTTCCTTACCCTTGCCCTCCCATTTCTTGTCTTCTCTGTGCTCGCCTTGTCCTTCTCTATTATTTGACCCAGTTCTTGCGATATATATACACCGCCCCCCCCCCCCCTCCCGTGTTGTTGCGCCCCTCTCTACTTCTTCCTAACCCTATGTCCGCCCCTCCGCCCACAACCTTCCCTACGGCACCACCCCTGAACCCCTTCTGTACCGGCGACTTATTTTTAGCTCTATTTAGACAGTTTTGTGCAATTTGAGAAGGATGTGCGGTAGTATAAAGGGTTAGACGATGGGATAGTTCGAAGCCTGTTTATTGATGGAGTCCCTTTTTGAACTGAATAGAATCGTCTAATAGTTACGAGGAAATACGATGACAAAAACGTCGCCGGTACAGAAGGGGTTGAAGAGAGATGGAAGAACTCGTGAGACTATGCCTTGTTTACTCTCTCCTCTCCTCTCTCATCCTCCTAGTCCTCGTAGTCAGTAGATTAGTAGTTTTAGATATCCAAACTGCCCCGTAAGGACCAATAGGTCTGTTGCAGTTTGTTCTCCTTTGTATTCCTTTGTATTCCTATGTTATCTTATGTACGTTCCTTCTCCCTTCCTGTCCACACCTTCTATTTACCTTCCCTGTTCTCTCTATCCCATCCCTCTCCCGTCTTCCTCTGCTATTGTCTACTCCTCTGTTTTCCCTCTTTTCTTGTATACTCTTCTTTAATTTTTCTGTTCTTATCTACTCCTCTGTTTAACTCTTTTCTTCTCTACTCTGCATATATTTTCTCTGTTCTTGTCTACTCTTCTTTTATTTACTCTTTTTTTGTCTACTCTTCTTTTATTTTCTCTATTCTTCTCTACTCTTCTATTATTTTCTCTAGTTTTGTCTACTCTTCTTATAATTTTTTACTCTATTCTTGTCTACTCTTCTTATGTTCTCTGTTCTTGTCAACATTTCTTTTCTGTTATGTGTTCTTGTATACTCTTCTTTGTTTTACTATTCTTGTTTACTCTTCTTATATTGTCTCTTTCCTTCTCTACTCTTCTCTATTTTTGTCTTGCCTTCTAATCTCTTTCTTCCTCTGTTATCTCTCTCTATTTGACCCAGTTTCCGTCTTATCCTCCCCCCCCCCCCTCTCATCCTACTTCATAGCCCTGTTTCCTTGTTCCGCCCCTAGCTTCCCCTACGGCACCACTCCTAACTGGGGGGGGGGGGGGGAGTAGTCCTTACTTGACGACCCCCTTGCGCCCCCTTCCCCACACCCCTCTGTCCTCTCTCTCTCTCTCTCTCTCTCTCTCTCTCTCTCTCTCTCTCTCTCTCTCTCTCTCTCTCTCTCTCTCTCTCTCTCTCTCTCTCTCTCATATGGCCAAATGGTGGAATAATGGTTAGAGCACGTGTGTGGTATACTGGGTTTGAATCCCCGGAGGATCGTATGCTTTCATTAATTTCATTGGGTGTTTTAAGCCTTAAGAACGATATTCTCCTTCGCACTTTCCCCTTCCTTCTATCTCCTTTACTCTACTCTCCCTTTCCATACCTCTTTCTTCCTATGTTTCTTTGCCTCCTTAGACTTTTTATTTTATTCTTCAGTCTTCTATCCCTCCTCTCTCTCCCTCTACCTACTCATTATATTTTTCATTATCTGCTTCTTCTATTAATTCCTTCACATTATACTTATTTATTTTTTCTTTCTTATTCCTCTTGTCTTCCATACTCTTCTTCTTCAATTAATTGCTTCACATTCCATTTATCATATTTTCCTCCTTGCCTTCACTCCTTCTCTCTTCCTAGTTTAGCTTCCTTTATTTATGTGTTCTTCCTTGCTCTCCTGACATCCCTCTTTGCCTCTTAACTCAGCCTAACTTTCTTCTTCCTACTCTCTCACTCTTTCTCTCTCTCTCTCTCTCTCTCTCTCTCTCTCTCTCTCTCTCTCTCTCTCTCTCTCTCTCTCTCTCTCTCTCTCTCTCCGAATAAATCGAAATGGAGGTGGCGTTTTACTTTATATCAAAGAAAGTCTTAACCCTACCCTCTTGTCAAAACCTCAAATTGTGAACGTCGACGCATCTTTTGTGCTAATAAAGAATAATAAAGGTACAAAAATAATACTTGCATTAATATACAGACCTCCAGCTCAATCAGTGCAAACTGACCGAGAAATTTACGAACAAATTGCAGATGTAAGTAACTCACAAGATACCATAATTTTTGGCGACTTTAATTTACCTGTGACCAAGTGGGGCGATACTCTTACCTCACACTCCGGACATGACTTGTATACGAACTTGCAAGAGAGTTCGCTTTATCAATTTGTTCGAACGCCAACCCGTGGTAATAACGTTCTTGACATTGTACTTGCAACAAAAGAAGAATTAATAGAGAATTTGAATGTTGGTGATGAATTCAGTAACAGCGAACATCGTACGATAACTTTCACTTTAAAGTTTACTAGTAACGAACCAAATAGTAGCATCGAAAAATTCCCTAATTTCAAGAAAGCAAACTTCCATAAACTTAGAGCTATGTTTAAAGAAACTGACTGGAGCTTTTTAATTCACAATAACGACATAAATACATCTTGGAAGTTATTCGAAGCCACTTACCTAAAAGCAGTGCAAGACTGCATACCATCGAAAATACGGCGTCCAGGCCATAATAATAAGCCCAAATGGTGGAATAAAGATATTTCAAACTGCCTGCTTGCTAAAAAATTTGCTAATGATAGATTAAAATCCTCACAAAATGACGAAGAATGGCTGAAATTTGTAGAGCTACGACGCAAAGCCAAAAAGTTAATTAAGCAAAGTAAAAAGACCTTAGAGTTACATATTGCGAATCAAAGTAAAACAAACCCGAAAGAATTCTATAGTTATATCAGAAAGAAAAAAGTAGTTACTTCAACTGTTGGACCGTTAGTCGATGAAAATGGAGAATACACCAAAGACGAAGTACAAATGAGTAATGCCCTCAATACCTTCTTTGCATCAGTTTTTACAACAGAAGACCTCAGTGATATCCCTACACCATCGCCGATTCAGATTGATAATTCAGATGTTCTAAGCAATATCACCGTTACAGAGAGAGAAGTATTGAATTATTTAGATAAACTCAAGGTAAATAAAACGCCTGGACCTGATACAATCTCGCCTAGAGTTCTAAAGGAAGCTAAGGATGAGCTCTCCAAACCACTGACATTACTATTGAATACATCCTTGCAGTCTGGAACTATGCCCGATCAGTGGAAGCTAGCCAACGTAACACCGATATTCAAAAAAGGCAGCAAATCCCTACCCAGTAACTATCGTCCAATTAGCTTAACCTCAGTTGTATGTAAAATGCTAGAAACGGTCATACGAGACAGACTCGTAAATCACTTAGAGGAAAATAACATACTTAAAGATACTCAACACGGCTTTCGTAAAAAACGTTCCTGTTTAACAAACCTCTTAGACTTCTTCCACGATATCCTCAACCTCTACGATGAGAGTAAAGCTGTAGATATTATATACCTTGATTTTCAAAAGGCCTTTGACAAAGTTCCCCACAAACGTTTACTGCTAAAACTAAAAGCGCATGGAATACAAGACAGTGTGTTGAAATGGATATATTGGCTCAGCGACAGAAAGCAAAGAGTAGTCATAAACGGTAAGGCATCTAAATGGACCAATGTAAGTAGCGGGGTACCCCAGGGATCGGTACTAGGACCAATTCTCTTTCTAATTTACATCAACGACATAGATGAGGGTCTCACCTGTACAATCTCAAAATTTGCTGACGATACAAAAATTGCAAATAGCGTACTCTCAAAAGAACAAGTTGACGATATGCAACACAATCTAAATAAATTGTCATGTTGGGCCCAAATTTGGCAAATGAGTTTCAATGCGGATAAATGTAAAGTACTACATATCGGATACCTAAATGAGAAAGCAAACTATTCGATGAATGGCACTCAGCTTAAGAATGTAAACAGAGAAACCGATCTGGGAGTAACAATATCGAGTAACCTAAAACCGAGTCAACAATGTTCAGAGAGTTGTTAAGAAGGCAAACAAAATAATTGGCTTTATAGGCAGGTCATTTGAGCATAAATCCAAAGAAGTTATCCTAACCCTTTACAATTCCTTAGTCCGCCCTCTTCTGGAATACTGCGTTCAATCCTTGTGCCCTTATTACCAAAAAGATATAAACAAGCTAGAACGAGTTCAACGTAGAGTTACCAAAATGATACCTAGCCTAAAGAACAAACCATACGAAAAGCGTCTTAGAGAATTAAATCTATATCCTTTAACCCAGCGCAGATTAAGAGGTGACTTAATTCAAGTGTTCAAAATCATCAAAGGCATCGACAATATGAACTCTAGTAAGTACTTCACTATCGACCAATCTAATTACACGCGGGGAAACGGTTGCAAAATTATTGGTAAATCTTTTAACTCACACGAATCTAAGAATTTCTTCTTCAATCGAGTTGTCAACTTGTGGAATGGGCTTCTCCGAAACGTTATAGACTGCATCACCGTTGATTCATTTAAACTCCGCCTAGACAAATATCTCGCATCAAACCCGCGACTGACTGCGTTTGTAAATGAATAACTTTATTTTATCCTCCCCTCAGTTACTAACCCATCTGTCCCCTACTAACTTCCTAATCCTGCCACGGACATTAGTTCCAGGGCAGTAATTCCCTTTCCAATGTTCCCTTACCCACTCTAAACCACTGTTTGGACACTTGATCCTCAGTGTTTTGGAGGACAAGCAACCTAGAAGGGTCACTAGATCTGTTGTTGCTTGATTTCCTTTGTATTTTGTACTTTGTACTCTCTCTCTCTCTCTGTATATATATATATATATATATATATATATATATATAAATATATAAATATATATGACTTTGTTATGTCGGGCTATAATATTTACAGCTCGTGATATAGACTTTACTAAAATCCAGATCTGGACTTATAGACCGTAAATCACTCAACAGGGTCAAATCAGACACGTTCTTAATCTCACAAATAGGCATACAATTAGGTACTACAGAACTCAATAACAACACACATAACAATTATACACAAGTTTATTCAAAGTCATATGTACCTGAAACTCAGAATGCAGCTTCACCTGGATAATTATTGGAACTATCAGGCAAGGAATACAAGGCATATAAATAATAGATCATGAATGGGGAGCAATTTCTCTTCAACTGTGGTTAATAAACAAGGTGAATAATATGCAACTAGATAATACATGTGACTTATAGAATCAACCCTTAATAATAATAATGATGTGAGTCGAGTGTCTTACGTGAACAAATCAACAATATAAGAAACTAGAACACAAACTAAATCAAGAGAAACTGGGAGGGGAATTGAGAAGGTAAATAAACACACAGATAGTGGGGTGAGTCACACGGCAGGCAGGGGTGAGCTAGCCAGGTAGTCACGTTTACTGAGGTGACCTTCTCATTAGCTAGGGGGGTCAGGTCATAGATTTGTACTGCGGGGTGGAAATTTAGTTTTGAATTAGTGCAACTATGAACTCAGTTTCAATGATAATGTTATGAAATTGGTGGCAGAATAGTGATTAATTATTTGCACAATTTATTCTCAAGGAAACTTAAAGTATGTAATTAATGATGGAAATCTTATATTCACTTCAAACGATCGTATGTAATAATAACGAATACTCAAGATAGTATAAACAAGATGTCTGAACGAGGTAACAGAGTCTTAAGAGAAATATACACCGTAACATGGGGTGTATAGAATATGATGAATAATTAAGTAACAGAAACTATGCAATGCTCGAATTCCTAAGCACGAAGAATCAGAATTACTTACATCAGTAATCATATGAACGTCAATATTAATTCATAAAATAATTACAATGGTGTTTAATTCAGAGAGTATAAATTGGGAAGCTTGGGAAGTAAATGTGTTGATAGAATAACAATACTTCTCAACGAGGATACGGAGGTAAATTAATTATGAAAATGGGTGTAGGTTCTAGGTAATCAGTGATGAATTAAGAAGAGAAATTATACACGAAATACACTTCGACCTCAACTTGCAAAATACACAACAGAATACATATATTAGGAAAATCTGTGAGTGTGTGGCAATGTGAATTAATTAACACAAACGTATATAACGTATGCGTAGGACGTTCTAGGGAAGATAAATTAATTATGAGCACTAGGTCTTGAACACAGACCTTAACTAAGTCTTTATATAAGAATTCAGAAGGATTAACACAGTACGCAATTAAAGATCTTGGGCACAGATCTCAGAATTAATTAGCAAAACACAATTCACATATGTTAACCTATACCTCGACAACAATAACACAATAATAAGATACACAGGGACACTTAGGGTAAGTTTGGAGGGTAGAGAGAGTAGGAGTCTGGCCGACGTGGATCGTAGGTTCTTGGAGCAACACGTCAGGGGTAGAGGGCACCACTTGAGCAGGACTTCAGGTTCCAGGCTTCAGGAATGTGGGGCGTCACCCAAGCAGGACTTCAGGGGGCACTTCAGACGAGCACACTCTCCGGGCAGGGTAGGGGCAGGCTAGTACAAGCCACAACTGTGATTCGCTACTCTGCTCCTTATTCAGGTTTAGGGTAGTACCACAGTGAGGTTTGCATACTTCTCCACAATTTATTTGAGATAATGTGCGGCTTTTTCCTTAACTCTCGTTTACAGGGTTTCAAACTCAGAGGGATATGGGGAAATGGTTGTGATGAAGTTGTGAGGTAATTACTTATCGTAGGTATACCTAGTGGCTGTTTACATTGATACATATATGCTAGGTAGTTGATTAATTACTTAAGTACTAGTTATTTAGTCTAATAATGGAGAAATGGGATGTGTACAGAAACGTCCATGAGTTAAACTCCTAGACAAACATTGCTATAGCTCGCCTAATAGTTGTTCTTGGTAGTTCTTTATTATATCTCCCAGTCCATCATCGTGTGCCTCCTATCTACATCCATTTGTATCTGTAGACTTCGGGCTGTTGATCTTTTATTTGCATAAACATCTCTTCACTATAAGCAAGATCCGGGGGCTGAGGAAATGCTGTGCTGTGGTTGGCTGCTGCGAGGGGGGGGGGGGGGGGGTGGAGCAGGCCGTTCATTGGTGGGGAGAATTTCCCATTCTCGAGACTGGTGGCTGTTGTCGTAGAAAACGGGGAAGCAGGGGTCACTCTTGTATTTGTCCAGGGATCAGAGCATGGGAAAATTGGGGTGGCTCTTCTATTTTTCTTCTTCTCTTCTTTCGTTCTCCAGTCTTCCTCGGTTCTGTTAGTTGCAGACTGGCTATTCTGCAACTATTCTCGGTTGGGCTGGTCTTGAGACCCGTCATTTCACCACTGTCTTCATAGAAAAAGTCGCGACCTTGCGATTTAAGAATATAAGAACGGGTGGTGGGTGAATTTTTAACGGGTGTTAAACATCTGGAGGGTCAGGAGCCATAGTGTTGTTGGGACATCCGCCTTGTAGTGGGTGTCCATGGCGATGTTTATTTGCCAGTCTTCGTCAGCATGTTTAGCCAGGTAGATCAACTGACTTGGTGATTTGATGACTGTAGGGACAGTGTTTTTGAGGAAGGTGACACTGTTTATCTTCATGGCTGGTTGTGCTGCTGTAGAAGGCGGTGTAGCAGGGGAGGTGGCTGGAGCTAGTCTGCTTGGTGTTGTTGGTGAAGGGGTAGTGATGAAAGCTGGGGTGGTAGTACCAGGTAGAGTTGACCTCGCACTGACAGGGGTGGCCTGAAGTGTTGACCTTGGATTATCAGGGGTGGTTTGGAGTGTAGCTGGCAAGGTAGGTGGAGGGTGGTCCCGCCGGATGTAGGTAGGGCTGAAGGTAGGTGCCCATCGTTGAGGGGGCATCACACGACGACCAGATCTTGTACATGTGGGGTTAGACCGAGTAGGGATTAGAGAGGGTTTGGGGACACGTGGTAATGGGGAGGGGGAGGAAGTTGAAGTAGATGATAGAGGTGGCCTATTTACTTTGTTGGGAGTTGGCCGAATTAGAGGAGAAGAATGTGTGCTACTAGAAGGTAGGGGACATCGTCTGTTAAATAGAGGGAGAGGGCATGCAACGAGTCTAGTTGGTAGATAAGAGGTAGAAGGAGCTGGAAACTTGAGTTTGGAAGCATAAGATTTTGGATGAGGGAGGCGTGAGGTAAGAGGGACAGGTAATGGATGCAGAAATGAAGAGGTGGGTTGAGGAGAAGAAGTGACAGGTAAAGGTGTAAGATTGGGAATATTAGTGATTATAGGGGTGGTAGGTTGAGTGTTAGAAGATTGTGCAGAAGTAGGTAAACTGATGGAAGGGGAGGATTGGACAGGAAGAGAGGGAGGGGGGCGATAAGCCTGGGAGGGTAAAGTGGGAGAAGCAGAGACAGTGCGTGTGGGTATAGCAGGAATGGGTGTGTAAATAATAGATGGTTGGTGTGGTGGTGGTAGAGGTGTGGGTGTGTGAGGTAGAATTTTTATATCAAGAGGGGATCTTTGTCGGCGTGCAGGTGTGACAGGTAGAGGAAGTTCAGGTGTGGTAGGCTCTGTGGATCCTAAATTGTGGTTATTAGTTGCAGGCAAAATGTCATTCTGAATGGGATCAGCAAGCATAACTATATTCTCATTAATAGGCTGAAATCTATGTACATGCCTGTTACGATATGTGCGCGACTCACCAAAATAGTTGATGGTAACCTGGTAACAGTTTGGCACAAATGGACCATTAAATCGGGGTTTGAGGTAGGATGGAACTGGTAAGTGTGCAACCATAACTAGATCGTCTACACAGTGGGGACTGGCCTTAGGTGTTTCGTCAGGTTGAAGATCTTGGACATACTGTATTTGTCTTAGCCGATTTTTTAGGTGAACTAGAGATTTGTCGAAAATGGAGAAGGGCTCATGCTGGGCAGCTAGATGATGTAGGGGAAGGAGCAAAGGTGCTACTCCAAATACTTGCTCATGGGGGATACGCCGTCTTCTTGAGGGCAAGTGTTGATTCCCCATTGCACAATCTTGACTTGGCTGGACCAATCTTTGGAGTCCATTTGTTGCAACCGGGTTCTAATCTGGTTAGCAATGGTTCTGTGACTTCTCTCACATATGGAATTGCCTTGTGGCCAGTAAGGTGAGGAGTGGCTGATTTTAAATCCACACATTAGAGATAGTTGAGACCATATATGGCTGGTGAACTCAGGGGCATTATCAGAATGCATTGCTTCAGGGAGGCCAAAATAGGAAAAGACATGTTGAATGAGGGCATCAGCCACTGCAATGGCTGAGTGTTCTTTTGCGGGACAGGCAATGACATATTTGGAGTATGTGTCCACAAAAGTAATAATGTATCTGAAACCATGACTATTGTCCATCGGTCCCATTACGTCTACTGCAAGCAATTGCCAAGGTTTGGAGGCAGCTAACTTCCCAGAAGGACCAGCTGTGCAGGTTTGATCCTTGCCTAATGCACAGGCATTGCACGACTCAGTGATGGGCTTGGCAGTGACATAAGGTGATGGTGTCCAATATACCTGTTGAAAGGTGGAGATGAGCTTCCTTTGGGCTAGGTGGATGCCATTATCCATGTGAATTGATTGCATAGTGGACAAGGCTGCTTGAGGAGTGATCACAATTTTTCCTTCCAAGGTGAATAGATTGTCACCTCGCCTGGTTAATTGATTGAAAACTTTCCTGGGCATCCAATCAGGTTTTTCTTGTTGTTGGTATTGTTGTAGAAGTTCTTGTTGGCTGTTGTCCAATGAGCCTTGATGATGGATTGCAAGAATGGTAGGGGTTGGTTCGTCTTGTTGAGAGGTCGAATTGGTAGATGGTATGGGTAGGCGAGAGAGGGCATCGGCATTTGTGTGTAATTTTCCTGGTCGATAAACGATATCCATATCGAATTCTTCCAGTGATTCCCTCCATCTGACAGTCATAGCGTTTTTCGTGTCAGATTTCCTCAACCATTGAAGGGCGTGGTGGTCGGTGATGAAAGTGACCTTGACTCCTGCCAGGTAGGCTTTAAAATGTTGTAACGCCCAAACCATGCTGAGACATTCTCGCTTATTCACGGGGTAATTTATCTCAGCCGGGTTGAGGGTGCGGCTTGCACATGCAATGATGTGTTCTTTGCCGTCTCTGGTCTGACCTAGAAAGGCCCCAATTCCAAACTGTGACACGTCTGTGCACAAGCGGAATGGTTGAGTGTAGTCCGGAAATGAGACTACTGGGGAGGCAACTAATTTGTTTTTGAGGTCATTAAAAGCCTGTAGCCTTATATCAGTCCATAGGAAGGGTTCTTCTTTTTTTGTGAGGTTATGGAGGGGCTTGGCAATGGTTGCAAAATTCTTCGAGTACGAGGCTAGGCCCAGAAAGGCACGTACACCATTTATGTTAGTGGGAGGAGTGATCTTGCTGATCGCCTCCAGTTTGCAAGGGTCGGGTGCAATTCCTTCTTCAGAAACTATGTGTCCTAGGAAATTTACTCTGTTCTTGGCTAGAGTGCACTTGGAGGGTTTAAGCTTGAGGTTGGCATCTCGTATTCTTTAAAAGACTTGCTTTAGACGTTGTAGGTGTTCAGCCCAAGTTCTACCAAACACAATGATATCATGCAGATATGCAAGGCAAGTTTCCCAAGTTAAACCTTGTAGGACTGACTCCATTAATCTGGAAAATGTGGCTGGTCCATTGCATAGTCCGAATGGCAATACTGTAAATTCGTATAGTCTTCCTTGGCTGGTGGAAAATGCAGTTTTCTGTTGATGCTCAGGTAAAACGGGGACTTGTCAGTACCCAGCTTGTAAGTCCAATGTGGTGAACCACTTGGCACCAAGCAATGAGTCGAGAGAGTCATCAATCCGGGGAAGGGGTGTGGCATCCTTGATGGTGACGTCATTGAGTTGTCTGTAGTCTATGCAGAATCTTGTGGACCCGTCTTTTTTACGGACTAGTACCACTGGAGAAGACCAGGGGCTGGTAGAGATTTTGACAATTCCTGTTGCAAGCATCTCTTGGACTTGTCTGTCTTCTTCCTGTCGTTGTATCGGGGTTTTCCTCCTAATTGGTTGCTTGATGGGGTGTCCCACGGTGTGAATGGGGTGATGCAACACTTCAGTTTTGCCCATATCTCGGTTAGAGGTGGCAAGAATATCTTGGTATGAAATGAGGAGGTTTTTGAGATCAGTTTGTTGCGAAGTAGTGAAAGTGGAAGGTATGTCAGGTAAGGAGGGGAAGAGTCAGAGGGTAAAAACAGTTCTTCTGAATACATTTCTAACTCGCCAACGGCTAGGCCTTTTGGCAATGTGACAGGGTGGTCAGAAATATTAGCATTTTTTATACAGTTCAGTTGATGTGGTAGCAGGCAAGGAGCGGTTAGGCATACCCCATTGAAAGGGCTTTGGAGGTGTGGGGTCACAAGGACATTTCGTTGAATGTTAGAAATCAATGGAACCCATTTCTCATGATGGGGGGGAACTGTCACTGAGGTAGAAACTGTGGCTGGAGATATGATGTGATTGGGGCAGGGAATATCATCTTACTTTGGGGTGCAGCAGTGGTAGGGAGAGGTACTGACAAAGTGGGGGGTTTTAGCTGCTTTAGATTACCTATAGGAGGTGGTGTTTTTTATTTTTGTTCAGGTTTGGACGGTGGGTCATAAGACAGTGTCCTGTACCTACAATTGATTGAGGAACTTAGAGAGATTAATAAATGAAGTCCCAGGTATCCATCATACTTGGATTCACTGGGGTTATAGATCACGAAGGAGTGATGAACTCCGTGATTTGGGTGGGGGGTATTAACAAATAAGGGGAGGGACTGACCCAGGTTGGGAATAACCTGGTCATTTGCACTAATTAAGATGATAGGAGAGGACTGGATTTCCCCGAAAACATGCTTATGTTTCTGGAAAAAGGGAAGGAATAGACAAGAACGGGAAGCCCCCGTATCTAGGAGAAGTCGAACTTCCACCCCATTCAGAGTGATTTTTCTGTACACCGGCAGATAATTATCCGATGTCTTATCATGAGACCCCGCCATGGTCACGACGATTTGTTTGGGGGGGGCCGCCTAAAAATCCAGTGGCTCTGATTTTAAGGTTTCTGGTTGATATTTGTCAAGTTCTCCTTCGGCTTCTCCTTTTTCGATCCCAGCTGTCCCGTCATCAATAATGGTTGCAATTGGATGCGGCTTAATCCAGGGAATCTGGGCTCACCAACTTGGAGTGCTGGTCCTCTTCCTGGTCAGTTCGCTGAATGACTTCTTCAGAGACCACAGCATGCAGGAACCGGTGCAGGGTTTCCAATCCACAGGACGGATTCTGGCCCACTCCTCTGCTTTGTCAGCTGTCCTAGGAGCTACAGGACCACTGCTTGATGCTGTACTGGAGGTAGGGTGGGTGGTGACCTTACTTATCACTGCGATTTTGGTGGTTTGTTCCCTGGACTTGCGTAATGCCATGATTCTTTGTATCACAGGCAGATCCGCGTCATAATTGGTGGGTTCCACTATTGAGAAGTGGTCGGTCACTGAGTCAGGCAAGATCCTCACTAAGGCTTTGAAGATAATTTTCTTCCTTTGGGCAGTAGTATCCTCTGGGAAGGCAGTCAGGGTGATTTGGTGCAGTTTTTCGACAGTTTCATCTAAGTCTCCCGAGTATTTGACCTCGTGAAACTTTTTGTCCGCAATTATTTGGCCTAAAACTGGATTGATTGCTTTCTTGACGTACGCCTCGAATTGTGCCCAAGTTAACCCAGGCATATTGTCGTGCACATATCCTGACACTTTAGTTGCATACTTTCCCAATTTAACCACAATTGTATGGATTGTGGACGCATCTTCGTTCCCAAACATAATGTCTAGGACCGGTTTGTCGATTTCCAAGTACGTGTAAATGTCGTAATCCTCGGACTTAAATGCCGGGATATCAAGAGACCTAATGGCTGCCATGATGAATCAAATAAATACGCCAATTGAATACCAAAAAAAAAAAATTACAGTAAGAACACTCATGTTGATAGCCGTATTGAGACACCGCTGCCACCAGTGTTATGTCGGGCTATAATATTTACAGCTCGTGATATAGACTTTACTAAAATCCAGATCTGGACTTATAGACCGTAAATAACTCAACAGGGTCAAATCAGACACGTTCTTAATCTCACAATAGGTATACAATTAGGTACTACAGAACTCAATAACAACACACATAACAATTATACACAAGTTTATTCAAAGTTATATGTACCTGAAACTCAGAATGCAGCTTCACCTGGATAATTATTGGAACAATCAGGCAAATAATACAAGGCATGTAAATAATAGATCATGAATGGGGAGCAATCGCTCTTCAACTGTGGTTAGCCTAAGATGTGCGCATGGGGGGTATGAGACACCACACGCCTGTGCGCACGTATTTGAGCTGTTCCCATCACTAACATCGTTATTTTACCATAAATAGCATTAATACTTATCTATATGTGCCTATTTTAGGTTGATTATAAAGGTATTAACCTGTTACAGCAATAAAACAAGTGGAAACAGCGCTTGGATGGTCAAAATTGGCGATACAGGCCGGGAGTTACATAATGTATGGCTGAGGCAACCTTCCTCCCCTCCTCTCCTCCCCTTGTCTGGAGAGACACTTTTACACAATAGTCTCTCTCTCGCTCTTTCCCACGCTTGGTAACAGTGATGACAACGCCCTGCTACCAACTCGCTAATGTTAGCACGAAAATAGACCACAGAATAAGGGAATAATAGGGAAAATAGGTGATAACTGAAGGAGGGGAGGGATGTGGGGAAGGAGGGGATGTGGAGGAGTGATATTTGGCATGGCCCAGGGGGAAAAAAAGGGATCAATTTAAATGGATTTTTTTAGGCCCAGGATCTTAAGAGTCTTCCAGCAGTCGCCCGGGGAATCTCGTAAGAGTCTTCCCGCACTTGCCGGGTTAATAAACAAGGTGAATAATATGCAACTAAATAATACATGTGACTTATAGAATCAACCCTTAACCCGGGAGCTGCGAGGAGACTCTTAAGAGTTCCCCTGGCGGACTGCGGGGAGACTCTTAAGAGCAGAGCTTTTGAACGCGTACCAAAACCGCGCGTTTATAGCCAGGCGGCTGAAAATTGGTGTGGGTATAGTACTACATGTCAACTCTCGACACCACCCCGCCAAATGCTCGCCCCGCACTCGTGCAAGCACCACCGCGCCAGTAACCACGCACTAGTCATGGAGCCCACACGTCCCTCACGCTCGCTCCCTGATGACACAACCAGCCCTCCTTCTGGTGGTGTTAGCCACCGTGGAAGGCAGAGGGTGGCTGCTAAAGACCCTACCTACCAGAACGACACGCCCTACAGCTCGGAGGACGAAACACCTGCACCCAAAGCACGAAAAACACGTGCAAGCACGACAAAGGTACAGAGGTCATTGGTGTTTCGGGACACTGCCACTACGACCCAGGCCACTGCAACAACCACTACCACCACCACTGCCACCTTTGCCACCCCTGCCACCGGTACCAGCGACGAAGGAGGCTGCCCTAGGGCTGCAGAACCTGCGGGGGCAGGAAAAATTAAAGGCACAGGCGTAGGGAAGAGAACCCGTATGCCAGCCACAGTGCCCCTACCACCACCACCACCACCAGCCGCCCCTGGCCCGGCTGCCCCTGTCGCCCCTGCCGCCCCTGCCGCCCCTGCCGCCCCTGCTGCCCCTGCCGCCCCTGCCCAAGGAACAGGGAAGGGGAAGGGGAAGGGGAAAGGGAGAGGGAAAGCGACTGCTGGCCCTGGTGTCCCTGCCGGCCCTGCTGCCCCTGCTGCCCCTGTTGCCCCTGCTGCCCCTGCCGCCCATGCCGCCCCTGCCCAAGGAACAGAGAGAAGGGCGACAGGCACCACCATCTTGCCATCAAGGCCACACACCACTGCTGCCCCTGCCGCCGCCCCTGCCGCCGCCTCTGCTGTCCCTGTCCATAAGACTCCCGCACGTGCAAAAGTGACCCGGAAAACTCTGACACCATCAAAGTATGCCGCCCTGCTGTTTGATGGTGATTCGCAGGACATTGGCAGCCCGGGTTTCGACGACGAAGCCCTAGCACGGGACCAAGGGTGGGGGGATTTGGGAGTGGAAAGTGGGAGTGAGTCCGACGTCGGTGACAAGAATGAGGAAGGGCATCGTCTGTCAAGTGAAGAGGAGGGTGATGATGATGAAGTGCTGTATCGCGACCATGGAAGCGATATTTCAGACGATGAAGGCGACGCAGACGACATTCCGATCCCTGGGCTGCCTTCGTTCGAGTGGTCTGACGGGGTCAATTTTGTACCTGACGTGCCCCAGTTCAATCCTGGGACGTCAGGAACAACTGACGACTGGCCCTGTGACGATCAAGCGAACGAAAGCGACTTCTTCCTCGCTTTTTTCGATATGGAGGTAATGACGTACATCGTTGCCCAAACAAACGCCTACTACAGGTGGGTGTTTGGCAGATTGGACATCCTTTCTCCAAAAGCGAGAATACGAGGCTGGGTGGATACGACTGTGGAAGAATTTATGACGTTCTTTGCCTTGTTGTTCCTCATGCCTCTGATCAAGAAGCATGTGTTGCAACACTATTGGAAGCACGACCCTCTCATCGCCACCCCAACTTTCAATAAGTTCATGACTCGTGACAGATTTTTGTTGCTGCTAAGATTTATGCACTTTGCAGACAACGAAAATCCTAACAGGATTGACAGGATATGGAAAGTTCGGGATGTGTTCACCATGTTGTTGGAGAGGTATAGGAAATACTTTTACCCCTTCCTCAATTTGGTGATTGATGAGTCGCTCGTGCTCTTCAAAGGACGTCTTGTTTTCAAGCAGTATATCCCCTTGAAAAGGCATAGGTTCGGAATCAAGCTCTTCGTTGTGTGTGACTGCGAAACTGGAATAGTGCTTGACATGATCGTGTACACAGGCACTGACATTGACATACCGAAAGCCGCTGCCAATGACCCCATGGGCATGTCAGGTGCCATCGTCAGGAAAATGTTGGCACATTACCTGGGCAAAGGCCACATCATCTACACTGACAACTGGTATACTTCTCCTGCTCTCTGCCAGTTTCTTCATGACAACCAAACGGGGTCATGTGGGACTGTCAGAAAGACAAGAAAGTTTATGCCAAAGTTCACAGGTGATGTCATTCCTCTCACAGATGCCTCCTCCAGTGACACACCTTCAGAAGACGACCTGGCCCAGGAACACCGCGAGAGGCATGTGCGAAGAAGGCGACGAAAGGGGCAGAAATTCAAGCAGCTCGAGAAGTGTGGGAAACTGATAGCCCTGAAGTGGAAGGATAAGCGAGACGTCCACCTGCTTTCCACCGTCCACACAGGTGCCCAGGTGGATTCTGGCAAAATCCACTACCGAACCAGGAAGACCATCTACAAGCCCGACATGGTAGTGGACTATATCAAGAACATGCGCCTGGTGGACAAGTCTGACTGTCAGCTGTCAGGCGTTGAGTGTATGAGGAAGACTGTGAAGTGGTATCACAAGCTCTTCCTCCACCTAGTTGATATCACGATGCTGAACGCCTACAACTTGTGGTTGGTGAAAAAGGATATGGCCCCAAACCAGAAGCTGAAATTCCGGGAGTTCGTCTACAACGTCTCATACCAACTCCTGGAGAAGTATGGCACCACCACTCACAGACGTACGGCATGGCGTGGGGATCACGTTCCTGACCGCATCCAGCTGGGTGTCGAAAGACACTATCCAATCAACACTGAGATGCTTGGCACTCGTCGCAGGCAGGCGCAGTGCACCGTCTGCAGCACCAGTGTCAGGAAACCC
This sequence comes from Paralithodes platypus, assembly GCA_032716605.1. NCBI lineage: Eukaryota > Metazoa > Arthropoda > Malacostraca > Decapoda > Lithodidae > Paralithodes > Paralithodes platypus. Next base: position 20,161,366 of record CM064520.1, on the reverse strand, counting down.
CATGTCACCAAAAGAGTCACCTCAATGTGCGCCGAGTGCAAAGTTCCACTCTGCCTGGGTGACTGCTTCAGGGACTACCACACCTTCAAGAATTATTGAGTGTCGCCCTGCCCTGCCCTGCCCTGCCCTGGACTCACCCCGTGCCCTGCCCTGGACTCGCCCCCTGCCCCGCCCTGTCCTGGACTCGCGCCCTACCTTACCTGACCTGACCTAATTGATCACGCTACCTCATAATGTAACATATATATTATATAATGTATAAGTTCCAAAGATGTCCCTGTGATATAGCTTTTACATTATATAATTGTATGTTTCATTATTTAGTTTATAAGTTTCAAAGATTTACATGTAATATGCCTTATTTTTTTAGTATATCAATATATATGTTTGTTATTAGCCAAAGTAATGTGTATATAATTATTTTCTTACCTCAAATGAATTGTACAAAAATAAATATGTTTCAATAAATCCTGTCAAACCTACTAAGATAATAAAATAAAACAATAAAAAAAAAAAAAGGTCATGTCATTGTATTCTTACAATATGATATATTCTATGAATATTTCATATTGTTTGAATACAATGGCATGATCTTGTAAAAAAAAAAAAATTATCAAAAATGTTCTAGACAATATAAAACCTTCCCCATAACCCCCTCCTGGATTCGATCACACAACCCTACCACACTTTGAGTTTTCCAGTCCACGACCTTACCAACCATGCCACAGGAGCTCTTACCAAATATCACTCAAAACTTCGTGTCTACAATCGAAATGACAATATACAAAAAAAAATGAATTATCCCACCAATTTACGTTTGTAAATTGATGGGATTATCAATTATATCATGCCAAGGTTTATAAAAGTTTGTCTCTGTCAAGAATTAGTAATTATATAACTTTATTCTGTCAAAAATTGCCCAAACACTCAGCAAAATTGCCCCTCTCAGTGTGACTCCACTCATTTTCACACGGTCAAGCGGTGACCCTTGCCGCTCCTTTATGCCCCAGCTACACCAGCAACAGCAGCTCTGTCTGGGAACAAAATTTGTATAAATACAATAATGGATAAAATACTCTTCACAAATACATTTGTATTGTATAATATTGTAAATAAAAATTAATAATAACTGTGTGGGTGTCGAAAATTGCTCAACCAGCTTTCTTATGTCTCGCCTACGCGCGTATATTGGATTATACATAGTCATGACTGTCATACGAATAATTGCAGTAGGTCTTGAATATACATTTATATTGCATATTACTTGGAAATAAATAAGTATACGTTTCTCTGGTGGCAATCTACCCTTTCGCAAGTGTAAGGAGACACCAGTCTATATTTAGCCCTCTATCACAAAAGGCAATCTGCCTGTGTTTACTGACCACCGTCGCTGGTGGTCTATAATATAGTACTTTATTTACAGTCAATGGCCTACATGTTTCTGTGGTACTTCACATGTGTCTAAAATGCAATGTCCGCTTGCATAAAAATGCAATTCTGAAGTCCATTTATACGTACGACATACGCATGTCTCAGTTTCTCTCTCTCTCTCTCTCTCTCCATTCCTGACTCATGTTATTGTAAAACTCTTGGTGGCAACAAACACCAGACACCTGGTAGACATAAGGTTCAAAATCCCTAGACATCAATACGCCTCGGGCGCCTCCACAATTGTCACACAGCTGGCTATCTATCTAGAGATCTGCCTGCCTTCCTTCTCTCCACGACTCACTCACTCACTCACTCACTCCCTCCCTGCTAGCCCCCCTCCTACCCAGCCACCCCCACCCACCCTTTCAGGCTTCCGTCTGCTAGAAACACATTCACAATTTGCGTAAATATCGCATCAATTGGGCTATATGCGGTATATTCCTTGTTATATAGGACGCCTACATACGTACACGTCTTTATTATAGCATGACAGTGCTCTAAATACAAGATTTACGTGATATTTATGGCGTAACACACCCTCTCCCCCTTTCATTCCCAGCACAACTCACTCACACCTTGGTTCACGCATAGAAACTCATTGATAATGTGCGTAAATATCGCATGAATTGGTCTATATGCGGTATATATTTTGATATATGGCACGTATACATACGTACAAGTCTGTATTATAGCATGACAGTGCTCTACGTACAAGATATAAGTGATATGTATGGCGTAAACCACACTCTCAGCTCATAAATTGCCACCAAACCTCCAACACATCTTCATTCCCGCCTAAAAATTCTCTTATAATTCCCTTATATATTGCAATTTTTGGTCACTATGAGGCATATTCATTGTTATATGGGTGGCCTACACACGTATACATACTCTACATAGCCTAAAAGGGCTCAAAAAAGGAGATATACGTGATAATACGCGGTAACCCACCCCCTCCTCCCTCTCCTTCTATCCCCTGGGCGCGTGAAAATTCGGCAGGGAAATCTCGCCGCTCGATGACAATCTAGCCGCGCGGTGCCATTCGCTCCACATTTTTCAACTACGGACCGTTCCCCCACCCCCCCCAGACATTTTTTGGGGGGTCAAATATATATGGGCCGATGCACGCAAACATTCCCTACACGATGATGTACTTTTTATCGAAATTGGCAATGGGTCCCAAAATCATCATAGGTGCGCACAGTCTTACCCTGTAGAAAACACCCTGTGCGCCGCGGAGAGGTTAATAATAATAATGATGTGAGTCGAGTGTCTTACGTGAACAAATCAACAATATAAGAAACTAGAACACAAACTAAATCAAGAGAAACTGGGGGGGGAATTGAGATGGTAAATAAACACACAGATAGTTGGGTGAGTCACACGGCAGGCAGGGGTGAGCTAGCCAGGTAGTCACGTTTACTGAGGTGACCTTCTCATTAGCTAGGGGGGTCAGGTCATAGATTTGTACTGCGGGAGTGGAAATTTAGTTTTGAATTAGTGCAACTATGAACTCAGTTTCAATGATAATGTTATGAAATTGGTGGCAGAATAGTGATTAATTATTTGCACAATTTATTCTCAAGGAAACTCAAAGTATGTAATTTATGATGGAAATCTTATATTCACTTCAAACGATCGTATGTAATAATAACGAAACGAGTCGAGGAATTCAGATGTTAAGTTAATATACAATTATGAATCGAATATAGAAGAATATCTATTAATTGTATTTAAGAAAGGATTATAATTGACTAAATGAACTTAGACAAAGAATGCTCTGGGAACACTTATGAAATGAAAGTGTATATAATAATTAATACAGCATTAATTAGGAATAGCAAATAGTGCACACAACGAAGTTGTGCTAAGGAAATACTCAAGATAGTATAACCAAGATGTCTGAACGAGTTAACAGAGTCTTAAGAGAAATATACACCGTAACACGGGGTGTATAGAATATGATGAATAATTAAGTAACAGAAACTATGCAATGCTCGAATTCCTAAGCACGAAGAATCAGAATTACTTACATCAGTAATCAAATGAACGTCAATACTAATTCATAAAATAATTACAATGGTGTTTAATTCAGAGAGTATAAATTGGGAAGCTCGGGAAGTAAATGTGTTGATAGAATAACAATACTTCTCAACGAGGATACTGAGGTAAATTAATTATGAAAATGGGCGTAGGTTCTAGGTAATCAGTGATGAATTAAGAAGAGAAATTATACACGAAATACACTTCGACCTCAACTTGCAAAATACACAACAGAATACATATATTAGGAAAATCTGTGAGTGTGTGGCAATGTGAATTAATTAACACAAATGTATATAACGTATGAGTAGGACGTTCTAAGGAAGATAAATTAATTATGAGAACTAGGTCTTGAACACAGACCTTAACTAAGTCTTTATATAAGAATTCAGAAGGATTAACACAGTACACAATTAAAGATCTTGGGCACAGATCTCAGAATTAATTAGCACAACACCATTCACATATTTTAACCTATACTTCGACAACAATAACACAATAATAAGATACACAGGGACACTTAGGGTAAGTTTGGAGGGTAGAGAGAGTAGGAGTCTGGCCGACGTGGATCGTAGGTTCTTGGAGCAACACGTCAGGGGTAGAGGGTGCCACTTGAGCAGAACTTCAGGTTCCAGGCTTCAGGAATGTGGGGCGTCACCCAAGCAGGACTTCAGGGGGCACTTCAGACTAGCACACTCTCCGGGCAGGGTAGGGGCAGGCTAGTACAAGCCACAACTGTGATTCGCTATTCTGCTCCTTATTCAGGTTTAGGGTAGTACCACAGTGAGGTTTGCATACTTCTCCACAATGTATTTGAGATCATTTGCGGCTTTTTCCTTGACTCTCGTTTACAGGGTTTCAAACTCAGAGGGATATGGGGAAATGGTTGTGATGAAGTTGTGAGGTAATTACTTATCGTAGGTATACCTAGTGGCTGTTTACATTGATACATATATGCTAGGTAGTTGATTAATTACTTAAGTACTAGTTATTTAGTCTAATAATGGAGAAATAGGATGTGTACGGAAACGTCCATGAGCTAAACTCCTAGACAAACATTGCTATAGCTCGCCTAATAGTTGTTCTTGGTAGTTCTTTATTATATCTCCCGGTCCATCATCATGTCTCCTGTCTACATCCATTTGTATCTGTAGACTTCGGGCCGTTGACGTTTTATTTGCATAAACATCTCTTCACTATAAGCAAGATCCGGGGGCTGAGGAAATGCTGTGCTGTGGTTGGGTGCTGCGAGGGGGGGGGGGGGGGGAGCAGGCCGTTGATTGGTGGGGAGAATTTTCCATTCTCGAGACTGGTGGCTGTTGTCGTAGAAAACAGGGAAGCAGAGGTCGCTCTTGTATTTGTCCAGGGATCAGAGCATGGGAAAACTGGGGTGGCTCTTCTATTTTTCTTCTTCTCTGCTTTCGTTCTCCAGTCTTCCTCGGTTCTGTTAGTTGCAGACTGGCTATTCTGCAACTATTCTCGGTTGGGCTGGTCTTGAGACCCGTCATTTTAATATGTAGGCCTATATATATATATATATATATATAATTTCTGCAATTGACTTCGAACGTGGAAAGCGTAGTCTTAAGATGAAGAGGATCACCAGGGAGAACACAAACATCTTGAATAAGTAAGTAGTTTATTTACTTAAAACTCTTCATAAGTTTTTTACGTCAGACAAACCACCTGTGTTCACTGTTCCCAAAAATACCATATATTTCCCTATACCATACACAGGACCTCTAAGCCTAACCCTAAAGAAAAGGCTGCATGCAATTGCTCCTAAATTAATTTTACCCACAAGTTTCACTCAAAACCGCCTTTAGCTCACTTTGTACTACCCAAAAGTTGTTTAGATTCAAGGACACTATTCCACTACACTTACAGTCATCAGTTGTGTATTTATTTACGTGTGCTAGCTGTAAGGCAGCATATATGGGCAAAACAAAAAGACATCTAAAATCCCGTATATACGAACACCTAGGCACTAATCACGAACCCATCTCACTCAGCTATACGCAACCACTCCCACCAACACGACCGCTCTTTTACTCAGTCAAATTTCGCGCAGTTCTTGATGGTAACAACAACGACACAGACCTTCCCATCATGGATGCCCTTCACCAGTATAGGCACAACCCATACATCAGTGACACGGCATCTTACGACCTATTCTGCTTCCCACGTTAAGTTCCTGTATGTACTGTACATATTCCCCCTTTTATTTTATGTTTTCTTTATATAGTTTAGCTTTGTCACTTAGGTATTTCCCTTAGCTTTATATCTACTTTCAACTTAACATTTAGACCACTAACATTATATTTCTTATTGTGCCCTCTTTTTACATTTAATTTCCTTTTCCTTTCACTTGTTGACTTCGAATAAATAAATTTTAAAATATTTCGTTGTATTCATACAACTATATGATGCTTTATCTTTGTTGTTCTAGGCTCTGATGATGGAATATGTATTAATTCCGAAACGTAAGCAAATAAACTACTTATTTCTTCAAGATGTTTGTGTTCTCCCTGGTGATCCTCTTCATTATATATATATATATATATATATATATAAGAACCTCAACTTAAACTCTAAACTCGAACCTCCAAAACATCATCCATTAATGCCCCCGAGCCAGGCTGGCAGAAGAGCGGGCTGAGATGATCCACGAAAACATGGGCGGGTGGGCTTGGTAGGGTCTTTCTCTCTCTTTCTCTCTATCTCTCTCTCTCTCTCTCTCTCTCACAACAAAACCCACGCCTCTAATGTACACTTTTACTACCCCCAGATTGGCAGAGGAGCGAGCTGAGATGAACTACAAAGATATGGGCGGTGGTGGTGGTGGGCGTACGGGCATGGGGTCTACGGCTGTGGGTGGAGGAGGGGACTTGACAGTGGGCGGGGACGTGGGTGTGACGCTACGGTGTGCTGTGTATAGGGTGGGCGTAGGGGTGGTGCATGAGCTGTGTTCTGGAACCACTACTGCCGCCCTTTGTGTTCAGCGATGTGAGTAGTAGTGGAGGGTTGGTACTTTGTAGGTGTGGGTAGTAGTGGATAGCTTGTAGGTGTGAATAGTAGTGGATAGTCTGTAGGTGTAAGTAGTAGTGGATAGTTTGTAGGTGTGAGTAGTAGTGGATAGTTTGTAGGTGTGAATAGTAGTGGATAGTTTGTAGGTAGATAGTTTACAGGGCCCTCCCGGTCGTCATCATGCGACTGTGTCAAGAGCATTGCAACGTCCCAAAGCTGCTCGTCGGTGCAGCTTTTTCTTTAGTAATATAAAGGGACTTCACTCTAACATCAATTCTGTACACCAATTTCTTCAAGCAGAATCCCCTACTCTCCTTTTTTTGACAGAGACTCAAGTAACATCCACATCTGACACGTCTAGATTTAATTTTCCAGGTTATCAACTGCTCCAAAATTTCAGACCTAAAGGAGGTGTATGTTGCTTCGCAAAATCTGAAATTGCCCTGGAGGAGGTTACTAGTTTCAATTGTCCCTATTTTTATTATTCTATATACAAATTAATTTCTGCTGGTAAATTTAAATACATATGTTGCATCTACCGTTCCCCAAATACTCCTCCAGAGCAAAGTCTTTTTGATTCTCTGTCCTCACAACTCAGTGTCCTCAACTTAAATTATTCTTCTGAAATCACTGTGTTGGGTGATTTTAATGTCCATAATGTTGAATGGCTCACTCATTCAGCCAGGACTGATGATGCTGGTCTTGAATGTGAGCTATTTGCAGACTCATTTAATCTCACTCAACTAGTCAACCAACCCACCCGTGTACCAGATAATCCTAATCATAATTCCCACCTACTGGACTTATTTTTAACAACCAATTCAGACAATTATGATGTTACAGTGAGGTCCCCGCTTGGATCTTCTGATCACAGTCTGATACAGGCCACCTGTCTATCACCTACCACACCTTCCCACTCTGAACCTGTTTTGGTGACTAAATGGCATTACGATAGGGCAGACTGGGAGGGTCTTCAAGGTTTCTTTATTGATATTCCTTGGACCTCTTTCTTTTCTAATGATGCACACTCCACCTTGAGCCACATACAAGATTTTGTAAAAATTGGAATGGAAACTTTTATTCCTCATCAAAAGTACAGTAAAAGATTAATTCACCTAAATGGTTTGACCATAATTGTGCTAGAGTAACTGAACAAAAAGCAATAGCCTACAATGCATACACAAGATTAAAAACACATGAAGCCTTTAATTACTTTAGAAACATCAGAAATCATGCCAAAACTGTATTAAATCTAACTAAATCAAACTTTCTCCACAAGCATGCAATTAACTTCTAAATAATCCAAATGATAACAAAATATTTTGGTCTACTCTTAACTCATTCAAATCCAACTTCATTACTGCTTCATCCATTCCACCATTAAAATCTCCGACTGGCAATCTTGTAAGTGACCCACGAGGTAAAGCTAACCTTCTTGCGGATATTTTCTCCACCAACTCAACCTTAGATAAAATAAATCAAGATGTCCCTGTACTTAATTTTAATTCGCCTGAAATTCCCTCACTTAAGATCCACACCAGACATGTCAAAACTATTTTGCAGAATCTCTCAGTAGATAAGGCTCCTGGTCCAGATGAAATTCCTCCAATAGTACTTAAGAATTGCTCCTTGGTGCTCGCTCCTGTATTGGCAAAAAATTTCCGTCTGTGTACTCATACCTCATGCTTCCCAGTACCCTGGAAAGAAGCAAACATCCATCCAGTTCCTAAAAAAGGTGCCTCTTCAGATCCATCAAACTACAGACCAATAGCTACAACTTCCACTCTTGGTAAAGTCTTTGAAATTATATTAAATAATCACATAATTAAGCATCTTGAGAATAATAAATTAATCAGTGATAGGCAATATGGTTTTAGACGATGTCGATCAACTGCAGACATTCTTTGCCTTCTTACGCATCAAATCAACCAAGCTACAGACCAACATGGTGAAACACATACAATAGCACTGGATATATCAAAGGCATTTGATAGAGTCTGGCATCAATCCTTATTGTCGAAGATGTCACACTACGGCCTTGCATCATTAGTTCCACTAATTTCTTCTTATCTTCATAACAGAAAAATATGTGTAATGGTAGATGGCCTTTATTCTCAATTTCACTCAATAAATGCTGGTGTTCCCCAGGGATCAGTTTTGGCCCCAACTCTGTTCCTCATTCATATCAATGATCTCATATCTACCACTCATAATCCAATACATTCCTACGCAGATGACTCAACACTCCACAGTTCCTTCACATTTACCAATTCTTTCACCCAACCCGATCTTATAAATTCAAAAATAAACACTGCAATTTCTCTGAACCAGGACCATTCTAGAATTAATGAATGGGGACAAAAGAATCTAGTTTCCTTTAATGCACAGAAAACCAAGTACATTCAATTTTCTAACCGACATAATCTCACTGACTCCCATATATTTGTTAATGATGTAAATATTCCCACTTCCCCTAGTATTGACATTCTCGGTGTAACATTAACTACTAACTTGAGCTGGACACATTATGTTAGAAGCATTGCTAAGAATGCCTCTAAAAAACTGGGACTCCTGTACAGAGTTCGAGAATTCTTCACTGACGAGCAGTTGGCCGTAATATATAAAAGTCATGTGCGTTCTCAGATGGATTACTGTTCACCTCTGTGGGGTGGAAGTGGAGTGGTTGCATTGAGGCAGTTGGACAAAATTCAAAATAAAGCTATTAGATTAATAAATAACCCTGCAATCACACAGGACCTTCCTACATTATCCATACGAAGAAACGTTGCATCCCTTGCATTATTCTACAGATATTTTCACAGCGATTGTTCCGAGGAACTTGCTTCAATTGTGCCGCCTCTCCACATCTTTCCCCGTAGAACTAGGGCAGCTGAGAGCGCCCATGAATTTACACTTTCTCCTCCACAATGCAGAACTTCTGCTTATCAGAATTCATTTATCCCCAGAGCTACTACTCTTTGGAATTCACTTCCCTCGAATTGCTTTCCACAAACTTACAATCTACAAATGTTTAAATCCAGTTGTTACAAAAAATTATGAATGGAGGATGCCTTTAGGCACATGGACCTTTTTGTTTTATGTGTTTTTCCTTCCTCCGTTCATTGTCTCTTAAAAAAAAAAAAAAAAAATTGAATAGTAGTGGATAGTTTGTAGGTGTAGATAGTAGTGGATAGTTTGTAGGTGTGAATAGTAGTGGATAGTTTGTAGGTGTGAGTAGTAGTGGATAGCTTGTAGGTGTGAGTAGTAGTGGGTAGCTTGTAGGTGTGAGTAGTAGTGGATAGTTTGTAGGTGTGAGTAGTAGTGGATAGTTTGTAGGTGTAGGTGTGAGTAGTAGTGGATAGTTTGTAGGTGTGATTAGTAGTGGATAGTTTGTAGGTGTGGGTAGTAGTAGATAGTTTGTAGGTGTAGGTGTGAGTAGCAGTGGATAGTTTGTAGGTGTGAGTAGTAGTGGATAGTTTGTAGGTGTAGGTGTGACTATTAGTGGATAGTTGATAATTTGTAGATAGAGATTGAGGATAGTTTATAAGTAGAGAGATTGATGGATAGTTAGATAGATATAAAGATTTATTGATAGTTTATAATGTATGGACGGAGAGATTGATTGATAGATAGAAAGTTTGATGGATAGTTAGATAGATAGAAAGATTTGTTAATAGTTGAGTTAATGAATGGAGAGATTATTGGATAGTTAGGTAGATAGAAAGAATTATGGTAAGAGTATATTTAATGGATGGAAATTCTGATAAATAGTTAAAGGGAGAGAGAAAGAGAGAGCGAGAGATTACATATACTTGGAATGGACTGAGTTTAATGCGTATCTGTTTGTGCTATGTTTGTGTGTACATTATTGTATATGTATTTCATTATATTAATGTATGTGTGTGTGTGTGTGTGTGTGTGTGATTAATAAATATGTGTATAGTGTATTAATTGTTGTATATGTATACGTATCTCATTTTCGTAAAGGTAAGGGTGTATGTGTATGAATATTTGGATGTAAGTATTTAGTTAGTGCATGTTTGTGTGAGCGTAAAAGAGAGTAATGCCTGCATGTATAAGTCTCTGGATGCTATATTTATATGATAATTGGCGAGAAAATGACCTTGTTGTTATACGCGATAATGACACGAACAGCAACACCTCCATATGTATGAGGGGAGACTTAGGTGATGAGGGTTAATTGGATCTGACACAGGAGGTTGGACAGAGACAAGGTACAGTCACTTATGAAAATGTGTGGACCCCTTATGTTTATCTTTATGAAATGTGTGGACCCCTTATGTTTATCTTTATGAAATGTGTGGACCCCTTATGTTTATCTTTATGAAATGTGTGGACCCCTTATGTTTATCTTTATGAAATGTGTGGACCCCTTATGTTTATCTTTATGAAATGTGTGGACCCCTTATGTTTATCTTTATGAAATGTGTGGACCCCTTATGTTTATCTTTATGAAATGTGTGGACCCCTTATGTTTATCTTTATGAAATGTGTGGAGTCCTTATGTTTATCTTTATGAAATGTGTGGACCCCTTATGTTTATCTTTATGAAATGTGTGGACCCCTTATGTTTATCTTTATGAAATGTGTGGACCCCTTATGTTTATCTTTATGAAATGTGTGGACCCCTTATGTTTATCTTTATGAAATTATAACCATCTAGATTGATATTCGGATGGAACCTGCCTCTCACTAAATAGTATATTGTATATAGTTTAGTAGTTGATTTTTTTTTTTTTTTTATGTGTATGAAGGAGACAAAAGGCAGGATGCTTGTAACGAGTGTCTTCCCCAAAGCCAAAAGAGTGACAGAGCCAAATTCAAGGGACGTTGGAGTCAAAATGCCTGGACACACGAAGTTTAAAACACTCCAAATCATAGGATGAAGGAAAGAATGATTGAGGGAGAGAGTTCCAGAGTTCACTTATATAGCCTATGTGTTTCCAGAGATATACTTTCATAATTAAAAATAGGTGAGGTCTACAAATTTGTATGAGTGACTTTACAAAATTATGGGAAAGCATAAGATGGTTGTAGAGGATTCTTATGTGGTTTATTTGGTACTGTTTCCTATTGTTATTGGTCCTACAGAGCAAATTCAGGTACTGTTCTACGTATATTACTGTTCGTTATTATATTATTTTGTTTATAGATTTTGTTTACTATCTCTACCATACTAAAACTTTAGTGAACAATCAAATTAACTGTGTTTGTGAAAACCTTCATACTACTGTATGTTATTCTTTTCATATTGCATGTAGTTTAGGTAGCTTTTTCTACAAACATGCTCTTAAGCATCAGTAGGGTTGTTGTTGCTTAAATTCCAAAGTACTCCTTTGTCCTTTGTAAGTGAGCTATTGAGTGACTAGACCTAGAGATCTTATAGTAACAGAACATAATAAGAACATAAGAAAATGGGAGTCTGCAGAAAGCCGATTGGCCTAAGCAAGGCAGATCCCTGTCCCACACAACCCCAATTACAAAGCCCAATTATAGGCTCAACACTCTAATACCCTGAGGATCATCTTACCAAAACGGTTAGAGATTAACGCAGGATTACGGGGTCTGCAGAGCGCTGATTGGCCCAACCCTGCTGATCCCCCTTCACACCCAACCCTTCTCGTCCATATGCTTATCCAATTTTATCTTAAAGCTCCCTATCGTTTTTAATCCCACTATAGCTCTTGGTAGTCCATTCCACCCATCTACAACTCTGTTACCAAACCAATATTTGCCTATATCTTTACTGAAACGAAATTTATCTAATTTGAAACCATTGGTACGAGTTCTTTCGCTATCACTGAGCTTTAGTACATTTGTCATGTCCCCTTTGTTAATCCCACTAACCCACTTGAACACCTCTATCATATCCCCTCTAACTCTGCGTCTCTCTAACGAATGTAAGCCTAATTTCTTCAACCTTTCTTTATACGGAAGATTTCTAATATTATGGATCATTTTTGTCATTCTACGTTGTACTCTCTTCAATGAATCTATGTCCATTCTGTAATAAGGACACCAAAATTGAACAGCATAATCCATATGGGATCTCACTAATGACAAGTAAAGTTTTAAGATAACATCAGCAGTTCTGTTACTCACACTTCTAGAGATGAACCCGAGAATCCTGTTTGCCTTGTTTCGAACGCTTATACACTGTTGTCTAGGCTTCAAATCATTGCTAACAAACACACCTAGATCTTTCTCACAATTCGAGTTTTCTAATTCCATATTAGCTAGTTTATATTTAACATTTGTATGCATCTTCCCTATCTTTAATACCTTGCATTTGTCAATGTTAAACTTCATCTGCCAATTTACTGACCATTCGTGGAAGGTATCTAGATCCCTTTGGATGCACTCTATATCTCTATCTGAATCAATTGTTCTCCCCATTTTGGTATCGTCTGCAAATTTACTTATCCTACTAGTTATACCTAAATCAAGGTCATTTATGTATATAACAAACAACAGAGGACCTAATACAGATCCCTGGGGGACACCACTTTTGACTGCTCCCCATTCTGACTTCGTACCATTTATGCTGACTCTCTGCTTCCTACCAATTAGCCATGACCTAATCCATCCCAACAACGCCCCACCTATTCCATGCGCCTCAACCTTTCTCATCAATCTCTCATGGGGGACTCTGTCGAAAGCTTTACTGAAATCTAAATATATTATATCATATGACTTGTCATTATCTACTGCTTCATATACCTCTGAGAAAAAACTAAGCAAATTAGGAAGGCAAGAACGTCCCTGAGTGAATCCATGCTGAGAAGAATTTATTAAATTAAATGTATCTAATTGGTTTCTAATTTTACTAGCAATAATTGACTCTAGTAGCTTTCCTATGATTGATGTAATACTAATGGGACGGTAATTGGATGCTATTGATTTGTCACCTTTTTTGAAGATCGGAACTACGTTTGCAAGCTTCCAAGCTTCTGGAACTATACCAGTCTCCAATGACTTGTTAAATAAAAATGTTAATGGGTAACTTAACTCATCCCTACATTCTTTTAATACTCTAGCATATACCTCATCAGGACCAGGCGATTTATGAGGTTTCAGTCTGTCAATTTCCTTAAGCACATCATTTCTACTTATAGTAACCGTACTTAACCTATTTTCTATACTATCGCTATATACCTTACGGACTTCTGGAAACTGTGCCAAATTTGTATTAGTGAAAACTGTTACGATCCAGGTTCTCAAAGACACAGGGCTTTTCAACATTGGACTAGATAATGGCAATATGCAACAACGGTAACACTAGATCCAACCCCTGCCTTAAACACTGGAAAACAAAACACCATTACCGCCCTGAGTCGTGCCTGGACAACGAGGTATCCTATGACTCGGTAACTGGTGCACACACACTAGGCTGACGCTCGATGAAACAGCCTATTCTCAAACAGTAAAAGATTACTCGATTAGGTTACACAAAGAAAAGATAGTTAACGTGATTAATTAACGTTACGGTAGATACTCAAATAACTGGCACTCCTGTATTAAAGAAAGTGCAATGCTAGTCCTGCAACATCAACTGGAAACTTCTGAAATAAGTCTGATGCTGGGAAGATGTTCGTAAAGAATCTTGAACAATTATAATGCAGAATACGGGTCACAATAAATGCTAGGACATATAGTAATAATAGGCAGGCGAATAATAAAGACTGCGCAAAGGTAGTATTGCTCGACAACTAAAGAAATGCTTCGTGACACAACGCAACAGCCTACTCGGGTTGTGCAACTCAACAACAACCTCGGCTCAAAAGTGCAGTGAATAATAATGTTGCATACATATAATAATGGGGGCTTATCTCTAACCAGTGTCTGCTCGTTAATAAAGTCTAGCTGGGGTATCAAGGCAGGGCAACAATGGGCGAGCATGCGGCTCGTAGCCTAACGTTGTCCGAAGGTGGTATAATGAAGATTACGTTATATGACGGGGATGCTCTCTTGATAAATCTAGGTCTCTAGTACCTATTTCTATCCTGGCGATCCCTCAGAAGTCAACACAAAGAGGCAGCACTATGTTGTGAGGGATAGGCTATGGCCCTCTCACACCACAGCGCTGTGCTCGCAAGGTAAACCCACCCGAAGACAACTTAGTCTCCCACAGTACCTGTCGATGTCGTGCAGGGCTTAGCTAACACTGCACACATCGGAGACAACGACACAGTAACCATACCCCTAGTCTAGCTTAAAATAACCCAGCAGAATCACTCAACACCTTGCCAGGGAGACATATACCGGTCTACAACCTTCCCGAGAGAGGACACACACGGAAAAGTCCGTCTCTCCAAACCTCATTAACCTGACAAGCGCGATATAGACCTAGGGGCTAGGGTAGTTATTTGTGTATTTCTAGCCTTGGATTCTGACAGAATTCGTTATATTTACAATATAGAGCATTATTTGTTTTCGGTATGCTTTTATTTTACATATATGATGTATATATGAACCTTCAAGAGTGTTAAAATAAGTGGGAAAAGCAGTTGGGTGGTGAAAAACGAAGATATTGGCCACCCGGTCATAATCTCAGGCGAGAGAGAGCCACAGGCAACCCTCCTCTCTCGCTGTCTGTGAGGTAACTGAGACGAGCGGGGCGGTGTGGGCCGGTGTCTGGGTGTTACATAACGATCTTTTCTGCAACCCACTTGTGCTACATTATCGCGGGAGAGAAAAATAACCGATAAATGATGAAAATAAGAGGAAAAATAGGTGATAATTGAGGAGGGGAGGGAGGGGGGAATAAGGTGGGGAAGGAGGGGAGGGGGGTGGGTGAGATTCACATGGATGAGTACTGGAGGGGAATTATCTCACCTAGAGACAAATTCCTTTGTTTTGATAGGCCCTTTTTTGTTTTGTAAGGCTTTTTTTATGGTCTTGCTTCCGTGAGGCCTATCGCGTTCCCTATAGGAAGCCTTCCGTGAGGCCTATCGCGCTTGCCGGGTTAAAGCCTAATACATGGAAATATCTGATAGCTTCGCGTACAATACGACTGGCCGACGGTGAACGTCTATGCTGAAACCAGAAGGGATGTTGAGTTTAATAAAGATTAGAGAATGAGAAAGGAGAAGTCGAGAGAGAGAAATAGTATGCAAAGTGGCGAGTATGGGGGACAGAATTGCAAAGGATGTAGACGATACGCGTGTCAGGCAATCTCTGAGCTTGGTAAAAAACATGAGGCCGCGACGGGAAGGGACTAGTTGACCACCCGGCCGCCAACGCCGTCAGCGCCCAAGCGAGCCGCGTCATGACTCACCCCCCGCTGCCAGGTGTACTCCCTCACCCGCTCTCGCTCGCCTCCCACACAAGCAACATTTATATTATAGCGAATATAAAATATAAGGCGAGGTCACAGACCAAAACAAAGACCATTTCTAGACTGTCTGTGGCAACACGACACTAATAAAAGAAAGCAGATCATTCTAGGACAACTGAAGCCCATCCCCCCATCCTGGCGAGCGCTAGCGAGCTGCAATGCCCCACGCAACCATTCTGCTAGCGCCGGGAGGCGTCACACCCCCCCCCAAGATATGGGACACTCAACCATGAGCCCATATCTGAACAGGCAGAATGTCGCTAGAATCTGCCACTCCTAACCACTCTGCCACTCATGGAATGCAAGCTCAGTCTCCAAAAAAAAATACAACAACATTTTATATATAAAAAAATCTTATCACCCTTCCCAAACATAATACATTCATTCATAACATTGTGCTCCCAGAGCGAGCTTTAAGAAGCACAGCCTACTCAGAGAAAATCATCTGCACTCAGTACTCAGCTACAATATTATCTTAAAATTAATTATTAAAAAGAAAGAGTTTTTTATTTAATTTTTCATACTTTATTTTAATGTTGTTTTTGGCGGCTACTATAGATGTAGCCTAATTTTCGTCTAATCAAAGCCAACAACTCCTGCCCTGCGACCCTACGCTGATGCTACACACGCGAGCCACCAAGCACCAGCGCAAAAATATACCGCGAGCCAAGACAGGAGGCTATACCAACATACTGTGGTAGCCTACCCCGGATCCTCCACCCACGACAGACACTGACTGAACAGCGAGGGTTCTCCTGCAAACAAAGCCAAAACATTATCAGTGCCCCCAGCATGCCACACATCCAACTTGTGTTCCGGCAGCACAACAACACCTGACACTGATAAACTGTCCAGTTCATCGCAAGACTGGCACTTCTCTTCGCTCTTTCCGGCAACGGGGCCTGCCAATAACCCTCCACTAGTTCTACCTTCGTGATGAGCGAGGCAGCCCCGAAGCGGTCTATGGTGTCGTCAACTCTGGGTAATGGATAGGCGTCTGTCAGGGATAATGCTTCCACACTCTTGCAATCAACATACACACGGACTCTGCCACCAAACTCAGGTTGCAAAGCCACTGGCAACGACCACTCACGATATCCCTCATCCCTCAGACCCCCTCTCCACACGCTGTCCAGCTCCGCCTTCACAACAGGCTGTCGAGCAGGATTCACATGGTAGGGAACCAACTCGAGCCTTTCACTGTCTCCAGCCTCCGTGTCGGATTCTACCCCACACATCAGGCCTGGAGAAGCAACAAACATGCGGACGGACTGCCACAGCCTAGCAAACAACTCCTCTTGTCGCTCAGGAACAAGAGGTTGCAACTTATCTCGCAGAACAACATACCCAGTGCCCTCCCACATCTCCTTCACCATGTGGAGAGGGCCCCTCACCCGATGCCCGAAAATAAGCTCATTCGGACTGAAACCGAGACTCTCTCCAGGTACTTCTCTTGCCGCGAACAAAACATACGGCAGACCAAGGTCCCAATCCTTTCCGTTCTCTGCTCAATAACATCGAAGCATGCTTTTCAGCGTGGCGTGCCACCTCTCCAACATCCCTTGACTCTCCGGGTGATACGCAGAAGAGACGACAGTGCTGATGCCATGCTGAATCATAGTTTGTTTGAACAGATTAGATGTAAAATTAGAGCCTTGGTCCGATTGCACCTCTTGCGGGTAACCATACCGTGAGCAATACAAGAGCAGGTTCCGGACAACAGTTTTCGCTGTGCCATTTCTCATTGGATATGCATCAGGATAACGAGTGGCCACATCCATGATAGTTAATAGAAATTTATTACCGGCACTAGTAGGGGGTAGGGGTCCGACCATATCAATGATGACCTTACTGAAGGGCGGTCCACTGACAGGAATTGGGTGCAACGGGGCTCTCGGAATTGTTTGGTTAGGTTTTCCAACCCTCTGGCACGTATGACACCTTGCTATCCAGGTTACCACCTGCCCCTTGAACCCCGGCCACCAAAAAAAAAAATCTAAAGCCGCCGCCGTTTTTCTCACCCCTAGATGTCCTGCCAGTGGTATGTCATGCGCCAACCTCAGTAGGCTATCCCTGCACTCCCGTGGCACCACCAACTGGTCCACTACTCCGGACCCCTCTTGCCAACTACGTTTAGGGTCTTGAAAACGCCTATAGAGGATGCCTTTTAAATAAAAAAAATCTCCTGGCTGTGCATCACCGTCCTCGTCGAGCTCTACAGCTCCATTAGCACACGTTTGGAGCTCAGGGTCCTCTAGTTGCAACCGACGTATATCTGAGGGTGCCAAACGATATAACTGCTCCCGGAGCAATGCATGACCTTCCCCGATACTGGGCTGCTCCCTCTGTCTCTCTCGATGTACATAACGTTGCTGTCGTGGAGACTCGTCATGCCCAGCCTCGTCACTCTCGATGACAGGCCCAGGGGCTACTCCAGAATTAAGTAATGGTGCTAATACTGAATCACCCAGGAGAGCCGCCGAGTCAAAACTCTTAAAACCAACTCCAGCTTTAGCCTCCTCCTGTTGATCGTTCCTCCGCTGGTCTGAAGACGGAGGACTAGGCTGTGACACTTTAGCTGCCCGAGCTCGGGTGACAACACATGCCATGGGTTGTGTCTGGCACCGCTCGACCCACTCTTGCTCTTCCCTACTCACGTCGGCCGGCCTCTCGGCAACGACTAAGGGTAGAACCTCAGAAGCGGGCATTGCAAAGTCGTTGCCGAGAAGAAGGTCGACGCCCTCCACTGGCAGTTTCTCCACAATCCCGACATCCAATTCACGTGCCACACCATCCACCTCCAACTCCAACCGCACCAGCGGGTATGACCGAGTTGCATTAATACCCTGCACCACCACCACCTGAGCCGCGTTTATAGGGTAGCCAGTCAAGTTTTTCATCAGAGTCTGGGAAGCACCTGTATCACGCAAGACCTCTACTCCATGCTTGCGCCCCGCCCACATCACGCAACCCCGCCCTCTATGGTCGCAAAAAACATCCTGAGCAGGGTTCGAGCCTCCCAGGTGCTTCTGCATTGGCTGTGCCTCAGCCTCTGACGAACTGCCCCGGGCAAACTCAGATGACTTCGGAGACACACCAATGTTGCAGGCCAAAGACACAGCTGCTGTAGGTGGTTTGCTAGGACAGACTCTTGCAAAGTGCCCCTTTTTATGACAATGAAAACACTCCAACTCCCCTTTGGGCTTCCCTTGGTACTGGGAAGGGCCCGGCCCCTTCTTAAATGGGACGGTGCTAGTCTTGTGGTCAGTCTTGGTATCATGGCTCTTGTACTTGTTTGCATAAGGTATATCACTAACTCGGGGGGGTGGGGCGTCACGCCCCTTGTTACCTGCCTCACTACGCTGGGCAGACCCGCACCCACGAATTAGTGATAGCCAGAGGTCAGCCATCTCAGCTGCCTCCTGTAGAGTTTTTGGTTGCTTTTCTTTAAGGTTTAACGTCAGGTCGCCGCCCGTGCATTTGAAAAACTGCTCTAAAAGCACCAACTGTTTAATGTCGTCAAACGTAGTAGCTTTCTCCGACCTCAGCCAATTCCCAAAAGCATCGGACAGCTCCCGGGCATGCTCCAAAAAGGTGCTCTCCCGACCCTTGGTAACACCCCGGAACTTCAACCTGTACGTCTCTGGTTGTAGTTCGTATGCTCTCAGGACAGCCTCCTTGAGTTCCTCATAGATAATACAAGACTCTATAGGCAACGCATCGTAGGCTTTAACACCTTACGAGCGGCCTATGCGGTTTATTTATATGTACCGCACAGCGGGGTGTTTTTAGCCAAAATAGGGCTGTTTACGTGATCATTTTCATGCCTAAATAAGACCCAGAACGTAAAACAAGTACCTATCCCTGAAAGGGCATAAACAGAGCTTTCGAATGACACCATAACGATCCTTGTATGATGGATAGTTTTCTTGCAATAACCGTGCAACGCGAGTGCAAAAAGCAGGTAATTCGGTACTTTCGGTACATAATTGAGTATGTAGCGAGTGAGAGAGGGAGGAGGGAGCTGAGATTTGTGTCAGTAGGTTCGCCGCGGTGGTCTGGAGCAGTCATACGCTCGCTAGTCTCCTGCCACCACTTGTCTCTCTCTCTCAGCCACATTACGTGCTGAAATTGCCACTCGACCTATGTCGAGCGCCGCCACATAGTCCAGCTTTTTTTAACTCGACTTATGTTGCTCGCCGCTAATTAAGGGTTAAGACCCTTGCCTATTAATCTAGAGGATACAAGTGCTGCCCATTTATTCTCTGGCCACTGGTGTTCCTGGCACTTCTTCTCAAAGCGTGTGAAAAATTCTGTTACACCACTCTCATCAAACACCGGAACCAGTTTCAATAAGTGCGAGAGAGACTGCTCATGAACACGGTTACCAGCCCCAAGTCGCTGTCCCGTTGCCTCTACTCGCGACTTCTCTACATCCATGTCGGCACAGTACCTAGTCGACTCTAAATCAGCTTGGATTTTTGCTAGCTCTATGTGCTGGTGACTTTTTCTCTCTCTTCTATCTTGGCTAATTCTATTTGCTGCTGAAGCTCACATGCCCTTTGTTGCTGCTGAAGCTTAGCTAATTCGAGCTGAAGCAATAATTCTGGAGTTAACCCTTGAGGTGAAGGTGCTACAATGTTGAATTACCGGTGGTCCCCCCCCAGGGCAACCCACCCTGCCAGTCACCACCCAACTGCGGAAGCGTACCCGGGGTCGGCAAACTACTGGGATGGCTGGGAGTCGAGTGTAGGGGAAGCATGGCCGAAGGGCTCTGAGCACTCAACCCCTCTCGCTCACCAGTCACCCTGCCCAGTACACACGTTATCAAGTTATCCTTGGTCATGCTGCTAGTAACCGCATGACCGATAGCTGTGGCCAGGCAATGAAGACCGTACCGATCCATACCCTCCAACCGCTCGGCAATAACAGGCCATTGCAAAAATATCCTAGCATCCTCCTCACAGTTCACCCGATTAACCCTTTCATCATGCTGCTGTTCCTCCGTTTCGACATGACGTACTGTGTCTCCATTCTCCTCTGATCCGGTATAAGACATGATGCTCACAAAAATTTCTCACCACAATATTCAGAAAAGAAGTACCCCAAACTCTTATGTAGCACTATTCACTTGCCAAAAATGTCTGAAGACTCTCAAGTGCTATACTACTTTGCCAAAAAAAAAAATAACGTGCCCACTATATTCCTCAATAAAACAAATAACCACAACAATCCTGCAATTATCTCTTAGTTCACAAGATCCTGAGCTAGGTCGCCATTTGTTACGATCCAGGTTCTCAAAGACACAGGGCTCTTCAACATTGGACTAGATAATGGCAAAATGCAACAACGGTAACACTAGATCCAACCTCTGCCTTAAACACTGGAAAACAAAACACCATTACCGCCCTGAGTCGTGCCTGGACAACGAGGTATCCTATGACTCGGTAACTGGTGCACACACACTAGGCTGATGCTCGATGAAACAGCCTATTCTCAAACAGTAAAAGATTACTCGATTAGGTTACACAAAGAAAAGATAGTTAACGTGATTAATTAACGTTACGGTAGATACTCAAATAACTGGCACTCCTGTATTAAAGAAAGTGCAATGCTAGTCCTGAAACATCAACTGGAAACTTCTGAAATAAGTCTGATGCTGGGAAGATGTTCGTAAAGAATCTTGAACAATTATAATGCAGAATACGGGTCACAATAAATGCTAGGACATATAGTAATAATAGGCAGGCGAATAATAAAGACTGCGCAAAGGTAGTAATGCTCGACAACTAAAGAAATGCTTCGTGACACAACGCAACAGCCTACTCGGGTTGTGCAACTCAACAACAACCTCGGCTCAAAAGTGCAGTGAATAATAATGTTGCATACATATAATAATGGGGGCTTATCTCTAACCAGTGTCTGCTCGGTTAATAAAGTCTAGCTGGGGTATCAAGGCAGGGCAACAATGGGCGAGCATGCGGCTCGTAGCCTAACGTTGTCCGAAGGTGGTATAATGAAGATTACGTTATATGACGGGGATGCTCTCTTGATAAATCTAGGTCTCTAGTACCTAGTTCTATCCTGGCGATCCCTCAGAAGTCAACACAAAGAGGCAGCACTATGTTGTGAGGGATAGGCTATGGCCCTCTCACACCACAGCGCTGTGCTTGCAAGGTAAACCCACCCGAAGACAACTTAGGCTCCCACAGTACCTGTCGATGTCGTGCAGGGCTTACCTAACACTGCACACATCGTAGACAACGACACAGTAACCTTACCCCTAGTCTAGCTTTAAATAACCCAGCAGAATCACTCAACACCTTGCCAGGGAGACATATACCGGTCTACAACCTTCCCGAGAGAGGACACTCACGGAAAAGTCCGTCTCTCCAAACCTCATTAAAGCCTAATACATGGAAATATCTGAGAGCTTCGCGTACAATACGACTGGCCGACAGTGAACGTCTATGCTGAAACCAGAAGGGATGTTGAGTTTAATAAAGATTAGAGAATGAGAAAGGAGAAGTCGAGAGAGAGAAATAGTATGCAAAGTGGCGAGTATGGGGGACAGAATTGCAAAGGATGTAGACGATACGCGTGTCAGGCAAGCTCTGAGCTTGGTAAAAAAATGAGGCCGCGACGGGAAGGGACTAGTTGACCACCCGGCCGCCAACGCCGTCAGCGCCCAAGCGAGCCGCGTCATGACTCACCCCCCGCTGCCAGGTGTACTCCCTCACCCGCTCTCGCTCGCCTCCCACACAAGCAACATTTATATTATAGCGAACATAAAATATAAGGCGCGGTCACAGACCAAAACAAAGACCATTTCTAGACTGTCTGTGGCAACACGACACTAATAAAAGAAAGCAGATCATTCTAGGACAACTGTAGCCCATCCCCCCATCCTGGCGAGCGCTAGCGAGCTGCAATGCCCCACGCAACCATTCTGCTAGCTCCGGGAGGCGTCACAAAACGGAAAGAAATTGACTATTTAATGTACTGCACATTTCTAAATCATTTTCTGTCATTTCTCCTATCGAAGTTTTAAGGGGACCAATTACATCTCTAACCTTGGATTTATATAGTTGGTAAAAAGCTTTAGGATTATTTTTTGAGTCATTGGCAACCTTAATTTCATAATTTCTTTTTTCTTTCCTAATATCCTTTTTTAACTGTCTTGATAGATTCTGATAGTAAGCAAGTAGGTGAATTTCGCCTTTCCTAATTTTTCTATATATTCCTCTCTTTTGTCCTAGAAGATCTAATAGTCTATTATTCATCCATTTGGGTTGGTTCTGTGTTGATCTAAATTTTCTTTTGGGGATGTATTTATTTTGTGCATTGAATACCGACTCGATAAAATTATCGTATGCATCTACCAAGGTTGACGTCTCTTCCTGACTTAAGATGACAGGTGCCTGAGAAGGGGTACACTCATTTGGACACCTGGATCGACTTAATTTTTTTACCATAGGGTCAGCTAATAGGGCTCTTCTTAACCTATCATAATTGGCTTTTCTGAAGTCAGGTATTAATGTTGTATTCTCTCTGGTATTACCTTTCCATTGTATATTAAAATACACAGAATTGTGGTCACTATTTCCTAGGTGGTCCCCTATCTCTACATTATTTACCATATGTTCATTGGTACTGAAAACTAAATCGAGAATATTATTACCTCTAGTCGGCGTATCTATGAATTGAAATAAAAAACTATCTTGTACTACCTCTATAAACTCCTCAGAATCAGAGTCTCCTATTTGATGCTGCCAATCTTTATTCGGAAAATTAAAATCCCCCATAATGCACACATTGCTAAACCTTGATGCCATTTTAATTTCCTCCCATAAAGACGTTCCGTCATTTCTACTCATATTTGGCGGTCTATATATAACTCCAATAACTATGGTCTCACTACCTTCGTTAACCTCTACCCAAACACTTTCATTATCGTTATTTAGTCTAATACCTGATTTAATACATCTTTTTAATGTACTCCTGACAAACACTGCTATACCACCACCCCTCTTACTTGTTCGGTCATATTTAAACAAACTATATCCTGGTATATCAAATTCTGCTAAAAAATTACTGGTTTCTGTATTAATCCACGTTTCAGTTAACGCTATTATGTCTATATTTTCTTTGCTAACAAGGGTTCTAAGTTCGTTCATTTTGTTACATAGACTCCTACAGTTTGTGTAATATACTCTCAATTTACTTCTTTTCTTTATACCTAATTTACCTTTATTTCTAACGACATTTCCATCTTCCGTTGCACCATCACTACTATCATTTGCAATATAGTCATCATTTTTAGCATGAGACTGAATATCCTTATCGCTTTCGCCTGACGCTAAAATTGTTCCATTTAACCTCTCATTTACACTCTCAATATTTCTGTTCAAAACCCCACAACCACCCTATCTAAAGAACTAGCTAATGTAGAAACCCCTAACCGTGAAAGATGAACCCCATCCCTTGCGTACATCCCATCTCTCCCATAGAAACTATCCCAGTTATCAATGAATGTTATTGCTTTTTCTTTGCAATATTTCTCCAAACGGCAATTGACACCAATCGCCCTGGATGTCCATTCCTTGGGAACTCCTCTTCTGGGTAGGATACAATGTACTACAGGGATCCCTCCCTTCATCCTAACCTTATCTAACACATCCCGATACTGCTGCAGCAGTTCCTCACTTCTACCCTTACCAACATCGTTACTCCCGGCACTGAGACAGATAATGGGGTTATCTCCACTATCTTCCAAGATGTGGTCCATCTTCTCTAAAACCCTCCCAACTCCATGGCCAGGCAGACACACAACCTTCCTAAGTTTAGTGCGGGTAGCCCTAACTAAATGTCTTACCATGGAGTCGCCCACAATCGACACAGACTTACCTTCTCGGGACACAGACTTACCTTTCCCTCGGGAGGATCCAGCAGCTGCAGTTGGAGAACCCCCGGTGGTGGCAGAAGCTCCCTTGGTGGGGGTGGTGGTGGTGGTAGGTAGCACAGCGTCAGCGGTTGGAGCTGAGTCGGCGGCAGGCACTTCGGCTAACCCTCCCTTATCCTGACTATCTTTTCCCTCACATTCGTCTCGCAAAGGAGAGAATGTTAATTTTGTCACACTCATACCTATTCTACTATCCTGCTTCTTGAGTGTGACTTTCCCACCCGTATTTTTAACAACCTGCCATGAATACAATTTTTCATCAACTTCCTCCCTTTTCCCCTTACTCGACTTAATTTCCTCTTGGCTAAGCTTGAAAGCTAGATTTTCGTCTTTAATCAAATCCACTTCCCTCTGAAGTTTAACATTAACCTCCCTTAGAGCCAAGACCTCTTCCTTCACCACAACCATCTCTTCCCTTACCTGGAGAATAAGATGATGCAGTTCAGTAAAGGACTCGCACTCCATACCTGACATGATCCCAAAAAGCTTAGCGAGGAGCAAACAACTAAATACAGAAAACAAAAACAAATAAGTCAACTAACAGCTAAAAACTGAGCTAAAACACTTATATATACACGAGTGCACTGCCTCCAAACACAGGTAGGTGCGTATGGTCACTGGGTCACGAGCAGGTGGTCCGGGCAGGAACTCAAATTAACACAACCTCCTCCTGTCACTGACTGAATTGAGATCGGCCAACCTTCGTCATCTTGGTACCACTGGTGATATTTTCTTCTCTTTACACCCATACACATCTACATCCATAATACACATTGGGAAACACGTGCACAGGATAAATATTTTGATCTTTGGATATACATTCTGTATACATGATCACTGATCATGTAGAATTGATCAGCAATACAATATAACCCCGTTGATTGATAAATGAGGCACCAAAATGGCGTCCGAAAAACAAGCTGTCCACTCTCTCTTACTTCAAGATCTCTTAAGGATTGGTTTTTGTTTTTTTCTGGACCCCCTTCTCCCTCATGATTAGCCCAGTTAGTTATGAGATCTTAAGACGTTCACCTCAGTTTGGCGATTTTAAAACCTTTCGACCCATTTTTTTTGTCCATATTAACACTTACGCTGCGGGCATATTTACGCTATATTAGGGCTCATTCAGGCACTCCTGAAAGATTGAGAAAGTGTCTGAATGAAGTTAAATTTATTCAGGCAAAAACTAGAAGAAAATAGCTTCAAAATGACACAAGAACGAGCTTCGTAGCGCGCGGGATTTATCAGCAGCGCTACCATAGACATTCGCTAATACTGATTGAATATTACTAATTATGTCGTGCTACATTTGCCTTTGGCAGCGCTGTTATGGCTAGCGGGTTTATGGCTCATACCCTCGGCCGCAGCCGCCTGGCTGGAGAGCGGACGGGGGCCTGCCGCACTCTCGCTCACTCGGACTCGTCTCCACATGCTTTAAGAGCCTGTAAATTGCTATAAATTGCCATGGCGTTCCAGAACTTCTCCCACAGCCAATGGGTTAAGACCTTTCGTGCCATTCATTCAGGTGTCGATTTTTTTCCTGGCGAGCGGTAGCAAGCCTGTTATTTTAAGAGGAACCAGCCCCGAAAAATGTACAAATTTATTTTGAAGGGGGGTCTTGGGGGTGTTTTTTAAAGCTTAATGCAGTCCTAGCGAGGAAACTAACATATAAATTATTGAATAAATAGATAGACCAAAAAATAACATAACCTCTCCTTAACTAGACCCAAGCCCAGCAAACCCTGAGGCCTGAACGCTAGCCAAGGACCCCCGCACATCAGAATGGAAATGTTATCAAAGGGACTCATAAGCCGCTGTTCCGCCTCACTTTGAAACTCCAATTCCTGAGTCAAGTTTGTTCACCCCGTTTGTATATGCAATAGTGTTATACTCAACCCATTTCTGACTCTCCTATTAGCAACCCGGGTGCCCAACCCCGAAAGGGGGTTGAAATAGGGGAGCTATCCCTACATCAAAGGCGGCTTTCTAGGGCCTTTCCTAGCTGATGCTGAGAGGATTGGGTTCTAGTAATGTGGTGATGGGCTGCTCCATCAGAGTGAGAGTTGAGCATTTTTCTTCCATACCTATAGCTTACTCTGACTGTTTATTTCGCTTATATATTTTCTAGATCTCAAGTGGCAGCATCTCTTCCGTGGATTAACATCTCTACTGCACTGGGAGCCAAAGCGTCACATTTTTCCCTTGCCTCTCCACTTTCCCTTCATAATTGTTAAGGGGCACAGGGCCCTAAGTGGGGCTTTGGTGTCCTGGGCGTTTCTGCACCCTCCCCAGCCCCTTGCCTGTGAGCGGCTTCGGTCACCTGGGCTTTCTTAGTGGTAAAGCAGGGAGAGTTCTGTGGGGGCGCTTGGTTATGGCCTTGGCCTTGCTCGGGACCTTGGGGCTGTTTGGTCAGACAGCCTGGGGAACAACAACATTAACAACATCAACGCTTTATGTAATTAGTTTATTTAAAAACAAAATCTAGTCCAATTAATGTTCGAAATACATATACTACCGCTTAGATAATATTATTTCCTACTGATTAGTTAAAATAGGACTTCAGAGGCTATCAACCCTATTGGATTATTAAGCCAGCACACTGTAAGTTAAGAATAACGTCAAGACTGGAGCCTCTCTGCGAGAACTCCAGTCCCTTGCTCCTACTGATTGATTTCAATATATATATATATATATATATATATATATATATATATATATATTTACTGATATAGTTCATTGATAGACATGTGGTGGAAAAACTTGGAAGTAAATAGAATTTTCTAGGTTTCTTATGTGTAACCACTTCTTTACTGGTGATGTACTTTTCATTATATTCTGGCAACTATTAAACTATTTTGTTCAGCTTAAGGACGTCTAACCAATAAAAGGCTACAGACTATCTCAATTAATCCTTTTTGCTACCATATATCCTACCTAAGCATCATCAAATCGTCTAAATGTAGCTGAAATCAAATACAAAATATGTTGCCGGTACAGAAGGGGTTAAGGAGACAAAGGGCAAGACTACTTATAAGTATACCCTGTTCCAAATAAGTAAGACAAAATTCTTGAACATTATCCTTTATATCTCCCAAACGACTAGAGCAATCGAGTTATTATGTGTACAATATGGGAAGTGTCAGCCAGGGAATAAGAGTGATAATGTACAGCCTATTTGCTCTAGCCCTTTTTTAGTTATAGAGGTTAGGCTTCAGGATTTCTGGCTGACCTATATGGAACAGGGCATAGGGTTCCTTTAAGGGGGTAGTGGCTATTTTTTGGTCTAGTTATGTATTATGTATAAATATTAAAGTAACCTCGCTGGACCTCCATCAAGCTTTAAGAAACTCTCCCTAGACCCCCCTTCAAGATAAACTTGTACATTTTTCGGTATATAAATGTTCCGTCCAAAGGCCGGTTCCTCCTAGAATTACAGGCTCGCTTTCGCTCGCCAGGAAATAATCGACACCTAAAAGACACGAAAGGTCTATATATTGACAAAGAACTGGGGCGAAAGATCTAACAATCGCCTAACTAATGGAATGAACGCCTTAAAATCTCAAAGCTAATGGGACTAAACATGAGGGAGAAAAAGCAAATACCTCCTCCATAAATAGAAAGAGTACTGTTAGGGGTTGCCACATTCAGGGGTACGCTGGTCACATATGGCGCTTGAAGGAGTTTAGTCACCCCTTCAAGTCTTTTGTGTTTCATTCTAGCTATATTTAGACGATTTGGTGCAGCTTAAGAAGGATTTGTGGTGATAAAAAGTGAAATAGTTCGAAGCCTGATAGTTGCTGGAAGCCATTTTTAAGCTGATTAAAATTATCTACTAGTTGCCAGAATGTAATGAAAAGGATGTCACCGGTACAGAATGGGTTAATCGTAGGGTGAAGGAAAGGTGAACTGAGGAAGAGAGGTTAGCTTAGAATCACCTCAGTTGACGTATATCGGTTTGGCCACATACTCGAAACTCCGGAAATTGGTTATGTAAGATAAACTATACTCGATTCTGTTTAACCCGGCGGAAAGTTCTGAGGATTTAATAGGAATTTTTACATATTATTTTGGCTATCATTGGACGATTTTGTGCAATTTAGGAAGGATATCTAGTGATTAAAGGGGTAAACACTATCTTAATTAACGCTTTAGCTCCCAAAAGTTCACCCTAAGCTGAATTAATTCGTCTAATAATAGCAAGAATAAACTGTCGAAACGTGTCCTGATCATCAACAGGTTAATCCCCTAGCAATTGCTTTCTCGATACTTAACCCTTTCAGTACCGGTGCCGTCCTTTTAACTCTATTCTGACTACTAATAGACGATTTTATTCAGTTTTAAAAGGGCCTTTTGCAATTTACAGGCTTCGAACCATCTCCCTTAACCCGTTTGATTACCACAGATCCTTAAGCTGCACAACATCGTCTAAATTAGCTAGAAGAATATTAAAATGACGTCGCCGGTAAAGAAGGGGATAATGGAAAAATATTAACTGCTATGTCTTTGCATCATATTATAGACAGGTTTTCACAATTAACACCATAATTGGCTAGTAATGCCTGAGTAATCTAGATTAGGATGAGTCTGTTTCTCGCCAGATGGGTGTATGTATTTATTTTGTTTTTGCATTTATGTTATTTATGATTGTCTTTGTTATTTCTTCCATAGACCTCCATCAAGCTTAAAAATACACCCCAATATCCCCCTTCAAGATAATTTTGTAAATTTTTCGATAGCAAAATGGCCCGGCCGGAGGCCGGTTACTACTATATTACAGGTTCGATATCGCTCGCCAGGAAAAAAATCGCCACCAAAATTGTACGAAAGGTCTTGAAATGGGGTGAAATATTTTAAAATCACTAAACTAATGGGCCGAACGTCTTAAAATCTGAAAACGAATGGGGCTAAACATGAGGGAGAAGGGTGGCCAGAAAACTGAACCATCCCCCCCCCCCCCTTCCCCCCCCCCCTTCCCCCCCCCCCCCCCCCCCCCCCCCCCCCCCCTAAAAAATAAATAAATAAATAAAATACTATCTGTGAACCGTGGGTCTAATAAAGGCTCTACCAGGGAGGCTCATTAGTTTGGCAATTTTAAGACCTCTCGCCCTATTTCTGTGTCAATATTACGTGCTATTTAGGTGCCGATTTTTTTCCTGGCGAACGATAGTGAGCCTGTAATTTTATCCCATTGTAATTATGTTTGTAATTAAGTAAACTTAACCTATCAGTTAGATCATTCAAAATCTGTTTCTTGTGTTATTCATTTGCTAGCATATAAAACCAAAAAATCATAATTGAAAGCAATCTCTGCAACAACAACTGAGCGCGAGCTAGAATATTTATGATAATCCATATTGTTTTCGCTTTAACCCGTCCAGTACCAGTGACGTTCTTTTCATAATATTCTGGCAACTATGAGACGATTTTATTTAACCTAGGAAGGATCTGTGGTAGCTAAAAGGAGGAAGTCTGTAGTCTGTAGCCTGTAGCCTTGGAATTGCTAGAGGTCCTTCCTAAGCTAAATAACATCATCTAATAGTTGCCAGAATATAACGAAAAGGACGTCACCGGTACTGGACGAGTTAAATGAAATTGTTTGACCATATCGTATTACAACTGGAATAATATTTATCACGAAACAATAAAAAGAAACGTGGGAGAAATGGGGTATATAAATGTTAATGCTGGATAGTTGCTCGAACTCATCCTCTTGATTCACTTTCACTATCATGCTACTATAAATCTATATAATTTGTTTCTAATCAATACTTAAGGCGCATACGTAGGAGTTGTATTTTCCCAGGGGTTTTGGCTGACTCAATTATTGCCTCTTAATGGCGATATCGAGCGTAGCAAAAGAGATTGATTCTAGTTTCCTGTACGGCATCCTTGTTTAATATGATTACGCTATCCAATTTACCTATTACTAAGAGCCGTTCATGAAAGGTGAATAAGGATAATACATGGTATATACTATATGCCAAACATGAACCTTGAAATATCTCCGGATACCCAATTCAGTAATAGTGAAGGAAGTCAATTAAACGGAAGTAGGCCTACGTGAGCATGAGAGTGCCAACACGAGAATTGTGTTTCATGTGTTCTATATAATTTAGAAGATAATTTAGAGATTGCATAACAAAGTTAACAGTAGCAGTTAAATGCTATTATAATATTCCGCACGTATATATATATGTATATATATATATATACTGTAAATTATAATATATTATATCAGGAAACCAGCTCTCCCGCCACCAGCTCTTACACAAATTACTAAGGGTGTGTGGGCGTGACACACACTCTCTCTCTCGCTCTCTCTCTCTCTCTCTCTCTCTCACACACAGACACACACTCACTCACTCATACACAGAGTATGTAATAAATATGTTCGTATATCTTAATGTTTTAATGGTGGAATTCTGATTTGTTGAATCTTATTGCAACTCGAGTTCAATTTTTAATTAATGGAAAGTTTGTCATTAATATCAAGTTTTCATTAATGGAAATTATTTCATAAAATAATAATTGATTTTGTGATTGTTTATATTCTTGTATTAGCCCATTTAGTCATCAGAGAAGCAAAGAAGATCGCAGTGGCGGTGTGTGCGTAGTACATACTGTATAACGGTCATGAGCAGAATTGTAATGCTTTAGGGTACAAATTTAGTAGGAAAATAGGTGTGAAATAGAGACCACATGTGCGTGATAGGGATGTGAAGAAATGTGCAGGAAATAGAGAAGTTAGTAGAGGTAGATTATAGAGTAGAGACAATTGTAGAGCAGATGTATAGTCCATTCAGTATAACTAGGCCAACATTCTTAAGGGAGGATGGGCGTATTTATTTGATTATTTATTCATTGTTCATATTATCTTTTATATTCCTCCCTTGACCTCCATCAAGCTTAAACAAAAAAACTCAAGACTTCAAGATATATTTGTAAATTTTTCGGTAGAAAAATTTCCTGGCCAAAGGCCGATTCCTGTCAAAATTACAGGCTCGCTATCGTTCGCCAGGAAAATATCAACATCTAAATGGCACGGAAGGTATTAAAATTGACAACGAAATGGGGCAAAAGGTGTTAGAATCGCCAAACTAATGAAACAATCGTCTTAAAATCTGAAAACTAATGGGGTCAAACATAAGGGAAAAGGTGAGCCAGAAAAACCAACTCTCACCCCTTAACCACTTACCTCTATAACTTAAAATGGGCTTTAGTAATCCAGCTAATATTTATACCATTTGGGAAGAATCAGCCAGGGAATATGTGAGTAAATTGACAGTCCACTTGGTCTATCCCTTTTTGAGGTTAAGAGATTGTTGTTAAATATGTTTCTGGCCTAATCATTGTGAATAGAGTATAGTAATTAAGAGGATAGGGTTTATATTTTCGTCGGCTTATTGGTTGATGTATTATTTTCTTAGTTCCCTCGCTAGACCTCCTTCAAGCTTTAAAAAAAACACCAGATAAATTTGTATATTTTTCGGTAGAAAAATTTCCCGGCCGTTCCTCCTAAAATTACAGGCTTACTATCGCTCGCCAGGAGAAAAATCGATACCTAAATGGCACGAAATGTCCTAATATTGACAAAGAAATGGAGTGAAAACTCTTAGAATCGACAAACTAATAGGGCAAACGTCGTATAATCTCCAAACAAATGGTAGCTGGATATACCAACCCGTAGACTTTATCAACTAGCGCAGTTGGGATATTGTACATGCTAAGATTGGTATGCAGGATTCGAAACTGCATAATAAATCGTAGGTTTGTGCAGTATTCTTTAACTGTCTTCGTGGTGCAGTGCATAGTGTGTTGATTTAGGGTGTGAGCATCCTAGGTTCGAATCCCCGGACTGCCACATGTGTCTGTTAATTTCATTAATCGATTTTAGGAGTAGAGTTGGTTGGTGGAGAGAACATAATAATACCATGTTCCAAATTAGTAGTCCAGATATCGTGAACTCTAACCTCTGTAATTCAAGAATGGCTCGAGCAAATGGGAGGTAAATTTCCACACCTACTCCCTGGTTAGCCCTTCCCAAATGGTATGAGTAATTGATGTATTACTCTAGTCGTTTGTGAATTCTAGAGTTTAATGCCCAAGAGTGTGTGCTTACTTCCTTGGAATAGGGTATAGTGTCGCTCAACCAGTGCCACCTCAAACAATGCTGTTAGGTTAGGCTAAGTTAGGTTAACCCTTTCTGTTTCTGTACCAGCGACGTCTCTTATATTTTATTCTAGCTATATTTAGACGATTACATGCAGCTTTGGAAGGATCTGTGGTAGCTAAAAGGGTTGAATTAGATAGTTCGAAACCTTATAATTGCTGGAGATCCTTCCTAAACTGAATAACATCAACTAATAGTAGCCAGAATAAGATAAAGAGGGTGTCGACGGTACAGAAGGGGTTAAATAACATCGAGTCAAGTCAAGTTAAGGTATCTACAGTATATGACACTGGTTGACCCTGGTTGGTTTGGTGCTGGTTGAGAACTAATGGTTGTAGTGATCTGTAGGATGAACCGTAAAGAAGAGTTAGTAATTAAGGGGGTAGTGGCTATATTTCTGGTCTATTTATTTATTTATTCATTATTTTTTTAGTGTCCTCGCTAGACCTCCATCAAGCTTTAAAAAAAAAAAAAAATAGACCCCCCTTCAAGATGATTTTTTACATTTTTTTGGTAGAAAAATGTCCCGGCCGAAGGCCGCCTCCTCTTAAAATTACAGGCTCGCTATCGCTCGCTAGGAAAACATTGACACCTAAATGGCACGAAAGTTCTTGAAATTTACAACAAAATGGGTCGAAAGGTGTTTAATTCGCCAAACTAATGGGCCGAATTTCTTAAAATCTGAAAATTAATGGGGCTAAGCATGAAGGAGAAGGGGGGTCAGAGATGGATATATAGATAGATAGATAGAGAGAGAGAGTAAGAGATAGATAGATAGATATATATATATATATATATATATATATATATATATATATACAGGGTGTCCCAGGAGGAAAGGGCATAACTGTGGGAAATGATAAAACAAGGCACCTTCATTTAGCCCAGAAATCAAAATTTCACATTTTGTTTGTTCTTGTTCTATAATGCTTCTTTCAACATAGGGGAATAGCCTAGGAGGGAACAAAAAAACATATCGCATCCATAACCCCCCGGGGCGGGGGTTCGCCCACGCCCCCAAAAAAACGAACATTTTTGCTATCACCCACCAAAAAAAAAAATTTGTGTCTTTTGTCTAAAGGGCTTCTGTAAGCACTAGAAATGATCATATGAGGGCATAAACACCCATATGACATCCCTAGCACCCCCCTCTGGGGGCCCCAATATCATGGATTTTGGTAAGAATTGATGTGAAAATATAGACTTGATCATGCTCCTGACGAAATTTTAATTTAGTTTGTCATAAAATCTCCATCCTCTATGTGCGTGCCATCATAGAAAATGCTAAAATGGGCAAATGCTAAACGGGCCTAACTATTATATCTCTCCCCAAATGTACTTTTATTGAATTTCACGTATGTTTTTAGGACATTTTTCACCTTCTAGATCATGTATCACGAGTATTTATGGACTGACATATATGTAATGATGCACATATATGCAAAACACCACTATAAACAAAATTTCGAGCCAACAGTTCCCCTAAGTGGCATCGGAACAAAGTTGTTGGAGTATATTATGAAATATTTCGAGATTTTCATGAAATTATATAAGATAATGCACAATAAATTCATTTTGGGCAGTTTATAGTCATTTTTAACTTCGATTCCGTTCGACATTTTGTGTAATACGTTGTATAGCAATGTATATCCAAGTTTCAAGAGATTGCAGCAAAAATTGGCTTAGTTATTATATTTTTCGTGAAAAATACAAATAAAATTCATAGATAATTCATTTTTTTTAGAAAAGCAACCAATTTCGGGGAACATATAGAGGATACTACTACTAACTAATATAATAACTAACATATATATAAGACATAACATTTAGGGAGTTGGGGGTCAAGGTGCACCCCACCCTTTTAAGCATGCATTGTTTTATAACAAAAAGTCCAAATCTCAACCGTTTAAAAGATATTGAAGATTTAATGTAGTATCCTCCCCCGCATCACTGTAATGGACTCTTCCATGTTAAATAGTTTCCAACTGGTCTATAGTGAGCTAATATGTCCATAATAATTTTGCAACTTACAAAATTAGAGTATCTTTATAATAACATGGTAAAATAATTGCAGAAAGATGAAGGTGTGGTAGGCACTAGGACAGCTAGGCCAGCCTTATGGGGAAATACTGAAGAAAATACCATTTTCAACATGCAATATCTCTATAACGGTCGAGATTTGAAATATTTCTTATAGAACATTTTAGGCTTAGAATATTTGTTTCTATCATTTCCCAAAGGTATGCCCTTTCCTCCTGGGACACCCTGTATATGTATTATATAAATATAAATATAAATATAAATATAAATATATATACCGGTATATATATATATATATACAATATATATATATATATATATATATATATATATATATATATATATATATATATATATATATTTATATATATATATATATATATATATATATATATATATATATATATATATATATATATATATATATATATATATATATATATATATATATATATATATATATATATATATATATATATACTGTATATAGAAAGAGAGAGATAGTGAGAGGGAGGGAGGGGGGGGGGGCGGGGGGTGGAGGGGCGTGGTGCCAACATGTGTACCACCCCGGCCATTACCAACACTTACACACACACGCACATATACATATACGCACATACACAGTATACACAGGCTCATGGGCACACATGTACACACACTCACACATTCACAGGTTCGTGAACACACACACACACACACACACATTCGCGTTTATAAGCTTATAAGACACGTTTTTATGCACGCAGTAACTTATATTTACACACATATTCATATTCATAAGAGTTCATAAACAAATATGAAACATATGCATACACTTGTGAAGTTCCTCTGGGGTTGGCGTCCTGGTTCTAGTTAGGTTAGTATGCCTTTAATCTGGTAATATAAGATAGTAAGACGGGTAGAGGGCAGTTATTTTATTTCTGTATTAAGCATTATTAATTCAGGTTAGCTCCAGGTCACCCAAGCCTTCGAATCCAGGTGCCGACCATGTAAACCCGGGAGTGGCGCAAGGTCCTGACTATACTGTATAATTATATAGCCTTCATTGACAAAGACCATGGAGTGTACTGAAGGGGAGATGGCTCATTTCTCTGGTCCCCTTTCTCCCTCATGTTTAGCCCCATTACTTTTCAGATTTGATGACGTTCGGCTCATTAGTTTGGAGATTTTAAGACCTTTCGCCCCATTTCTTGGTCGATATTAAGACGTTCCGTGTCTTTTCGGTGTCGATGTTTTCCTGGCGAGCGATAACTAGCCTGTAATTTAAGAGGAGCCGGGGACATTTGTTTATTGAAAAAAAATCAAATTTATCTTGAAGGTGTTTTTCTTTAAGCTTGATAGAGGCCTAGGGAGGAAAATTTTATAAATTATGAAAATTTATATAAATGAGCAACTAAATACGGCCATCCCCCCTTAACAAGGTCTATCCTCTTAGTGTTCAGCAGTATTCCAGGGTATATTTGATTACATGCTTTCCTATAGTCATGTCATGTCATTAACAAATACTGGCATATACAAAAATATAATTATCAGTTTGCATAAATACATACTGTATACTGTATATAAAATGCATACAGTCATACATGTATGCATGATTATAATACTACATTATACGAACATACATAAGAGTTTGCATATTATCTGTAAACACGGCACACACAAACACGCACACACAGACACACACACACACACACACACACACACACACACACACACAGACACGCACACACAGGCACGCACACACAAACACGCACACCAGCCACTCTAATGTGCAAGGATCTAGATGTTAGTCATTCGCTTTTATATCGAGGGAAATTAGAAGAAAAATTGTACGCCATTATACAGTTTATCAGAAAATATAATGCTTTTAAATCTTTGTAATAGGCCATTAATCTGATAATATAAGATAGTGAGACTGAAGAGGGCAGACTTATTTTCATCTTTTATTACCCCTTTTGTACCGGCGACGTCGTTTTCATTATATTCTGGCTATATTTAGACGCTTTTGTGAAGTTTCAGAAGGATCTATGGTAGTAAAAATGGTTAAGGGAGATGGTTCGAAGCCTATTAATTTCCTAAACTGAACAAAATCGTCTAATACCAGCCAGAATATAACTAAAAAGAGGTCGCCGATACAGAAGGGGTTAAGCATAATTAATTCAGTGTTGGGTGTTTGTGCAAGTAATTGGCTGGCACGTAAGGACCAGCGTGAATTATGGCGGTGAATCATGCTACCAATATCACGAAGTCTTACACTTACCTTGGAAAAACTGACATTATTTCTAGTGTGTTCAATATCACGTATTATCTTTCTGTTCTCTGGCTATTTGTAGACGATTGTATTCATATTAGGAAGGGTATATATTTTTTATTTTTTTTATTTTGTTTTCTATATTCCAACTACTCCCTCTCGGGCATAGGCTGATAGCCTTTACACTCTACCGCTGAACACGGTGAGGCCCTTGAGGTCTTGTTCCAGTCTAGGGAGTGAGACATGCGAAGCACCTATTCACGGCTCGAACCCAACTCCACCTCTGAAGCTGCTTCGCCACTGCGCTTCACAGTCTCACTCCCCAGGCTCGGACCCTCACTCTCAGAACGCCACCTATTGAGCAATTAACTCACTAGGCATTGCCCCCCTGTAGCATATTTTGAATATGGGAATATTCATACAGTGCTATTTAATCAGGGAACAATGAGGGTATTTTGTTTTGGCATTTCGGTGTGCTGTGGTAATGCACTGAAACTAATTACAGCACAAATTCCATCCCAATTATATCTTCCCATTGACATATTGGGATTCGAACCCGGGTCCATTAGATTACCAGTCCAGTGGCAAGACCACTCTGCCACACCTCCCCTATGGGGCTCAGAGGGTTAATTGAAATCGTTTTTTATTCTTGTCTCTCCCACAGATCCTTCCTAAGCTATATAAAATCGTCTAATGATAGCCAGAATAAATGCTAAAGTGCGTCTATGATCCTGAAGGGGTTAATTCATTGCGTGTTTAGTTGGATTGGGAGTAAGTATTAACCCCTTCTGTACCAACGACGTCTTCTAAATTATATTCTAGCTATATTTATATTATGTGATGCAGTTTAAAAAAGAACTGTGGTCGTAAAAAGGGTCAAGGGATATAGTTAGAAGCCTGTTAATTGCTGAAGGCCATTTTGTATCTGAAGAAAGTGGTTTAATAATAGCCAGAATATAATTAGAAAGACGGCTCCGGTACAGAAGGGGTTAACTGTACACTGTAAATACGTGAACATTTGACTATAACATGAATGGTACACATTAGCAACGTTCCTCGGTTTATCTATTCACATATTAGAACACGTCATGATGATGATGATGATGGCTTGAGTAGAGTAGGAGATTGGAGAGTTTTGGAGAGAGGAAGATAAAGTGTAGAAGTGCGAAGTACAGTAGGAGATGAACATTTCTCGGGCTCAACCAAGAGTGCTCCATTAGAACACATAAACGGTTGAAACACTCTTTATATGTACAATTTTTGCTACAATTAAGTGTTCATGTTTACAGCTGACATTTGTTCTAGTTTCAAGGTCACGTCTTTAGCTCATGCGTGCCTAGTTAGATTTTGATAATAAGTATGAAATGTATGCTTAGTATGTTGGCCCTTGTCATACACTTATAGTTAACATTACTTTGACATTTTTGTACTGTAAACGAATGTTGTATGTATGTTCAGTTAATTGGGTTATCCAATAAAAATATCAAAAAAAAACAAGCGTCGGACCAGATAGTGCTAAAGGAAAAGATTATTAAAATTTTCTTTTGTCTATAAATATCAATTAATGATCTACATATAAGATATTTTTGCCTACGTATATATAAAAAGTAGTATGATGGGGAGTGGTAGAAGGTGAGGTGTACAGTAGGTGTGACACGTAGTGGTTGGTATTGATCCCAGATCACATCAACACATTGGTAACCTACAACCACACCTACCACTATCACTACCACCAATACCACCTTCACTCTCACTATCACTACCACTATCAATATCACTATCACTGTCATTACCACTATCACTGCCACTGCCATTATCACAATCACTATAACTACCACTATTACTACCACTATCAATATCACTACCACTGTCACTACCGCTACCACTATCACTACCACTATCATTATCACTACCACTACCACCACGAGTGTTTTTACCACCATCACCATCACCATCATCACTACCACTATCAATAAAACCACTGCTACCACAACTACTACTGTCACTATCAATTCCATTACAACCACTACATGTTTAGCACCATTACCACTATCACTATTTACACTACCACAACCACCACCACTATCACCAGTAACACATTCACTATCACTACCACTAACACCTTCACTATCACTACCACTAACACTAATACTATCACTACCACAACCACCACCACTATCACCACTAACACATTCACTATCACTACCACTAACACCTTCACTATCACTACCACTAACACTAATACTATCACTACCACAACCACCACCACTATCACCACTAACACATTTACTATCACCACTAACACCTTCACTATCACTACCACTAACACTAATACTATCACTACCACAACCACCACCACTATCACCACTAACACATTCACTATAACTACCACTAACACCTTCACTATCACTACCACTAACACTAATACGATCACTACCACAACCACCACCACTATCACCACTAACACATTTACTATCACCACTAACACCTTCACTACCACTACCACTAACACTAATACTATCACTACCACAACCACCACCACTATCACCAGTAACACATTCACTATCACTACCACTAACACCTTCACTATCACTACCACTAACACTAATACTGTCACTACCACAACCACCACCACTAACACCACAAACACCTTCACTATCACTACCACTAACACTAATACTATCACTACCACAACCACCACCACTAACACCACTAACACATTAACTATCACCACTAACACCTTCACTATCACTACCACAACCACCACCACTATCACCACTAACAGCATCACTATCACTACCACTAACACCTTCACTATCACTACCACTAACACTAATACTATCACTACCACAACCACCACCACTATCACCACTAACACATTTACTATCACCACTAACACCTTCACTATCACTACCACTAACACTAATACTATCACTACCACAACCACCACCACTAACACCACTAGCACCTTCACTATCACTACCACTAACACTAATACGATCACTATCACAACCACCACCACTAACACCACTAACACCTTCACTATCGCTACCACTAAATCTAATACGATCACTACCACAACCACCACCACTAACACAACTAACACCTTCACTATCACTATCACTAAAACTAATACGATCACTACCACAACTACCACCACTAACACCACTAACACCTTCACTATCACTACCACTAAAACTAATACGATCACTACAACACCCACCACCACTAACACCACTAACACCTTCACTATCACTACCACTAACACTAATACTCACTACCCCAACCACCACCACTAACACCACTAACACATTCACTATAACCACTAACACCCTCACTATCACTCCCACTAACACTAATACTACCACAACCACACCACTAACACCACTAACACATTCACTATCACCACTAACACCTTCACTATCACTACCACTAACACTAATACAATCACTACCACAACCACCACCACTATCACCCCTAACACATTCACTATCACCCACCTTCACTATCACTACCACTAACACTAAGATCACTACCACAACCACAACCACTAACACCACTAACACATTCACTATCACCACTAACACCTTCACTATCACTACCACTAACACTAATACTATCACTACCACAACCACCACCACTATCACCACTAACACATTCACTATCACCACTAACACCTTCACTATCACTACCACTAACACTAATACTATCACTACCACAACCACCACCACTAACACCACTAACACATTCACTATCACCACTAACACCTTCACTATCACTACCACTAACACTAATACGATCACTACCACAACCACCACCACTATCACCACTAACACATTCACTATCACCACTAACACCTTCACTATCACTACCACTAACACTAATACTATCACTACCACAACCACCACCACTAACACCACTAACACATTCACTATCACCACTAACACCTTCGCTATCACTACCACTAACACTAATACTATCACTACCACAACCACCACCACTATCACCACTAATACATTCACTATCACCACTAACACCTTCACTATCACTACCACTAACACTAATACTATCACTACCACAACCACCACCACTATCACCACTAACACATTCACTATCACCACTAACACCTTCACTATCACTACCACTAACACTAATACTATCACTACCACCACCACTAACACATTCACTATCACCACTAACACCTTCACTATCACTATCACTAACACTAATACTATCACTACCACAACCACCACCACTATCACCACTAACACATTCACTATCACCACTAACACCTTCACTATCACTACCACTAACACTAATACTATCACTACCACAACCACCACCCCTATCACCACTAACACATTCACTATCACCACTAACACCTTCACTATCACTACCACTAACACTAATACTATCACTACTACAACCACCACCACTATCACCACTAACACATTCACTATCACCACTAACACCTTCACTATCACCACCACTAACACTAATACTATCACTGCCACAACCACCACCACTATCACCACTAACACATTCACTATCACCACTAAGACCTTCACTATCATTACCACTAACACTAATACTATCACTACCACAACCACTACCACTATCACCACTAACACATTCACTAACACCACTAACACCTTCACTATCACTACCACTAACAATAATACTATCACTACCACAACCACCACCACTAACACCACT
This sequence comes from Paralithodes platypus, assembly GCA_032716605.1. NCBI lineage: Eukaryota > Metazoa > Arthropoda > Malacostraca > Decapoda > Lithodidae > Paralithodes > Paralithodes platypus. The sequence goes on along the minus strand of CM064520.1, from coordinate 20,119,368 downwards.
AACACATTCACTATCACCACTAACACCTTCACTATCACTACCACTAACACTAATACTATCACTACCACAACCACCACCACTATCACCACTAACACATTTACTATCACCACTAACACCTTCACTATCACTACCACTAACACTAATACTATCACTACCACAACCACCACCACTAACACCACTAGCACCTTCACTATCACTACCACTAACACTAATACGATCACTACCACAACCACCACCACTAACACCACTAACACCTTCACTATCACTACCACTAAAACTAATACGATCACTACCACAACCACCACCACTAACACAACTAACACCTTCACTATCACTATCACTAAAACTAATACGATCACTACCACAACCACCACCACTAACACCACTAACACCTTCACTATCACTACCACTAAAACTAATACGATCACTACAACAACCACCACCACTAACACCACTAACACCTTCACTATCACTACCACTAACACTAATACTATCACTACCACAACCACCACCACTAACACCACTAACACATTCACTATCACCACTAACACCTTCACTATCACTACCACTAACACTAATACTATCACTACCACAACCACCACCACTAACACCACTAACACATTCACTATCACCACTAACACCTTCACTATCACTACCACTAACACTAATACAATCACTACCACAACCACCACCACTATCACCACTAACACATTCACTATCACCACTAGCACCTTCACTATCACTACCACTAACAATAATACTATCACTACCACAACCACCACCACTAACACCACTAACACATTCAGTATCACCACTAACACCTTCACTATCACTACCACTAACACTAATACTATCACTACCACAACCACCACCACTATCACCACTAACACATTCACTATTACCAATAACACCTTCACTATCACTACCACTAACACTAATACTATCACTACCACAACCACCACCACTAACACCACTAACACATTCACTATCACCACTAACACCTTCACTATCACTACCACTAACACTAATACTATCACTACCACAACCACCACTATCACCACTAACACATTCACTATCACCACTAACACCTTCACTATCACTATCACTAACACTAATACTATCACTACCACAACCACCACCACTATCACCACTAACACATTCACTATCACCACTAACACCTTCACTATCACTACCACTAACACTAATACTATCACTACCACAACCACCACCACTAACACATTCACTATCACCACTAACACCTTCACTATCACTACCACTAACTCTAATACTATCACTACCACAACCACCACTAACACATTCACTATCACCACTAACACCTTCACTATCACTACCACTAACACTAATACTATCACTAACACAACCACCACCACTATCACCACTAACACATTCACTATCACCACTAACACCTTCACTATCACTACCACTAACACTAATACTGTCACTACCACAACCACCACCACTATCACCACTAACACATTCACTATCACCACTAACACCTTCACTATCACTATCACTAACACTAATACTATCACTACCACAACCACCACCACTATCACCACTAACACATTCACTATCACCACTAACACCTTCACTATCACTACCACTAACACTAATACTATCACTACCACAACCACCACCACTAACACCTTCACCATTACCACCACTTATCTGTCTCTCTCACCACACCTGCAGCAGCCAGTATACCAAACATTCTTCCTATGTATAATATAGTTTTTAAAAAGACCTCCGTCTACGTATTGTGAAAAACCTGTTATCCTCCGGCAAATTGTGGGGTTGAGTGAGTGAAAGGGGGGACAGTGAATGAAGGAGGATACATGTTTTTCATAATACGTGTTGCTAGCCCCAAACGCGCGAGCAACTGTGGCTTTCAACCATCCGACACATCCCCTTTTATTTATGTGCATCACACATGTTAAATACAAATAAAGTTTATGTTTTGTTTTACCCTACTGTGGAAAGACTACGGATACACCACTCCTGCCCGGGCCTCACACAGTGGCATGACCCAGTCCAGTCGAACTGAGCTCATGACGCTGGTGGCATTGCCCCGGAGGATAGCCATCCCTAGTCTTTGCTTGAACCAGAGGGTTTCCCGGGGTTCTCCTGAAACTTCTCTGATTTTACGGCCTATTTCATTCACCATCTTAAGGGTGCTAGGGCAGAAGACTCCTGAAGTTTCGAATGCCAGGGGCTCGAACTGATGATTTCTGGCGATGGCTTGATATTTTTCTCGCTTTTTATTTTCTGCTATCCGGGCGGCTTCACCTGCTTCGTCGGCATTTCTGGCGATGTTGGTTGTGGAGAAAGTGTCAACACATGTGGCATCCCACACGAGGCACCGGCCATTCTTGTAAGGGAAAGTGGTCATCCCATCTGGCCGTTTGCCGTCTTCTCTGTGAAGTCCATGTGGTTCGAGGATTGATGCACGGTTAGCACTCTGCAGGGCCCGTTTTATGACATCATTTAGTGAAGAGTGCCTTGGCAGGCGGCCTGCGTTGTAATTACATGACAAGGCATGGTGACCTTGAGCATCCATCCCCCACCACACTTGCAAGTGTGTGGGTGACAAACTGCTGCACCCACTCTGAGCGCGATGGCAACCCGGAGCGCTTCAGCATCCAAGTGAGTTCCAAGAGGTGGGATGGGGATGGCGTGTAACCACAAGCCACTCTCCGAACGGGCGGCTGCCTGGAGGCGTGCTTTTGCAACCTGGTCTGCATTGGTTAGGAGATTTTCTTGAGTTTTCTTCGCCGAGATGGTATCCCACGCTTTCTGCTTGCTCCTGGAGGTACCCTGAGGCTCCTCCTCTGCTCCTGTACTTTCCTTCCAGGTGTTAATCGCTACTGCTACGTCCCCATTAAGTGTCATTCCGGGTTGAGAAGAAAGGATGGACACTACAAGGTCGTTGGTCGCGATGAGGGAAGAGATAAAGGCTGGGGAGGCAATATCCGAGGCTCTCCGTATGCCCAAGCCCCCGAGGCGGACAGGAAGGGTGGCTTGTGTCCAGGTCCGTTCTTTAAATTCCACGTTGGTGATGCTGGTCACTGCTTCTCGGATTATGCTGTCTAATTCTTGGAGGCCACCATTGTTCGTGTAAGTCATCGATGTGCGCAAGAGGTATTGGAGTTTTGGGATGGAGAAACAGTTCTTGAGAAGGGCCAGAGCTGAGTGGGCATCGATGTGTATCAGGCGGCTCACGAGACGTTGAAGCTCCTCCTTTTTAACTTGAAGTGCTGGTGGGATTGCTGCCAGAGTTAGTGGGGAACCTAATAGGGTTTGCTGGTGCTCCTGAAGGATCTTTACATCTGGCAATATGCCTTGAAACAGGGCCTGAGTCTCTTCTCCTTCTTCACGTGTGTGGTTGAGGAGGACAAGTTCACATTTGGGTGTCATTTATCACTAGCCCAGCCTGGCTGAGGTCAGTTACGATGGCATTTAGGTCGGTTAGAACGTTCTCTACAGACCCACCCAAGGTTGCATCGTCCAGGTACCATACATTCAGTTCTGACCTTACTTTGTTAGCTGCTGCATCCACCCCTATTGAGAAAAGAGCAGGACCACCTGGATCTCCCTGCTGTAACCCGGTCGCTGATGGGATTACCGTCTCGCCAAAAATTAGGATTGAAGGTTTGGAATAAGCCTGCCAAAGTAGGGGGTACAGAGTGGGGATGTGTTCTTGAGCTGCACGGAGGAAGACATCCCTGCGAATGCTGTTGAATGCGTTCCGCATGTCAATCTTCAGAAGCACTCGTTTTTCTTGGGCTTGGCTGAGGTAGGTGCGGGTTGCGTGTACAGCAGCTTCACACCCCCCTGGAGTTCCGAAACCTAGTTGAACTGGTCTTAAGTGTTGACCTAGGCCATTCGAGAGTGGTTTCAAACCCACCTTTGTGGCAAGGCGGCAGAAGGTGTTCCCTACTGCTATTGGGCGCACACCGCCATCTTTTTTTGCCAGTGCACAGAGTGATGCCCCCAAAAATAGGGGTGTGGCACAGTCGGGTACTTCCCCTCTTAAAACCATGTTGATGAATTTGGTGAGAGTTTCCAAGAGTGCCTCCCCAGCAGCTCCTGATCCCTGACCCAAGAGGCCTTTGAGGTGGGCGGGTCGGATGCCATCTGGGCCCGCGGCTGAGCCTGCTGGGAATGAAGTCACTGCGGCAACCACCTGCTCCTTCGTGACAACTAAAGGTTGGGGCATCTGGTCATTTGGGGCAGGGGGGAGGTTTAGGTCCCTAGGTGTAGGTGGGTGATTTTCTTGTAGGGCTTCAACAACTTCGGTGCCTTGACCAGCAAAACCTTCTGAAGAGGACAACAGTCTGACGGCCCCTTTGATGTCACTATCCGCCAGCTTCGCCGCGACCCTCTTACGTAGCTGTTCAGCCTCTTCCTCTTCCTTGTCCTGTTGCTTCTGGGCCCTGTTTGGTTGCTGTTCGGGGGGTTCCACCAGTTTGTTTCCATCCATATACTGTGCTACTTGACGTTTCACTCTGGTGGCTAGTGAAACCTGAAGATGGTCTTGTATGTTGGTTCTGGGTGGTTTTCGGAGGGCCCCATAGGAGAAACCCAGGAGCCGTGCCCATGCGAAGGGTGTCTTGAGCTGTAGGGCCTGCTTTATGATGGTTGGAAGGGCCTCCGCCACTTGGATTCTGGCTCCTTTAGGTACCCGGGCAAGGACCTGGATCCGCGCTTTCCATTTGGTCACAAGTTGGGTCAAGTCGGCGACCGGTGTTGCCGGTGTTGCCCCGGTTGGCTCTGCAGTGGGCCCTGGGCATGCGAGACATTTCCAGTTTGGTTGTTCTCCTGATGTTTTCTTTGTCAGCTTAGCACAAGATAAATGAATAGATCTAAGACAGCCGGAACATTTTCACGAATTCTTTCTTGCATTGGTTTTTCCGCACTAAAAACACTTAGTATCTGCTAGGCCATAGTCTTCCAAAATTATCCATTCCTCTGCCTCTACCAAGCCGACCTCCTGTCTTCCCGTGGTGCTTCCATCTCTTCCATGTCTCCCTTGTTTCAGAAAACCCGGGAAATCTCTCCTGGCACATATCTAGATTATTGCTGTTGTTATTAATGTATAATTGGCTGGATGCATAAAAATTCACATATAATAGTCAACCTTTCTGATGGGCAATTGGCCTGCTTCTCCTAAAGCTAAGTGGTTAAATGTATAAATCCTCGGCATTGGGCACCGGTACAACTAAAAGATCTAACTAATTGAAGGGAAGCACGCCAATTATATCCTATGATTACTTACACTGGCGACTCCACCCTGATGTTGAGTATTAATAAATGCTTAGGATATTAACTCCCTCAGACATATATAACGCGATCGCGTCATATGGACTAGTGAACCAAAACCTCATATGACGTGATCGCGTCATATGGACTTATCTCCATGCCTCTATAATAAGTTATATGACGCACTAGCGTCATATGGAGCTCAGTAAGTCCGATAAGTTACCTTACGATAAAACCGTTGGTGGCAACCTCATCCACCTCCGATAATTCTAACGGCCGCAGTGTTGTTGTGAGTGTAGTGCGGGGCAGTGGCAATGATCCCGGGGCTCCCGCCTCCTCGGACTTATTGGAACATAATATGTCTGAAGGAGTTAATAATGCTGTCAACATCAAGATAGGGAGAGAGCCAGAGAGTGAGCGAGAGCCAGGATCTGAGTGGGTAACCGAATCTAGGACAGCAGTTATAGAAAAATTCTTAAATTGTACAAAATGTTAAGAGAGAGAGAGAGAGAGCATGGGTGGGGGTGAGGGAGAAAGAAAGCGAGCTGGAGAGGGGGCTGGCCTGGTTGGGTATTGAAAGATGTTAGGGAAAAACAAATAACTAAAATGATAAAGAGTGACCTGAAGTTATAGAAAAACAAAAATTAATAACAATGAGAGCGACTTGTGAAGGTTAAGTGCGGTGATTGAAAGTGGATGGAAAGATGTTCAGGATAAAAAGAAAAGGAGAGAGAGAGAGAGAGAGAGAGAGAGAGAGAGAGAGAGAGAGAGATAAATGAAAATGGACCTTGTAGCAAGTATTTCCTAAATGGTTAGAGAGAGGGGAAAAAAATGGACCTTATAGCAAGTACTTCATAATGGTTAGAATTGTTTGAGAAGTTGAAAGACAGAGGGTCAGGTTCTTGGGGTAGGTGGAAGATAAGGCCTATGGTGGGGAACCATAAGGGTGAAACTGCCTGCCCTATAAACGGTTACTTCACTCACCTTGTAGTTACTGCTGGAGGTTTATGGTGCCTGGGCAGGGCTGGGCTGGTGCCTAACGGCTCCCTTGTCCCCCCACTGATACTGGTAATAATATAATTATAGTAGGCTGTGGGTCCAGATAGGCCACCGTGCCCCCCCCCCCCCCCCCCCCCCCCCCACCCCCAAGGGCAGAGCCAAAATGGTATCAAAATGAGCGTATGGGACCCTTCTTTTAAAAAAAAAATAATATTCCCAAGAAAAAAGTTGGGACTGACTGTACCTAATTTGCATAAATTCAACATGACCACCATCAAATTCACGAAATATCCCGATATGCACATGTGTGCATATCATGCCCTCTAATAATAATACAGATACATTTTTGGTGTCTAACCATATGTTTTAAAGGTCAAGGAATTCAATACAAATATTTGCAACTGCATAAAACCAGGCCTTCACTATGAAATCCAAGATGGCGGCCATTGGAATCTCAAATTTTGTGAAATTTTTCTTAAAACCTTCTATATTTTTGCAAACTATTGGGTCATTCTCACCTATTTTGGGGCCAAATACATGCTACTGGTAGTCAACAACATCATAGATGCAAAAAATAAGTATCCAATGGGCCTTGAGCAACACAGGTGCTTGAACATGAGAATAAACACAATCGCGGCTCCGCCGCAATTAATTAACCGTAAATCTTATACGTTATAATTATATGGTGCATTCCTATGACTTTCTGCCATTGTGTTTCATCAATTTCAATTTAGTTTACTTCTATGAACTAGGAATAATGAATAATAGATCTATTTCTAAATTCTCAGGCCATTTATCAATGGAAAAATTCAAGATGGCCACCATCAACGGTCATACACAAAATAAATGAGATATCATCACCAAAATATATCTAAGGATATAAATAAGGACATTTATCTAGGTATCTATTTATGTGGTATAAGAAACAAGGATCTTTCATGTGTTATATGTGTTTATTAAAAACAATTCATGTGATAATACTGCTATGCATTACATAGAACACAGTGGTGGACTACACTGCAACTCAAAGCGATTTTAGGCATTATTCTGGCCCATCAAATTGTCACGGATGTCAGTTAAGCGTTTTAACCGATCAAGCTTCATCATCTGAACGATCGTCATGGCTTAGTGTCTGGTGCATTGATGGGGAAAGGTCATCATCAGAATCATCAGCTTCCAGTTCCTGTTGCAGAATCCATAGGGGCTCACTGTGTTTTCCGACAAGTATCCAGCCATGGTCTTCGGATGCTACTGGTGTATCTGGTTCTGCAATATGTGACCTCTTCCATACTGCGACTTGATAGTTCACGTTAATGTGTTGCTTGAGGCAGCTGCTGCATGGTGGAAGAGATCCCCTATCAACACTTTTTGTGGAGTCGAGGGTCTCGTCACACTTCTCGTTCAGCTTGAAGAGAAGACATTGTTGATGTCTTTGATTTTGGGACAGCCATATATGGCACAAGTGAATACCTCAAGTGTTTCATACATGACTGACGAAACTTCCCATCTCTCTCCCAAAGACGCAACTTGTGCGATGAACTCCATGTTTTTCTCCATGACCTTCATACTGGCGACTTTACCTTTGCCTTTGAATGCACTTATGGTGTCGCATCCAGTGTAGGCATGCAGGGCCATCATTGCAGTACGTTGCTCTTCAGGGTACTTCTGTGCAATCTTGGCGATGTTGTGTAGCTTCCTCTTGTCCCCAGTTCCGGTGTCAAGCAACAGCTTGATCCCTTCAAGGTGCGAGACGTAGTGCAGCAATATGAAAAACATATCGCTGTCTGGGCTCCGAACACGGATATTCTTATACCCCAGTTCCTTTGCATACAGACAATACAGGATTACTCTCGTATCTGTTTCTTCTTGTGTGGATTCCAGGCTGGCGATTTCACTTTGTGTGGTTGTTTCACCATCGGTTGAGGTGTATAGGTAAGCCTTCCCCTCACAAACCAGAACAACTTTTCTTCCAACAAGTTTCTGTGCGATGTCTGTGTCTTCAGTCCACACCTTCTTTATCATCTGTACTAGCTGTTCCTTGTTTTCACTGTTCATCAGAAACTGATTCCAGTTAGGTGTTGTTTTTGTGTTGGTGCCTTGAATTAGTCATTTTTCTGCAGTCCCACGATGTAGTCGTTATTTCTCTTTGGTGGAGCCTTCTTTATACATATCCGTGCTGAATATGACATCAGAATGTTTCTTTAACATGTCAAGCAATGTGATGCTGATATCTCGAAAGTTTGCAGGAATGTGTTTCATTGAGTGGAAGAGAGCGTTTCCATCTTGAATGAATAATGTCGTACTTTCTGGAGACAGTTCGTCGGACCCTGCTTCCTTCATGATGTGCTGCAATCCCTTTGACTTGTCAGTTTGGCGAAGAGCGATCGCTGTGGCAATGCTATAGGGGACAGGGGTCAATGGATACTTCAACAGTTCTCCTAGATCCAGTTTCACATCCTCTGCATGAGATTTGACGAGGAGCTGGAAAGCAATGTTGCCTTGTTGTTTGTACTCTATCAGCTTGTTCTTCCCAGCCTTGATACGCACACTTTTGTTCAACTCTCCTAACGTCATCCGTTTCATTTTCTTGATAGGGTCAAAGAAGTGTTCTCCTGTTTCTAGCTGCAGCTTGATGAAGTCCTCCTTCGCTGTTTTGCCAAGAGCTTCAGCACCAAGCACTGGCTTTTCAACTTGAGGTGGGGCGGGAGATCCAGATGAGATACAGTACAGTCTGGTCTTGTCTTCAATGTCAAATGGATTGATTAAACTGACAATAACATCTTCTACTCTCTCAATAACTCGTTCGCTCCGACGAATTTCTGATGCTCACAAATCTGTATCGTTTCGCAGTCTCTGATTCTGAAAGCATATCGGCCATGTGTAGGGTCGCCTACACATATTTGGACCTCTCTTGTGTACTTTTCATCCATCGTTGGTAGGCGCTATAGTTGTTCAGCAACCCAGATAATCCTGCACCACTACCACCTCAGGATTTCGCGTGTTTCATAAACGTCTCCTCCATCGTTTTATCGACCGCACAGAGGTTTCCTGGTATAAACGATCGAGCGACACTGATGGCACCCCTCTTCAAAACCTCACTGCAACCAGGATGCGACGTCTCTATGTTCGCCAGGAAGACTGAGTGATAAGTCAAGTATCTTGCATAGTTCTGGCCGCCGAAGCTGAAGAAGATATCTGGCATGAGATGGATGCATCGGGCATACAGTAGGAAGTCGTTTATCTCCACAGCTTGGATGAGTTGTAGTGTGAGCCATACATGATCTAAGTATGACATCCACAGTTGAGATGTTTTCCCCAGGCTCCCAGTCCGAGTCTGTTCTCTGAACTCGGTTAATCTCTTGATGTACCTTTTCACCTCATCATCGGCAAGTGCATCACCTTTCCCCAGCAATGCACCAGACACTAAACCATGGCGATAGTTCAGATGATGAAGCTTGATCGATTCAAATGCTTAACTGACATCCGTGACAATTTGATGGGCCAGAATAATGCCTAATATCGCTTTGAGTTGCAGTGTAGTCCACCACTGTGTTCTATGTCATGCATAGCAGTATTTTCACATGAATTGTTTTTAATAAACACATATAACACATGAAAGATCCTTGTTTCTTATACCACATAAATAGATACCTAGATAAATGTCCTTATTTATATCCTTAGATATATTTTGGTGATGATATCTCATTTATTTTGTGTATGACCGTTGATGGTGGCCATCTTGAATTTTTCCATTGATAAATGGCCTGAGAATTTAGAAATAGATCTATTATTCATTATTCCTAGTTCATAGAAGTAAACTAAATTGAAATTGATGAAACACAATGGCAGAAAGTCATAGGAATGCACCATATAATTATAACGTATAAGATTTACGGTCAATTAATTGCGGCGGCGGAGCCGCGATTGTGTTTATTCTCATGTTCAAGCACCTGTGTTTCTCAAGGCCCATTGGATACATATTGTTTGCATCTATGATGTTGTTGACTACCAGTAGCATGTATTTGGCCCCAAAATAGGTGAGAATGACCCAATAGTTTGCAAAAATATAGAAGGTTTTAAGACAAATTTCACAAAATTTGCGATTCCGATGGCCGCCATCTTGGATTTCATAGTGAAGGCCTGGTTTTATGCAGTTGCAAATATTTTTATTGAATTCCTTGACCTTTAAAACATATGGTTAGACACCAAAAATGTATCTGTATTATTATTAGAGGGCATGATATGCACACATGTGCATATCGGGATATTTCGTGAATTTGATGGTGGTCATGTTGAATTTATGCAAATTAGGTACAGTCAGTCCCAACTTTTTTCTTGGGAATATTATTTTTTTTAAAGAAGGGTCCCATACGCTCCTTTTTATACCATTTTGGCTCTGCCCTGGGGGGGGGGGGGGGCACGGTGACCTATCTGGGCCCACAGCCTGTGGGCCCACTTGAGTCGGTCCACTCAAACCTTTACGTTTACTTGGCTAGTACACGGTATAATAATCTTAAATCAATTAGTGATATGCCAATGCCATTCATAATGTGTCATGGGATGTGTTGTGCTTTACGTTTTCGAGTTACAATACAATACACAGGGCTATTAAGATATTCATAAACACTTCTTGTATTAATATTTGTTTATCTTTGCACTAGCTTTCGAGATAGAGTTAACAATATTATTACGCATAAGCACAGTCTTAATATTCAAGCTGCTTTAGAGTTTTGTCCCCCTTGCACCAGAAGAGGAATATATGTTTAGGAGAACATACATAATTACATATGTTTATATATTTCAATATTATGGTACTAATAGTGAACACATTTAAAATATACATTTCAAATATTTGCAAATAGCTCAATGTGATCGAAAGTATATTAAAAACGATGTTTCCAACTAAACTATTAACAGTATAGACTTACTGTAACTTAACCAGTCGACACTGGTTATACGTACAGTAGCGCTAATAAGTCATGTCTCAGCTGCCATTACGTTCAGCTTTCTCTGTGCTGTATTAATGTCTGCCAGATTTTGAATAGGGTGGGTAAGTGTAGGATAATGTTTGTATACCTCACTCGAAATGAAGAAATATAGTTTAGATAGTGCTGCTACCAATTAATTAATCAGAATATTCTTGGTGCCGAGACATCACTTATTTGGCCGATTGTACAAGTTATGCTACAGTTTGTATAAGTAACCGGACATCTCAACTGGAACACCATATCAACCAGTAGCTCTCAACCAATATTGTTGAATAAGGTCAAGCTAGGTTAGGATATTAAATAATTAGGATAAGTCACTTTAGGTTAGGTGTTTATATTGGCAATGGTCAGTTATCCCTGATTGGATTTGAACCTATGCAGGCAAATATTAGATCTACTAAACCACAACAAGAGTAATATAGATAATCGTACTGAAAATCCTCCGTATAACCTTGGAAATAGTTTACCTGCCTGCAAAGTTCGAATTTTGTCCTTTTTGTGTTTCACCAAATGAAAATTGGACCCCATTAGCAGCTGGTATTTCGAATTTTTAGGAACGGTAAAGGAAGTCAGTGTGTTAGCCGAGACAGTCTTTAATTCCAACAGACCTTTCCTAACCTAAGCTGTACAAAATCGTCTAATCATAGCCAGAATAAACTATCAAAATACGTCATGATCTTCAGAGGGCTTAAAGAATAATTAAGAAACTACTATGTTTGTGTATCTTATTAATGCTCGGCTTCACATTTGGATATTAAAACTATGTACAAGCTGAGTAATTAAGATGGGGATAAGTCCCTTTCTCACTAGCTTGAAAAAAAATATCTATGATTATCGTATTTATCTGCAAATAAATCTACGGGTTCAATTGTCCGGGAATCGTCAACCGGTTCTGAATTGCATACCCAAATGTTACAGTGCCGGCAGGGGGTGTTACATTCAGCTTTTGTCCCCAGTATCAAATATTCCCACTCGGGTTCGTGGCAAACACAACGATAAATATTTCCCAACCTATTCCAAGGGCACAATGGAATTATTTGTTTTGTATTTTAGCTTTTCTGTTGTGTTTTTGTTGCCTTCATTCGGTATCATACGAGCCGTGTTAGCTGCGAATTGTACCAGAGTCTTAATAGAGTAATATTAGTGTATTATTAGTGTATTATTAGTGTATTATTAGTGTATTATTAGTGTATTATTAGTGTATTATTAGTGTATTATTAGTGTATTATTAGTGTATTATTAGAGTATTATTAGTGTATTATTAGTGTATTATTAGTGTATTATTAGTGTATTATTAGAGTATTATTAGTGTATTATTAGTGTATTATTAGTGTATTAATAGAGTATTATTAGTGTATTATTAGTGTATTATTAGAGTATTATCAGTGTATGAATGTATTATGAATGCATTATTAGTGTATTATCAGTGTATTATCAGTGTATTATGAATGCATTATTAGTGGTGTATTATTAGTGTATTATCAGTGTATTATGAATGTATTAATAGAGTATTATTAGTGTATTATTAGTGTATTATTAGAGTATTATTAGTGTATTATTAGAGTATTATTAGTGTATTATTAGAGTATTATTAGTGTATTATTAGTGTATTATTAGTGTATTATTAGTGTATTAATAGAATATTATTAGTGTATTATCAGTGTATTATCAGTGTATTATGAATGCATTATTAGTGTATTATCAGTGTATTATGAATGCATTATTAGTGTATTATCAGTGTATTATCAGTGTATTATGAATGCATTATTAGTGAATCATTAGTGTATAATTAGAGTATTATTAGTGTATTATTAGTGTATCATCAGTGTATTATTAGTGTATTATTAGTGTATTATTAGTGTATTAATAGAGTATTATTAGTGTATCATCAGTGTATTATTAGTGTATTATTAGTGTATTATTAGTGTATTATTAGTGAATCATTAGTGTATTATTAGAGTATTATTAGTGTATTATTAGAGTATTATTAGAGTATTATTAGTGTATTATTAGTGTATTATTAGTGAATCATTAGTGTATTATTAGTGTATTATTAGTGTATATTAATAGAGTATTATTAGAGTATTATTAGAGTATTATTAGTGTATTATTAGTGTATTATTAGTGTATTAATAGAGTATTATTAGAGTATTATTAGAGTATTATTAGTGAATCATTAGTGTATATTAATAGTGTATTAATAGAGTATTATTAGAGTATTATTAGTGTATCATTAGTGTATTATTAGAGTATTATTAGTGTATCATTAGTGTATTATTAGAGTATTATTAGTGAATCATTAGAGTATTATTAGAGTATTATTAGTGAATCATTAGTGTATTATTAGAGTATTATTAGAGTATTATTAGAGTATTATTAAAGTATTATTAGAGTATTATTAGAGTATTATTAGTGTATTATTAGAGTATTATTAGAGTATTATTAGAGTATTATTAGTGTATTATTAGAGTATTATTAGTGTATTATTAGTGTATTATTAGTGTATTATTAGTGTATTATTAGTGTATTATTAGAGTATTATTAGAGTATTATTAGAGTATTAGTGTATTATTAGAGTATTATTAGTGTATTATTAGAGTATTATTAGTGTATTATTAGTGTATTATTAGTGTATTATTAGAGTATTATTAGTGTATTATTAGAGTATTATTAGAGTATGTTAGTGTATTATTAGAGTATTATTAGTGTATTATTAGAGTATTATTAGAGTATTATTAGAGTATTATTAGTGTATTATTAGAGTATTATTAGAGTATGTTAGTGTATTATTAGAGTATTATTAGTGTATTATTAGAGTATTATTAGTGTATTATTAGAGTATTATTAGTGTATTATTAGAGTATTATTAGTGTATTATTTGAGTATTATTAGAGTATGTTAGTGTATTATTAGAGTATTATTAGTGTATTATTAGTATCTTTCGTGAATCATACCAATCGCTGCATCTTATCCGAATGTAGTAGTTTTAACCCCCCAACCCCCCAACCCCTAACCCCCCAACCCCTAACCCCCCAACCCCTAACCCCCAAACCCCTAACCCCCCAACCCCCTCCCCCTTCCCGCCTCTCTTCCCGGTTTCGCTCCATTAGTGTGACGTGCTTGAAATGGTATTAACCGTTTCAGCACGGTGACGTAGTTTTTGGCTTATTCTGGTTACCACAAGACGATTTTCTTTAGCTTCTACTATACCTCTAGGACTTGAAGGAGTGAATACTATCTTAAGGGGGGTCACCGGCTTTTGTTATCTTTCTCTCCTTTTCTCTCTTTCTCTGGCTTGTATCCACTCGGACCCATTCAGCCAACTGTTTTAAGATGTTTATCCCCATCCAGGTGTCAATTTCTTCCTGGCGAGCGATAGCGAGCCAGCATTGTATGGAGAAATCCGGCTTCGCCGGAGAAATTTTTCTATCAAAAAATGTACAAATTTAGTTTGCTGTTAAAACAAAAATATATACTGTATATGCTGGCTCGCAATATTGACACCTGGATGGGGGTAAGCGTCTTAAAACTGTAGGCTGAATGGGACCGAATGGATACAAGCCAAAGAGAGAGGGAGAGAAAGATAAAAAAAGCGAGGTGGGCTCCCTTAATAAACTATCTGAGTGTCATGGGACCCTCTTAAACTGCATAAAATCGTCTATTGTTGTCCAAAATATAAGTCTAAATATTCCTCATCGTGCTGAAAGGGTTAAGCATTAGTTTGCATACTGGTATAAAACGTTTCATTTCATTATCGTTTCGAATTCTTCCTGGCAAGCTATTGTGTCGACTTTTGTCCTGGCGAGCGATAGTCGAGCCTGCAATGTATGAGAAACCAGCTACTTGTCTACAGATTGCTACCGAAAAATTTACAATCTTAGGTTGAAGAGGAGTTAAGGGGGGGGGGGGACTAAGCAAATAATGTACAGGGAATGTACAGTAGGTTGTAGCGGGAGATGTTTTTGAGAAACTATAAGACGGATGAAGTGTAGAGGATATACTGTAGGTTGTAGCGGGAGATGTTTTTGAGAAACTATAAGACGGATGAAGTGTAGGGGATATACTGTAGGTTGTAGCGGGAGATGTTTTTGAGAAACTATAAGACGGATGAAGTGTAGGGGATATACTGTAGGTTGTAGCGGGAGATGTTTTTGAGAAACTATAAGACGGACGAAGTGTAGGGGATATACTGTAGGTTGTAACGGGAGATGTTTTTGAGAAACTATAAGACGGATGAAGTGTAGGGGATATACTGTAGGTTGTAGCGGGAGATGTTTTTGAGAAACTATAAGACGGATGAAGTGTAGGGGATATACTGTAGGTTGTAGCGGGAGATGTTTTTGAGAAACTATAAGACGGATGAAGTGTAGGGGATATACTGTAGGTTGTAGCGGGAGATGTTTTTGAGAAACTATAAGACGGATGAAGTGTAGGGGATATACTGTAGGTTGTAGCGGGAGATGTTTTTGAGAAACTATAAGACGGATGAAGTGTAGGGGATATACTGTAGGTTGTAGCGGGAGATGTTTTTGAGAAACTATAAGATGGATGAAGTGTAGGGGATATACTGTAGGTTGTAGCGGGAGATGTTTTTGAGAAACTATAAGACGGATGAAGTGTAGGGGATATACTGTAGGTTGTAGCGGGAGATGTTTTTGAGAAAATATAAGACGGATGAAGTGTAGGGGATATACTGTAGGTTGTAGCGGGAGATGTTTTTGAGAAACTATAAGACGGATGAAGTGTAGGGGATATACTGTAGGTTGTAGCGGGAGATGTTTTTGAGAAACTATAAGACGGATGAAGTGTAGGGGATATACTGTAGGTTGTAGCGGGAGATGTTTTTGAGAAACTATAAGACGGATGAAGTGTAGGGGATATACTGTAGGTTGTAGCGGGAGATGTTTTTGAGAAACTATAAGATGGATGAAGTGTAGGGGATATACTGTAGGTTGTAGCGGGAGATGTTTTTGAGAAACTATAAGACGGATGAAGTGTAGGGGATATACTGTAGGTTGTAGCGGGAGATGTTTTTGAGAAACTATAAGATGGATGAAGTGTAGGGGATATACTGTAGGTTGTAGCGGGAGATGTTTTTGAGAAACTATAAGACGGATGAAGTGTAGGGGATATACTGTAGGTTGTAGTGGGAGATGTTTTTGTGTGTAAAGAAAGAACTAATAGAGATGTAGGGAAGAGAGATCGTAGGGGTCAACAGGCCTTCTGCAGGTTTCCATTGTTCTTAACCCTTTTTGTGCCGGTGACGTCTTTTTTATTTGATTTCAGCTTCATTTAGACTATTGTATTAATCTTAGTAAGGATATATGGGAGCTAAAAGGATTAATTGATATACTGTGTACCCTTTTAACGGGTAGACGTCCTTCCTAACCTGAATAAAATCGTCTAATACTTACCAGACAATGATGAAAAGGACGTCGGCGGTAGAGAATGGGTTAAGGGGAGGCAGTTGGTTTTTCTGGCCCCCCTTCTCCCTCATGTTTAGCATATTAGTTTTGAGGTTTTAAGACATTCGCCCCATTAGTTTGGCGATTTTAAGACCTTTCGTCCCACTTCGTTCTAAATTTTAAGACATATCGTGCCATTTAGGTGTCGATTTTTTTCCTGGCGAGGGATAGCGAGCCTGTAATTGTAAGAGGAACCGGCCTTTGGCTGGGACATTTTTTTACCGAAAAATGTACAAATTTATCTTGAGGGGGATGTTTTTCTAAGTTTGAGGGATGTCTAGCGAGGAAACTAAGAATTTATTAATTAATTGATTTATAGGCCAAAAATAGCAGTCAGTGTCCCCTTAAGTCCTTATGTCCTCCTTCCTCCTTCTGCAGTGGCCAGTGAACGCCCCCTGACAGCCCCGTGCCCTAGGTCCTCTCGGCGTCAGTGGCTCCTGCTGGTCCACGCCCCCGACTCCAGCCCCCCTCAGGAGACCCCCAAGCAGCCCAGTGTGTCCCTAGTGGCGCTCCAGCCTTGTCACCACCACCACGCCCTCCTGGTCCGCGCCGTCTGCCACCCTCAGGTAATGCAAACACATCAACCTGACACCACTTTTTTTTTTCCACTTTGTTTTCATTTATTTATTTATTTATTTATTTTTTGCTGTAGAAAGATAACAGTAGGCTATTTAAATACTATAGGGGGTTAGCATTATTTTGTCCAATCGAGGTCTTTTTGGACTTCCCTTGTTTCGCACCACAAGTTTAGAGATTTAAAGATGTTTCACCCCATTAGTTTGGTGATTAAAAACGCTTCACTTCATTCAGGTGTCGATTTTTTTCTGGTCGAGCGATAGCAAGCCTTTAGCTTAAATAAAAAACGGCCGGTATTTGTTATCATTTATATTTGTTGTATATAGTCCTTCTATCATTCAGGCACTTCTATCATTCAGGCACTTCTATCATTCACGATTTATGGTACTAATCATGTTGGAGGCTGTAATCGTCCCTAATGATTATGGATTTAAATTAATTGTATATTTTATTCGTCATGTGTTCGGTTCTCCTGTCAGGTACTCTTTTGATTTATCGTTATTTTTTTCAACATTAGACACTTTCGTATTCATGCACTAATTTTTTTTATTTTGTAAATTCTTGCTTACACTCTCTGATACTTACTATATTGGCACAGTTGCTCACATGAATTTGTATACACTCGATTAATTTATGTATGGAAGGGAAATTATTATGAAGGAATTAGAAGGGTATTTTCTTGTGTAGGAATGAAATAATATGACCAATTAATGTTTAGTATTTTTTTACCAAGTTATTCTTTTAAGTCAACCATTCTATATTTACTTCCATACAGCGAGGATACTTTCAAAGCGAGGATGCAAATTTATGTGGTTTACCGTACCTTTCCATATTCTAGCACCTTTCTCCCTGAAGATATTTGTTTAGATTAGCCTAATGTTCTCAAATATTTCACCTTTTAAATTTACATTGTTTTATATGTTTTTAAGCTTGGGTAATTTTCAATTCTTCAGTATACTCTCAGATATAGTGGCTCTCAGGATAATTTCACTCGGTGAGTTTCCTGATCCTTAATAAACTTTTCTGAGTTATGTAATTTATGTACTTTTATACTGTATATTATCATTCCTTATCCATACTTTGCTTAGTTCATTCAACCTCTAGTGAAAGCTAACACACTCTCTCCCACCAACAGGATGGGTGGCTGCATGCTGCCTGCCCACAAAGCTTCTCACCTTCCAAGCACCGCAAGACACCCAAGAAGGTTCACCGAAGAAACCACCTTTCCCGAAAGCACTACCACTCTGCTCCTGAAGCCCACGAACCTGAGCTTAAAGACGATACCGAGGCTGCTGACAATCTATTCGTTAACCAAAAACTTGCGAGGGTCAAGAGGCTGGCTGAGGCCCTTGGGAACCCCACTACCTCCGAAGAAGTGCACTCCCATGAGCCCCGGGAGAGCCTGCCAACTTCTGATGAGCCAGAAATGAAGACAGCAGCGGCTCTAAACTTGGATGAAATTGAGAATATCATGCACACTATCACAGACGTTAAGAATTCCAAAGTAAAGAGTAAGAAACGGAAGCAAGTATTAGGTGAAAAATCCAAGACTGACAATACTCAAAACAGAGAGAGGGAGACTGAGATTAATAATACAGACCAAACTGATGCTGATAAGGCACAGAATAACAGACGAGATAACACTGATGCCACACAAATGAAGAAAAACAAAGATTCGAAAAAAAATACAAATACTGATGCACAGGAAGTAGCGACGACAAAGCCAATTGTCAATGAAGCAGCCCTGCCAACACCCACTCATTCAGTGGCTGAGGCTGGAGGTCAGACTCCTAGCGTTGATGTAACAGACACTTCACAAGATGAATCGGCAAACCAGGACAACAATACTAAGCCACAACCTGACTTGCCAGAGAACGTAGATGAAAACTTGGAAGAGAATGTGGACGAGAGGAATGTTGAGGAATCGGAAAGACCTACTGAAGTGGAAGATGGAGCGGTTCTTACGAATGGAAGTGGACCAGTAAACGTAGTTGAAGCAAAGCCTCAAGATACACCCATGGAGGGAAGTGAAGCACCTAAGGACGAAACTGTTCCCGTAAATGATGATTCAGCCAGTGCTGCTCAAGATAGTGTTCAAAATAAAAATGAGGATGAAGACCTACCAGCAAATGAGACTAACGACGAGAAAATTGAACCCGTTAATTTCCCTGGAGTAACAAACTCGCCTCGAAGTCCTCGACTTATTGATGCAAACGAAGCTCCAAACAATCCAAATGCTGATAGTGGAACCGAGAATGAGAATGATCCAGCGATTAAAGACAACCCCTCAAGTGAAACAGATACTTCAGCCCCCCAAAATCCAATAATTTTCCCCCAAGATGATGTTCCACAGCAGACGGAAGAAGACAGAATTGCAGAAGAGGAAGTGTCTGATACTTCTGCCGATCCGGCCACAGAAGACGAAAAAGAGGCTGAAGCTACATCTGATGACACTCCCAAAGCCACGAACGAAGAGACTTCTAAGCCTTCTGAGGAGAGTTCCAAAGGAGACGATACTTCACAGAATACAGAGCCAGAAACTGATTCTGTCGTAGAAGCAGCTGAAGAAACAGAACCTGAAAATCCAACAGAGGATCAAGAAACCGTTAATGAGGCTGATATCGAAACAGACTCTTCAGTAAATTCAGAAAATGTAGGTGTGGAGGATGCGATACCTGAAGAAGAAAATGTAGATACGACAAAAGAACAGAGTGAAGAAGAAAGCCCCCGTCCTGAAACATCACCTCCGGATACCATTCCTGGAGTTGAAACCGATACTTCTGAAGATGCCCCAGGCAATAGCGAACCAAAAGCCCAAGACATCGATGAGGTGCCCAATATGCCTGATACTTCTGATACCCAGAAAGATGAGGAAACCGGAGAGGAAGATACAGATAAGACAGAAAATGAAGATAAGGGTGAGGATATGGCAGAGGTTGGAGAGCCCCTAACTGTCCCAACAGTTGTACCGAACCCAGAGGAAATGGAGGATAAACTTGCCGTCCCCGAAGAGTCTAAACCTGATCCTCCCGCAGCTCAGCAACCCACGGAAGAACCCAAGAATGGATACAAAGGTCTCCTATCGCAGATTTTCAAGGGCATTTTTGGTTAAGTCTTTCTTGATTATTTTGCATAGGATTTAGCCAAAGTGAAGCCCTTTATACAACATGCATAGCAATATCTATATTCTTCAAATGTATTATCATAGCTCTATTTGCGCAGTGTCATTTATAGAGATAGGTTTACTTCTTATTATGCAGCAAGGCTATATAAAGTTTTTTCTGTAATTTATTCACTTAGATATAAGATTTTAAAATGAGTAATACCTTTCAATCTTGTCACTTAATAGTAATACACTGTAAAAACTGTGTGTTCAAATGTACCAAAACTTATACACTTAGAAAGTATTTAACCCTTTCAAGATCCAATACGCATTTGTGTTCTGTTATAGGGCTATTCTTAGACGATTTTACTCAGATTAGGAAGGGTATATTTAAGTCAGAGGGTTAATTAAGAAAGACTTTACCCTTATAATTCCCACAGATCCTTCTTAAACTGTATAATATCGTCTAATAATAGCCAGAATAAGCTGTCAAAATGCGTCACAATCTCCAAAGGTTTCAATCGATTATGTGTACACATTTGAACGTATACATGATTGAAACCCTTATTATGTGTATCAGTTTCCCTTACATATGAACACATGATGTTGACAGTGTAGAGGTTTCCGTACTTATCATGAACTCAACTGCTGCATTATTCCATTACCTCGCAAGAACACACCGTATTACATATTGCAATATTTGCCAGCATGCCATTCTTATCTGGCTTTCTTTCACCATTAACCTGTAGTTTAGCACCTCTTTTATCTCAAGGTGTTGGATAATTTGCCTCATATAAACACTAATCTGACTTTCTTTCACCGTTACCCTGTAGTTTGGCACCTCTTTTATCTCAAGGTGTTGGATCATTTGCTTAATATATACACTAATCAACACTATTTTCAGCTTCAAGTCCATCTTCATTTTAACTCGCAATGAACCACGCTTGAAACTTCCCGGAAGTATATTTATTTGTAAAGAATTACAAGGCAGCCGGTAGACGAGAAACACATGTGTACATAGCGAAGTTGTGTATGATATTAATCCCCTCAACACCATATATCATCTCCCCCACACCACCACCACCACCACCATTGCCCAACGTCACTCGAGATCACCTACCATCACCAGCACCACCACTACCACGACGACCACCACACAACCATCACTACAACCTACACCATCACCAAGACAACCACTAGAATCACTACAACCCCACCAACAACCATCACTACAACCTACACCATCATCACCACCACAAGCACCAAAGAACTACCATAACCACCACCATCACTGCAACCTCCACCATCACCGACACAAGCACCACCACTACAACCTTAATCACCACCTCCCATCACCAACACCATCACCACCACCACCACGACCACCATCACTATAGCCTATTCACTATGAGTAGGCCAGAAATCTTAGTCCCTATAACCTGTGTAACTCAATAATGGCCGCAACAAAAGGAATGTAAATGTTCACACCTCTGCCCTGGCTGCCTTCTTCCAAATGGCAGAAATATTAGCTTTATTACTCGTGTTCTTAAGGGGGGGTCACCGTTTTTGTTTTATCTTTCTCTCGTTTTCTCTCTTTCCCTGGCTTGTATCCATTCGGCCCCATTCAGCCAACTATTTTAAGACGTTTATCCCCATCCAGGTGTCGATTTCTTCCTGGCGAGCGAAAGCGAGCCAGCATTGTATGGAGAAATCTGGCTTCGCCGGAAACATTTTTCTATCGAAAAATTTACACATTTAACTTGCTGTCAAAACAAAAATATATATATATGCTGGCTCGCTACCGCTCGCCAGGAAAATGTTGACACCTGGATGGGGGTAAACGTCTTAAAACAGTAGGCTGAATGGGGCCGAATGGATACAAGCCGAAGAGAGAGGAAGAGAAAGAGAACAAAAGCTCTCTTATAACTTGGAGGAAATTTTACTCCCTTAGCAGCTCATTTTTCGATAACTACTGGAGCAAATAAGCAACTACTATATCTCTCCTTCATATCATTGCCAAGTTTTCGTAATTAACAACACATTTAGCGAAACAAAAAAACCGCTGTGTTAGCTGAGTAAATAAGATGGGAACAAGACAAAAAAAATCTCGCCAGTTTAAACAGAAAAATAGAGTATAGTTTTGTTTTAGCCATAGAGGTTAGTGGTTATAGGATCTTTTATTTGGCCTTATTATAATGAATAGACTATAATATCACCACCGCCTTGTTCCTCCCCCCCCCCCCCCTCCCTCCTCCTCCCCCTCCTCCTTACCAATGACGAGCCTTCCTTAACCCCTTCTGTACCGGCGACGCTTTTTAAAATCTGAGTTTAGGTATATTTAGACGATTTTGTGCAGTTTAAGAAGGATCTGTGGTAGCAAAAATGGTTACGTGAGATACTTCGAAGGTTGTTAATTGCTGGAGGCCCTTTTGAAACTGCAGAAAATTGTTTAAATATAGTTAGAATAAAATTAAATAGACGTCACTGTTACAGAAGGGGATAATAGTGTGAGTTTTTGCTAATACGAGATCGAGCCCTCCCAGGTCCATTGGTGGCATAGTACAGTTGCCCACGTTAAGGGGGTAGTACTCGATTTGTATGGCCCCGCTTGTCCCTCATGTTTAGCATATTAGTTTTGAGGTTTTAAGAATTTCGTGCCGTTAGTTTGTCGATTGTAAGACCTTTCGTCCCATTTCTTCGGCAATGTTAAGACCTTTCGTGCCATTTACGTGTCGATGTTTTCCTGGCGAGCGATAGCGAGCCTGTAAGTTTAGAAGGAACCGGCCTTTGGCCTGGAAATTTTTCTACGGAAAAATGTACAAATTTATCTTGAAAGGGGGTGCTATTTTAAGCTTGGAGGTCTAGCGGGGAAACTCAAAAATAAATAAATTAATAAATACACGCCCCAAAAACCAAGCACTACCCCCTTACCACGCAGACACTCCTCTATTGGTATGTATGGAAGACAAGGTAGTATGGTTGATAATAATAGGAGTCTGGTTTGTTATGTAGTAGTTAAGGGGAGGTAGGCCGTTTTTATTGACCCCCTTCTCCCTCATGCTGATACCCATTACTTTTGAGGTTTTAAGACTTTTGTCCCATTAGTTTGGCGATTTTAAGACCTTGCACCTAATTTATTTGTCAATATTTAGACCTTTCGTGCCATTCAGGTGTCGATGTTTTCTTGGCGAGCGATAGCGAGCCTGTAATTTTAGGAGGAATATTTAGGAGTACCATTCTTCTACCGAAAAATGTACACATTTATATCTCGAAGGGCTATTTTGAGGATTTTTTAAGCTTGATGGAGGTCTAGGGAGGAAACTAATAACATAATATATATATATATATATATATATATATATATATATATCCGGTATATATATATATATACATTATATATATATATATATATATATATATATATATATATATATATATATATATATATATATATATATATAATATAAATACGGTATATATATATATATAAGCAAATAAATACGCCCATCCCCCCTTAATTCATATAAATTATTGATTTTCTAACAAATTATTCGTGTATTTTAGTCATACTATGTTCACTTCCATTATATTGTTGGGTGCGGGTACGAACGCATGTGGCCAACTGTACCACAAGCTACAGTACCAGTAGTGACATGTCCAATACTAGTCAGGTCCATTGATCTCTATCAACAACTGGATGGAGTACATTGCTCGCGGGAGTTGAAGCCACCGCAACCACTTCTTTTACCACTCTCCATGCATAAAACGCAGAAAAATCACCCTGCTAAATTTTACATTGGTAGAACACTCATGTCAATATGGTTAAAAAAATAATAATTAAAAGACTATGGACGAATATTCCATCAGTAATTAAGTATTATTGAACACACAATTATTATAAAGTACGTGTATATTCCCCCTAATTCATGTACGGCGGCTTCAATTGTTTACGTAACACCATGCGAGCGATGATCCTTCCAGATTCTTGTAGTTAAGGTCAGTAATCAGGCCACATAGCAGTGAGTAGTGTAGGTGTCATATGTTTATAGTACACATTTGATATAAGCGATGATATATCCTGACCCTATCATACAATTCAATCTCGCACATTTCAAACGTGCAGTCCGCACACCACAAATATTTGGGTGCATTATAACCGTGAAGCGGATAATTTCACGAATAGCATAACTTCTGAACAGTTGGCCAAAATTCCAATGATCCTACTTTTCGTACATTTACCTAACAATAATTCGTAGTTGAGCTGTACATAATGGTAAATATGATAGAAAAGCCAATGAACATGACCTTATTTTGTATCGTTATAATCTACAAACGTCCTTAACATCTGACTGCACTTGACACAATGTACTTTGTGTGAAGTGTTTAGATGTTATAAGGACGTTTGTAGATTATAATGATCATGATAAATGTACTGGGTGTCAGTGATGCAGACGAAAGGAACTTCATAAATAGCAAATCCCGCTTAAATGCAGTTTTATTTCAACAAACAACAAATGGAAAACGCGAAGATAGAGTCGTTGTAACTTTGGTGTACTGTGCCTCAACGAGTTATCTTATGTCGCCATTCTCCTTCTGATCTCCAGTTGCACAAGTTGACAGTGGAGTGATTTGCCTGTCAGGATAATGTGTACTATATCCTGTACTATATCCTGTCAGGATAATGTGTACTATATCCTGTTCCATATAGGGGGTCTAGAAATCGTGAACCCTTACCTCTGTAACTCAAAATTGACTGGAGCAAATAGGCTGTAAATTTCCACACCTATTCCCTGTCTGACACTTCCCAAATGATAGACATATTAGCTCGCTTACTCTCGTCGATAGTGATTTATAGAGGCTAATGTTCAAGAGTTTGGGCCTACTTACTTGGAATGGAGTATAGCCAGGCACTACTCTCCATTTGTCAAACACATTTTGGATACACGTATTCATAAATATATAACCATGCTCGGCGAATGATATTGATAGCCAAGTATTCGTACAGTGCGTTGTCTCATTTGAAAGAAAGATAGTTTAGCTGACGTAGTTTCTTGTTCGAACTTAAATTTACGTTTTTAACAATATGCAAATAGTATGTAAGGCTGTTTCTGTTAGTCATCCTAACAATGTGTGCCCGAGTGACTTCCCTGATACACATAAACAAAAACAATAGATGTGTCTCGACTACACTACATCAGCTGTGTAGCTAGTTCCAGCTTAAGTAATTTACACACTTTAATTAAGGGGAGAGGGTTTATTTATTGGTCGATATACTTATATATTGAATATATTGTGTTTATTAGTTTCCTCCCTAGACCTCTATCAAGATTTAAAAAATACCCCCAGACACCCCCTTCGAGATCTATCTATCTATCTATCTATCTATATGCTCAGGCCCAATCTCCATTTTGGGGGTAGCCGACTCAAGACAGAGCAAGAACAGGGAAAACACAAAAACAACATAAAACAACAAATAAACACAGATAAAAAGCACAAACTCACACACATCCAGGTCACCCAGGAGAAGACCCAGGGACCAGGGTCACCAAGGTCGCTCCAGCACTCCCCCGGCCCCTGACCACCCGGAGAGGTTCCGATCTCGGCAGGCAGACATGCAGCGGAGCCAAAGCCACAAGCCCTCCCACCACACTTCCAGGCGCACCCTTCATATTAATCGTCTCCCCGGGCCAGGCGCCTGATGGACTATTATCTAGTCCAACTTGCGCCCGACCCCTTACTCCAAAATACCAGGTATACCAAAATACCCCCTTCGAGATAAATTTGTAAATTGTTTGGTATAAAAATGTCCCGGCCCAAGGCTGGTTTCTCCTAAATTATAGGCTTGCTCTTGCTCGCCAGGAAAAATATCAACACCTGAATGGCACAAAAAAGGTCTTAAAATCGCCAAACTAATGAAACGAACGTCTTAAAATCTGAAAACTAATGAGGTTGAACATGAGAGAGAAGGGAATCCATCCCCCTTTAGATAAGCAAATGTGTGGCCCTTTAAAAGAAAAATGGGTGTCATAATAATTTGTTTTAATCATCTTTACTGACCACCAAGTTATGGTTCCTCTAACTTACTGAAAGTAATTGCTCTGGATCAACTCCACACACAGCTTGAAGTAGTTATTGTTCTTCGTAAATCCTAATTGCAATTGCAATCTTAAAAATAATAAGGATATTAATCTTTTCATGACAGGTTATTACTCGTATTTAGAAGATTGCAAGAGAAATAAGTAATACTCAACACCAGGTAAACATAGTAACTGAATTATAATTCAATTACTATGTTCACCTGGTGTTGATTATTACTTATAATTATTACTTAAGGGGAGATGGGTAGTTTTTCTGGTCCCCTTTCTTCCTAATTTTTAACCCCATTAGATTTCAGATCTTAAGACATTCGGCCCATTAGTTTGGCGATTTTAAGACCTTTCGTCCCATTTCTTTGTCAATATTAAAACTTTTCGTGTCATTTAGGTGTCGATTTTTTCCTGGTGAGCGATAGCGATCCTGTAATTTAAACGGAACCGGCTTTCGGCTGGGACATTTTTCTATCGAAAAATTTACAAATTTATCTTGAAGGAGGGTCTTAAGAGGGTGTTTTTATATGTTTGTTGGAGGTCTACGGAGGATATTTAAAAACTAGGGAAAAGATGCATAAATGAGCAAATATATACGCCCATCTCCCCTTAACTGTATATATACGCCCATCTCCCCTTAACTGTTCCATTCTAATGGGGATTTATTGACTTTCTAATTTAGGGGTACATAATTTTTACAGTTATCTTTTGTCAATGTTAGTCAATAAGATTCATTAAATTGTGTTTAATTAATCAATCAGATAATTACAACAATGACATTATAAACATAGATGGTTGCTGTGCCAGCTTGATATAAGAATTGACAGTACTATACCCTGTTTTATATAAGTAGGCCAGAAAGTCAGACCCAACCTCTCATAACGTAAAAGGGACTTTGGTTAGTTAGCAATTATTTCTAGCATTTGGAAGAAATTAACCACTAAATATGTGTGGAATATCACAGCTCATTTGTTCTAGCCCTGTTTAAGTTACAGAGGATAGAGGTGAACATCACTAGCTTACCTATGAAGAACAGACTATAGTAACACCAATGATACTCAAAGTAAGTACTGTATTTTGATTAAAATAGGTAAAATTTACATCAGGAACTAAATACTTCTAATGTGTTCGTTAGACTAATTTCCTCCTGTGACTTTATTAAAGGAGTTCTGCATTCCAATCGTCCAAAAACATTAGTTATTTCCTTACTATAAACTGTTATATAAGATAAATTAATATCCCTATAGTAAGCGTCATATTCATACAATCCGGCAGAAAAGACAGTGACGCAAATGGGACTTCTTTTGTTTTGGGCGGATCAAGGTTGCGTTGCTGTTGACTATTTCTTAATTCCGTGTTGCCAACCTGTGATACCCAAATAATGTAATGCTGCCCCGTTGATGGGGTTTGTGTCTAATATAAGGAGCTTTTTGTTATTACTGATAGTCCATTTCGTTTAGTAATCTTGGTTGATATTAAACCTTTCAGTATATATATATATATATATATATATATATATATACACTTTCATTTATTTATAAACTTCCTTTCTTTCTCTCATCCTGAATTTGTTATTTTCGTATATATTTTTGTATCCTATATGCATACAGAATAACATTTGATATTAATATTATTATTATGATGATTATTATTATTATTATTATTATTGATATGAATTATGTAAATGTATATAGCTTGTTAAATTTAAATATATAACTAAACAGTTTAACCTTATTGATAGTTCTCAGAAATATTGTCCATCATTGAATATTGAATAATGGCTAACTAATTTATTACTTACATATTTTCAAAGTATACATTTCTTGATAGAATAGTCATTTTTGGTTAGCACTGTAGGGTAGTAATTATGATAAAGCAAACGACAATCTATTTCTAACCTTCTATATGGTACAAGTAAGAGATGTTTGCGGGATAATGTAATTGATGATCGATATATTTGATCCTCGTGATATCATAATCAATAATCCTGTATTATATATTTATCTAATATATATACAGTATATAACATTCTGCAAACTGTATTATATATTTATCTAATATATATACAGTATATAACATTCTGCAAACTTTAATGATACTTAAGGGGACCCACCTCGGTTTTTTGTTCTCTTTCTCTCCCTCTCTCTTTGGCTTGTATCCAATCGGCCCCATTCAGCCTACTGTTTTAAGACGTTTACCCCCATCCAGGTGTCAATATTTTCCTGGCGAGCGGTAGACGAGCCAGCATATATATATTTTTGTTTTGACAGCAAGCTAGATTTGTACATTTGTCGATAGAAAAATTTCTCCGGCGAAGCCGGATTTCTCCATACAATACTGGGTCGCTATCGCTCGCCAGGAATAAATCGACACCTGGATGGGGATGAACGTCTTAAAACAGTTGGCTGCATGGGGCCGAATGGATACAAACCAGAGAAAGAGAGAAAGATAAAAAAAAAAGCAGGTGACCCCCCTTAACCTGAATCGATCGTACATTTAATCATTACTTATTGTGTAGTGAATTATTTTGTATTACTATGCTCGAGTGCCGAATATATTAAACAAAATTCGATAGTGCTTTCCTTGTCTATTAATCTCTAAATTGACTATAACATCAGGTAAAGTATGATAATAATAATAATGAGTGACATTCATAAATCAATCTCTAACTTCATTGACATAGGGTAGACAAAGAAAAACGAGGGAATTACGCGATTGCACGTCAACTCGTTTAATCCGCAGTCTCAGAATGTGTAGTTATGCAATTATATTTTATCATATTGCTGTATAGGAATTAGTATCGATTGTATATTTCTTTATTCATCCCTTTATCATTTCATGTATTGCAAATATATATCATGCATTAACTTTAAGTTTCTAATAAGTCTAAGTAATATTCCGAGATTCTGCGGATTTATGCGAGTGACTACATGTATAGACATTAAGGGGGGTGACCTCCTTTTGTTCTCTCCTTTTCTATCTTTCTCTGGCTTTTATTCATTGGGCCCCATTCAGCCAACTGTTTTAAGACGTTTACCCCCAACCAGGTGTCAATATTTTCTTGGCGAGCGGTAGCGAGCCAGCATATATATATTTTTGTTTTGACAGCAAGCTAAATTTGTAAATTTTTCGATAGCAAAATGTCTCCTGCGAAGCCGGATTTCTTCCTAACCTGTATAAAATCGTCAAATACTAGCCAGAATCCACGGTCAAAACGCGGCATAATCTTCAAAGGGTTAAGGGACATATAGCCCGTTTTTTAAGCTAGCGAGAAATTGACTAATCCCCATCTCAAGGGAGGATTTTTAGTTTGTTCCCTAGATCTCCATCAAGCTTTAAAAAAAAAACTCGACACCCCCTTCAACATAAATTGGTACATTGTTTCGATAAAAAAAAATCCCAGCAAATGGCCGGTTTTTCTTAAATTACAGGCTTGCTATCGCTCGCCAGGAAAGAATCGACAACTTAATTGCATGAAAGGTCTTAATAATGGCAAAGAAATGGGGCGAAAGGTCTTAACATTGCCTAACTAATGGGGCGAACGTCTCGCTATTCTATCGCTACTACAATCATCAATTTTCCTCAGAACTTTCCCAGAGTACACCACCTCCTCTGCGTAGGGTACGTAGTACCTGTCTTGCAGCACAATCCCACCCCTGCTCTGTGCAACTCTCCAACCCAAGAGTGAAACGTCATTCTCAGTCTTTCTTCTATTCAACTGCTGAGCTCTGGAACTCTCTCCCAGAATCAGTCTTTCCCTCTTCCTATGACTTAAATTGCTTCAAACTCCGTGTGTCCAGGCATTTTGGCTCGAACGTCCCTTGATTTTGGCCCTGTCACTCTTTCAACTCTGGGGGAGGCACTCGATACAGGCAGTTCTGCCTTTTGTCTCCCTCACCCACATAGAAAAACAAAAAATAATCTCAAAACTAATGGACTAAACATGAGAGAGAAGGGGGGCCAGAAAAATGGCCCATCTCCCCTTAATCCAGTCTCAAAACACCATTACCCCGGTTTGACACCTTGCCGACTATACTCTGTTCCAAAAAGGTTGGCCAACAATCGTGAATCTTAACCTCTGTAAGTCAAAAGGGGCCAGAGTAAATTGGCTGTAAATTTCTACACCTATTCCCTGGCTGACTCTTCCCAAATGGTAGAATAATTAGCTCGATTACTCTAGTCGTTTGTGAGTTGTAGAGGTTAATGTTGAAGAGTGTTGGCCTACTTACTTGGAACAGGGTATAGTATGATTCTTTGTAATGTATCGTTAGTACAACATAGTAGACAGCATTTAACCCCTTCTGTACTGGCGACGTATTTTATATTTTATTTCAGCTGCATTTAGACGATTTTATGAAACTTAGGAAGGATACACGAGGAAAGGACATAACTTTGGGAAATTTAAAAAAAATCTATAAGAAATATTCCAAATCTCAACCGGTATAGAGATACTGCATGTTGAAAATTGTATTTTTCTATGTATTTTCCCATAAGGTTGTCCTAGTGGCTACCAAACCTCCGTCTAACTGCAATTATTTTACCATGTTATAATAAAGATATTATAATTATGTAAGTTACAAAATTATTATAGACATAATATTACCTTACTTTGAACCAGTTGGAAACTAGTTGGCATGGAAGAGTCCATTACAGTGATGTGGGGGAGGATACTATATAAAACCTCCAATATAATTTTAAAGGTTGAGATTTGGACTTTTCGTTATGGAACATTTTATGCTTTGAATTCCTTATTTTATAATTTCTAAGTTATGCCCTTTCCTCCCGGGACACCCTGTATGGTAGCTAAAGGGATTAATTGAGATAGTCTGTATCCTATTTATTAGTAGACGTCCTTCATAAGCTGGATACAATTGTATAATAGTTGCCAGAATATAATGATAAGAATGTAATCGGTAATGAAGGGAATAACTGATATTCTTTGATAATAGTGATGTATGTACAGTATATATATTAAGATATACTGTGTGTGTGTGGGTAAAACACTAAATATATTATATAATAGTGATGTATGTACAGTATATATATTAAGATATACTGTGTGTGTGTGGGTAAAACACTAAATATATTATATAACACACACTGCGAGTATTGAATTTCACAGAATGAAAGGTAGTTTTAGTATATATATATTTATATATATATATATATAATTTAAGGGGGAGATGGGTCGTTTTTCTGGTCCCCCTTCTTCCTCATGTTTAGCCCTATTTTCATAATTTAAGACGCTCGGACCATTGGTTTGGTGATTTTAAGATCTTTCGCCCTATTTCTTTGTCAATATTAAGACTTTTCGTGTCATTTATGAGTCGATTTTTTCTTGACGAGCGATAGCTAGCCTGTAATTTATGATTAACCTGTCCTCGGCCTGAACATTTTTCTATCGATAAATGTACAAATTTATCTTGCAGGAGGGTATTGGGTGGGGGTGGGTGGGTAAGCTAAGTTCATGGAGGTCTAAGGAGGAAACTAAGAAAATTATAAATATATAATATAAATGAGGAAATATATACGCCCGTCCCCCCTTAAAGCCACTGTTAATTAAATCGTCCCTTTAGTCTAATAATAGCTAT
The DNA here is from genome assembly GCA_032716605.1 of Paralithodes platypus. Classification (NCBI taxonomy): domain Eukaryota; kingdom Metazoa; phylum Arthropoda; class Malacostraca; order Decapoda; family Lithodidae; genus Paralithodes; species Paralithodes platypus. Next base: position 20,087,280 of record CM064520.1, on the reverse strand, counting down.
ATCTGCCTTAGACCCTACTGTACGGTGGCGCTAATAATAGCTATATCTGCCTTAGACCCTACTGTACGGTGGCGCTAATAATAGCTATATCTGCCTTAGACCCTACTGTACGGTGGCGCTAATAATAGCTATATCTGCCTTAGACCCTACTGTACGGTGGCGCTAATAATAGCTATATCTGCCTTAGACCCTACTGTACGGTGGCGCTAATAATAGCTATATCTGCCTTAGACCCTACTGTACGGTGGCGCTAATAATAGCTATATCTGCCTTAGACCCTACTGTACGGTGGCGCTAATAATAGCTATATCTGCCTTAGACCCTACTGTACGGTGGCGCTAATAATAGCTATATCTGCCTTAGACCCTACTGTACGGTGGCGCTAATAATAGCTATATCTGCCTTAGACCCTACGGTGGCGCTAATAATAGCTATATCTGCCTTAGACCCTACTGTACGGTGGCGCTAATAATAGCTATACCCTACTGTACGGTGGCGCTAATAATAGCTATATCTGCCTTAGACCCTACTGTACGGTGGCGCTAATAATAGCTATATCTGCCTTAGACCCTACTGTACGGTGGCGCTAATAATAGCTATATCTGCCTTAGACCCTACTGTACGGTGGCGCTAATAATAGCTATATCTGCCTTAGACCCTACTGTACGGTGGCGCTAATAATTCATGTCTCAGCTGTCATTACCTTTGGCTCGCTGTGTGCTGTATTAATGTTTGTCAGATGTTGATTAGGGTGGGTAAGTGTAGGAACATGGTTGTATATCTCAATCAAAAAGAAGAAATCATATGTAAATATTTATGATACCCGTTATTGATCAATACATAATTGGTACCGAGACATCACTTATTAGGCCGACTGTACCGGTGACGTTCTTCTCATTATAGTCTGGCACGTATTAGACGATTTTATTCAGCTTAAGAAGTACGTCCACCCATTAAAATGCTACAGACTATCTCAATCAATTCTCTTAGCTACCATATATCCCTCCTAAGCTTCACAAAATCGTCTAAATGTACCTGAAATTAAATAGAATAAACGTCACTGGTACTGGATGGGTTAAGGGGGGGGTCACCGGTTTTATTTATCTTTCTCCCTTTCTCTCTTTCCCTGGCTTGTATCCATTAGGCCCCATTCAGCCAACTGTTTTATGACGTTTATCCCCATCCAGGTGTCGATTCTTCCTGGCGAGCGATAGCGAGCTAGCATTGTTTGGAGAAATCCGGCTTCGCCGGAGAAATTTTTCTATCGAAAAATTTATAAATTTAGCTTGCTGTCAAAACAAAAATATATATATGCTGGCTCGCTACCACTCGCCAGGAAAATATTGACACCTGGATGGGGGTAAACATCTTAAAGCAGTAGGCTGAATGGGGCCGAATAAATACAAGCCAAGGAGAGATGGATAGCAAGAGAAAAAAAGCAAGGTGGACTCCCTTAACTTTCTTCAAATTTCCCACAATAGATTCCTATAGCCGGTTCAATATATTTAGGCCGGAAATATTGACTCCTAAAGTTGGTATCACACGAGCGCTGTTTCCCTCAACATTTATCCTCAACACTGGTCTGGTAGCTTATGAGATCAACATTTACAATATCTCGGTCACCTAAATTCATCTACCATCAGTCTAGTTTCCGATACCAGTGCAAAATACTCCAGAAATGTTGCCAGCAAAATGTTGATCATCGAATGTTGACTATAAAAGCTCGCGTGTGATACCAGCTTAACTCAAAAACAAAAGGCTAGAGTAAACGGGCTGTAACATTCCACACCTATTTCCTGGCTTACTCTTCCCAAATGATAGACATATTAGCTCGATTACAATATTCCGTTTTGAGTTATAGAGGTTAGAGGTCAATAATTGTTGCCTAAATATGGTGAATAGACTATAGTTCAACATGTATTTGAGATCTAGATTAATGAAACTCGACAACTTCAATGAAATGCCTGCTAAACACAGCAAACACAACATTATCTAAAGTCTTAAGGCGTATTTATTTCCTTATTCATTTATATACTGTATATATATTTTTTTTTTAGTTTTCTCCCCATACCTACATCAAGCTTAATAAAATACCCCAAGACCCCCCTCCAAAATGTACTTGTACATTTTTCGATAGTAAAATGTCCCGGCCTGAGGCCGGTTACCACTATATTACAAGCTTGCTATCGCTCGTCAGGAATATAATCGATACCTAAATTGTACAAAAGGTCTTGATATTGACAAATAAATGAGGTGAAAGGTCTTAAAATCGCCAAACTAATGGACCGAAAGTCTTATTTTTTTCTTTCAAATTTCCAGCAACAGCATCCTAATTCAAAATGTGCCTGATAAATAGATTAAAGAAACTCGACAACTTCCATGAAATGCCTGGTAAAAACAGCAAACCAAATATTATTTAAAACCTCATAGTCTAGTTCAGTCAGTGACAGGAGAAGGTTGTGTTAATCTGAGCTCCTGCCCGGACCACTTACCAGTGACCTTTAGTGACCATTACACCTACCTGTGTTTGGGGGCAGTGCACTCGTGTTATATAAAAGTGTTATAGCTCAGTTTTTAGCTGTTAGTTTACTTGTTTTTGTTTTTCTGTACTTAGTTTCTTGCTCCTCGCTAAGCTTATTGGGATCATGGCAGGTATGGAGTGCGAGTCTCTAACTGATCTGCATCATCTTATTCTCCAGGTAAGAGAGGATATGGTTGTGGTGAAGGAAGAGGTCTTGGCTCTAAGGGAGGTTAATGTTAAACTTCAGAGGGAAGTGGATTTGATTAAAGACGAAAATCTAGCTTTCAAGCGGAAATAAAGTCAAGTAAGGGGAAAAGGGAGGAAGTTGATGAAAAATTGTATTCATGGCAGGTTGTTAAAAATAAGGGTGGGAAAGTCACACTCAAGAAGCAGGATAGTAGAATAGGTATGAGTGTGACAAATACATTCTCTCCTTTGCGAGACGAATGTGAGGGAAAAGATAGTCAGGATAAGGGAGGGTTAACCGAAGTGCCTGCCGCCGACTCAGCTCCAACCTCTGACGCTGTGCTACCTACCACCACCACTACCCCCACCACCACCACCACCAAGGGAGCTTCTGCCACCACCGGGGGTTCTCCAACTGCAGCTGCTGGATCCTCCCGAGGGAAAGGTAAGTCTGTGTCCCGAGAAGGTAAGTCTGTGTCGATTGTGGGCGACTCCATGGTAAGACATTTAGTTAGGGCTACCCGCACTAAACTTAGGAAGGTTGTGTGTCTGCCTGGCCATGGAGTTGGGAGGGTTTTAGAGAAGATGGACCACATCTTGGAAGATAGTGGAGATAACCCCATTATCTGTCTCAGTGCCGGGAGTAACGATGTTGGTAAGGGTAGAAGTGAGGAACTGCTGCAGCAGTATCGGGATGTGTTAGATAAAGTTAGGATGAAGAGAAGGATCCCTGTAGTACATTGTATCCTACCCAGAAGAGGAGTTCCCAAGGAATGGACATCCAGGGCGATTGGTGTCAATTGACGTTTGGAGAAATATTGCAAAGAAAAAGCAATACCATTCATTGATAACTGGGATAGTTTCTATGAGAGAGGTGGGATGTACGCAAGGGATGGGGTTCATCTTTCACGGTTAGGGGTTTCTACATTAGCTAGTTCTTTAGATAGGGTGGTTGTGGGGTTTTGAACAGAAATATTGAGAGTGTAAATGAGAGGTTAAATGGAACAATTTTAGCGTCAGGCGAAAGCGATAAGGATATTCAGTCTCATGTTAAAAATGATGACTATAATGTAAATGATAGTAGTGATGGTGCAACGGAAGATGGAAATGTCGCTAAAAACAAAGGTAAATTAGGTATAAAGAAAAGAAGTAAATTGAGAGTATATTACACAAACTGTAGGAGTCTATGTAACAAAATGAACGAACTTAGAGCCCTTGTTAGCAAAGAAAATATAGACATAATAGCGCTAACTGAAACGTGGATTAATACAGAAACCAGGCATTTTTAGCAGAATTTGATATACCAGGATATAGTTTGTTTAAATATGACCGAACAAGTAAGAGGGGTGGCGGTATAGCAGTGTTTTTCAGGAGTACATTAAAAAGCTGTATTAAATCAGGTATTAGACTAAATAACGATAATGAAAGTGTTTGGGTAGAGGTTAACGAAGGTAGTGAGACCATAGTTATTGGAGTTATGTATAGACCGCCAAATATGAGTAGAAATTACGGAACGTCATTATGGGAGGAAATTAAAATGGCATCAAGGTTTAGCAATGTGTGCATTATGGGGGATTTTAATTTTCCGAATAAAGATTAGCATGGATTCACTCAGGGACGTTCTTGCCTTACTAATTTGCTTAGTTTTTTCTCAGAGGTATATGAAGCAGTAGATAATGACAAGTCATATGATATTATATATTTAGATTTCAGTAAAGCTTTCGACAGAGTCCCCCATGAGAGATTGATGAGAAAGGTTGAGGCGCATGGAATAGGTGGGGCGTTGTTGGGATGGATTAGGTCATGGCTAATTGGTAGGAAGCAGAGAGTCAGCATAAATGGTACGAAGTCAGAATGGGGAGCAGTCAAAAGTGGTGTCCCCCAGGGATCTGTATTAGGTCCTCTGTTGTTTGTTATATACATAAATGACCTTGATTTAGGTATAACTAGTAGGATAAGTAAATTTGCAGACGATACCAAAATGGGGAGAACAATTGATTCAGATAGAGATATAGAGTGCCTCCAAAGGGATCTAGATACCTTACACGAATGGTCAGTAAATTGGCAGATGAAGTTTAACATTGACAAATGCAAGGTATTAAAGATAGGGAAGATGCATACAAATGTTAAATATAAACTAGCTAATGTGGAATTAGAAAACTCGAATTGTGAGAAAGATCTAGGTGTGTTTGTTAGCAATGATTTGAAGCCTAGACAACAGTGTATAAGCGTTCGAAACAAGGCAAACAGGATTCTCGGGTTCATCTCAAGGAGTGTGAGTAACAGAACTGCTGATGTTATCTTAAAACTTTACTTGTCATTAGTGAGACCCCATATGGATTATGCTGTTCAATTTTGGTGTCCTTATTACAGAATGGACATAGATTCATTGGAGAGAGTACAACGTAGAATGACAAAAATGATCCATAATATTAGAAATCTTCCGTATAAAGAAAGGTTGAAGAAATTAGGCTTACATTCGTTAGAGAGACGCAGAGTTAGAGGGGATATGATAGAGGTGTTCAAGTGGGTTAGTGGGATTAACAAAGGGGACATGACAAATGTACTAAAGCTCAGTGATAGCGAAAGAACTCGTACCAATGGTTTCAAATTAGATAAATTTCGTTTCAGAAAAGATATAGGCAAATATTGGTTTGGTAACAGAGTTGTAGATGGGTGGAATGGACTACCAAGTGCTATAGTGGGATTAAAAACGATAGGGAGCTTTAAGATAAAATTGGATAAGCATATGGACGAGAAGGGTTGGGTGTGAAGGGGGATCAGCAGGGTTGGGCCAATCAGCGCTCTGCAGACCCCCGTAATCCTGCGTTAATCTCTAACCGTTTTGGTAAGATGATCCTCAGGGTATTAGAGTGTTGAGCCTATAATTGGGCTTTGTAATTGGGGTTGTGTGGGACAGGGATCTGCCTTGCTTAGGCCAATCGGCTTTCTGCAGACTCCCATTTTCTTATGTTCTTATGTTCTTAAGGGTGGGGGGTGTGGGCGTATAATTTCCTCATATATATATACTGTATATGTATATATATATATATATATATATATATATATATATATATACAGTATATATATATATATATATACAGTATATATATATATATATATTGTTGTGCCGGGTCGTAATCCAACTCGCTTTGTTATGTATTCTTTATTAATCCGGGTTTCGGATATTGAGAATTAGATAATGCTTGACAGGAACATATCTCGCTTCATGAATATTACTTTTAGATTACTCAATCGCTCTCCCCAAAACACAATAAACACACGGAATAAATTACACTCGTATTTATTAGTTAAACATAGGTACAGGAAATGGGGTATTAAAACCTCTACTATAATGAGTAAGATTCCAATATTAATCCAATGTGACTTGTAAAGAGTTGAATAAGTTTTACTCTTTAATGAAATAATGTCAAAATAAGAAATACACAATTACATAAAATACATACACAAATATAAACACTGATGACAATATCTATACGGGTCAAGTTATTATAACGCTTATAACGCGAGGTATAATAATTACAAGGTATGTATCGTATAAATACGATAGAATATGACTCTTTTGTGATCTCGTATGTCTCTGTGACGTCACGATCGCTCCTACAGCACGACGTAGGACGAGTAGATCGTATATTATAAGATTGTAAATAAGTTAAGTTATAAAAGGCCTAATATGCTATTAAGCAATATTGCCATGGACTTATGTAGTATATATGAATTTATCGTATATATTAATATAATTTATCGTATAGAGCAACCTAGATGCGGTACGATAATTTGGGCTCCTGGCGTTTTGCCTTGAGGAAGACCAGAGCCTTCACAAGTTCACGAACACCAACCAATTAACATCTAATTTTCCGCCCTCAGTTGATCGTGCTTTTGTGCCTCTAATCACAATACACATACAGCAATACACACAGCTACACCATCACGACGCTCTCATCGACACCATGACTGACTGACAGATAAGCATAATAATCATGTCCATTCCCACGTAATCATTTATTCTTTCTTTAACTTGACTCGTGTCTCGGGACCGAAGTCTCGATCCCCATTGTCCACCGCCATATTGGGTAAAACGTTCTCCCTTGCCTCATTGCCACGTGGAACTATTGGTGAGTTAATTCCTGGCTAATATTAACCCTTATAACCTTACCCTATATATAAATTTATTATGTGAGACCTTTGGATATAAATTAGCTTGTTTCAGATTGAATTCAATTTAGATATGGAGTAGTTTTCATTTAGATTGATTTGTTTGATTCATTATAGCTTAGTAATATTTAACTTCCATTGATAGTTTACCACAATGGTGCCCAGACCTCGGGAATTAGCTACCAGTAAGGGATTTTAACCCCTTATTGGTGGCGCTTGACTTAAGTCGTGCACCAATTTGCAGCAAGTTAGGAGCATTATTAAGGCTTTTAAAGGGTTAAAATCAAGTGCAAATGGCCGGGAGTGCAGCCAAGGCCACCTAGAGTACCAGGCCGTGTCGACCATTCTGTGACGTAGGCAATGGGGTGCTACATCCACTGCCCGTGCTCTGTCCCCATTTTATAAATACTCTCTTTTATTCTTTTCTCTGTAAAATTTTAGATTAACGTACAAACAAATTATATATTTTACGTTTAAGGTGTACGCAAAACCACTATCTACCTATATCTTACTTTATTATACTCTATATTATGATACCGATATCATAACAACATGTTTTGGTTATTTCTTGCATATGACTTATACCTTGAACAAGTAGTTGTACAAGATTAAAACTTATTATAAGTATATCTCATTACTTTGTTATATTGGAGTAAAATAAAACACAATGATATAATATACATTACTATATTATATACAAAGACATAAACAACCTTACTGAAGAGCCAATGATATATACATTACTATATTATATACAAAGACATAAACAACCTTACTGAAGAGCCAATGATATATACATTACTATATTATATACAAAGACATAAACAACCTTACTGAAGAGCCAATGATATATACATTACTATATTATATACAAAGACATAAACAACCTTACTGAAGAGCCAATGATATATACATTACTATATTATATACAAAGACATAAACAACCTTACTGAAGAGCCAATGATATATACATTACTATATTATATACAAAGACATAAACAACCTTACTGAAGAGCCAATGATATATACATTACTATATTATATACAAAGACATAAACAACCTTACTGAAGAGCCAATTTACGTGACATCCAATATTATTCCTGAACAAATATATATAAGTAACTTAATTATATACTATATGTATGAAGATGAACAATATATTTACTGTAACACATACACACACACACACACATACACACACACGATATCATATTATATACTATGCAATACAGTACACATTATCTATTTCTCTAGGGTTTGAAGCTTTCTCTTCACGCCTACATTCTTATTAGCTCTGTTAGCTGTTGGGATGTTATTTTCTTTAGCACAGTAATTATTTAAAATTACATTTGTTGAAGCATATACCACCATACTTTCTATTTTTTCGGTGCTATGACCATTTTCACAGATATCACTAGGGAACAGGAGATCAGCATCTGCTAAAGCCGTAACTGTGAGGTGTGTTGCTATATTTCTTTGGCTAGTAGCATTGCGAAAGGCAGGAAGCTTAGCAAGTTTGTTAATTACAATATAGTTATACATGACCATGTTCGCAGTCACACTATCTGGGTATATAAGAGAACCTCTGCTAATTCCAGCAATGTAACTTAGATTTTCTGGGATTTCTTCAGCACTATCTGAACACGTAATCATTTCTTTACAAGCATTACATTTCATTTTCTTTATCACGGAGTAACAACAATAGCCAGCTAAATAAACTATAACGGGGATGATGTCTTTACACCTGTCAATATCCTCCTTACAAACTTCAACATTCGTATGACATAAACCAAAATCAATTTCCTCATCTGTTTTTACTTGCTCATAGTCAATTTCTTCAAAATCCTTTAAAATTACCTTCTTGTCGAGTATGGGTAAACTAAGTTTTAACACTGACATCATCCGTATCTTTTTCTCACACTCATATATTTGGCGTACAGAAATATTGTAATTTCCTCCTGCTAACTGTCGATACTGACCAAATCTTGCTTCCAAATTGTCTGTTTGAAATTTTCCTGTTAGTATGTAGGTCATATTCAGTTCTGTTATGCAATAATTTGTTATTTCTAATATTGCATGGGTCGTATGTTTCAGAGCTCTAATTGTTTCCCTAGTCAGTTTCCCCCCACATCTGGAAGACTATCCCACGCATCTAACCACTTAAGGAAACTATCCAAGAACTGATATCGGTCATCATCAGATCTGTACTATTTGTTAATGGACAAGATAATTTGTTATTGTGCCTAAGACCTTTAAATGGGGATTTCACATTCATTATATTCCACCAATTAAGAAACACTTCGATGTACCTAGCAACATCTGAAAATAACGTTAGGCCATTATGTTTTCCAATATTGAGCAAGGCTTGAATTATATACTCATTAAAAATTTGGAGAACTAATTTGACATTTTGTCTCTCTAGGTTGGAGGGGGATAATGCTTTCAGGCTTAGCCTATAGGCCTGCTTTAGGAGCAAATTTTCCTCTAAGAAATACAGTTTTTTGAGAGTATTGAAAGGGGCATACATTATCTTATTAGATTCATTACGGACATTTTTACTTGGGAACTGTGGGAATTTCATAGTTTTTTCTTCATCTTTCTGTCCTAGCCAATTATTCCTGATGCATTTTAAAATATGTACAGCGTCGTATAGGAAAAAGAGAGGTCTGGTACTTTGCGCTGGATGTGGGTAAACAATGGACAGTTTTGGTGGATTGGCAAAATATGATACAGCTTTGCCATTGATTGCATTATTGTCTGTTACAATGCTAATGACACTAAATCCTATCTTCTCAAGCCCTAAAATAATTTTCTTCATAATGTTATATAATGTCTCTGCCTTCATTATCTTTGCTGGAATTATGTGAACAACATCTCTGTATTTTGACCGAATACTGTTTAGCATAAACACATATGCTTGTTGCAATTGCATCACTGTCAAATGCTGAACCAACAATATTTCCTGCTTTATAATCCAAGTAAGGCTTCAGGTGAATTTCATCAACCATCATTGTAACCGTTTTATCACGGGTTGTCAGGGACTTAAATTTGTTCTTAATATACATAAGAAAATGGCTGGTACGGTGTTCGATAGCTGGGTTAAACGTTTTGGACAACAAATATTCGTCTTATAGTTGAATAGCTAGGTAGAATTAGGCATTTCTTATCTCTCAGAAGTCTGTAACCTTGAGGTGAGCAATTATGCAAGAGAGAGGAGAATATCAAAAATGCTGAGGAGTAATCAAATTTAGTGAGAGTCATTAAATGAAGCTGTTCACAAACGAATTTGAGTGTATTCTGATACTTGAAGCCATTATCCTGTACAATAGTTGACAAAAAGGAGATCACAAGTTGAATTATTACAATTGCATTAATTGGGTTTGAGGCAGGATTATTGATATCGCACTTACGCAAAGCATCAAGCAACACTTCAAGTGTATTAATGTCAGTGACCTTTGAAGGAATCTTATAATCCCCTAGCTGGTTTATTTGCACCGCCTGTACACTAGCCTGAACATTACAGTCTGATTTGATGACTAAGGACAAAATAACTTTAGGTTGTGGGGAATGAACAATTCGACATATATGAAAATCTTTCTCGTTTTCAATAACTGTCCAGTATTTCTTATCAATGAACTGTATTTTGTCTTTAAGTTCATCTAAAGAATGAAATGTTATGTCTTGTTTGTACTTATTGTTATCTGCAATAATCTTTGCTACCGCAGCTTGAATGGCAGACTCTTCCATTCGTTTCCTCTTCTTGTCCGGGGCTTCTCTAGCATGTGATGGGCCAGAAAGGTAAGAGGGGCAGTTTGGCAATTGTGATGGAATTACACCATCACAGAGCTGAGGATACGTCAACTTGGCCACTAATTTAGTTCCGCTCTTCTCGTCAAAGTACGAAGTCTCTCGCCTTATTTCATCAGGTCTAAAATGGAGCTCACACACCTGTAAGAGATGAAAGCTCCGATATAGCTAAGCTAAAAATAAATCGTTGCATAATTGTATTGCGAGCGATATTATTGCTTGGTAGTTCAATCATTCACGAAGGAGTAAATACACTGATTTTGAGCAGTGTGTAATTTGACTTATGAATACTATATACAATTCAATATACCACACTTAAATTACAGTACTGGGTAGGCTTAAATTTTGTATATATATATTTCCATAATTGGGAATACAAAATTATTTCATTATGCAGCATTGATCCAGGAGGAGGATCCAATTCAATGCATCCGCCAGCGTCGTCGTCAAACATACACAACAAACAAAATAAAATAACTTCTACTCCGTGGTTATGGATAACTTGCTTCGTCGATAATAATAATAATACTAAAAATACTAATATTAGTAATTATAATAATATCAATAATGAAATTAATAATAATTATATTAAAGGTAACACATCTATTATATCATTAATGAAGTCATCGATATACCACATAATAAACTCCCGAAAATATATATACTCCCACTGTTGAGCTACGCAATTACTATTATTCTTATTATTACTATTATTAATATTATTATTATTATTATTATTATTACTGTATTATTACTACTATTATTATTATTATTATTATTATTATTATTATTACTATTATTATTATTATTATTAGTATTATTATTATTAGTATTAGTATTAGTATTAGTATTAGTATTATTATTATTATTATTATTATTAGTATTTATCAATATTATTAGTATTATTATTATTATTATTTATATTAACATTATTATTATTTCTATTTCAACTTGCTGAAGGAATTAGTAAATTTAGTCATGTATATAATGTTTAAGCCTACCGTACTCAAGACTTAGACACGTGAATAACATTGTAGAATAATTTTTACTCACCCTACTGTTTTCATTTGGAGTGTAATCTACTCGTCGAATGGCTGTAAGCCATTTGCTGGAAAGGTCAGCATTCCTTGGGAACCTAAACACGTGCACTTTCGGTCCCGATCTGTAATTCCCCTTGCAATTTGGCACTGAACACGTGTAAGGCATTGTTGATGATCATGGAGAAGCTATCACAGGGAATAATGTACTTATAAAGTATATATGATGGGGAAATAGTTTGGAAACACAGCGACAACCTCCCCCTACCTCACTAAAATGTATACTGACCTGCGAGGGTAGTGACCGTTTCAGCACTCCTTTTGTCGACGTCACAGAATTTAAAGGTCCCATCCGTGCGGCCTGGTACTCTAGGTGGCCTTGGTGCAGCGGGCCAGACAGCCGACTCCCAGGGCTTACCGCCGCCCATTAACTCATGTTCCCTGTGTTCTCGAGAGGCCGGCAGTGTAGCCAGTAGTGAGCATAGCTGGGAAAAATATACCGAAATACGCTAAACTCCCATGTTCGTGGCATCACTGCAAGAGAACCACGAGTGCTACGTAGCTCGTTCTGGTCTCATTTTGAAGCTTTTAGTGCCTAGTTTTTTGCTAAATAATTTTGTTTTCATGCAGATACTTGATTTATCATGCAGGAGGGCCTGAATATGCCCAAATGAGCCCAAAACACCCCGCTAGACAAGGGTTAAGGCAGTGAACAAGGGGACATATAACAGGATGCAGGAACAACTCTATGATAATCTGGTAGGACTAGCCAAGCGGTGGTTAGAGCCGGAATGCAGGGTCACATCGTTGCACCTGCCCAAAAACTGCATCCCACCCAACATCTTTCCCCAATAATTTTCTTTTCCATTTCAGACTTCCTGTGACATATGACCTGACCTAACATTTTTTCTTGTTCAATATGATCCATTAGTAGGTATTGCTATTTAGTGTACTATTTTTTCTCCATAACATAGAAGTCCGCTGGTCGGCGTCTCTTAACTAGACTATTATTTTGCCGTTGTCTTTGTAACTTAACATATAGATACATAGTCTATAGGCTCACATGCAAAATGAATAAAGACAATAAAGAGACACCGTCTAGTGGGGTGCTGATCAAGGCCCCTAAAAATCAAAGGGCGGGACTTCGGGGGGTATTAAGTAGGCTAATCGTGGACGTCAACACTTTCATCACTACTGCTGAACTAGAGGAATTGGAGGCTAGATTAGAAAACGTCAAAGCTACCCACGGTCGTATTATGGCTCTGAGTGAGGTGATTGTGGCTGACATGACAGAGGAGGAAGAGATAGTTACAGAGTGTGATAATCGCGCCCTCTATGACGAACCTGTCTTTAGAGCGAAGTACATATTACAGCATGCTGTCGCAAGTAAGAAGGGAGGCGATAATGAGGCCCATAGAAGGGCTGACCCAAAACATACTGTACACCTCCCAAAGCTCAATCTTCCGACATTTGGGGGCAAGTTGACTGAGTGGTTAGCTTTTTGGGACGTATTTCGATCTACGGTTCATGAATCCTCTTTTGATAATGTCTGCAAGTTTCACTATCTGAAGGGACAAATGGAAGGAGAGGCCTTACATTTAATAGAGGGTTTTGCAGTAGTGGGTGGTAGTTATCTTGAAGCGGTACACTTATTAGAGTCCACATACGGGGATAGAGAGCAGTTGAAGATGGCCCATGTCGTTGCCTTGTTGGGGCTCGCAGAACCACAGTATAAGGTTGATGAGTTGACAAACTTCAGGGCAAATATGGAGTGCCATACTCGATCGCTAGACACCCTAGGGCTTACCACGCAGGAAATGATAGTCATTATCTTGCGTCAGAAGCTTCCTATGGCAATACTTGATAAGGTAAGATCATTTGAGCTGGGGGAGTTCAAAACTCAGTTCAGTAAGGAGATCAATAATCTACAGTTGAACAAAGGGAGAATGTATGTGTCGGGAGGGAGTGAGAATGTGGAGAAGAGGGGAACAGTAAGCATGACAGT